>OZ017738.1:142288849-143031349 GCA_963969285.1 Odontomyia ornata
TCCATAACCAAATCGCAAAGTGGCTGCCCTATGTCCTCGATAGCCTCATCTTTGAGATCTTGAATCGACGCTGGGCTATAGGCGTAGACTTTTTCTATCACGTGGCTCCAAAGGATGAAGTCGCAAGGTATTAAATCACAAGATCTATTCAAAATAATAAGGAAAAGTGTTTAACTTGAACATGTTCAATCGGCCGAGCATTCAGAAAAATCATTTCAGCTAGATTGAAATGGCCGCTGCACCGTGCTTATGAAAGAAACTGTGCATCTTTTGTATAAATTTGAACGATTTCATATCAAAGTATTGGATGAATAATACAAGTTATCGATTCACGCCATTAGAAAACTTGTTTCTAACCCTAGGATGGTTACAAAGACCTGCTGGTAGGAGCACTCTCCTGCTTACTCAACTTGTTTATTTAGCTATAGAGTTACTCCTCACTGCACCACAGGATATAGTCCTGCAAAATTAATGTTTAAAAGAGAGTTGCGAACTCGATTTGATTTTTTAAAGGAAAGCAGAGTTGAAGCTAACGTTGACAGACAAATCAAAAATTTTCGTGGTACTCGTGATGTCTATTTTGATGTTGGTGACATGGTCTGGGTACGCGATTATAGAAAAGATGTTAATAAACCTACACGGGTAAAAGCTCAAGTTATTCAATGTTTAGGTCCAAGAAATTATCTTTGTAGAACTATTGTTGATAAATTAGGTTATAAAAGACATTTGGGTCAAATAAGAAAAGCTGGTATTTTATTTACTCAAGGATTATTACAAGAGAATGAGAGAGTTGAATTTGATGACAAAACACAAAAAAGTCAGGAATGTACAAGTTCAATACCTGCTTCAATTGTAAAATTGCATGAAAATGTGTCTGTAATTCCTGAAAATCGTGTTACTAATGAATGTGAGAAAGATTTTGCAATTTATGCTGATGAAAAATAGTGTGAAAATGAACAGAATACTGAAAGTATTAAAGTTGAAAATGATGATACTGAAAAATTATTGCAAAGAGATGCTGATGAGACAATAGAACAAAATTATCAAAAAGAAAATTTAAGTAAAGGGCCTATTAAATCTAAAGTCACTTGGAATGTAAATGAAAGGCCTCAAAGAATTAAGAAAAAGGTAGAACGTTCAATTGAAATTATGTAAAAGTAAGTATCATCATAAGGTGGATGAATGTAATATAGTATGATTTTATGAAACATGTCTGTATGCTAGCGACATCTAGCGATGATCATTCCACTTTAATTAATCATGTGTAAGCTATGCGAGCTAAAGCTCAGATCAAGCCGAACAGTTAAGGCGACTGGTTCGTGTATTCACGTGTAATAAGGTAGTCTTAATGTAATAAAGTATTCTAATAATTACAAGTTGTAATTAGTATTGATTACCTTTCATCCTTATTTAATATATTACATTTCTGCCAAGGTGGTAATATATTACACTTTCCGGCAAATGCTGTCCTAATATTCGATACAATAGGTCGAGAAATGGCTTATTCTTACGTTTCTGAATCGGTGTTGTTGCGGGTTTGGGTTCTCTTTTTCATGTTGGCAAAGAAATGCTTGTCAAGTAGGATATTATTTCTAGATTGAAATCTTTAAGGTTCCCTTCATAGCTTTCAAATTTAGCAATGATGTATGCGTTTAACAACGTCACATCAAGGAAGAGATAGTAAATTCTTGGCCACCACTATCAAATCATTTGGTAAGTGCTTCCTTTTGGTCTGTATGGTTCCAAATGTATAAATCCCTCTTTTTGCAGTTCAACAAAAAGATCATGTGAGGTGAAAAAATTATTGAAACATAATTTATGATTTTGATTCCTTATAATTGAAGACAAATCTAAAACAATCCTTTTGCGCAAATTTCTTGTTGTTGCGTTGTCTTTTTGCGAGTGTATACTTGAAAACTATAAATATAGCCGCTTTTATCACATAGCATCCAAACTTTGTAGCTTCTTTTTATTGGCTTCTTTAGCATATATTTTCTCGAGGTACTTCTTCCTTTGAATTTTATCATAGACTCGTTTATGGCAACAAATTCAAACCATTTCTGATACAGGGTGCGGCAGCATAACTTCCTTTTTTCAAAATTCAACAGAACAAATTTTCAGCGGTACAACGGTAAATGCACGCTCCGCACTGTTCCAACGCATGATAGCGACTAACCAAGGGATGAGCAAAACTTTAAAATCACCTCTCTCGAATGAGACTACTAGCGCCGCGCTATAACAGTTAGCACTTTAAGGGCGGGCATTTCAAAAAAGGAAGTTATGCTGCCGCACCCTGTATCTCTCTAATAACATGTCTACAAAAGGTTGAACCTTGTAAAGCTTATTATAAATGGCTGCTCCTCTCTGAGGCATAACAGATGCATCATGGAAGTGTATATTATTTAATAACCAGCTAAATCCCTTCACTAGCATCAAATTCACAATAAACGCATCGTGAGTTGAACAATAGTCCCGATAACTTGCCTGACGCTTTACTCCCTACAAAAAGTGAATACCAATGAATACCCGTATTTCTTGGGAATTTGTTGGAGTGTATGGTTTTCCAGATTTTTGAGCACACAAATTTGTTTGAAAAATAATTTTATCGGCAAAAGTTTGTTGAAAATACTTTTTGCGTCCTTGGTCTCCCAGTTGAGATCTGATTGGTCCATGATGAGTGCCAGTGAAATTATTTTAAGGAGAGACATTACAATCTTTGCTCCAGGTTGGAATGGTCTGAACTGATACCGGACTGCACTCCACTCGCATATTGGACAAATGAAAGGCATCGATTTCATCAAACTGTGAAAAAATTACCTGTTTTTGTCAACTATTACAGAATATAACTCACAATCAACGGCCTTTCATCTTCAACGTGGGTAGAATCTGGCAAGAAAAATTCTCAGAAATCACTTGCATAATTTTCAAGGTCTATGGATTCTCTATCAGAGGGTATATCGATATATTCCTCCTCATCTTGTCACAAGAAATATAGAATTTCTTCTTACGTGAGGGTTTTTCTATTCATTATCCCTTTTTTTTGATGAAACATAAGTTTTTAATAAATATATACTACAATGGGCAGTGGTATGCATTTCATACCACTTCCTAGTAACTGTAATACCAACTTGTCACTTTTCACTCAAAGCAATTACACTCAACAATTTATCGCAACTAGGAACAACTACGTTTTCACTTTTAAAAATTTTGCGTAATGTGTATTCATGAAAATATACAAGCCTAATGAGCATTCTCAACTAGTGATCAAGTCACTGGCATGGTTCTAAAAAACTATGAAGTCGAGTTCTGTGTAAACAAACAAGAATTTATTTGATAGAAAAGGGTTTGTCGCATGGAATACAATAGTATTAAATGTAATCCACTGCTCATACTGTCCAAGAAAATTTTTAGAAAATGTGGTAGAAAGTATGTACCACTACCCCGCAAAGAGTTAACATAGTGGGATATCAGGACCACTGGTAACTTTGATTTAAATACAATATTAAGAAACAGCTCATAAACATTATGTCGACATGCAAAAATAACAGTTCACTTTCTAATTTTTGTTCAAAGAGCACACAAGTTCCATTCTAATGGCCTCTAGCAGAGGTTAAAGTGTCACAGCTATCCAGTTTTGATACGGGAAAATATTGTTCTATCTTTTTGAATGAAATAAGAATCAGTAGGCGTCCTTTTTTAGAACTTCATACATCTGAACTAGTAACGATTTTGCATCACAATGAATAGTAGTAACTTCGGATACATTATTCTGAAATTAGAATTTTATGGATTCTACTCTTTCCTTCCTCATCTGTGACCAAAAGCGTTAGATACAAAATTTGTCGATTCGAAAGTCTTTGTAATGAAAATGTTATGTTTCTGCTTCAGCTTCAGCTGCAAGTAACTTAGATATAACAAACGCTTTCCTCCCTCTTATTAAAGTGGTTATAGAACTTAAAGGTTGAAAGGTGGCAGACAAAGGATCCTCCAGGCTTCCTTCAGAGCAAGTAGATTGGTTATGTAGTTTTGGAAGTACGAATATGATGGAGACAAACGCTGTAGATGGCGCGCATGTATGTTTTGAAGGTCGTGGCTTGAGTATGTGATAGTTGGGTCCATAATGAGCAGTGGGCATAGTTTTCGTCGGGAGGGCAGAACGCACGCGCGTTCTACGACCATGAGTGAACGTCAAGTGCCGACCGCTGTTTCCCAACGTATTGTCATTCGTTTTTTAGTGTGGGAAGGCCTTAAAAATACGCAAATTTTTCTGCGTTTGCGTAATCAGTTCGGTAGTGAGTACCTGAGTAGGACTGATGTGTTTAAATGGTCCAAAACATTCAAGGATAGTCGCAAAACCGTTGAGAATGAGCTGCATGATAGTCATCTTCTCTTTTTCTCTTTTACTAGTTTTCTGTGCCTTGCACTTTCTTCTTTCCATGCCCAATTTTCATTCTGTAATAAACTTAAGTAGTTGGGTAATTCTGCGATGACCAGGAATGAGTGCTCCTGAAGAGATGAGCTGGTCACCTAGTCGAAACTGATTAGTTTGTTGTTTTACTAGGTTATAGTTAAATACACCCGTCAACTTTCTATAATATAGGCAGGGATGAGTGGGCCACTTCAGCCACTTTGACATCCTTCGGTTTGAAAATTCCTTTGCAAAGCAACGATCTTCTCCCGGAAAAGTAACTGTTGCTTTTTGTAGAACGTTTGCTTTTATCTCAAGCCTCCGTGTCCGCTAACTTTAACGTGAAAAAAAATTATTGAATTATTGTAGAGTCGCTTAATTGACACAGAATACTCGTAGGATATTTCTAAAGACAATAAAAATTGATCGGAATGTCTTGTAGAGTAGAGTACAAGTGATAAATATTTTTCAATGTAGCTTTGTGGCACAAGTACCCAAGTCATATCATCCCGCAAATAGCTAGACGACAAGCACGCGTATGCGGTCGTCAAGTGAAGCTAGCCACGTAAGCTTTGGTATTCTTTACAGCTCGCTGACACTCTTGCCAGGCCATTTGCACCCTTGACCTGTACGGACACCATAAACACTCTGGCCCATTACAATTCATACTTGCCAAGCAACTCACGCACCTTGGCTCTTTTCTTTTTTGTAAGAATATTTTTTCTTCTAATTCTCTTTTAAGAGCATCTCTTCTAATGCTCTTTTAAGACCATTAGTGAGTGCGATGTAGAATAAATTATGCGAACCGCTTTGAAAACCTTCGCCGTGGCATTTGTTCTCGTCCTGTGGTTCTTTGCAGCTCGCACCAAATTTTAGGAAGGTTTTCAAGTCTCTTCATTAAATTAATAAGAGTTTTTGTGGGTATTCTAGCCTTTTTAGGGTTTTGTACTAAAATACAAAACCTTTTTGCAATCACGATCTGTGTCCGTCTGTCCTTCCGTCCGTCTGTATGTCACAGCACTTTTTCTTCGAAACTATAGAAGCTACAGCAATGAAACTTAAGGGGGGTCTCCCCATATAGGGGGGTGGCCTTTTAAAAAAATTTTTTCACCATTGGTAGTCGGGTAGGGTATCATTGGAAAGGTCTCAATGAGTCCTTTTCAAAATAATTCTTAAAATTACCTTATCGTTACCGAGGTGGGGGCAGGGGAAGGAGAATAAACGAACTTTTCGCAAATGATCCTCCCCTGGTTACTCTGTTTTAAGAAATGTTTTGAAAAGTTAAGGATTATGAATATCTTTGAGAGTTTGTTCAGATAGCGGTATCAATAATCGTCAAACAAAATAGTGGCTGTTTTAAATACGAAGATTGAATAATTTTGAGTAATTTTTCCCCAACTTCAACGCTTAAGGTGCATTCTTTTTACACTTGATTCAATTTAATGAATGACTGAAGTTGAGCACTTACAATTAATACTCATATGTGAAACAAGTCGAGGAGGTAGGAGAGAGCTCCTAGCCAAAGGGCTTTATAACCATTCTAGGATTCGAAAAAACAGGCCATGAGTGCAATTCTTTTAAAAACCAAATAACAAAACATGAAGGTGAAGTATCTGAGCTCAAAAAAGTAGACCAAAAAATTATATTCACCGGAATTTTTGGTAACAAATATAATTAAAAATATGTATCAAAAGCATTAAAAAATTCTTAATTAATGAAAATAACTTTTTTTAAAATTAATTTTTTTTTTCTTTAATTTAAAAAGAAATGTAAAAAAGTATAAAATAAATTTATATAAGAAAATAAAACGAACCAAGAGGGCATTTACTCAACCTCCTAACGAGCGCTCGTTGATGGTGTGGGCGATTACAAAGATGTCGACTTTATACTCTAAAAATGCTCGGAATTCCACGGACAATAAATTACAAAAAAAAAATATTTACTATATAGCTTCATCAGAGCCAGGGTTTCTTTACGATCCCTTGAGTATTTAATAAATTTAAGATCGTTCACTTTTACGAATTTTCAGCAAATTACACTGGTAAAAACAATGTTTATTTCCATTAACACTTAATGTTATATAGAAGGCCCCCTAAAACGGTGAGGTACTAAATATTGCGTAAAATCGACGGATTCCTTCCTTAAATGATGGTGGTTGGAAGCCAAATCGAGCATTATGGTGTTAACTTCCGAGCGCATCAACACAAACCGAATCAACCACTTTTATATCGTTGCCATCGAAGATGCGGCACACATTGTTCGACGCTTTTCTCCTCGGACAGTGTTTAGCACACACCAAAGCATGAATCCTATCCATTGCAGAGACAAAGTTTTTCCCTTATGCTAATTAGGCGCAGTCGGGCACTCAACCGATATAATTTCAGCAAGATTTATAGAGGATTTCACTTATCGTAGCAAACAGCTTAGGCCGTCGTGTCCAAGATCGATTTTGCGCGAAAGTTGTAGATGGGATTCTTGAGGTCTTCACAAACGCATGGAGGAGAAGTTTTAACTCCGGACTTTCGCATGCAAACTAATTTCACCCTGGACCAACATTCATCCTACAAACGACATGCCATAGCGATGAAAACCGTAACTGCAACAAAGACTGTCGACAACAACAATTTGCACTATCCTTTCATGACAATTTCGTACGATTGCTAATTATTTCGTTTTATTGCGGTGTTAACTTCGCGATCTTCACACACTCACTATGCCTTTCACTATGAACTTGCTTCACTTTCCCTTATTTTGTACGAAAAAGATAACTGGCTGAGAGAGGTTGTCATGCAAAGCGACAAACTGATCAACATGGACAAGGCAAATCATACGATATGTGATTTTTGCATCTGCACCGGCAAGTATCCGCAGTGGTCAACCGTGGAAAATCACATTCCACTTTTTCCGCACAGTCCCATCGACAGCTTTTCCGCACTTCCAATTCGATTGCACCCGGAAACTCTCCACATGAAATTTTCTTGCTATTCCAGTTTGCCGCGCAACAAAACTCACCGCAGTGGCCCTTTCATAGTCGTCGTTCCTACCCTCCATTTCTGACGCAATTTTCCATATGATCGCGCTTTTCACATTTCGCCGCCCGAACTCAGGATACTTTTCACGGTTTTTCACGTCTAGTTTCTCGGTTTTCCGTTCAAATTCACTGCTGTCGAACGGCTCTGCAACTCTACTTAACTTCGCGTTCACCATACGAAGTAAAAGCTTTCTTGTGCTGGCTTCCTCCGAGACATCCACCACATTACAAAAGAATAAACATTATTTTATTTGCGAGGGAAACGAGCGAATAAACGTTCAATCAAATTGAAATCCTTATTTTCGCGATTTCGAGTCAAAGCAAAACAAATCATTCCAAAGCCAAAGTCAAAGTCAAAAGCGCTTTATTTAATACTAATCGTTATAAATTTTAAAAGAATATAAGGCAAATTCCAAACAATAACAATAAAAAAACTTAATGGCCCAAATGGCTCTCTAAATTTATACGTTATCATTAATCACATATTTAAAAAAACTGTAGCAAATTCAAATCAATCAAGATTATTACATATTATTTCATTCTTTTGGAAAAAGGAGAAAAAACCAACCCACTATCCTAACATTTTTTAAAATCTTAACACAACAGTGAACTTTGATCCTACACCTAATATGTTTTAATTTAATTCTAATAAAATGCAATCAAAAACTTTATCTTATACTAAAAAAATCTATAACAATGTTCCTAACCTAAGCGTTTAATCTTATCTCTAACGTAATATAATAAACATAACATATACCTAACCTATAACTAATTTTTAACACAAAATAAACAATAATACTAAATGTAGCAATAATGAGCTGAAACTCAAAAACTAAATAACGAAAAAACACGAAAACTGGAAATAAACACAAATAATTTAGACATTGTCATTCAGCCCCCAATACCTGGATTGCGCCGTCTCAATTCGATCAGCTTCAACAAATCTAGCAAATGAGTATCTCCATTGGAATTGTTGGTCTCGTGAACTCAAACTCGGAGGATATTTTATCTTCTTATCGGTGGCCTGTCGATATATGTGATATATGACTGGGACGCCGTCAGAATCAAAAACGTATCGATTCATGTCCAAATACACGAATGCTTCTGGAGGAATGAAGCCAGTAGCGAGGCAAGTCGCCATATACCCGTCTGTAGGGTGGAACGGCTGCGAAATCCAAGGGTTTCCAGTCACAGTCACAGATCTTGCGATATGATTCCGAAGAAGTTTCAATATGAAGATATTGACCCTCGTCACTTCAGCAGTTTGATAAATTCTTCTACTCGATATATAATGTTTCCAATCCGTTTCAGGCTTTTTGTACAAACCAGTACATGCACGAAGACATTTCCTTTCGAAAACTCTTAATTTTTCCATAGTACTAGCACTCTGGTTGTACCAGATCTGACATCCATATATCAAAACTGGTCTAATCAGGGTCTTGTAACAGATAATTTTGACCTTTTGATCAGTGAATTTGGAATGAAAGAGCTTTCGTAGGTCCATGACTACTTTTTGTGCCTTATTGAGCATGATTTTCACATGTTGAGTATAGTACAAATACTGATCGAGATAAACACCGAGGTATCGAACACAGGATTTATGTGGAACTCGTTCTAAACTACCCTCGCCAGCCATGATGTGGAAATCTTTCCAATTACGTTTCAGGTCTTGACTGGCCCTCTGCAGCGTTGTCCGAAACAAGATTGTTTCACACTTCTGCGCATTAATTTTCATTCGGAAATTGTCAGTGTAGAGCTGCACATAATTAAACATTTTTTGGAGATTGCTCTGAACTATTGTAGCTTTTTGGCCTGACGTATATATGATCCGATCATCAGCAAACGCCACCAATGATCGCGTTGGCGAGACGTTAAAGTCAAAGCCGTTCAATAGCTTGCGAATGAAGATTGAGAAGAGCAGAGGTGCAGTAACTGTTCCCTGCTGTAGACCATTCAAGACCTTGAACTCGCGCATTGTTGTCAGATTTCCATCAGTTACAACAAACGATCTCCCATACAACATATTACACATCATGGCGACAAGGTGTCTGGGGAACTTGTCGTGAAGGAGTTTAAAAACTAGTCCACCTAACCACACCGTATCGAAGGCTTTCTCCATATCAATGAGACATGCTCCAACACATTGTATATCATTTAGATTCCAACAGATGTCGGAGGTTACTTTCGTTATTGCATGTGTGGTCGAACGCCTGGCACGAAAACCAAATTGGCAATTCGGCATCAACTCATATTCCTCAATGTCGGCGTTTAATGCTCTGTTGAGTATCACTACAAACACCTTGCTAATGTTAGGCAGCAAGCTGATTGAGCGTTCGCTTTTCGGGCACGAAGATTCTTTTCCTTTCTTCAAGATCGGAAATGCCTTAGCCCTCTTTCCACTCATTTGGGAAATATGAATTGTTCAACATGTTGTTGAACAATATGCAATAATTCCTGGTAGCAACCTCAGGCAAATGTTGGAGAACTACATTTGGAATACCATCAGTACCACATGGTTTCTTGTTGTTTATCTTGCGAAAAATAAAACACAAGTCTTCATAGCTGACAAAATAATCAATAAGATTCAAGCTCGGTATGAGGTCAGATGTTAATGTTTCATTGAAATGAAGAATTGATTGGCCGTTCAGGCTTGATTTGAAGTCCGAAACTTTTGCTTCAAGAACTTCTGAAAAAATTTCGTTCCCTCTCAGGGTTTGGTAGATGAACCAATTCAAAATGTGTTCCAATCAGGG
Source organism: Odontomyia ornata (assembly GCA_963969285.1). Taxonomy (NCBI): domain Eukaryota; kingdom Metazoa; phylum Arthropoda; class Insecta; order Diptera; family Stratiomyidae; genus Odontomyia; species Odontomyia ornata. Next base: position 142,299,042 of record OZ017738.1, read on the forward strand.
CAAATTTATCCAACACTTCACATAAAATCCTGTTTCCATTTCCATCCGGAGTCATACTATCAATTTCGCCACCAGCCCTATCGAGACGATTTATCTCATCACTAGTGACTTTAAGATTCGATACCTTCACTCGAGACTTCTTGCGGAATATGCTATTCCCTTTCGCGAATACGCCATCTGGGTCCTTTGGGCTAATACCCCTCAATATTTGCACCCATTGATTGCTGACCTCACTCCTGAAGTATGAACATTCTTCAGGTGTAATTTCAACAAAGCCAACGAGGGATGGTTGTAGTCCAAAAATCGTCGATAAATATTGTTGACACGTGTGAAAAGAAGGCTTTGCAGCGTTTTCAACCTTGCAATGGTTTGTGTTTCATATCGTTTCATATTGTTTCGATGTTTAATCTTGGGAACTACTTTCTCAATCGACAAATAGACATCTATTTCATCGTTAGTTAGATTTCAGTCATTAGGAACCATTGAGCAAGAGTTGCCATCATCAGAAGGAGGACATTGCTTCTAATACTCCCAATTAAACTTCTTTTGAAACTTTCCCCAGTCTGTTTTTTTGAAGTTCAACCTATGATTTTAGTGTTGAACGGGAATGAGAAAGAAATCATCCTTTTGATGATTAGTCGTTATCATAAGGAAGCAACTGCAATTTCCGTTGAGGACTATTAAAGCTGAATTCAAGTCTTGCGCCAGCAATGCAGAAATCCAAATATGAATTTGTCCTAGGGTATGTTGGGAGCTCCGACCCATATAGATTTCACTTGTATTCAATTCGATTCTCTGTTACCCACAATTACAGGAATACACCTCTTAGATTATTTGTGGCATTCAGTCATGATGTTTGCTTGGCGTTCAGGTCACCAGCAAGAATATAATAACTATGCAGCCTATTCAATTCGAGTATTTCAAACAAGGAATTGAGTTCCTCCTTGAGCTTGAGAACAGTTCCACCAGTGGCAAAGGCAGAGATAACGAAGAGACTATGCCCAACTGGCAGTGAAATTTTGATAACGGACACTGCAAGAGATTCAACGTTTTTGAATTCGACTTTTTCAATATTTGGAAACAATAGAGTCTTGAACCAATATCCTGGTGCCACCTCCCCCATCACCTGTTACTCTATCGTTTCTTACGAATTCAAAATCCTTGAATGTCATGGAAAACAAATCATTCCACATACATCGCGAAATTAGATCTTTTCTTCATTTTCGGGCGCAGTTCCTGCGGCGCGCGCTCTCTGTGATAATCGAAAAGCGACTCCCTCATCCGTACCAGCAAAACTCTCACTCGTTGTGCTTAGCCACCGTATGGGACATTTCACAACGGTAGTTCAATTTTGGATGGCTGCTTAATCGTTTGGAATTTTTCGAGGGGTACCTGGCATACTGGTCACAATTGGACTCATTGTTCCTAATGAATTTATCCACTATAGCGGTGGTATGGTTTAGCATTTCTTGCCATTATAAAGGGGTTGCCGTGTCCAAATTTCAGTTGCAAATTTAAATTATTATTATTTTTAAAAGTATTAATTGAAATTTGGATCTGATTATGGTGGTTTTCGAGCAGTCTGCTTAGGCGACTGCTCGATTACTACAAGTTTTCATGCATAGCATTTAGATAGACTAATTACATTGAGGATCGATTTTTCAGCACAAACATTAGAAGCGTTGGAAGCGTATTTTCATTTTCTGTTTTGAAACAAGACAACAGAGAGACTCAATGCGATCATTAAACACAGTAACATAATTCAGCCTCTTTTCTCTTCTTCTTCCATTGTTCTTTTGGTGAAGGTTCCTTGAGCAGTTTGCCTAGGCTCGATTACTACAAATTTTATATGAAAGTCAAAAGTGGTGCCCTCTCAAATGTTACAGTACAAAAAAATGCTTATGGTGTTCAAGAGGGGTCTCCGCTGAAAAAATTTCTTTTATGTTCGAGTTCAATTCATGGTATTTATGTATATATGAGTAGAGTTTTGATATTCAGAAGACGTTGTTTGATTCCCGAACCACTTTACAATATCCTTCTGGCAGGAGCACTCTGGTGCTACTTTCACTTGTTTATCATAACGTTTGGAGTTCATACAGCGTTGTTTTGTTGAAAAATTTCGGCCCTGGTTTAAAATATACATTCTTGTAGTAAAATTTATATCTTAGATACAATCTTGTGAGCTTATTCCTTCATATTCCTGCACAACCTGGCTCAAAATCAATTGTTATATGTTGACGCATGAAATGATTTTCGTTTTAAACCACTCGAACGAATTTGGAACCGACCTCTCATCGGTTCTAGACGTAAAGTCTTGGGACTTGACAACGGACTGTACCCTACAGGTCAAAAAGTCCGGACACACTTAGTCTACTCCGAGGTGGGTGCTGAGTAGCTTAGATAGTTCGGAGAGGAGGTGTGTGGTCGCGGGACTTGCGCGAGCAGACTACAGAATACAAAATTACAGCCACCGGTTAAATCTTTGCATGCTTCTTAATCCTGCAATACATGTAAATTGATGTTATTAACTTAAGTCTGAAATTCTACCGTGTTGATTGCTTTTTTTATCTAGCGTAATTAAATTTAAGTTGGATATATTGTATCGTAATCCTTTATAATTAAATTAGCTAAATAGATTTTCCGTTTCTGTTTGATAAAATTTCATTCTCTATTTAAGTGATATTTATGTTTATTGATTACTACATTTATTTAAAATTACGATTGATACTCGTCGGCGGTAAAAAATATAAGTTTCTTTGAGTACGATACCAGTACATATGTTTTAATAAAATTTCATATAAAATTGATTTCACTAGTTCTAGAAGAAGTTGCTTTGTTTATTTCTTCGATGTATTCCTTGACACTATAAATATACTATATGTGCATACACTTCTAGTGATTTTCTTGTTTGGACCCGCCTACCTTTTAAATATATTGTGAATCCACAGTGTAATTATGTAACTGACTGCAAGCGACAAGCAAAGAAGTGATATCTTACATCAACCATTCAAATATAATAATCACAGTATTAACATAATGATTGTCACACTAATATTTAGAAAGTAAAACAGATACTCAGGCTGTTTTTTCAAGTTCGTTATTCTACGTTTTTTGTATACAAAATATAATCGTCGAAATTATAGTTTATCTTTCACAAAGCATTTCTATCTTAAAAATAATTTTGTTGCTTTTCAAAATAAAAAAAAACGTTTGACATATCAAACCGTGCGATTTCTTAATATAAGTGTGAATTTCCGAATTATTACCTCTTTTAATATTCCATAAAAATCGGTGATCTGGTTAGTTTATTACAAAATAAGACAATACTCATTTAAAAATAGGGGAAGTTCAAATTGATCCTAATCAAAAATGCTGAAATATATCGCATATGCCTGATGACAGTGTAAATAAAAGTTCAACACGCATTGATGATTGATTTTAAGTCAATTTTGTTAAGTATTATCACCTCCATTACGTAGAACGCAAAATTAAGTTACATCTACGAACTTATCTCAAGCGCCTTCCGTACAACCACTTTTTCTTAGAAGTCGTATCAGTCGTACTCCACATATGGCATCGTATTTAGCCCGTTATTCCCCGAACGATATTTACTCTGGTTGATTTGGTGACCTAACAAAAGTTATTGCAAAGTTCTTTTTGTTTCACAAAACACATAGCACTTATTTTTCTCCCGAGGAAAAGAAAACATTCTTGGCGCGCAAATGAATCTCTCCGTATCAATTTTTCTAAACTAATATTCGCCATTAACGAACCCTAAATACAGCTCCTTTAATTCTTCTTCTTGTTAAAATCCATTAATTCCCCGTTTTATTGTTCAAAAATAAAAACAGTGGCTGGGTTTTATATCTTACAGGTGTTACAATACTACTGTCTCAAACAGTTTTTTTCCTTATTTTTGGGTCATGTCATTACAAAGACGAGCGAAGCCATACCATTATTCGGTACTTTTCGGTTACACGAGTGTAAAAAACAATCCTCAGTTGGCAAACCCTCGAGATGCCTCATCTATTTTTGAAAGTCTTCCCATCAAATTGACTATGGATCGGAAGCATCCAGCTGAAATCCAGCTGTCGTCTTAAACCTCTCTCGTCTTACATCGTCCACGGTCAGGACATGTCTTTGGGCTAACTCGGCAGCACCTAAATGGACAAAAACCGCATCACGTATTGGATCAGTCAAATCACTTGGAGATAATATCCGGGCAATGTTAACAGTGCTGGAATCCCCGGTTCAGTGTATGGTGGTAACCAAAAGTTTCTAGCATCATCTGACACTTTGATTTCTTCCTCTAGTTAAGGATTTTCAAAATAATCAAGGGCCTGGAAGCTTCCGTTGAAAGTATTGCTAGTCAAAGTATTGTTTGAATCATGTTTTGTGATTTCATCGAAAAAGCTTGGAGGATAGTTGGCAAAGTATTGACTTAATGAAGGACTTGATGAAGAGTTACCCATTACAACCTAAGTTATTTGTTTTCTCCTACTCGAAGTAAGATACGTTCAAAAAACCTTTTATGGTAGATATTACCACGCGATTTAACGTAGCATGGCATCTTGGGCTTTCGGCATTGATTCACTAATTTCTTCCATTCGTTTTTATTCTTTTGAATTGTTTCTAATTGTTAGTTGCTCTCGCGCACATAAAAAGGATCTAATTATAGAACCTTTTAATCATGAAATACACTTTTAACAAAAAGTTAACGTGCCGTTTTCTAACCTCAAATTCAAGTTTGTTTTCTAACAAAGATTTGCTGAATACTCACTTGGATAAAAATTTATGACCACATCTAAAAACGTAACCTCAGCACTAACAAAAGCACCAAGTAGTCTAACATCGGCCTCCAAACAATTGTCGCTGCATTCGTCCGACTGCCATCCTCTGATTGCCATTGAACAAAAGGCAGCGCCACAACGCAAACGCGAAAAATGGTTCGTTTCCTTTCTCTACAAGGCATCCTCCGAAACTATGTCGCAGGACTCTAAATCGAACTTGCCATTTTTCATCCTCTACAAATTTCCAGCAACCGCCTGTTCGGAAATACAGTTCTTTAAAAAGATAAGCAAATAGGGTTGCACCTACTGTACACGTGACTAAACAGGGGGAAAATATGAGACACACACAAGTCTTGGCCACAGGGAATCGGCCTACAGTAGATTCACCGAACCAATTTATCGAAAAGCCAGAAATGAAACTGAAGCTGGTAAATTTGTGGCGCATTTAAAGCCAGGGCAGAGGCATTCCAATGAAGCTAAATTAAAGATGCGAAACTCGAGAAGAACTTTTCTTATCCTTACTTGTAATACCATGAGCAAACTCCTTCGCTTAGCTATAAAAATGAAAATCGCGTAACTGTAACACCGCCTAATATAATCAATGCATTTCCGACAGGGAAATTTCAGCAGAATTCGAGAATGTGCGAACTGTTCTGCGTCGCAAAAAAATTACGTGACACTCCCAGACAAAACTGAAGTAGGATGGGAAGTCATACGGTGGCATATTGCATATGTATTAGTCGCCTACTAATGGTCATATGTGCGGTAGTGAAGTCTGCTGCTTCTCATCCAACGTCAAGTTTCACACAAATGATCACGATCCTCTCAGCTGACCAAAAGCTGTTCAGGAACAGCGGGAGGTTAGAGGGTGCATTCCGATTTCGTCGACGTCGATAACGACTGACTAATAATTGGCAGTGGCGTAGGGCCGATTCATTACAAGCAGTCAAACCTCAAATTAACCGTTGCTTAAGGCGCAGCCCCCAGTGAAACTGCAAATATGGGTCAACTTTACAGCCGTCCATCTCAGAAACCTTACAAATATTTGTTCATCAGTTCATTACATTTTGCATAAAGTTTGTTGCGAAAATTACAAAATTCAAACAAAATAGCACGTTTGTATTCCACATCTTGTTTTAGGAAATTTTTGCAAAAAACTTATTTAGATTTTTGATGAGTTAATTCAATGTAAATTATTTAAATCTAACAAACTTAGCTTAAATCAACTCGGTACGTTAAGTAGTTTACGAGATTTACTATATTTTTTTACGAAAACATGCTATTTTGTTTGAATTTTATAGCTTTTGCAACAAAATTTTGCAAAATGTAATGAGTTGATTCAATAGCAAAAGGTTCATTCTGACTTCTAGCTAAAAAATTTTTGCAAATGTTTGTAACGTTTCTGAGGTGAACGGCTGTAAATTTTACCCAAATTTGCAGTTTTACTGGGGGCTGCGCCTTAAATGACAAATATTAATCATTAAAAGAAATTAATTTTAAGTATAATTAACGAAGCAAAGCACAATGCTTAATGCATATGTACTCGTAGTTTGCTAAGGTCCGTTAATAATGTGTAGTTTTAATTTCAAAGAGATAAAAACTCAAACCGGCATTTTCATGCTCAAATCTTAAAATTCAATCAAAGTCCCATTTTCCAGATTCATGTCCATGTTTCAATTCGTTGACAGCAATTTGTAAGCACTTTGAATCGATCATTAAATTTCCAAGTGGTCGTAAAAAATGCATAAAACGAAAATGTTTGCAACGAAGAACATCTTCCGCTGGTCGACAGAAAGAAAAACAAACGGTCCCGGAGAAATTCTTTTCCATCATCTGCACACGAAAAGATACAAGATTCAAATCAAACGCATTCATTCGTTTTATGTTTGACTGATTATTGAATGTGTTTGATTTGTATCTTTTTGTACGCTTTATGAAAAATCATGATAACCCAGATTTACATACGAATTGTTCGGTGGAAATTGTGCGGTTGGTTAGAATTGTCTGTCCGTCTGGCTGCGATGCCGTGTTGCATACATTCACCGAGATCATTGATCTTGCAAGTGATCACGCCAAGTGTGGTTCGTGCTGAAAGCCTAAATTAACTGGTTTTTCAACATGTAGTCAGTAAAAACCAACAACAATAGCAATAACATACTTTTCCATCAAATATTTCGCGCATTTTGCCCGTAATGTTCCCTCAGCCTAAGTCAAAGCTTGGAAAAAAAATTTGACCGTTTAGAAAAATTGTAATGGAGGCCGTTTCGTATTGTATCGCGTCTAATTTCGGCAAAATGTTGCATTGTCTGACAAGCGAGAAACAAAACCGCAATTGTTGGATTGTGATTGAAATTAAAGTAAAAATTTAACATTGACCGTACATTTAACAATGCAACGAAAATGTTTGACCAAACGGACGAACCGATAGAGCAAATGAGAGGAATTCATGAGCTCAGTCAATATCCATGCGATATTAAATTTTTAGTTTGGCTCTTAATTATCGGCATTACCTCATGTTTTCTTGTTTTTTGTGTTGCACTAATGAACACGGCGTGTAATTAGTTTTGGCCTAGAGTTGTTCCATTGGGTGTGGTGTAGCGAATCGAGAATGAAGAGGTCAATTGAAGTCAGTACGAAGTAAATTGGTTTTTCTTTGGTTTGAATGCATCTAAAATCAAGGAGATTTACAAAGTAATTTTCTTGTAAGAGTACGACACAATTTGGGCATATTCGTAAATTGATTTTAATAAAAAGTTAGTTAGGTAGACAGAAGTACGTTCCTATTAGAAGGGTAAAAGAAAAACTATTGTTGCTCCACTTTCATCGGCCGCCATTTTGTTCCAATATCACAAGTATTGATATCATGCATTCTTAGAGATATTTATGTTATTTATCTTACCTGAACATTTTAAGAAGATCACATCGAATCTGATGAAAAGTTCGTTCAATACCAACACTATGTTTTTGTAATAAGAAAAAAACTCAAATCTGTGAATAATATTCAAAATTTGTACAAACTCACAGAGTATAGGGGCCTTCTACAAGAATACTAAAATATCGAACATCATTGAATTTAAGGGTAACCATGCATTATCTGCGATTCCCAACAGTCCGGCGAAGATGAACTGCGCGTCTGAACCATGAATTGAGGCAGTGGGTCGATCGAAGGTATGGTGAGATTGACTTCTACTTGACCTCCCTACTACTTATCTTATGTACGAGAGGAAGATGACACCAACCATATATAATTTGGCTACAAAAGATGCGACCGGCTGGATCGTGACCTCTTCAATGAAGTTGATGCCATAAATGAGAAGATGCCTACAGCCGTTGAAAATGAAACCGCGTAGCACATTACATACGGGCCATCCTGGAGGATTGAAAGGGCATACTTGAGTGTCAGGAGGCGTTAAGAGTAGGGAATCTAGTAAGCTCTTCCTCTTCCTTCCTTCCACCTAGAAAGGAAATTTTTGGAACCTCAAGACGTCTCTAGGTGAAGGAATATACTAAACGGTTCCAAGCTCGGTTTCAGTTGAGAGGGGAAGTGTTTAGTGAGTAGTCTATAGTGCCTAGTGCTCTTGAGAGTCTCACACTCGGAGCGCAAATAGCCTTCACCTTCAAATAACAAAAGAAGGGGTATCCATACGATTTTCTTTAGGTCAATGTGAAATTTATAAATCATATCTACCATTATTGATAAAGTTGATTGAATTTTTTGCTGTACTCATAAAGATCTACCTTCATAATTTATTCAGACTTTTTAGATGAAAGGTGTTCGATCAAGAGGAAAGAAAGACACCAGTTTTTCATACATTTGTTTTCCCCTTGCATCCCATGAAGCAGGTAGAACTAAAAGACCTATTTTGAAAATTTCTTACCAAAGACCTTTTATTTGACCATTCATGTGAGTGCCTAATATAGGGAGACCCCTATAAAGTCCAATCTTCCACGCCCTTTCAAAACCGAGCGAATTTTTCCCATTCAAAGTTTCAAAAGGCTGTCACTTCTGGTCTACCTATATTACCTACTCTGGTCTCCAAAATTACTATAGTTTCGGAGAAAACTGCACAAATGGACGGACGGAAGGACAGATAAAACGATTTTCATAGGGTTTTGCATGTTGATCAAATCCCTCATATGATGATCCCGCAAGAGTCTATTTTTCTCAAAAGGCCTTCGTACTCAAGCAACACAATGCAGGCACTTAGGTGACTTCCAAAAAGATCCGCAAACACTTAAAATTTCCCTTCTTTCACAAATTATTTTTTCATCAATGACACGAAAAGAAAACTAACAAGTTGGGTAACAGACCTACGCTCATGTCAGAAGGGTTTTGTATCCAACTTCTCAGAAATGCAATCACCAGCAATGAATAACGTCAAGAAATATGTCAAAGAGATGTGCACGTTCAAAGGAAAGTCCATTGTTTTTCTACTTTCAACGGCCGCCATTTTGTTGCAAACCGCCAAAAATCACTCAAATCATGAATTCTTGAAAATATTAATGTTATTGACCTTATTGGAAAATTTCAAGAAGATCAAGTCAAAACTGCAGTGACTGATTCGATGGAAAGTCCATAAAATACTAAAATCATGTGTTATTGTTGTTCTAATTGGAGAAATTTCAAACAGCTATAACTTCCGTGTATATCATTCGATTTTCATCAAACTTACAAAGCTTAAGAAACCTTAGTAGGACTGCGTAAATATCGAATTTCATTCAGTTTAAGGGTACCGATGCGATTTTATTGGGGAAAACGTGAAATTCGAATATCATACTATTATTAACAAAGTTGAGCGAATTTCGACTTCTAAGGTATTTGTTGTTGTTGTTGTACTCATAAACCGCCATAATTTTTTCAGATTTTTCGGATCACAGGTGTCCAATTGCGAAGGGGGGTGCAAAAATGTTTCGTCTATTTCCCCTCCTTGCGCTTCCCACGAAGCAAAAGTATAAAGTTAAGACCTGTTTTGAAAAGTTCTCATCAAGACCTTTCACTTGATACCCATATCGATTATCTTTGATAAAAATTTTTTTAGGGGGCCACTCCCCTTAAATACCTTATAAAATTTTTTGTAGTTGAACTTTGAAGAGAGCCCCACTTTACACCTGTTTACAAAATTTGATGATTCTAACTTAAGTAGCTTGCGACAAAAAGTGCTGTGACACACGGACGGACAGACAGAAAGGTTGCGAAACTAGTAGGAATTTGTAAAATTATTTTGCAAAACCCTAAAAATGATTTATTGTACATACAAGACATCCACGTGATCATTTAACACAAAAAAATAGAAAACGTATCGCAAAATGAAAAGGAATGGGAAGGATAAAACAAAAAAAAAACTAAAACAAGTTGAAGTAGCAGGAGAGTGCTCTTGCCAGAAGAGTATTGTAAAACAATTAGTAAATCAAACAATATATTCTGCCTATCAAAACTTGGCTAATATACAGATTTCATATATTGATTTCGAAAAATTATTATGGTAATTATGATTTTAAACGCTACCACTTTGTTTCAAGTGTTTTGAATCCCTCGCTTGATTAGTCATGATAACACATCAATATTACAAACCATTTCTAAAATATCAAAATTCTTACCTGTTTGTAGTGTCTATGTCCGTTGCAAACGTGTATCTCCCTAGTATCACGTGTTAATGTTGTTGTAATCGTTAAATATTCAATCGACTGTGACTTAGCTGTTTATTGTTTAATTATTGTGAAATTTTCGGAGCACATACAATTACTTTTAAAAAATTTAAATTTTCGGTTTTGGGAAATTTATGGGTCCCGTCAAATTTTCGTACATTTTCCCTTCCCCTGTACCCCTCAAATCAAAACTTGTTGGTTTCAGACCTGTTTTGAAAAGTTCTCATTAAGACCTTTCATTTGATACCCATATTGCCTACATATGATGAAAACTTTTTTTGAGGGCAACTCCCCTATATAAGGACCTTATAAATTTATTTTCGTGGTGAAACTTTGAAGAGAGCATCACTACGCACCTAGTTACAAAATCTTATGTTTCTAGCTTATGTAGTTTGCGAGAAAAATGGTGTGACACACGGACGGACGGACAGACAGGATGCGATTTTAGTAGGGTATTGAGAAATGATTTTTTATACCCTAAAAAAGACGCCCCAAAGAGATCCGCATAACGATGCGATAGAAGTGCATGTGAGTGACTTGCTTACATAATATAGGCTTCAGTGATAAGGACGTAATAAATCCGGGCCCGTCATATCTAACATTTTCTTGAAACCGCGCGTTTTTAGAGTTTTGTACTAAAATACAAAACCGAATTGCAATCACGACCTGTGTCCGTCTGTCCATCCGTCCGTCCGCCCGTATGTCACAGCACAAACTATAAAAGCTACAGCCATGAAACTTTGTGAAAACGTCAGAAGTGGTGACATCTTGAAATTCTAAGGGTGAACAATTTTTTCAAAGGGCATTAAGGGGGTCTCCCCATATAGTGAGGTGACCCTTCGAAAAATGTTGTTCACCTTCGGTAGTCAAGTGTAGGGTGTCATTGGAAATTCCCATCAAGATATTTTCAAAACAAGTCTTTAAATTACCTTATCAGTACCGTGGAGGACGGGAGAAGGAGAAATGTGCCGACTTTTCACGTACACCCCTCGCGGTTCGACACCATTCATCTGAAAAATCTAAAAAAACATGATTGTAGGCATTTATGAGTACAACTACAACAAATACATGAGAAGTCGAAATTCACTCAACTTTGTTTGTAATATATAGTATGATTTATCAATTTTATATTTTCTTGAATGAAATCTTAACGGTTCTTTTAAATAAAATGAAATTCTGCACTAATATGGCTATTTATAAGATTGAAAGTTTCACAAAGATCAAATGGTATTTAACGAAGTTAAAGCGGTTTGAATTTCCTCGTTGTACTAAGGAATAATATGCGCTGTATTACTGTGAAACCATATGGCTATCGATCAATATGCGCTTTTTATCGACTCAGACACTACAGGTTTGCAAGGATTTTCAGGAATGATAGGTATCATAAATATCTTTGAAAATTAGTTCAGCTTGTGGTATCTGTAATAGTACAATATAATATAGGGTTATCCGTTTTAACGCTTGGGAAAGTAAATCTAAAGAAAACATAAATAATACTCAGATGGAAACGAAATTTTCATTTATAATAAAGATTGAACCTTGCCGTTTTACCTAAAACACAACATCATTCAAATGTCTTCCACGGGACCTCTTACAGATCTCAATCCTTTGAGGTAATTTTCAATGTCTTTTCAGCACATTTCCGGCAATATCTCGGCCATAACTTCACGAATATTGGTTTTCATTGCTCAAGATCTCGACGATTGTTCGCGTAAACACAATCTTTCGCGTAGCTCCATAAAAACAAATCCAAAGGTGTTAGGTCGCAGGATCTTGCGGGCCGATTGACATCACTCAATCTCAAAATTACGCGTCCTGGAAATTTCTCTTGCAAAAGTGCTCGATTAGCCTGTGTTGTGTGGCTTGTGGCGCCGTTCTGTTGAAACCACATGTTTTCCAGATCAAAATCTTCAATTTCTCTCCAAAAATAATCGGTTAACATTCGTCCATAGCGGTCAGAATTGACTGTAATGGCTCTTACTTGATCGTTTTCAAAAAAATGTGCGCCACGAACACCACCAGACCATAATGCACACCAAACGGTCACTTTTTCCTGATGCAAAGGCCTTTCTGCGATCACCTGAGGATTTTGAGAGCCCCGTATGTGGAAATTCTGTTTATTTGATCGACGGGCTTGAGTTCTTGTGTTAACTGAACTTTATAAGCCCTGAGACCCAAATCTTTATGCAAAATACGGTCTAATGACGTTTGTGGAAAGCACAATTCCAAAGAACAACGAGGAATGGACAAACCTGGGTTTCTTTCAACACTTTCGGCTACAGCAGTAATATTCTCGGCTGTTCTTGAGTTACGTGCACGGGTTTTATTCTTCACATCACTGAATTATTCCAGCAGCTCGAATTTTCCCACCAATTTCTGTATTGCAGTCCAACAAGGTGCTTCACGACGACCCAAAAAGTTCAAGTTTTACAAACCGTCTTTGTCAAATTTTCACCATTTTTATAGTGAATTTTAATAATTTAAATGCATCTTTGAAGCATGTATCGTTCCATTTTTATAAATTGTGTAGTTTTTACTTGTCAAATGTTAAAAAATAACAGCTTCACATGCGGCATCTACTGAAATAGCGGGCTACTCAAAATAACACCTCTTATGGGAAATCCCCTTTAGTTGATGTTGGTAACTCATACCATGTTGTCTGTGTACGGTTCCGCCTTAAAGGAAACTTTGCTCTGAAACGGCGGATGAGAAGAAGACTTGCGGCGACTATTCCTAACGTGATGATGATGGAGATAATAATACTCGGCCCATGTTGTCGGATCGTCGACCAAGAGATTGTTTGGAAGCCATGAAAGAGCAATTGCTCCTGTTCAATATAAGTTCCAAAGGACTCTTCCGATTTGATGAAAGCTGGAGCTGAGAGTTTAGGGGTGGGTTGTAAGCTTATGGTCTGGTTGAAGATTGGTGCATGCGGGAGGCCATAAACTGACAAATTTCTAGTGGATGTCATCCATGTAGCAGTGAACAAAGAGTCCTTAATTTTCCAACTGCAGTCTTGAGTGAGCTTCACTACCCCTGCCCCGTTCAGGATAATGTTTTGCCGGTCACCCTGACACACTCTTTGTCCAGGTACGGTTGACGGAGTTGCAAACATCCAAGTATTGCCATCATATAGCTGTTTCCACACTATTTCTTGATGTCTGAAGGTGTGGATTTCCCCAGTTTCTCTTCCGAATAATTTATGTATCTCGTTGTTTGCACAATTTGGTATTGCGTTGACGTCGTAGAGCACGCTGATGTCCACTACATATTGATCAGCCATTACCTTTGAAAGTTCATTAGGTGTAACTTCGAAATATTGCTGCAGGTCCTAGTTAAACCCAAAATTGAAAGGTGTTGTTTCCAAGATTTGAGGCTACTAGCGTGGGTTTGACCAGATCATATGGGCGTTCGTCAAGGATGGGAAGGAACGTTGTTAGTATCAGGTTGCTCTCATCCATATCGAATCGAGATTGGTCCATCATTTGGTATGTAATTCGCAAGTGATCTGGGAGTAGTGTTTGAGCGTGGTTGATGTCTCCTAAAGCGTCATTGGTGTTGATTGAATCCCAGATGCTATATCGTGAGGATATGCTGAAAAACCCACTGGAGTACTTATATATATACCTCGCCTAGATAATTCTCGGCTCGCTTGATTATTGCTAAAAGATGGATATTGAGTTTGTTGTGGTCGATTGTTTTGTACCAGTAGCTAGATTGTTTTATGCAGTCCAAGCCTCGTTGCAGTTGGCTCTGGAATCGTTGCAGCTGTGTGTTGATCCTTCCCGACGTGCTGTTTACCGTTTTAGTGGTTTTGAGCATTAATTTTGATTAACTGTCTATGGAACGAATAATTTTCATTTAATTCTCTGAAAGGCCTTTGATATCATTGAAAATTTCGTCATTTACGTCAAAAATTGCTGTCGTTAAATTCCCCAATACACCTCGTCGTCGTCTATTGTGTAGCAATCTTAAGGTGGACGTTTTGTAAAGATTCTCATCCTTGTATTCTTCAAGATGTTGCACAAGTTCCAAACATCCAATTTCGGTTAAAGCACTTGAACTGCCTTCAAAGAAATTGCGCCATTTGGTGACGATAACTTCCACATTGGCCTAGTCATGGCTTAAGTTGTCCCATGGTAATTGAAGCTGCATTTTTAAGGCTCCTCTGTGAATCGGAGCAGTTCCGAGATGTTCAGTATAGACACCGGGTGAAAATTGAGTTACTGTCACATTGCAGCTTTTTTGTGGAAATGCACAAAGAACTACTAAAGGGTTTCCCCATAAGAGGTGTTAATTTGAGTAGCCCGCTATTCCAGTAGATGTTACTTTTGAAGCTGTCACCTTCCGACATTTGACAAGTAGAAACTACGCCATTGATAAAAAAGGGACGATACAAGCTTCAACCACGCATTGAAATTATTAAAATTCACTATGAAAATGGTGAAAATTTGGCAGAGACAGTTCGTAAAACTCGAAAATTTTTGTGCCATCGTGAGTCACCTTGTCGGACCACAATACAGAAATTGGTGGAAAAATTCGAGCTGTTCGGATAACTTAGTGATGTAAAGAACAGAACCCGTGCACGTTACTCAAGAACAGCCGAGAATATTACTGCTGTAGAAGAAAGTGTTGAAGAAAACCCAGGTTTGTCCATTCTTCGTCATTCTTTCGAATTAGGTATTCCACAAACGTCATTACACCGTATTTTGCATTAAGATTTGGGTCTCAAGGCTTACAAAGCTCAGTTAACGCAAGAACTCAAGCCGGTTGTTCATCAACAATGTTGCAATGTTGCTGATTGGGTTCATGAAATGCATGAAAATGATACAGAATTTCATCAAAAAAGCATCTTGAGTGATGAAGCCCATTTCCACCTCGGTGGCTTCGTCAACAAGCAAAATTGTCGCATCTGGGGCTCAGAAAACTCAAGTGTTATTGTTAAAGAGCTCCTACATGCTCAACGTGTGACTTTTGGTGCGATTTATGGTCCGGCGGAGTCATTGGACCTTCCTTTTTCGAAAATGAGACTGGAGCAACAGTTACGCTGACTAGATTGCGCTATCGAGAGATGATTAATGATTTGTTATGGCCAAAATTGGATGTTATTGATCTGAGCAACGTTTACTTTCTACAAGATGGCGTTACGTGCCACACAAGCAACCAAACCATTGATCTTTTACGGGAAAAGTTTCCGGGCCGTGTTATCTCTTGAAGAGGTGATTACAATTGGCCACCGAGATCTTGTGATTTAACATCTTGCAACTTCTTCCTTTAGGGTCATGTGAAAGAAAAGGTCTGCGCCAACAGCCTAGCGTCAATTCAACACCTCAAAGATGGAATTAGTGAGGCTATCGAGGACATAGGGCAGCCACTTTGCAATTTAGTTATGGAAAATTTAATGAAAAGGATATGGTCCTGTAAGCGTGGTCGTGGTGGTCATTTGCCAGATTTTATATTTCACTATTAACGACATACCTTCTTCTTTATAATAAAATGAGCATTCGATCTTTTATATTCAAAAATGGCATTTTTTTAAATATTAAAATAACACCTTTTTTGGAACATCCTGTAGTAGAGCTACGAGGAAGTTGGATACTGATATCGAGGTTCGAGGATTCTTAGGGGTGATCACTGGTGGTACGGGTTGGTGTTGGTTTGAGTGTGTAGCTAAATATTCCAACCATGTGTTCCCAATTGGAACTATTTTGGTTCTTTTGCGTTTTGTTCTCCTTGTAGTTGTTAGACACGCTATTACTTGCGGTGATCGTTTCGATATTTCGACTGGTTTCTCTGGGTTTGTGTTGGCAAATGGCAGACGACAAATCTTAGTGGACGCCTTTATACGCCGCGATGGAATTTGGCAGAAGTAATGCGTACCAATCCGTCAGGCACAGGGTGTACCTCTATTAATCTTGCAAGAGGCCAGTGTGTTGATGGAAAATTGTCATTTTTCACGAGGACGAGTTCTCCTGCTTGGAGATTGGGTCTGATCGTCATCCATTTTGGGCTTTCTTGTAGTCGATTGAGCTACTCGAGCCTCCACCTTTCACAGAAAAGCTTGCGGATTTGCTGGACGGTTTCCCATTTGCGGTCAACGTGCTTGACAGATGGCATGGATGGTATTTTAAACAGACTGCATCCTGTTAAAAAGTGTCCCGGCGTGATTGCGGCGAGATCAGTTGGATTGCTACTGACCTCACAAAGAGGGCATGAATTAAGATATGCTTCAACTTGAGCCAATACTATGTACAGCTCTTCAATGGTTAACAATGTTTGACCAATTACTTTCACTAACTACCGCTTTATTGATTTCACTCCAGCTTCCCAGAGTCCACCAAAGTGCGGACTACCAGGAGGAATGAATGGCCATTGAATTTTCTCGTTCAAAAGAAACTCTTTGCAATGCTTTGTAGCTTCTTTGAAAACTTGCTTCAGCTGCTTTTCGCTGCCATGAAAGTAGGTTCCACAGTCGCTGTAAATAGTATGGCACTTCACACTGCTGTGGAGAGTTCAATTACTGCTTCAAGATGGAAGGCCTTGGTGGACAAACAAACAAAAACAGCAATGTAGCCTTTCGAGGTTTTTGATCCACGTTCGCCGTTCCATTTAATCGTTATGAGACCGGCATAGTCTAATCCAGTCTGAGCAAACGGCTTATCCATTTGGAATCTGCGAGGTCGTAGCTGTCCCATTAGTTGGCTTCCAGAATGAGCAGTAGATCTGAAGCATGTGAAGCATTCATGCAATATGCTCTTCACAAACGACTGGGCGTTAGTAATCCAATATTGTTGACAAATAGTTGCCAGTACTAATTGTTTCCCTCCATGTAATGTTGTTAAGTGAGCCTGTCTGACAACAAGCTTATCAAAAGAGTCTTGAGGTAAGATTGCTGGAGGTCTTGCATTTTCGCTGATTGAAGCATTGTGAAGCCTTTCACCTGCCCTGAGCGTTCCTTGCGAGTCGATCTGTGAAGTTGAAAATTTTATGCAGGAACCTTTCGATACTTCAACCTTGCTGCGTATTGCATGTACTTTTGGTGTAAAGGCATGCTGCTGTGATAAGGTCATGCATTTTAATTTAGCGTTTTGCATCTCCTTGAAAGACAATGGTTCAAAGAGTTTCTGGTTTGGATGCGTTACAATATAAGTAAACTCGTTTATATATGCCATCACTTTAAGTAGCTTTAGTAATGACAAGTACTTTGTGAATATTACTGGTTCTGGGCTTAGCTCAGATGCCACTATACTCACTGAACGTGCTTCAATTTGTACTGCTTCCTGCCCGATTCCTGATAGCACAAAGTTAGGCAATATTGGAATATCTGTATTTGTGAGCCACTCCGGTCCCTTCCACCAAAGGGATGTTCCGGACGTATTTCTCTTGACACTATGTTGGCAGGATTTTTGCCTGTAGTGACATGGTGCCACTCGTGTGCTTTGGAGACATCATGAATGAGATTCACTCAGCTTGCCACAAAAAATTTCCATGTTGCTGCTAGTTTTTGGAGCCACGCCAACCCAATCTTAGAGTCACACCAGAAGATATTTTTTATGCCCGTCCAATTCCAAACTTGTTTTAGTTGCTTCATAGTTTCTGCCAGCAAGACGGCTCAACACAGCTCAAGTCGTACGATGGAGGGTTTCGGTACGTTGACCTTTTTAGTTGGAGCGACTCGAGTGTTTGCGATAATTAGGTTGGTAGAAATGTGTCCATCTGATCCCAAGACACTTACGTAGAGAGCACATGCAAATGCTAATTTTGATACGTCGCAGAATCCATGTAGTTCTACGGCTGTGCTACGTGTAGCACTGACCCACCTTGGGATCCTGAGCTGCTCGAGTAATGAAAGCAGGCTTCGTGCTTCTAGCCAGTCCTTCACTACCGATGGATGAAGTTCTTCATCTCAACATAATTGTTATTGCCATAGGTTTTGGATGGTGATTTTTTCCGTTATTATGCAGGATTGCAGCCAGCCAAGTGGATCAAAAAACTTGGCCACTTCTAAGGAGAGTGCGAATGGCGAGGAATGGTGCACATGCGGTGCCATAAGTTACCATGGTCAGTCTTTAATGTCCGATTAGCTCATTTTTAGAGGTTCTTCATTGGATACGTTGGAAATTGCGGTCATTTTCATGCACATGGATCGGCCGGTACATTTTCTCTATGTCAGTAGCGATGACATTTTTGTGTATGCGCCATCTTAGATGTAAATGAAGCAGCTTGTTCTGAATAGTCGGTCCAATTTGCAGTACATCGTTTAGAGATTCGCCACCTTAGCTTTCTGGGATGCATTGAAAACGACGCGTAGCTTTGTTGTTGAGCTTTTTTCTTTGATAACTTCGTGGTGGTTAAAATAATAGCAGTCCGCACTATACAACAGATGGGCGGGCACCTTTTGCATATAACCAAGCGCTAGGTACTCGTTCATAAATGCATGATATTCCTTCTGTCATTCAGGATGGCTAGATAGGTGCTGCTCTAGTTGCCGGAACCTCATGTGTGCTGTCCATAGGGATTCCTTCAGCTCGTTACGGCAATCGACGTTGTCTTTGAACGGCTGTTTTATAAATATACAATTATAATATTTGTTCTCTTTTACGTATAAACTCTATAACTATATCCTCCATAAACATAAAAAATAGATCTTTTTTTTATAAATAACAAAAAGGGTACTAACCCAGTCCTCCTCCGACGAGCACTTGTTGATGGGGTGGGTAAGACCTGTAACTAAACCTTCGTTAAATTCAAATTGATGTTATATTACACAGAGTGGCAATCAGGCAGAACGCATTGAAATTCACGTCGGGCTGTTCTCACGGACACGATATATTATTTCCAATAGATTACGAATCGGCATATCTAGATGAATGTTATATTCTCTTGCAACATACATGTATCCCGAGACACAGCATTATACGATGTATTGCTTGGTAATGCTGCGCACATAATTAGTTGTAAGGCGATACGAAAACTAACAGTTCTTGACCAAATTTTTCTAGCTAGGCATCGCGCCACCAGGTCAGTCGAGTTGATTATTCTTCCCCAGAAAATTTACCCAAAATGAAAACAAATAAAGAGTGCAGTAAATGTGAATAACTTCGATTGCCTTGAAAACAAGAAAACCTAGGGAAAAGAGGAAAAACATAATAATTACATTAAGATCAAGTCTCTAAAAGCAAAGTTTTTATCTAACTGGTTGCATCTTTCTGTACTCGAAATTAATATGAAAGTTTACAAGGTGTGTCACAAAATAAACGAGACTTTTGTCTTAAATTTTTTTTGGTGGTGCCATCTGTGAATGAGATATTACGTTGAAAAGTTACATCTCTCTTTGACTTTCAGGGAAAGTTTGGTGACATTCGTTTCAGTTGAAGCGAAGTTATTGCGTCTAAAGTGACAGTATGTTTGTGTCATCAGTACAAAAATGAGTTTCGAACAAAGAGCAAACATCGAATTTTGTTTTAAAATTGGTAAAACGTTTACCGAAACATTTGAATTGATGTTAAAAGTTTATGGCGATGATTGTCTATCTCGTGCTAGAGTTCATGAGTGGTTTACACATTTCAGAGATGGTCGTGAGGACATAAATTACGATGAACATATAGGTCGCACAAAACCAGTGATCACCGAAAACTCCATCGAAATTGTACGTGAATTTATCAAAAATGAGCTAAAATCATCGTTGGAATTTATAAAATCGGAGTTAAGTATCTTCAAAACACCAGTTTAAAGCATTTTAACCGATCATTTGGGCTTACGAAAGGTCTGTGCACGATTGGTTCCAATATTAACGAGACTTTTGTTATAAAAATCCACTTTTATGACTGACTTTTTGATGGTTAAAATGCAATATGCATTTTAACCATCAATCGCTCACCGTATTCGCCTGATATGGCTCCTTGTGGCTTCTACCTATTCGGAAAATTGCATTTGAACATGAAAAGAAAACGCTTTTCATCCATAGAGGGCATACAAAAGGCTTGTACTGACATCCTGAAGGACATTCCAGTCCATAATCTGAAACACTCTTTCGAAATGCTTTTGGATCGCGCAAAACATTTATCAGAACAAAACTTCTGTCGTTTCTATTTTAGCTCAGTCTCGTTTGCTTTGGAACGCACCTTGTAGGTCTTGGCAGTTCCAAATCGTTACCAACAACTTGCAATAGCCTGTATTTTAATTTTTTTTTAAATTAAAAGCAGGCAAATAATATATTTTACTATATTTCAAAAAATTAAATAATTCAAATCAAAGAATGACATATGTGTGGGAGTGAAATTCATAAAAATTTAATGCACATAAAATTTTTATTTTGGAATATTCTTTCTGACAGACCAGTCAACGAACGTAATATTGTATAATTTATGCCAATCAACCTATAAACACCCATTGCGTTCAACTGAATATGTTTCCAAAATACATATAATCACTTTTAGTTATTCAGATTAAACATAACCTGTTTAAAATTTTTTTATGATTTTTCAAAATAAGTGTCCAATTTTTTTGAATAAATCAAAGTCAATAGGTCAAGATAATCAGACTTATGCCAATAATCTGATGTCCAATCTATGGTAAAATTCTAATCGCTTACACCTCTGAAACAATATTTCTATTTAATTCGGGTATACATTTTTTTATTTAATCTGATCTCATTTAAATTTTCTAATAGCATGTCATATATCAGAAACCGTTTATAGGAGATGCATTAGTTTTTTGTGTTCTCGGAAGATATGATTAATTTTTCCATTTTTTAATACCATTTGTTGACACTTCTTGATTTGTTCAAGAGATGTATAACTTTTAGCCACCTCTTCGGATCCATATTGTGATGGTTTCTATCACTTCTTATTATGCAATGACAATTTAAATATCTTTGATATATTTTTATCATTCTTTTTAAGGTTTGCGACTAATCCGAATATTTACATATAAATGTGCTAACAAATATTTCGGTGCATTAATGATTTTTTTTTGCATGGAAGAACGCCACTGCACTAAAATATGAAAATATTTTAATTTGCATACCTATAAATAGTTGCAACTGACAAACTTAAAAATTTTATGTATGTTTTCAAACGGTTCTCTCTGGGTATATCTAATGGGGTTTCAAAGTATGTCATCTTATGTAATAATAAAGTTATTCTTCAGGTGACATGACTGAATAAGTCATTATGCCACCTGGAACTCGATCTTGCAATCATTTATTTACTATATCGAAAAGAACCAATCGAATTTCGATTAACTTCATTAAAATTTGGAATGGTTTAGTTTTGGGAGAAAATTGGGATTATGTCAAGGGACCAGCAAATATTTCAATAATTCAATGTGCCAAAAAATTATGCTATATATAGTATAGCCTCACTCAGAATACCTTTCTATTATTAAAATTTTTAAATGAAATGCCATGCATTTGTTTTATCAATTTAAATAAAAATGCGACTCAAAATACTTAGTATCAAACAAATTTGCACATGAAAACCGGAATATTTAATTTTGTTAATTATAAATTATTACCAAAACTGCTGGATCAAAGCAAGTTTGATAATGAAGCGGATGTGTGATAGCAGGCTAATGTGGATTCTTTTCCGAATTATTTGATCTTGACCAGAACAATGGAGCTAATTTTTTATGCAAATTGTTATTAGTTCATAATTAAAACTGAATCAAAAATTCCTAGTTGCTTACCACAACTAAATTTTTTTTCTACAAATGCATAGTGACAGATCAAGAATTGTCATTTTGTAACAACTGATGACATTTTGAAACATGCTGACATTTGGAATTGTGTATTTATTCAGCTTTTTAATTGATTAAAACAATATATGTACATGTTTTTGTTTTTTATTTGAAAACTTAGTCCAAAAATAAAAATGTTTGTTTATGAATAATCGTCAACCATAATGCAAGCTTTCATAGAATGGTAGTTATGTACGAATTAACAAAAACAATTGTTAGCACAAATGTATTTGTATCAGTGAATGTTTGGCCTTATAACTGACATCAAATCAATACCTGAAGGCTTTAGAGCTAGTCTTGTTTTCATAATTCATAGACGTCATCTGAAGGGGAATGCTGATCGATAGGATTGTTTTCGGAGGTCAGTGTTCTTTGGGGAGTGTTACCCTCACCTACCTGAGGGAATGGAGGTTTGCGTAAGGTTCCTCTAGGACTATATAGAAAACGTCCCTGAATTATACATGGACTACAAATCGAGAGATGAATTGGAAATGACGCTTTGTGCTGATGGACATGATGTTTCAGACTTAATTGCCTTCCATGATAGTGCTGATGTGATACTTGTGCACAAAAAACTCATGAGTGTAAAGAGAGCTCTGGATAATCATGTGCAACCGGAAATTCTCACGGCGTTTGGGCATAGCAAGAAAATTATGTGAACGACAGAACATTCTCTATAAGAGAAGTAAAGATTAGAGCAACCTGGGTCAGAGATCGAAGGGAAAACAAATGGGAAGTTGCTTCCATCAATACCGTAGAGACCAAGCTGCGGAATTCAAACCTTGAGATGCCACCACTAGCAAACATGCTGAAAAAAGTGATCGATCTAAAAAGAAGAGGCTTGAAAGAAAGCCTGAAGTAGTCGGGAAGTGAATTTAAGCCACTTGCTATACAAAAAATCCCCGTTGGCAGCACCAGGCGGAAAGGTAATTTTCTCGTATATAGCGTAAGGTTTCAAAAAAGAATTTGGCTTGCCTACTACTGGACTTCTTACTGCAATTTTTGTGGCACTACATGGGTATTTATTAACAAAAAACATCTGCCGCCGTTCGTATTTGGAGATTGAGTTGCACACGTATGGATCACATATTGTAAATCGGCGGGTAATAAATTGTTATAAACATATTTATACTGGTTTCGCCCTTCTCACATTTCCTGTTAATACATTTCACAGTGGTTACCACACAAAGTTGATAACTTTTTGGCTTAAATAGCTCAAATAGTTAATTTCAAAAGATTCCCATTAAAGTTCAATCAGCTTGCATTGCCATTAATATATACATTTTCGATGCTTTTCTGAACTAACAGGGGCCATCATTTTGAATTTTTATTGAAAACGGCTTGCAAAAATATTAAGCTGTAAATTTACGAATTTTTTATTTGTCATCCGATTTGCATAATTAAATTAAAATAACTTGCCTTAATAACTTATAATTTCAAGTTTCATCGGAATCTGTTGAGAAACTTGGCTGCTAGAGGGCTACAGAAATAAAAAAAAAATGTTTGTGTCACCCCCCTATATGGGGAGACCCCCTTAAACACTATAAAATATTTTCTTACACTGCAAATTTCAAGAGGCACCACTTTTTACCTACGTAGAAAATTTCCTCATTCTAGCTCATGTGGTTTGCGAGAAAACTTGTAACGCACGAACAAACGGACGGACGGACAGACAGACAAGTTGCGATTTTATAATTTTTTAGGGAATTGTCAAAAATATTTTACAATATTTAAAAAAAAATTTCTGATTTATAAATACGTTCAAGATAAGTCAGTTAAAACGTTTCCATGAAAAAAATTCATTATTTCCGTTGCTACTAAAATAGCGAATTGCGCTTGCCTCCTGACCTTTGGGGGCTGCCATTTTGAATGCACGCATTTGATTTAGGACTATTTTAAATCTTTGTGGGCTAGGACCTCATCAATCAATATGCCGAATCTCGTTCAAACCGGAGGTTTACTCTAGACAGGGCAAAATAATTCAATTTTTAGTGAAAATGGCAGCTAAAAATATTGGGTTTTAAATTTTCGACTTTTTATTTTTCATTCAATTTTAATAATTTTCTGCATAATACAAATAATACAGAGATCCTTAATCTCAAGTTTCATCAAAATCCGCTGGAAAATGTGACCGCTAGAGCGCCACGAAAATCTGGAAAAAACGCATATTTAAACCGCGCCATTTTGAAGTTTGTGCATACATGGTCACCAAAATATCAAAGTCTATAAATCTAAGTAATGTCTATCTTGCAATCAAGTTTGAGATATGTCAGAGTGAAATTGCGACTTTAAGAAGTCTTTGAAGTTTTGAGTTTCAACTGGCCGCCATTTCATTTTTTGTGACAGGACCTCCAGTTTTTTCACGTAATTCTTTAGATACTTATAATTTCCATCTAATTGCCAAATTTCATGAAAATCTGTTGAAAGCTTTGACCACTATAACAACAACAAAATTTTGCACGTTTTTCGACCTTTGAGCGGCCGCCATTTTGTTTCTGCCATACCAATTTTGGATTTTTTATTGTGAAATTTACCGCATACATCAGTGAACCTTTACACTAAATTTCATCCAAATCGGAGCTATACTTTGGTCAGAACAGAAATCACGATTTTTCGTCTAAAATGGCCGCCATTTTGTTTTTGCCCGGCCGATATAGCTGGTTCACGAATTTAACTGAGATATTTGCCAAATACACCTTTTGTGAAAATTTGGTGAAAATCGGAGCAAAATTACAGCCTCTAGCATGGTCACAATTTTCGTTATATCCCATATATATATATATATATATATATATATATATATATATATATATATATATATATATATATATATATATATATATATATATATATATATATATATATATATATATGATACTCACCGCAATAGGTAAATTTCTCTCGAGAAATTTACCTAAAAGAACCTTTGTAAAGAGGCTACAAATGGAATATTTTTTTTCTTATCGGAAGGTGAAGGCTATTTATGTCCAGAGTGTGGGTCCACCAAACATACCAGGCACTACTTAATACCCACTAAATACCTCTTCTGTCAGCTGAGAACCTAGCCAGGAACCGTTTAGCACATTATTTCTAATTGAGCCTTATTTTCTTTTGCCTAGAGGCTTATTCGGGATCCAGAAACCTTCTTTCTAGCGATACAAAAATGAAGGGAGGGGATTACTAGATAAATGATAACCTTCACTTGTCGCCTCCTGGCGCTCAAGTATGCCTTTTCTATCCTCTATGATGGCCCGTGCATAATGTGCTACCTGGCTCAATTTGTACACGCATGTAAGCATCTTCCAATTCTAGTCCCTGGAGAGAACGCTTTTACTTCATTGAGAAGATCACCACACAACATATCCCATCTTATAAATGAAATCCTAGCATGGATCAGTCATTCTAGGGGGAACAAAATACGTACCTTCTTGGCAGAATGTTAACTGCTCCAAAGCCAACGACAAGCAAGAAACTCCCCTGCAGCCCCATTCAACGGGATCAGGAAAAAAGGAGAGAGAATGAGACATTAAATGAAAATGTTCCTTTTGTGCAAGAATTCCAGCTTGTAGCATCAAAAGCTGAAAAATATTGGCCAAAAAGCTGCTCCTGACAGAGACTGAGTAGGCTTTACCAGCAAGGGATAACCATGCATATAGAGAAATTAAAAAACAAACAGTGATACAACCCCCTTAGAGGCTTCGCTTGTTACATTAAATGATGGACGAGCTTGTGCAAAAGTATTGCATAAAATCAAATGGACCGCCAAACTAGATGGCACACAAACTGCCACAAGCATAGTATGAGCAGCTTGGTTCA
This sequence comes from Odontomyia ornata, assembly GCA_963969285.1. NCBI lineage: Eukaryota > Metazoa > Arthropoda > Insecta > Diptera > Stratiomyidae > Odontomyia > Odontomyia ornata. The sequence goes on from OZ017738.1 coordinate 142,325,033, forward strand.
GTGACCTTTTGGTGGAGTTTGGGCCGAAGGCAACAACACAGATGTATTCCACGACGCGATTAAAAAGGTTTTTGGAGACAATGCAACCAAAGCCTCAGTTGAGCCCATGACAACTCTTCAAAACAGAGATCTTGAATGCATCATGAATTTGACTGAAGTGAAAGAAACCATCAGAGAAAATCTTAGCTCAAGTGGAGTCAAAGCAAGATTGGCTACGGAAAACAGTAGGTGACAGCGTAAAGCCATTCTTTACTTGGCCGAAAAAGTCGTCGAACACAATTTAACAGAGGGATGAATGAAAACAAAATGGGTCATTTACAGGATATGATAAAGAATAGTTCCATTACGCTGGTACAATGCCATACTTTTGACCCACATAAACTGATTTGAACGGACTGATAGTTCTCCGTGCTAAAATTGTGGAAAACAGGTCACATTCCTAAGTAATGGGCAAAGAAGCTACTTTGTGTTCTTTGATGGGGTTAAGATCCAAGATCTAATGATTATAAATACGTCCTAGAGAGTGAAAAGTGTCGGTTCTTTAAAAAAGCCCTAGTAACACCTAAGAAAAAATGCAAAAGTATGTGTCCTGCAAGTCAACTTACAACAAAGTGTAAACGTTCAGGAATTACGTACACAGTTTTCAAAGAATAAAGAAGTCAATGTGCTATTGCTCGGTGAGCAATATTATAACAGGATATCCTGACGGATTGGGTACCTCCATCATCTAAGTTGGGAACATTGCTCACATACCAAAGCCAAGCCGTAGACAAGAGGGATGGTTTTGTGTGGACGTGGCTTTCAGTTACATCAGCTTTTAATATCCACCTTATTCCGGATTACCCAATACTATCCTTTTGAGTGGAAATCAATGCTTTAGAGGAGGCTTTACACATAGGGCCAAAATCTCATCACCAGAGATTTCAAGGGTCAACCCTAAATCTGATTCGAAGAGAAATCGAATCCTATATACAACACTTGTTACTCTAAACATTGGAAACATGTCTTCTTGTTGCCGCAGAGTTTGTGGAATTGACATACCGTTTGTGACATTTGCTTCAGAGTTTCTGCATCCAAGAGTACACAATTGTTCAAGACCTGTATATAAACCTCTACATCCATGACGGTGTCTTTCAGCACACACACTTACACACTTAGACTAATGTTTCGAGGAAAATGAGAAAATGGAAATAGACACTGCTGTTGGGCGCTACTCTAAGGAGTGGGTGATTAATAGCTAAAGATGTAGTGAACTCAAGAATGAATAAAATGACATCTACTTGGTTGCATAGTATATCTTCTATACCCCGTTGAAAACCCTGACATGGTAGGCCTCTGGTGTACTGGTGAAAAACCACAAACTTTGACGACAAGCCCAGTGATTACAAGGCTTACAGCATATAAGTCAGCCAAAAAGTGCCACCGTAAGCTTATAACCAGGAGTAAAGCTTAATACTGGTGGGATCTCTGTGATAACGTGACAATGAATCCTACTTCCTGGGCTTAATCTAGTATCACACAAGCTCAGTACCCTACAAACACCCTGTTCACTTAAAATTGAAAAGAAATATGAGATTGCACGGACACCTTTCTTTGTAAATCCCATCCATGTTCATGCTATGCATGACAATAAACAAGTCAAGCCTCCGCCTTTTGCGAAGATGGAACTAGAGGAGGTATTTAAACGCACAAAAGTATGAAAGACAAGCGCCCAAAAGTGGGTCAGCTGCATTATTCTCGCTGGTCTAGTACCTTTGTCCTGATATGCAGCTCAGAGCATTGAACGCTTGCTTGCATGGGAGCTTCCAAAAATGCTAGAATATGGTGGGTCTCGTAGTAATCAGTAATAGAATGGAAAACCCGGAGTTGACATATGCATACCGGCCGTTATGTATACTGGACACGGCCAGAAAAATACACGATAATTCATCAAGGCAAGACTCACTGATGTGGTCTGCTCTACTAAAGACCTATCTTACCAGCGGAATAGCTTCAGTGCCAGACGCTCCACCATTGAGTTAATTTTTGAAGGCTTACAGCCGCTCTTATAGATGTATTATGCTACTGGTGACACTTGATGTCAGAAACTCGACTCTACGTTCTGGAAGCAACGCATATTTCTTTCTATGTTCTAGAATATTTGATACAGACCCTAATGGACCAATGTGACCATCTTGGTCGACTTCCTTTCAATATATTTCAATCTGTTCTTTCAGTTACCTTACCTAATATCTTTTCCTTCCCCTACATAGCACTAGAGCCCCTGTTGAGCATTTGTCTCCTACAAAAGCCCCTCCAACTGATTCAGTTTATCGATTGCGTCCTTCAACGTCAAAATTCAAACATTAATGAACTGTCTTCGTTGACTGGGTCAGACTAGTGTTTCCTGAATCTTCTCACTGTTATCCATCTTTCAATTCTCCCAGCGAAAACTTTTTGGGTATGCGTTCTTGGTCCATACAATTCACGACGCCAGCTCGTTGTAGCTATGTCAGTCTTACAATCATTGAAACCTCCACCGCGTCAAAAATTTTATATACTGCACGATTGTAACATGTTTGCCATTGTTCTTCATTTAGTTTGACTCCAATTATTCGCCTCATATCACAGGTCTTATTACGGATTTGTATACTTGGAGCTTTGTTTTCTCAAGTTTGTAGCCGGTCTTCAAGATCGTTAGAATAGTACAGAGTCTCCTTAAATACACAAATTTGTTCACATTTTCGATATTTTGTTAGTTCAGTGTGATATTTGAGGTATTTTGCCTTGACCGTAACATGAGTTTTATTTCATTCTTATTGATTTGTAGCCCTGCTGGTTTTGCTTTGTTGTCAAGTTTCAGGAAAAGTTCTTTAGGGGTTGTTAATGACCGAGACAAGTTATTGATGTCTTCCGCATAGGCTACTTCTTGGTTTGACTTGTATAGTAACGTACCTCTTTTATCAACAGGTAGTTTTATGATGACATATTCTAGAGCCAAATTGAATAGCAATCGGGACAACCCATCTCCCTGCTCTAGTCCGGTATTTGTATCAAAGGTATCGGTGAGTTTGTTAGTGATGCAGACATGGGAGGTTGTCGACGTCATTGTCATTTTGGTAAAATAAACTGATTTGACTGGGATACCATAGCATCGAATTATTCAATACAATATGACATGATCATACTATTGTATGCTAGCTCAAAATCAACGAAAATTTGGTGTACATCTGTGATGATCTCCCAGCATTTTTCAAGCATCTACCTTGATACTCCTCAGTAATACTGCTGACCAATAATCTGGTTTGGTTTTCTTTGAAAATATTATTTTTAGCTAAGTAGACGACAAGGTATTATTTATAGATATTGAATAAAATTGATTGGCTCCGCTTGCTCGGCATTTTTTCTTGTTGCCAAATGTGCTAGATGGTTTTATGGATAGACTTCTGCACAAGGCTGCTACCATATTTATTGAGCTCTACTGGAATCTTACCAATGCTGTGTGCTTTATTATTCTTTTGGAATTTGTTGGTAGAATAAATTTCATCTGAGATTAATGGGGGCAATGGAACTCCGGGAATATCTATAGGCTCCGATGTTCTAGAGCTGTAATGAGGATTAAGGAGGTTCTTGAAATATGATGCTCTCTTTGCTTAATCTTGTTTTTATCAACTGTGATGTTGGTGCCGTCATCAAGGCAGAGCGTGGTTTCGGGCTGATAACCTCGTTTCTGGCTTTTGAGTAATTTGTAGGCTTATCTTGAATTATTGCTCGCTGGACTTAGATGGATACTTCTCAATTGGTCTTATTATGTTATTTGCTACTCTTCTGAGATTTCCGTAATGTTTTCTCCTCGACCTAGTGTGCAATATACTCGTACAATAAATCAACAGTCACTGAATTTAGAAAAATACCAGATTAAAAGCTTCTTCAGGAAAAACAACATCATCTACTTTGAATACTATGATAAAAGTACATCTCTGAGTAGATTCAAAAATATTGTAAAGTAAGCAAACCCGAGCAATTCAAGATTATTTGGGTGGAAAGATCTTTTTATACATGACCGATATGACCTATTCTTGAATACGCTTGTTTAATCTGGAATCTCGTGTTTGATGGTGATTGCAATAGATTAGAGTGAGTATTTACTCGTTTTTTTTGTTGATTCCTTTATGTCTCCATGCTTTTGCATAACTTACTAGCCTATCAAAATGAACTTGAGATGATAAATCAGGCACCTTTTTTAGGGTTTTGTAAAATTATTCATTTGATACATATTTTCATTTGATACCCATATTGCCTGCATGCGGTGAATTTTGTTTCAGGGGCCACTCCCCTATAAGGGGAGACCCCCCTCAAATAACTTTGAAATTTCTTTTTGTGGTGAAACTTTAAAGATGACGTCACTTTACACCTACTTACAAAATCTTATGTTACTAGCTTATGTAGTTTGCGAGAAAAAGTGGTGTAACCCACGGACGGACAGACAGGACGCGATTTTAGTAGTGTTTCGTTAAATTATTTTACGCACTATGGCGTGGACTTCTAGTTAGAATAAAATCCAGCTGGTGCATACGTGCCTCTTTCACATCGAACACAATTCTGAAATTTTAATTTAAAGTAAAAGCGCCAAAATTACTTGCCTCAATGAATAGCATATATAGTCGGTAGCTTCCGTTATACAGTGGAGATGAAACGGCCGTCTCAAATATTTCATTTGGCTAGCACCTATCACGGCTGCTTGGGTGTTTGTTTCGATGTTTGGCTCGGCCAATAATGATGAGTACGATTTATCCTTGGAAATGTCTAATCGACCCATTCAGATCCATATTCAGATGAAAGCACGGAGTGAGGAATTTTGCGAGAAGCGCTGAGTAAGGATACGGATTATGGGACTCAAGCACGTGATTATCTTTAATTATCACGGTTTCTTTACAATGTTTTATTGGGTTCATTAATTGAGGATTGACATTTTGGACCAGTTAGATAACAGAAAACGAAACTATAACACTAAATATATTTTGCAACTTAGTCGGGAAGTTCGTAATATTATAAGGGAACTTTCGCCACAATAATTTTCTTATAACTTCAAAACTAACAATTTAGATGCGGAAGCGATTAAGTATACTCTTTTTTTTGAGCACTTTCAACCCGCATTGGTCATTGTTCAATCACGAACTGACGCGCTGCCGCCACTTGCGTTCCTTTCATCACCCGGGCTATGCGCTTGGGATTTTTCAATTCAGCGCTGGATTGCATCATCCCTTGCATCATCTGCGAAGCTTCATAAACCATCAAGTGTGCACCACCCGCATGATGTGGGGCCCGTTTAAGAGACGTGTTCTTTATTTTGATATATAATATATATTATAAGCTTAATTATTTATTAAAGCTAAAGGTATGCTAATTTGATGATTAATTAGAAGCTGGAGATAAGGTAAATGTAACAAAATATAGGGAATCAGCAGAGAAATGTTAAAGGTAAGTATTAATGGAATGTGATACAAGAATCATAACGATTAGGATACGGGAATGCGAAACGATTATTATATATGATAGTGCGATACGATAATTAATATGACAGTTAAATACAATAGCGCTACTTTATGATGGTGAGACCGTTAGGGATTAAACAAAAAAGGTAGTATAACGCAATAGGACAAAACAAAGGATATCAATTCAAAGATAGATGATCAATAATCGTAGACTTAATAATAGTTAATCGGTAAATACACCTAATATTACTACATACACAAAAATTGAATTATAGGGCTTAGATAACGTAACACTAGGTAAGTGGGTATGCTGTAAACGTTGAAAAACTCTTTCCAAGCCCCAGAATATCTAATACTGGTTTTAAAGGAGTGCGAGGTGTGATCAAAAGTATCGCGAATTTTGAATTTTCGCGGGCTACGTATATTCGAATTTCGATTTTTGTGTGGCGTTATGTTGGTACTCATGTTTGTCACTTATGCCGACAAGCTCGGCCATTTTGAATGTTCACTTGATTGGTGATAGCTGCTTTACTTGCACGTGTTTTCAATCGTCTTCGATTTTTACTTATTCAAAAAAAATGGATCAAAGAACGTGTATCAAATTTTGTGTGAAAAACGAAATTAAGTGCGCGGATGCATTCCGAATGTTGACTGTGGCATACGGAGAAGCTACCTTGGACCGAAGCAACGTTTATCGGTGGTACAAAATGTTTTTAGAAGGCCGAGAAGATGTGAACGACGAAGAGCGTGCCAGACGCCCGAGCACTTCAACAACAGACGAAAAAATTAATGAAGTGGAGAAAATGGTATTGGCCAATCGTCGAATCACCGTTAGAGAAGTTGCTGAGGACCTAAACATATCGATTGGCTCGTGCCATTCGATTTTTACCAACGATTTGGGCATGAGACGGGCCGCCGCGAAATTCTTACCAAAATTGCTCGATTGCGACCAAAAACAGCAACGCATGAACATTGCTAATGAGATGTTAAACTCTGTCCGCGATGAACCAAATTTGCTCCAGAGGGTCATAACTGGTGACGAATCGTGGGTTTATGGTTATGACGTGGAAACCAAAGCTCAATCATCTCAATGGAAGCTGCCGCATGAACCAAGACCGAAAAAAGCGCGCCAAGTTCGGTCGAATGTGAAAGTTTTGCTGACAGTTTTCTTCGATTGCAGGGGCGTGGTGTATCATGAGCTCTTGCCACAGGGAAGAACGGTCAATAAGGAATATTACCTGCAAGTTATGCGCAATTTGCGCGAAGCAATCCGCCAGAAACGCCCGGATTTGTGGGAGAACAAAAATTGGCTTTTGCACCACGATAACGCCCCTGCTCACACATCGTTGCTTGTGCGCGACAAAACAACACACTAATGATGCCGCAGCCACCGTATTCCCCAGATCTGGCCCCCTGTGACTTTTTTTTGTTTCCTAAACTGAAGAGGCCCATGAAAGGACGACGTTACGCTACGCTTGACGAGATAAAGACGGCATCGAAGGAGGAGCTGAACAAGATTAAAAAAAATGATTTTTTGAAGTGCTTCGAAGATTGGAAAAGCCGTTGGCACAAGTGTATAATATCTCATGGGGATTACTTTGAAGGGGACAAAATAGATATTCATGAATAAATAAATAATTTTTGAAAAAAAAACAAAATTCGCGATATTTTTTGAACACTTCTCGTACATTACGGACCAGAGCCTGCTCTACAATATGGTGAAAGATCAGACCAGTGGAACGCCTTATATAATATGTTATTAAGTTTCAGTTACCAAATGAATCACGCTTGATCGAAGATACATGACACAATTGACCAAGCACAACTAAGATTAACTACGCTGATGAACAAGGTGAGGAACAAGATCACTAATTTTAATATTTCGGGAAAATGAAAACTCGCTGTCTTTTGAATTAAGTGAAAAGAGTTTATTTACTAAGTATAAATAATTGATTTCACTATTTTACAACTTGTCTATCAATTTTCACTTCAACTGCCTGTCACTTTACAATCAATATCGCTTTTAATTCGCACTCCTCACTATCGCAGTTATACTATATCGCGGTTGTTATAATCCCCCCATTCATCCAGCTCGGATTTATATCGGGTCTCTAGTCATCCAATCCATTTCTCGTACATTACGAATGTTCTGACGAGAGCTACCGCTAATTTTCGAGCAAGTGCAGTGACGCCCATTGTGCCCAATAACTTTTCAGGGTGGCGCTGTGCATTGAAACGTCCTTCCACTCAGGTTGCCCAGTTGTCTCCTTCTATACGAGCAATGGTCCGATGTCTTCATCGGCTAACTGGGCATTTCGAATCTCCTCCGATGACCAACCTTCATCCGATTCGGCCGTTATGACTTGCAGATTAACGGTCGGCTCCTTTCCCTCAATTCGTTGGCAATGCTTTCAGTTAGCTGGACATAGACGATGAGATACGGCGTCAGCTTTTCCATAAACCCTGCCCTTCCGATGAACAATTTCGTAGTCGTATGACTGCAATCTTTCGATCCATCTCGCAACTTGTCTCTCGGTGTTTTCGAAGTTAAGTAGCCATCTCAGCGATGCATGGTTCATTCGAAGAACAAATTCCTGGCTATAAAGGTACATGTGGAACTGCTTGGTGGCCTCTATTATATCCAATAGCTCCTACCTGGTCACGGAGTAGTTCCTCTCACTTTTTGAGAGAACTTGACTGTAATTTGAAAGGACTCTTACTTTTCCATCGGCTGGCTGGGAGAGTACAGCTCCAATACCGCCATTGCTCGCATCGGTGTCAACAACAAACATTTTTCCAGGTTTCGAATATGCAAGCACGGGTGATTCACACAGCTTCTCCTTCAAGGTCTCAAAGGCTATCTGGCATTGTTCATTCCAGACATACGGACGATTTTTCTCGGTTAGCTGATGGAGACATTTAGCTATTTTGGCAAAATCTATGACGAATCTTCGATAGTAGGTTGCCAGGCCCAGAAAACTCCGTAGTTGGCGCTTGTTGTGTGGTGTTGGCCAGCTTTTCACGGCTTCAATTTTTCCAGGGTCTGTTTTGACCCCTTCTGCTGATACAACGTGTCTCAGGTATTTTACTTCAGCTGCAAAAAGGGTACACTTGTCGGGGCTAAGTTTTAGATTTGCCAGTCGCAATTGGGAGAAAACCTCTCCTAAGTTCCGCACATGCTCTTTGAACGTTCTCCCGATAACAATGATGTCATCTAGGTACACCCAGCAGGTTTTCCAGGACAGGCCTCATAGCACGTATTCCATCAGGCGTTCGAAAGTGGCTGGAGCATTGCAAATCCCAAATGGCATCACCACGAATCGCCACAATCCAGTCCCAACTGAAAATGCTGTCTTCTATCGGTCCTTCTTGTCGATTCCTACCTGCCAGTAGCCACTCTTGAGATCGAGTGCAGAAAACCATTTTGCGTCGGCTAAAGTGTCCATGATGTCGTTGATGCGTGGAAGCGGGTAACTATCTCTCTTAGTGACGTCATTAAGCTACCTATAGTCGACACAGAAACGAGTGCTACCATCCTTTTTCTTTACTAGAACTAATGGCGCGGCCCATGGACTGACAGAAGGTTCGATAACACCTTGTTGTTCGCTGTCCGAGGTCAGTGTGCTCACTTCTCCTTGTTTGGCTTTTGGAAGACGTCTCGGTGCTTGTCGAATTGGCTTGGCTCCCTGTGTATCTTTAACGTGAGCTACAATACTCGTTCAGCCTTGGTCATCCGGGATCGTTTAGTAGATGTCACTGTACTTGGTGACCAGATCAGAGGCTTGCTTGAATAGCAGTACTGGCAATTTGACCTCCTTCAATATTGTGGACGTGGATTCCCGAGCTTTGTCTGCGTCTTGCCTCCTTTTCCAATGGTAGTCGTGGGGGGGCTTCCAAAGAGGTGATGGTGGAAACAGGCTGGAAGCCACCGATGACTTCTCCCGCTTTGATGCTCGTGGTTGAGTCTGCGGTGTTAAGGACTCTAACCGGCACGTATCCGTTCCTTATAGATCTGACAAGGCTTCGTCCTACAATCAAACTGCACAATGCGGACGTCTTCGTTGGCTCTATCAGATAAGATCGGTGGTCTCCAAAACCACCATCAAGCCTAGCCCATTCAATACTTTCGAAACAATTCGGTACATCAGTGTCGGAACATACTACTTCATTCATCTTGGGAATTTGGACGCGTGGGTTCTCCATCAATACTTCGACGTTTCGCCATTTCAATCTCCGCTTGCCCAAACCCAACGTGATTCCATGTGGTCACAGAAAATCCATTCCGAGAATGCAGTCATCCATAATGTTCGCGACCAGAAAATTATGTCGGAGCGCAAGGTCTCCCAACTGTATCTGGAGGTCAACCTCTCCATGGAAAGTGCATTTTTTCCCGTAGCTGTCCGTAGTGAGAAAATTCTGCCCTTGTGAAGTAGTTGCTGTCTCACTAGGTCTGGTCGAATAATCGATCGGGTTGCAACAGTGTCGATTGTTATGGTTTAATGTTCTCCGTCAACTTAACGCGGAAGGTATGGGTCCGCTTCTCCACGATGTAGTCTTGACACGGTGATGGTGGGGCTGAGGACGTCGATCCTCTTAGCCAACCTCTGCCCCACGAAGTCTGCTCTTACATGTTTCCCGAACCTTCAGTTTGAAGGGCTTCCATTCTGGGCTCCTGATTCGGTCTAGGTCTTCTCCTAGCTGCACACCCTGGACAATAGCTCGGGTTTCTTTGCTTCTTGCAGTCTCTTTGCAGGTTCCCTTTCTCTCCGCAATTGCAGCATCTAGGCGTGTCATTTACATGCGGGTCTCGTTCAATTTTCACGCGCTAACACCTGCACTCATCTACCACAACCTTGCGAACCCGGGCAGTTGTACGAGTCAGATTTTTTGCTGCCTCAAGGTTCAGACTATAAGCCATAGCATCCTTAACCGTTTGCTTTTGAGCTGAATGCACATCTTATTGCAGTTGCTTGTCTTTTAATGCACTGATGAATGCTTTTGTTGCTACATCGTCTCGGTGTTCTTGGTCATAAACTGGGTAAGCCAAAAGTGCCAGTCGCTCAATGTCTTGGGCTAGCTGCTGTTAAGTTTCGCCAGACTTCTGCATCCGATGCCGTAGCTGTGACCGATAAATCTGCTTCAGATGATCGTCTCCACAACGCATGTCGAGCGCATTCATTATAGCGGATGGGTTTGAGTGCAACTCAACGGGGATAGTCTGCAAAAGCTCGGCAGCTGGGCCTCTTAGAGCAAGAATAATTACACTTGCTCGTTCCTGCTCATTCCAGTGATTTACCCTAGCGGCGGCTTCAAACTGGGTTTTGTAAATGCTCCAGACTGTCTGTTTTCCGCTGCGGTTATAAGCGGGGATGTTGAGATGGTTACTACTGCCTTCGCTGCTTTCAAGTCCTTTTTTACTTTTTCCATTCTCTCCTCGACCTGGCTGATCTCTTTGTTGATTCTCTCCTCGACCTGGTGAACCTTTTCCTCGACGCATTTAATTTGGTTGTTGAGACTACTGAGCACCGCTTTTATTTCGGAAGTCTGTTTTTCCAAATCTGCTTTTAAATCAGTTGATTGTTTCTCCAGCTTGTGTGTGATGTCTGCCTTGATTTCGAATGCTTGTTGGTCTAGTTTCTAGTCTAGCTTTGATGATTGTTCATTTAGCTTCGCTGATTGTTCATTTGGCTTCGCAGTTAAATTGGATGACTGTTCATTCAGCTTCGCAGTTAAATTGGATGACTGTTGTCGCTGCTCTTGCTTCATCAGCATCAACATTTGCATCAGCGCATTTTCTGGTTCCTTTGGTTTTTGTGTTTCTGCTTCACCACCTCCTGCGCCTTTTTCTGCATCCGAGGGCTCACCCGAATACGCGCCTTCCGATTTAATTGCATCACCCAAGCGTGCAATCAGTGTGGCCTTTGTACCTTGCGTAGCCAGGTTTCGCTGTTCCAACTCTTTTTTAAGCTCCAACATGGTCAGTTCATTAATTTTTAAGTTTAAGTTTCGTGGAATTTTTATTGTTTCAGGTATTTTTCCACCAGTTTCCACGTTAATTTTCACTATTGTGCACTTTTAAAAATGTTTAAACATGTTCACTGCCAAAATTTTCTTTCTCACTTCTTGACACCACTGTCACGCGTTATGGTTCACGGCCGATAATTTAAATATTCTGGGAAAATAAAAACGCGCTGTCTTTTAAATTAAGCTAAAAGAGTTTATTTACTAAGAGTGCACAATAATTGATTTCGCTATTTTACAACTTGTCTATCAATTTTTACTCCAACTGTCTATCACTTCACAATCAATATCGGTTTTAATTCGCACTCCTCACTATCGCAGTTTTACTATATCGCGGTTGTAAGAATATTCCCATTCATTCAGCTCAGCTTTATATAGGGTCTCTAGTCATTCAATCCATTTCTCGTACATTGGCGAATGTTCTAACGAGAGCTACCTCTGATATTCGAGCAAGGGCAGTGACGTCACTTTCAGATGCTGATCATGCTTGGTGGATTCTTTCACTTTCGAGTACATTCTTTTGTTGATCATGATGTTCTTAATGGTTGTGTAAACAATTGCGATAGTAGCTCGCAGAATTATTTGTACATGTAACAATATGTATCCTAGGTGAAAACAGATGGTCTAAGCAAGATGGTGCACCAAAAATGGCCAGCGAAGACATCATTAATGTTGCAAATTGCATACGCTCCAATTTAGCAGCTTTGGTCATTATTGGACTGATACTGCTCACTCTCTTTGCTAGAGAGAACCAGAATATCTATTTGCTCATATATAGGACAGAAATAGATATGCTGTTGCTTAGGATGAAAACTAACGGTTACTCAGTGATTAAGCATAACCCTGGCTGTATGAAATGAAAGAAAGTAGGACTCCTCAACCTGTTTCTGGTTTGAGGCCGTAATACAATCAAAAATATGAAGACACTGGCATTTATTTGATATTTTTAGCCTTATTTGCACACGATTTTGTAGTTGCGCACGTCTAATTTCATATTTTGCGCAGAAGAAGCGGATAACACACACATTCTTCACATGTAAGAGTTAAAACAGGCATTGCAGCGTCTTTTGCCGACAAAATGTATGCCTTTCCTTGAAATTTTGCCATTTATATGACAAACGGTAAAATGACTGGCTTTTTAGATATAAATAAATGGTTGAATTTACTAAAAAAACTGTTTTAAGGCTGTAGTTTGAAAACACCGAACATCGATGAATGAACATAGATTCGTACTAAATCCTAGCAATTTTTATGTTGCTATAACAGAGAGCAACGTAATGGGTAGAGGCCTAACCGATTAAGCTAAAGTACACCATTTCTAAAAGATAAAAGTGATTCACAGCAGCCGGAGACGTTGAGGCTGGGCGATCGCTTGTCTGGCAGTCCTCTTTTCCTCCCACCTCCCGCTAAAAAAGCGATCCTTCAGCTTGAAGGTGCCTCGCGCTGTAGAAAAATGAGAACTGGCCCAAAATAATGTGTCAAAGGGTTCCGGGCTGGGTTCTCAGGTTGACAGGGGAGGTGTTTACTGGGTAGACCAGTCGCTTGTGAGCATGGAAGTCCCACATTCAGTGCGTAAATGATATTCACCTCTCAACCAGAAAAAAGTACACCAGTACAAATCAAGGTGACATTCGGGTCAAGTGATATTTCAGATAACCCATATGATGGACAATGACTTAAATTTCGAAAAGTTACGCAACAGTAAAGTGTGATTCTGTCCACATGGTTTCTAGAGCACTTGTACGATTCCATCATACTTTTATATACGGGTTGACAAGTCTCGGGAGTTATATTTATTCCTCAACATAGTTATCTCTGAGGATAAAAAATTTAGTAGAGCGATTTCCCAGCATTTAAATGCATTTTTTGTAGTAGAAAAGTCCAAACCTTCAAAAGACTTTCGCATTCAATCTAAATCTCATTCTCTGGAGCTACCGCTTGAGGTTTAGAAAAAGATACAGTCACTGGGGGCCAAGTCTCTACAATATGGTGGGCGAAAAAACAATTTGAGCCGTAATTGGTCCAATTTTGCCATTGCTTTCAATTGATGGTGCGTTATCGTGATGATATAAAATTTTTCCCGTTTTGCCCAATTATGTTGCCTAATATTCTCTTAAAACTGTTTTTTCTACAGCAGGTAATTAATAAAGATTATTCTATACATACGTCAAAAAACGCTGGCTTTCACCTTCCTGGTCGAGTTTTGCACTTTTGGCCGCTTTTATTGGTACTCATGACTTTCTAGCCACTCTGCAGACTGTCTATTGGACTCAGGCGTATGGTCATTAACCCACGTTTTATCCAACGTCACAAAATGTTGAAAGTCTGCTCAATTACGCTGTAACAATGTCAAACCGGTCGTTGTATCATCAGCGCGCAGCTGCTTTGGGTCGATGGTCAGACCCATTGCGCCGATAGCTTTAACATCTCCAAATACCATAATATATCCCGCCCATTCCTTTGTGATGCCCACGGTCTCAACTCACTCGCGAAACTTCACTTTACAATCACTCAAAATGATTCAACGCACTTACTTTACTATCTCTTCATTCGTAGCCTCTTTGGCCTTCCAGAGTCTTCGGTGCTTGTAAGTCATTTATACGCTTACCCCGAATTTATACAAAAATTTTTCTAACGTAAACAAACTGCACCCAAATACAACGGAAGTGAAATGTGCCGAACCTAGATAATAGATAAGCAATATACGTGACGGCACATGTTCATTAGTAATCAAAAACATTCTCATACGGTTAAATCACGTGTCGAAAATTCAGCAAAATTTGGAAAATAAATAGAAGCGTATCTATGAATACCGCCAATTGTCCTAGAACTTGTAAATAGAACGCTACGCTACCCGAGTTAATGTCGAAATAGTTTCTCAGTAAAAAAAACAATTAAACTGTATAGCTCGCTTTTGAAGTTTTTTTTTTTGTGCGCGGAATACGTTGTTTTATTTTTTTACAGTACGGAAAAACTCACGACAAAACTTGTATGATCCATTTCAAATACGATAAACGATTGTTCGCAGAGAAAAAGGTATGCAATAACATTTTTGGAACCATTGCAATGATTGATCAAAGTCTTTCCTACCAAAAAACAGTATTTGATCAAGATGCGATACTCCTGTTTTTCCATTTTTTACGAAGGCAAAAATAGCATCACTCTACCGACTGTAGCTTGTAAATGAATCATCGCAATGTCATTAAATTTCATACACAAACTAATGACGGAAGAGCCTTTTGAAATAAGTCATGTTAACTTTCCTTGTCGCCACGTATTGAAAAGCCCCGGACAAATCAGCCCATGAACCAAAAATCGACGCTATTCAATAATTGTTTCTTAACAAACAGCAAAAATAAATATTGTTATAATATATTATCCTGCCTAAATGTAACCAACTTCTCACTCAAGCATTTACTTAATCAAAGCCAAAACTAAAACAATGCTAAATTTACTCTGAATTTTAAGTATATTTTGATTAAATCCATTAAACTGTGAAACGAAACCAGGTTAGGATTATCAAATTTAATGGTATTTTATTAACGCATCGTTTTTATTACATTACTGTGTAATGTGGTTAGGTAGTATTGAGAAGGGTGTTACTGATTGAAATTTCAAGCCGAATTGAAGGACCACTTGAAAAGGTTTTCAAAGTCACTCACCGTTAGCTGCCCTTCTTATTCACATGGTAGAGAAAGTGGAAGATACGAACGAAAACCCATCTATTTGTGCATTCTGGTAAGTTTCATTTTCATTCGGAACTGTTGAATTACTGCATTTTAATTGAATATAGAAAATCATAGAACCATAAAAATTTCAAGCCTTCATGAAATAATTCGAAATGAACGCTTGAAAAAATAAAAGAAACTCACGTTGACTCATATATAGTGTTATAACGCTATCTACTCACATTTCTTGACTACGCTTATAACCAAGCTATAAAAATTCACTGGAAACTATTTTCCGCTTTGTTACGCTATCAAGATGTTTTGAGTGCGCGAATGTAGATAAAGTGAAGTAATAACATTACAGCCTACAAGAAAATCGATTTGAATTCTTCAATCATGTATACGAGTAGTTTGCCGGTAATGATGCATGTATTACGTTAAAGTTTTACGCACAAATATTCATATTTTAATCCTGATTGCAGAAAATTCGTGAGTGGAAATCTTATTTAATTGGATGATAGAGAAAAAGAAACTTTAAAGAACTTTTTTGGAACTATTTAAGCTTTTTTGTAAAATATGAACCCTTTTACATTTCTTCGTAATTCTTCATATAAGCTTTTAAGAAAATTACAAAATAAATTAATTTGAGGCTTCAGTTGCGATTGTTTCTCAAAAAATAAATAAAAAACAAGTTGAGTACGCAGGAGAGTACTCCTACCAGAAGGTCTTTGTAAACATCCTAGGGTTAGAAGCAAGTTTTCTAATGGCGTGAATCGATAACTTGAATTATTCATCCAATACTTAGATATGAAATCGTTCAAATTTATTCAAAAGATGCACAGTTTCTTTCATAAGCACAGTGCAGCCGCCATTTTAATCTAGCTTAAATGATTTTTCTGAATACTCGGCCGATTGAACATGTTCAAGTTAAACACTATTCCTTAAATTTTCATGAAAATTGAAAGAAAATAAAAGTGCCTAAGTCAATTTTAAATATATATAGGGTTTTCCAATAAGAGGTGTTATTTTGAATAGATCTTCTGATTTAACACCTTGCGACTTCTTCCTTTGGAGCCACGTGAAAGAGGAGGTCTACGCCAACAGCCCAGCGTCGATTCAAGACCTCAAAGATGAAATTCGTGAGGCTATCGAGGACATAGGGCAGCCACTTTGCGATTTGGTTATGGAAAATTTCATGAAGAGGATATGGTCCTGTAAGCGTGTCGTAGTTGTTATTTGCCCAACGTAATTATTGCTATTAACAGCATATCTTCTTCTTTATAATGAACTAAACATCCGATCATTTATTTAAAAAAATGGCATTTTTCTTTTAATATCAAAATAACACCTCTTATTGGAAAACCCTATATGTACCATAAACACGTGTTATCGTTGTTGTAATTCCATATAATTGAAATGGCTATAACTCACTTGATTATGATTCGATCTCAATTAAATTTTGTGAACATATATGTATTATGTCAGTCTATATAATTGCAAAATTTCAAGAAGTTTACAGGTACCGTTTTGATTTTATGGGCAAAAATGTAAAATCTATAAATCATACTATTATTAACAAAGTTGAGCGAATTTTGATTTCTAAGGTATTTGTTGCCCTTGTACTCATAAAGGTCCACATTCGTGATAATTTTCAGATTTTTCGGCTGAAAGGTGTCCAATCGCGAAGGGGGGGGGGGACACAAATTTCGGGTACATTTTGCCTTCCCGTGGACCCCCTAATTCATCAAATGATTTTTTTATTTCAGATTCTAAAAGTTCTAATCAACACCTTTCATTTGATACCCCACTCGACTACCTTTAATAAAAAAAAAATTTTAAGGGCCAATTCGTTATTAGGGGGGACCCCCCTTAAACATTTTTTAAATTTTTGTCAAGGCCTTAACTTTTGAGAGACCATCACTTCTGACCTTTTCACAAAGTTTGAGCATTCTAGCTTCTATAGTGACTGAGGAAATCAGCTGAGACGCACGGACAGACGGACAGACGGAGAGACGGACGGACGGACAGACAGGTCGCGAAACTAGTAGGTCTTTGAAAAAAAATTTTTTTACAAAAACCTAACAAGTTGAAGTAGCAGGAGGATGCTCCTACCAGAAGGGTATTGTAAAACAGTTAGTAAATCAAACAATATATTCTGCATATCAAAACTTGACTAATATATAGATTCCATAAATTGAGTTCGAAAAATTATTATGGTTATTATGATTTTAAGCTCGCCACCATTTTGTTTCAAGTGTTTTGACCCCGGTGCTTGATTAGTCATGATAACACATGGATATTACAAACCATTTCTAAAATTTTTATCAAAATTCCTACATATTTGTAGTGTCTAGGTCCGTTGCAAGCGTGTATCTCCCTAGTATCACGTGTCAATGTTGCTCTTATTGTTAAATATTCAATCGGCTGTAACTTAGCTGTTTATTGTTCAATTATTGTGAAATTTTCGAACCAGATACAATTACTTTCAGAAAATTTAAATTATAGATCTTGGGAAATTTAAGGGTCCCATCTTGATTTCATAGACAAAAAACCAAAATTTATAAAATGGACTATTATTAACAAAGTTGAGCGAATTTCGACTTCTAAGGTATGTGTTGCCCTTGTGAAGGAAAAATTGTCAGTTCAAGTACTGTTTTGAAAAGCTCTTATAAGGAACTTTTATTTGATATTCATATTGGCTACCTTTGATGAAATTTTTTTTTCAGCGGCCATTCCTTTGTACTGTAATCATCGATTCATGGCCTATTTTTTCAAATCCTAGAATGGTTACAAAGCCTATTTGCTAGGAGCTCTCTCCTGCCTCCTCAACTTGTTTCACCTATGAATATTAATTGTAGGTACTCATCTTCAGTCATTCATTAAATTGAATCAAGTGTTAAAAGCATGCGCCTTAAACGTTGAAGTTTGGGCAAAATAACTCAAAATTATTCAATCTTCACATTTAAAACAGCCACTATTTTGCTTTACGATTACGAATACCACTAACTGAGCCATTTCTCAAAGAAATTCATGATACTTATCATTCCTGAAACGTTCATGCAAATCCTAGCAAAGCTGTAGTATCTGAGTCGGTAAAAAGCGCATATTGTTCCATAGCCATATGTTTCCATAGTAATACAGCGCATATTGTTCCATAGTAATACAGGAAAATTCAAATCGCTATAACTTCGTTAAATACCATTCGATCTTTATGAAACTTGCAGGACAGTTAACCTTATAAATAGTCATCTGTGTACTGAATTTTATTAAATTTAAGGGCACCGTCAAGATTTTATTCAAGAAAACATAAAATCGATGAATCATACTATTACTAACAAAGTTGAGTGAATTTCGACTTCTCATTATTATTCGTTGTTGTTGTACTCATAAAGGCCTACATTCATGATTTTTTTCAGATTTTTCGGGTCAAAGGTGTTCAATCGCGAGGGGGGGAGACACAAAATGTTCATACATTTCCCCTTCCCCTGCAATCCTTGAAGCAAAATTTGCCATTTTAAGACCTGTTTTGAAAAGTGCTCATTAAGACCTTTCATTTGATACCCATATTGTCTATATGCGATGAAAACTTTTTTTTCAGGGGCAACTCCCCTATATGGGGATACCCCCCTTAAAGACCTTATAAATTTCTTTTCGTGTTAAATCTTTGAAGAGGGCGTCACTTTGCACTTACCTACAAAATTTTATGTTTCTAGCTTATTAGTTTGCGAGAAAAAGTGGTGTGACACACGGACGGACGGACGGACAGACAGGACGCGAAACTAGTAGGGTATTGTAAAATGGTTTTACAATACCCTAAAAACAATGAATACAAAAATGTTGAGTATTTAAAAAAAAATTCTTGAAATCTAAAACTTAATTAGCTATAATTATATTAAAAATGTCGATTCGAAGCAATACAAGGAACATGCAGTATATTTACTTTTACCGGATCACAATAATAATAATACGTGATATTATTATGGTATGTAACATACGAGGTGTGTTCAAAAAATATCGCGAATTTTGATTTTTTTTCAAAAATTATTTATTTATTCATGAATATCTATTTTGTCCCCTTCAAAGTAATCCCCATGAGATATTATACACTTGTGCCAACGGCTTTTCCAATCTTCGAAGCACTTCAAAAAATCATTTTTTTTAATCTTGTTCAGCTCCTCCTTCGATGCCGTCTTTATCTCGTCAAGCGTAGCGTAACGTCGTCCTTTCATGGGCCTCTTCAGTTTAGGAAACAAGAAAAAGTCACAGGGGGCCAGATCTGGGGAATACGGTAGCTGCGGCATCATTAGTAAGTTGTTTTTGGCCAAAAAGTCGCGCACAAGCAACGATGTGTGAGCAGGGGCGTTATCGTGGTGCAAAAGCCAATTTTTGTTCTCCCACAAATCCGGGCGTTTCTGGCGGATTGCTTCGCGCAAATTGCGCATAACTTGCAGGTAATATTCCTTATTGACCGTTCTTCCCTGTGGCAAGAACTCATGATGCACCACGCCCCTGCAATCGAGGAAAACTGTCAGCAAAACTTTCACATTCGACCGAACTTGGCGCGCTTTTTCCGGTCTTGGTTCATGCGGCAGCTTCCATTGAGATGATTGAGCTTTGGTTTCCACGTCATAACCATAAACCCACGATTCGTCACCAGTTATGACCCTCTGGAGCAAATTTGGTTTGTCGCGGACAGAGTTTAACATCTCATTAGCAATGTTCATGCGCTGCTGTTTTTGGTCGTAATTGAGCAATTTTGGTACGAATTTCGCGGCGACCCGTCTCATGCCCAAATCGTTGATAAAAATTGAATGGCACGAGCCAATCGATATGTTAAGGTCCTCAGCAACTTCTCTAACGGTGATTCGACGATTGGCCAATACCATTTTCTCCACTTCATTAATTTTTTCGTCTGTTGTTGAAGTGCTCGGGCGTCTGGCACGCTCTTCGTCGTTCACATCTTCTCGGCCTTCTAAAAACATTTTGTACCACCGATAAACGTTGCTTCGGTCCAAGGTAGCTTCTCCGTATGCCACAGTCAACATTCGGAATGCATCCGCGCACTTAATTTCGTTTTTCACACAAAATTTGATACACGTTCTTTGATCCATTTTTTTGAATAAGTAAAAATCGAAGACGATTGAAAACACGTGCAAGTAAAGCAGCTATCATCAATTAAGTGAACATTCAAAATGGCCGAGCTTATGGGCATAAGTAACAGACATGAGTACCAACATAACGCCACAAAAAAATCGAAACTCGAATATACGTAACCCGCGAAAATTCAAACACACACCTCGTATGTGTCCCTAGTTATTAAGGTTTTGTAAATTTTGGTAAAAAATAGCGTAAGGGAGCAGACTTATCTTCAACGTCTAACGAAAGACGCAATTTTTGTAAATATTTTGCTCCAGAGTGAAGGTTAGACAAGACACTAACAACGCACTCTCGTCAAAACTCACAAAATTTTCCTCGAGTCCCATTGGAAAACCGCAATGACCCTCCTAATGAAATACAAATTATTTCTCAATGAACAATCTTCACGTAGATAAGGTGTACTATAAGAATTAGTACATGTAAAGAATAAATACAACATGGCAGAGCATGTACCAATGAAATTTTAAAGCTTATTACCACCCAATAGCCATATCACAAAAATTAAGATGGGGCAATCAAGGACGCTTTAATAGCGCCTTAAAACTCACCATAGACGGTCTTCAATTATGTCAAAGCTATTCTAGAAAACGTTCAAACTAAATTTGAACGAAGGAAGGTTCACAGAGTAATAATTCAACGGCACATTCTTGATGTAGTGATGAAAAAAAATGGGCTACGGTTAAAAGATTTTGAGCCGTGATGACGATCCATCATATGCTTTATATGTTTTCTAGACTATGAAGTCTACCTGATTGGCATTTCCTGCAGGATAATTCTACTTTGTATATTCAGATATATGCGAGATGCACAATTGACAAATTGGTATAGCCCATATAAATGTTGATAATAGATGACAGTTTGAAATCAGCATTGCAGTGAGGGGGACCCTGAACTGAAACTATGTACAAAGTTTTATCACAGAACTGCCTAAATGGTCTTTGGATATCAATCAGAAAAAGAAAAAAATAACTGGTTCGATAGAGAATGTTAGCTGCACTGAGCCAAAAAAAAAAAATAGTTGACACGACAAATACGTCAAACAATCAACTCGATCAAAATCGATACAACACCAACCCCCACTGATAAGCCAAAAAGTTTGACTGACGAAAAAATGACTCGCTGTTTACTGGAAGATCTCAGGAATAGATGAACTTATGACGATCACTAAAGCCAGATTAGAATATTTCTTAAATAAACGATGTCAAGTGGAATACTTACTTCATACAAGCTTCTGTGAAGAACGTGCATGGCTCAATATTAGCAGCTCAATCCAAATTAGAATCAAGGGGTTACAAAAGTTAAAATGCTCTCAGACCGCCAGCAGTAACATCTAATGTTGTTGAAATTGCAGTATCACCAACAGTAGTAGGCAAATTACAGATATATTTTTCGATCTCAGGAAAACTGTGGCACCAAAAATATATGACTACTATCAGAGCTGCATCATTAATAGGTAACGTTTATACAAAATTGCCATCAATGATTGATAGAATAAATATAGACACAGGAGCAGATGGAAGGTGATTGGTACATTAAAAGGGACACAAAGAATGCTTTAACAACTGAAGATGAGTTCCTCCATCATATAAATCCTATCTATTGCCCTTTGAAATTATTGAACGAATTATAAGTTAGAAGGTGTCAAGAAGACGCTCCAAAAAATTACTGAAACTTCTTAGATTCTTCGCGGTGTCCCCGAAATTTGTCAAAAAATTTCAATTTTAATAACCGATATGAAAAGATCTCATCAAAACATTTCATTTTATACCCTACTCGACTATCTTTGGTGAAAAAAAAACGTTTAAAGACTCACATCCTCAGATAGGGAGACCCCCCTTAAAAGCCTTTGTTTTTTTTTGACAACAAAACTTTCATTAATATGAAACTTCTGAGCTGTTCACAAAATGTGATCACTGTAGCTTTTATAGTTCCTGAGAAAACTTGCTGTGACGCACTGATGGACGGACGGATAGGTAGCGATATTAATAGGGAATTGTACAATTTTTTTTAACAAAACCTTAAAAGGAGATAATGATTTAGCTAAAATAGATAATTCATACGTTCCATGTACATATCTATTTTGCGATGCTTCGTCTAGCAGTCGTTGCGAACAGACGTGTTTTTAAAAGTTCCTGTCAATAATTTGAAAAAAAAGAAATTCATAAATTTTTACAAAAGTCGGTTGGAAATCAATTTTTTAATTGAAAAAAACCAGACTGTCAAATTCTTCGAGCAATTGTCGAATACCTGAAGTTTCACTTCTAAAGAAGTTTCGAAAAGCGGAAAAGAGACATTCAATGGGTAGTTCCGTTTGATGAATATTGCCTCGAATCTCACTGCAGAAACAATCAGATGAAGGAGCCCGAAGGCTTCAGTCATCAAATAGAATGTCCATTGCCAACAGTGTCGGGCGAAGAAAAGTTAACACAAAGATTCAAAAGAGAGAGCAGTGACGAAAAAAGCAAATTGAAAATTTTATCAGTCAACGAAATCGAAGAAATAGTTAAGGCGCCGTGTGCACGCTTTGAAAATTCAAAATTCTTCCTGTTTTGTTTTAAGCTTATTTTAAATTTCTCCTCAAAATGAAAACTGTCATATTCACGCACTTGCATAGGCTTGGTCAAAACGTTGCCAGTGAAAGGTTGATGTGTCTATTGCCCAAGCTTATGTAAAGAAAAGATAGAATAAAGGAATCAGCAAGGAAAATTTATTAGGAATATGCATGCTGCTGAAAGTATTCATGGGCAAGCTATCAATGTTTTGCAAAAATTTCTATTCAAGAAAACAAGTTGTACACATTTTTATCAATGAAAATATAGCTCCTTTCATAATCTTGTATTGTTTCCTCCGTAGTTTCATGTACAAACGAGACGTATGATCGCTTCTGCTTGATGTAGGCCCAGACTTTTCAATAAGGCATTTTACTCTGAAATTTGGAAAGCTAAAAAACTTTATTTTCGCTCAAGTTTTATATAACTTTATACTTCGGTGCAACTGGCTGAAGCCTTTGAGGCAATTATTTTTATCGGAAAAAACAATGCTTCGAATTTAAAAAGGATCCAATATTCGAATCTTTCTTGTAATATCATTTCTCAAAAAATTTTGTGAGAAATTGGTTTGATAGACGATTGACTATATTTTCCATACAACCGCTGAAAAGAACAAAGGAAAAATAAGTTGTAGGACGTAATATAATCTTACTGAAAGCGAAAAAGATTGCTGCTTATTAAAAAATTTAGCAGCAACATTATTTGCAAAATAATGATCCATTCGAAAAATTTATAAATAGCTATTTTGAAAGATTTCCACAAACTTTTTTGTACATAACGTTTATGTAAACTAATTTGATTTAAAAAATATAAATGTGTTACAAAAGCGTTTCAGTTGAGAGAAAAATTTTGCTTATTGTGCTATGACGTTTTTGCAACTAAGCTAAATTGTTCGAGTTCTTAAAAGAATGAAAATGATAAACTATTATTCTTAAAGTGATATTTAAGGCTCTCCTTCTCGTATGGAGAGAGCCGCTTAGAAACCTTGGACAACTTACAAGAGGCCATCAGTTGTCATATGTGAACCGATTTTACTCTTCGTTGCTGCTGTAGTTTTAGAATGACGAACAGACAGACCCAGACAGACAGACCCGATTTCTAAGGGATAATTAATATGAGTAAAAACCCTAAAAATTATAGATTAACTCTTACTGTTATTGTACTTTAAGAAAGCCGAGAATATGATGTAAGTTTTTTAAGCGAGCATGATTGGCGTACCTCCTCAAGAGTTGCCTCAGCCAATTACATTCTGGATACTTGAACAGTTGATATTGATGGAGAACGGAATCAAGTCATATAACACCCATGCGGAGCATCGCACTGGTGCAAGTGATTGAGATCAATATTACTCGACTTAACGCGGATGATCTGAATATATATTAATAAAGCAGAGTAGCAAGAAGATGTTTAACGACTTGTGATGTGACTGTCAATTACGCTTAGATGTTGGCTGTCAAAAAATGATCGGAATCATTGATTACGGTTTTGGCAAGCATGACTGGCATATTTTTTTAGAATCTATTTCAACCAATCATCCTCCAAGTAGCTCGACCGTTGGCTCCGATGTACGGTGTAATCAAATTTTTCATATTGCACAAAGAGCTAAATATTGGCACAATTTATTGGCAACTTTAACAACGTTTTTTGTTTTGATTGATATATTTTATTGCATCTAGTGTATTTTCTCCTTTCTTCAATAGCTGCAATGATATAATCTGGATCTCTTATTTGCAATCAGAGGTTTTATTTATAACAAGTTTATTATTCACTAGTTTCCCGAATTTTGTCTTTTTCGCTTTAACGGCAACTAAAACATTCATACCGTGAGCAGAATATGGACGCTGATTTCAACGATTGTATCAATGGTTTTTCCATCAGGGGATGCGCCCAAAAAGTTGTGACTTACATTGAGGCAAAGACCAGTTTTTATTACGTCCTTTGATGTTTGTTTTGAAACTGTTTACAACGCAATCGTTTCTATTTTAATACCATACTTGACTGTAGCATTACTGAGCATTTTCGGATATAATAAGATTTTAACTAGAGCTGCACAGCTGATATATAATTTTTTCTTAGAAATTCTTCCAAAATTGGAAGCCGTCAGAAGCGACCTTGGCAATTCAAATCACTTACTTGAATTCAATTGTGAAATTGTATCTTGTTCGATACTGAGTCGTTTTTAAACATTTGCCTGTAAAGTATTCAAGAATCTCGATCTCGCAATTAAGAAAACTTCTCCATATCAGGCTTCTCGCAGGAATCTCCATAGTCGAGATCATTCCTTGCTATCTTAGGAGTACGTATTCGCCGCCGTTTTCTGTTCTGCTGCGTATTTTACTTCACCATATGTCTTTCGATCATGCACGTAGAATGGACTCTTTTTGAAGATTTCACTACGTATTTTAGAATGCGTGCATTTGATATTGAATGTTTAGACCACGGCATAACAGCGACTTTGGTAACCAATTCTTGCAGAAAAACTAATACGCTTCCCTCCCACAGCTTTTGCGACAACGCTGTTAAATGATTCAACCATATTGCTTTGCACATCGTGAATTAGGCTCCGTGATTGCTGTGCCAAGTAATAAACAGCCTTTAAAATTTGTGGTAACAATCCAAATTTTTCCGAGGCTGGAAGCAAGTTCCGCTCACTCGTTGCTTGTTTGCTAAAGTATGATCAACATTTTCGGTGATCACCAAACACATGATATGGACCATTTATTATATCATCGTTCAAACTTACAACTTTCCGTGCAAAGTCAGAATGTTTGATTTTACAAAGTCTTATTGCTGCATTCACTGCTAATCTAAGATGACCTAAACTACTATTTACGATTCTTCTAAGATACGGAAGAAACACTGTATTGCAAGATATACCTTTTAACTTTCGGCAATAATTCCGAAGTAAATGATTCTTGTACTCAATTTTTTACAATGTAAGTCCTAATAAGGCCGAGCTTGAAGGATTTTATAATAAGTAGAGAAATCCCTATCGGCAATCATTCGAAAATAGATTAATCCACGCTGATGTATTGAAGTTTTGAAATTTTCTAAAAGAATATTAGCTTCGTTGATGATTCCTGAAGCATATATGGTTCGGAGGGTGTTCGCATTTATTTTTAGTTCTTTTACAAATCAAACAACATTTTTTTTTGGTTTTCACGTGAAGAACGTTTTTGGAAAAATGTCCAATGATCGCCACTTCGCTAGAAAATGCCGAGTAATTTGTCCCGTGCGATCTTTTTGACCAGCACCCATCCGCCACCACTGTTATTAGCGGTGTGGCATGTTCATCGCCATTGCCTTCTGCTCTTGCATGATCCGCTTCTTGTTGGGTAGTCATTACCATTGATTTTTCGGATACTATATCCAACCATTTGCAAACTGTTGTCTGAATTTTCCTAAAGGTTCTTTTGGTCATGAAAGGAGGTTTCATTGTTGAAAATAGCTCATCTAAGCAATTCTAACCTATTCTTACAGAATGTACAGCTGCCACTGTGGAAGAATTTATGTCGATGTCATTATCACCATTAGCGTTTATTGTCTTTAAATCAAAGTATGAGTAACAGTTGTTACACTTTAATTTGAATCTAAATTCGAGTCCGTTCCTTGATTCAAATACTATATTCATAAATGAAAATGAGCATCCAAATCGTAGAGAGTGGTGGGAAATCTCTTTGATTTGCTCAAAGAAGTATTGGAAATCAACAATCCGTCAACCAACTATTTTTGGAGTACCACTGATAACTTCTTCACTGGTGTTGCTAGCGTTATCAGGAACAATCATACAGCAGTATCCAAACGTTCTTTTGTAGCTAGCTGCTCCCTAATGTAAAACTAATGTTCATCAGTAACTTATTCTCTTTATGCCGCAAAATCAGAGCTCGAAACATTTCCTAATCGTTTGTTTTGAAAATAAATCGAAAACTAAGAAAGATACCTTAAAAACGGTTGCTGTAACAAAATGAAGACTTTTGAGCGTTTTGTAAAATAATTTTACAAAATCCTACTAAAATCGCGTCCTGTCAGTCCGTCTATCGGTCTGTCTGTCCGTCCGTCCATGTGTCACAGCACTTTTTCTCACATACTACCAAAGCTAGAAATATCAAATTTTGTATACAGGTGTAAAGTGGTGCTCTCTTTAAAGTTCAACTGAAAAATTTGTTTATAAGATATTTAAGGGGTCTCCCCATATAGGGGAGCGACCCCTAAAAAAAATTTCATCAAAGGTAGTCGATATGGGTGTCAGATGAAAGGTCTTGATGAGAAATTTTCAAAACAGGTCTTAACTTTACATTTTTTGCTTCGAGGGGCGCACAGGAAGGGGAAATACACGAAAAATGTGTGTGTGTGTCCCCTCTCGGATGACAGGCGTCCTTGTCATCCGAAAAATCTGGAAAAAGTTATGGAGGTAGGTGTTTATGAGTACACAACAACAAATACCTTTGAAGTTAAAATTCGCTCAACTTTGTTAATAATAGTATGATATTCGAATTTCAGATTTTCCCCAATAAAATCGTGTAAGTAGCCTTAAACTTAACGAAATTCAATATTTACACAGTCCTATAAAAAGTCCTTTAACTGTGTAAGTTTGATGGAAAACTGAATGATACACACGGAAGTTATAGCCATTTGAAATTTCTGCAATTACACTAACAATAACACATGATTTTGGTATTTTATAGACTTTCCATCGAATCAGTTACTGCAGTTTTAATTTGATCGTCTTGAAATTTTCAAATAAGGTCAACAACATTAATATTTTTGAGAATTCATGATTTGAGTGATTTTTGTTGGTTTGCAAGCAATGGCGACCGTTGAAAATAGAAAAACAATGGATTTTCCTTTGAGCGTGCACATCTCTTTGACATATTTCTTGACTTTATTCGTTACCGGTGACTGCATTTCTGAGAAGTTGAGTACAAAACCCTTCTGACATGAGCGTAGGTCTGTGTACCTAACTTGTTTCAACTAAAATTTAGTTTTGTTTTTTGGAAGTACCAAGAGGAAAATTATCTGAGATATTACCACTTGAAGTTTGCAATCAAGCGCGAGTGTCTCGTTTTGAATGAATCTTACGCTCAAAAATTTGGGTAGACAGACCTACGCTCATGTCAAAAGGGTTTTGTACTCAACTTGCAAAATGCAGTCACCAGCAACGAATCAAATCAAGAAACATGTCAAAGACGATTTTATTGGGGAAAATATCAAATTCGAGGATCATACTATTATTAACAAAGTTGAACGAATTTTGACTTCTGAGGTATTTGTTATTGTTATACTCATAAATATCTGCCTTGATCATTTTTCAGATTTTTTAGATCACATGTGCCCATTCGGGAGGGAGGACACATTTTTCGTGTATTCCCCCCCTGTGCCCTCACTGAAGCAAAATCTGCCAGTTAAAGTACTATTTTGAAAAGCTCTCATAAAGAACTTTCATTTGATACTCAGATCGGCTACCTTTGATGTGATTTTTTTTCAGGGGCCACTCCCCTGTACTGTAATCATCGATGCATGGCCTATTTTTTCGAATCTTAGAATGGTTCAAAGTCCTTCTTCTAGGAGCTCTCTCCTGCCTCTTTGACTTGTTTCACGTATGAGTATTAATTGTAGGTACTCATCTTCAGTTATTCATCAAATTGAATCAAGTGTTCAAAGCATGCACTTTAAACGTTGAAGTTGGGGTAAAATAAATCAAATTTATTCAATTTTCGCATTTCAAACAGCCACCATTTTGTTTTACGATTGCTGATACCACTAACTGAACCGATTTTCAAAGTAATTCATAATACCTATCATTCCTGAAATTTTCATGCAAATTTGCTAGGATTTGCAGTGTCTGTAGTGTCTATGTCAGTAAAAAACGCATATGGTTCCATAGCTATATGTTTCCATAGTAATACAGCGCATATTGTTCCATAGTATTACTGGAAAATTTAAATCGCTATAACTTCGTTAAATATCATCCAATCTTTATGAAATATTCAGGACAGATGAATCTTACAAATAAACTTTATTGAATTTAAGCGTACCGTTAAGATTTTATTCAAGAAATCGGAACGAAGCCCCTTTATAAAAGTATCACAAATAAATCCATATAATTCAGAAAATACCTTACGCTAGAACTGATCGACCAAAGAACGATGCAACGAATGATGCTCTGCTTCCAGAAACAGTGAAAAACGTAAACTCATTATTGGTTTTTAAGAAAAGACTTAAGGAACATCTAATAAATTCAAATTATTGATAAGTCCGGACGATTGAAAATGCAGTATCTTAGGGCATTTTAGACCCTAACGTCAAGATACTTAAAGATAGCTAGTTTTCATAAACTCAGAGTTTTTTACTGCGTCGTATTATAATATTTTTTTTTATCTCTGAGAACATTTCATAAATCGGACTTGACTAGCAGGAAAGGAGTACTTCACAGCATTTGGTGTGCCCTTTATAACGATGTTTTAGCATTGCCTGGAGGCACACGTAGGAATCGACGACGTGTGAAGTGTGGATCTCACGAGCGTTGTGCGACGATGAAAGGGTGATGGAAAGAGTGGTAGGGAATGGTGGTATTAAAAAAAACATAAAATCGGTTAATCATACTATTACTGACAAAATTGAGAGAATTTCGAGTTCTCATGTATTTGTTGTTGTTGTACTCATAAAAGCCTACAATCATGATTTTTCGGCTGAAACGTGTCCTCACGAGGGGAGTACGCGAAAATTTTTACATTTCCCCTTCCCCTGCCCCCTCGGTACCGATAAGGCAATTTTAAGAGTTGTTTTAAAAAGATCACATTAAGACTTTTCCAATGACTCCCGACTCGACTACCAATGGTGAACATTTTTTTTTGAGGGGCCACCTCCCTATATGGTGAGACCCCCCTTACACACATTTAAAAAAAATTCCGCACTTGAACTTTCAAGAAGTCGCCACTTCTGACATTTCTACAAAGATTCATGACTGTAGCCTCTATAGTTTCGAAGAAAAAGTGCTGCGGCATACAGACGGACGGAAGGACGGACAGACGGACACAGGTCGTGATTGCAATAGGGTTTTGTATTTTAGTACAAAACCCTAAAAAGGAAGGTCTTGGGAATTTTTCAAATTAATAATAGCCTTTAGTTTGCGTAATCTTCTGTAAAATGATGTTTCGGTGAGCCGGACAGCTTGGAAACTGACGGAGATATTGCTAAACAACCAATCGCATTTCCTTGCAAAAATATTGAAATTTTGGCATTGAGACCTAGCTTTGAAACAATTATGCATATGTTATATACATACCGTAGTCTGTGTGGTCTAGTGGTTAGCGCATGAACGCATAAGCCGAAGGTCCCAGGTTCAAATCTCGTTGGAAGCAACGTGATTTAGTTCAGGGGATTTTTTGGACAGACTACGAGTGTTCACTCAGTAGTGATATGTACTGATTTAATCAGATCATATCATAGCTGAGCAAGCACACGGGAGAATGGTAGTGACCAGACCAACTTCCGGAAAAATCAATACGGTCATGAAAATGAGATACTCTTACAAAGAAGAAGAAAATATATATATATATATATATATATATATATATATATATATATATATATATATATATATATATATATATATATATATATGCATATACATTGTGACAATGAAGTACCAGGAATCTGTAATTTAAATCCTCCGGGTAAATGATATTTCAAAAAAAAATGTATTATGTTAAGTTGTCTTTAATTGCTATGCCAAATATGAGCGCGATCTGCCAACCAATTTGTTTACAGCAGCTGCTTAGATCGGTACACATTTTTGTGTTTTTTTTTTTTTTTTATTGTGACCAAATTTAAAGCCAAACACGCAATAAATACCATCGATCAACCACCGTATTCACCAGATTTGGCTCCATGTAATTTTGATGAATAATTAAATATTTTGCGCTTTTTTTGCAATTTCCGGGGACTTTATTGTCACAATGTAAAACAAAACTCGCTGAAGGTGCTGAAGGCCATCCCGAAAAGTGCTTATAAAAAGTGTTTCGAAGACTGGTAAGATCATTCGCGAAAGTGTAGTACATTCGATGAGGATTACTTTGAAGGTGACAAAATAAATATTGATGAATAATTAAATATTTGGCGTTTTATCTGCAATTTTCGGGTACCTTTTTGTCACAATGTATATGCATGTATAGACTTTGATCCTTTAAGGGGTTGTAGTTTTCATCATTCCTGACTGATTTGACTATGAAATACCATACCCCAAATTTAACCGTTTTTAAGTTATTGGACTTTTAAGTTTTTTAAATGGAAATTGAGGATTTTTTCCTATTGCCTATATATTTTCTAATTTGTGCCACTTATTCATTTGACTTCACAATTTTTGTATAGTAGATAAGTTGCCTTATAATTCTCTACACCAAAATTACTCGTAACTGAAAACTTGAGTTGTAGTAGACGATTGAAAGATTAAAATAATAAAAAAACCTATCCTATATTTTCCATCATAAAATTAACAAAAAAATTAAAAACCTGTTGGTTTTTAATTTTTTTCAAAGAGTCACACTTTTTACCCATAAAAAGACAGAAAACACACATTGCAAATATATCGCTTTCGAAGTAAACAACATTTTCATGAGAGTTTATATATAATTAAAGATTGCGGAGATGATGCCCTATTTTCACCGCTATAGACTGGACTAATATAGCTTGTTGATTTTAATATGCATATCGTTTTTGTAAAGGTTTTGCGTATCTGTATGGAGCGAAAGAAACAAATTCGAGCCTATGTCCGAAATTCCTTCAGAAATAAAATAATAAGACAGGCAGAATGACAAAAATATAATTTGAAACTAAATGATAAAGTCAAAAATTACCTTGCTTTCGATAAGTTTGCCCTTCGAATTTTCTTGCTAATTTTTGCGGGTGGCTTCGTATAATTTTTCCGGTTTCCCATTGTCAAAAACTCACTGTCAAACTACGAATGACTATTAATAGCTCAAATACAAACCATTATCGCATTTCAATCATCTATCCTCATATCTAACTTTAACTCTTATTATCTTCAATTTCTCGTGGAGGGGAAGAAGCAAAACGCAAAACAAATCATGTGTAGTAATCGAGTAGTTACACTGGCAAACCCTCCTATCTCCTGTCCAAATTGTAATGGCAGATTTAAAACAATATGCAATTATTTCCCCGGTAATTGAGATTTGTAGAATAGTTTTTCTTCTTATCATTATTATTTAAAATTTTCATTTCCTTACTTCATTTAAAATATTCCTACTTCAGTTAAATTTCGGTTTTTAAAAATTTAAATCTGCCCATTGCAATTTGGGATGTGGAAACACTGATTTAGTGAAGGCTAATGGGGCATTACATGATGGAATGCACGCGAGTTTAGCTAAGCGTGGGAGTCTGCTTGAGATCGTGAGACAGCGCGGACGCCACGAGAAAAGAAGGAGTCGACGGGAGATCGTGAAGAACGATTTGGAAAAGCGCCGTGTAAAGTTATTAACATCGCGTCGTAGTTAATACTTGTTGGGAAGTTTTTACGAATGAGTTAAAAAAAATTGAGATTCCGTAAAGGCAACTGCAGTGCAGTGAATCGTACGGTTACTAGACACAACCACCGACAAACGCTTCTTGAACATTTTCTATGTAAGTGTGTGTGAAGGTTGAGTGACGTGCCGACAGCCTTGATTTGAATTGTGAAATTTGTTGAGTGAACACGAGCAGTGCATTAACAAAACAAATTGAAGTTAATTTCTGAGTAAACTTAAAAGTCTTCTGCAGACGCCACGCAGGGCACATGTCGCGCAAACCACGCCGGGAAAGAAAAGCAAGCTTAAATTTATTGAAATTAGCCAAATTCACTTGGCCATCGTAATTCGAATTACATTAAACCCTTTCGTGTGCTCGAATTGACGTACAAACGACGGGAGTTCTGGCAGTGGACGTGTGTCCTAGCCCCGTGCAAATTTTTTGGACAATAGGAGAAGAGCTCGAGATTGGCGACAGGGAAAGAGGGAGCGCTCGGCGCAGTGCAAAACACATGCGTTGACAGAACTCGCAACTCCCCTCCATACGGACGTATGTAGAATCATGCGAAAAAGTTTACTTTGAATTCCAAGGCATCTTTTGTTGCTGTAATTGTTGTTATTCTGGCAATTGATTTTGTCTGATTTCCATTTGGAGCAGATCGTGCGTGCAACGAGGAAAGAATCTCCGGTATGAATATCATTTTACGAGTTTAAGCTATCCCTTTCCTGTGTAATGCTTTACTTAGCGATAATATTGCAAAATTTGCCCGAGTTAGGCTATTTGCGGGCGCAATCGATTTTTAAGGGGTTTTGTACTAAAATACAAAACCCTATTGCAATCACGACCTGTGTCCGTCTGTCCGTCCGTCCGTCTGTATGTCACAGCACTTTTTCTCCAAAACAATAGAGGCTACAGCCATGAAACTTTGTAGAATGGTCAGAAGTGGTGACTTCTTGAAAGTTCAAGGGTGGAAAAGTTTTTCAAAGGGGTTTAAGGGGGCCTCTCCATATAGGGAGGTGACCTCCGAAAAAAAATTTTCACCATTGGAAGTCGAGTAGGGTGTCATTGAAAAGGTCTCAATGAGATCTTTTCAAAACAAGTCTTAAAATTGCCTTATGAGTACCGAAGGGGGAAGGGGAAATGTACAAACTATTCGCGTACCCCCCCCCCCCCCCCCGCGATTGGACACCTTCCATCCGAAAAATCTGAAACAAATCATGAGTCTAGGCCTTAATGAGTACAACAACAACAAATACATTAGAAGTCGAAATTCACTCAACTTTGTTAGTAATAGCATGATTTATCGATTTAATGTTTTCTTGAATAAAATCCAAACGGTACCCTAAAATTCAATGAAATTTAGCAAACAGATGACTTTTTATATTGCTGAAAGTTTCATAAAGATCGAATAGTATTTACCAAAGTTATAGCGATTTGAATTTTCCTGTATTACTATGGAACAATATGCCCTGTATTACTATGGAAACATATGGCTATGGAGCCATATGCGCTTTTTACCGACTCAGACAATACAGCTTTGCTAGGATTTGCATGAAAATTTCAGGAATGATAGGTATCATGAAGATGAGTACATACAATTGAAAAAAGTAGAAGAGGCAGGAGAGAGCTCCTAGCAAAAGGGCTTTGTAACCATTCTAAGATTCGAAAATCAGGCCATGAATCGATGATTACAGTACAGAGGAGTGGCCCCTGGAAAAAAACTGTCATGAAAGGTAGCCGACATGAGTATCAACTGAAAGTTCTCTATGAGAGCTTTTCTGAACACTTCTTAAACTGACAGTTTTTGCTTCAGTGAGGGCACAGGGGGGGGGGGGGGGGGGAATACATGAAAAATGTGTTTTCTACCTCGCGAATGGACATGCGTGATCTAAAAAATCGGTAAAAATTATCAAAGGAGATGTTTATGGGTATAACTATAACAAATACCTCAGAAGTAAAAATTTTTTCAACTTTGCTACTAATAGTATGATCCTGGAACATGACATGTTTCTTGATTTTATTCGTTACTGGTTACTGCATTTTGTAAGTAGAGTACAAAACCCTTCTGACATGAGCATAGGTCTGTCTACCCAACTTGTTTAGAGAGAGAGATTGCTTCGACCTCGTATTTGTGAGAATAGAGATTCCGAGTCAGTGCTGTCTTCCGCGGTTTTGTAATCAAATTAGCGGGTTGAATTTATTCTCATGACAGAGGCAGGATGCTAATCACGCGGGAAATCTCATTTTGAATTCCACGTGATTATGTGTTCGAAGAATTGACCGCGATACTGACGGCGTAGCGTACCTGCAGTGACATTTTCCGCCTTAATGACCGGAGTGCTGCACGGTGGTTGCTGCAGTTAAGACAGGAAAGTGTCTGAGTATACAGCACTGCGGGGCAAATTTATTAGAAACTTTTGACGGAACCATATAAAGTTTCTTTGCAAGTAGCTCTTCAAATTCGGTGAGTCTTGACTTAAATGGAGACACGATGGAATGCATCGTAGTCATAGTCGTGCTTTCAACGAGAACTAGTGAGTGATCGTTTTTAATTCGATTTTGCTTTATGATATCATTGGGAGAAGCCCTTAGCCGAGGGCGTTTATGTTCGAAGTCATCAATTCGGAAGTGTGTATCGGCGTATACGTGACGGTGCCCAAATAAACTTATTTTTTAATGAAACTTAGTATCGTTAAAACCACGGATTACGAACATTTATATTTCCAAGTGGCAAAAGTTAACTCGCAGGCAGTGAATCGCTAACTATACATTCGAATTGTATTTGCCGTGAGGAAATTCTTGTTCAGGCTTTCATAGGGACTTAAGTTGCTACTCTTATTACGAAAATCATCCTTGCTCAAACCTGCGCTGCAATCACTTCTTGCCAACGACATTTTATTTGGCAGAACTAAAAGCGGAGAAGTTAAAGGTTACACTGCAGCCAATTCAAGAGCAACTACAAGTAAATCAATAAATCCGGAGAGGGACAACAAGGAAAATAATGCAAGATTTCGTCAAATAGATACAGCGATATAGAAAACAAAAATCACAACAAAAATTTACCGGATACAAATACTTTTTCACTCTCCCTACTATTACTGGCTAGTCTACTCTCTTGTTTTTCTCCTATTTTTGTTTTGATTATAAGATGCCAAATCTAAAATTTTTGTGTTGTAAGAAGACAAATCCATACAAAGTTCATGTTGCTCGCCAGTCAGCTCCTGCATCGCTGATTGCTATTGACGGTTATTTAACATCTGAAAAGTAAAGAAAAAAAACACAAAGAATCGATGTTTAGGTCAACTAAATGAAGTTACTTATCTGATATCAGCTGGACGCACGAATCCCGGTCACTTTTCATGGACACTATTTGGATTTAGTTGTGTATTTGATCGAAATTCACTCCCGCACTTGTTTATATCAAACAATAACAAAACTATGACATTTAAAATGAAATGTTAAAGTAAATGTCATTAAGAGATTACAATTTTGAATAGTAGATTTAAAGTAGTAGAAAATCGTAACATTCATTACAATTCAGCATAGTAGATTTAAAATAGTAGAATATCGTAACATTCACAATAACAATTATAGTAAATAGTTAGATAGAGACAACTCAATTTGTTAAAGGAAAAGTACCGAAATCCTTTGTTCAAATTGATTTCTTTGTTTGAAAATTTCGGTACTTTCTGCAATTAAAAGACTAAGTTCAGTAGTATTGTGGAAGTTGGATACGACAGAACTATCGCTCGCGAATTTTAAATTACTACGAATTTTTTGCGTTTTTTATAAAAGTGAATTATTACCGGACTGTGATTTGCAACATTTTTTGGTCCGTCAAGCCGGATTCTTCGTAGATTCATAGAATTATACTCGAAACTTCTCAAATACGGGAATTCATACAGTGAAAAGTGTCTTTAATCAAATATCGGTCGCGCGGTTAATTTAAGAAACATTGCAAGGACAAAGTGACAATGATAGAAAGGTCCAGTAAGTCTCCATTTTCCCTCATTCAATTACCTCTCCTACAAAGACAATTTGGAAATAGATTTTGTGTCTTTGAATACAAAACTCGAAAATATATTTCGAGAAGAAGTATTTTGTGCACAAACGCTTACACATTAGCAATCGACAAAGACAATTTGGAAATAGATTTTGTGTCTTTGAATACAAAATTCGAAAATATATTTCGAGAAGAAGTATTTTATGCACAAACGCTTACACATTAGCAATCGACAAAGACAATTTGGAAATATATTTTGTGTCTTTGAATACAAATCCGAAAATATAATCGAGAAGAAGTATTTGTGCACCACCAATTACTTCTCATACGCTGCACAAATCGTTTAGACATTAGTGATCGATAAAAGCATTTGGGATTAGATTTTTGTGTCTTGGAATACACATTCGAAAACATATTTCTAGAGGAAGTAGTTTGTGCACCACCAATTACTTTTATACGCTAATCGATAAATTCATCTGAAATAGAATAACAAAGTATATATTTCGAGGAGAAGTATTGTGCACCATCAATCACTTTTTATCCGATACGCAAGTTAACTATAATATTATTCTCCACCACTATTGGGGTACAGTTGTAAATTTTTTTGTTTGATATTTGGAAATATAAGTGTGTCGCCAAATTGTGATCCAATATTACATGCAAAGTGCGTCCCATTTCACAAAAGGTTAATATAAAAAGATGGATCGCTTAATGGCCCAACAAAAATTGTTGAGCGATCAGCTAAATAAAATGTATACGAATTTCCGTAAGGACTCGAAATCCCGCAAAACAGTAGCATACGCTAATAAGTTGTTACAGCGTGTGCAAGAGGTTCGTCAGTCATTCATGCAAACTCACGAGAAAATCTTTATGTTGATGAATGGGAACAGGGAATACAGGGTACACAAGGAGGCAAAGAGGTACCAAATCAATCCCTTGTAGCAGCGAACGATACAGATGTTCGACTTCGAAGTTCAGTGGAAATTACAATGAGTGGACGTCGTTCAAGGATTTGTTCACATCTCTTATTCACCGGAAAGGGAGTTTGTCTATGGTGGAAAAGTTACACTATTTGAAGTGCAGTCTGTCAGGTGAGGCTGAACAATTGCTTAAACATTATTCCATCACTGAAGCAAATTATGAGTCAGCGTGGAAATTGCTTGTGGAACGTTACGACGATAAACATGTGTTGTTAAGCGCACAATTAAAAAATTGTTAGCGATTGGTAACGCCAATGAATCCGCATCGTCAATAAAACTGTTATTGGATAAAATTCTCGATTGCACTCAAGCAATAGAAAACCTGGAGTTTGAAGACAAATGGGAGGCAATGTTGATACACCTAACAACACAGCGACTGCCATCTGACACACGCCAAATTTGGGAGCAGCAACAAGCATCAGAGTCTGGAACAGCGTCTTTCCAGAAGCTAAAAGATTTTTTACAATCTCGCTTTAGAGCTCTAGAAGCTGCTGGGGTGGACAAGCAAAGAACCAGCAGAGATTCACATAGTGTGTTGATGACGAAGGGAGAAAAAAGAATTACGTGCGTTTTGTGCAAGGGTCCTCATCATTTGAGACGATGTACTGGGTTCCTACAATCTGAACACTCAGAGAGATTTGATATTGTGAAGAAAAATGGTTTATGTCTCAATTGTCTGAGCAAAGGACATCTGGTTGGAACGTGTCCTAGTACGTCGAGATGCTTCCAGTGCAAAAAGGCACAACACACACTACTTCACAAACCCGCCGAATTAAATAATGGAACGGCTAATCAATCAATACCTTTGTCTGAACATAAGGTGCACTCATCAAACTCGGCGTCACATAATAACCAGTATGCATCAACAGGATTCAATCAGCATTCTGCGGCAGCATTCTCACACTCTGGACAAATGTCCGCATATTTCGATCATGGATCATTGAGCAAATCGCCAACAGCTGTTAAAGCCAGCTCTGCTACCAGTAATACTAAACAATCGGTATTGCTAGCGACAGCTTTAGCAAAGGTTGAAGCGTTGAGCGGTCGTGTGACTCTACGTGCCTTGCTGGATCAAGGGTCACAAACATCAATCATCACTGAAAGCGCAGCTCAAAGATTAGGACTTAAAAGAAAGTCCAAAAATATTACTATAGCCGGAATTGGAAAAACGAAAGGTATCTCAACTAATGGAAACTTGAAAATTAGACTATATACTAGAACAAATGAATGTTTGACAATCGATGAACTCAAACTGAACAAGTTAACTAACTTTGTTCCATCACAGACAATTTCTACACCACTGCGGGAGTACAATGGAAATCTAGATTTGGCTGATCCCCACTTTGATCAGCCAAACAAAATTGACCTTCTATTGGGAGCAGATGTTCATGCTCAAATTATACTCGGAGGAGTTCGAAAATTGAAACTAGGTCCAGTTTTGCAGTGCACCAAACTAGGCTGGATAATATCAGGGAAAGTTGGTAGTAATGATGCGCAAACAATGCATACTTTCAAAATAGAAACAAATGGAAATGTGGAAATCAGCGAACAGCTAAAACGATTCTGGGAGACAGAAGAAGTTGGAATTGGAAACGATATGACGCAAGAAGAAGAAGCCTGCGAGCAGCATTACAAAGTAAATGTGCAAAGAGAATTGAACGAGCGGTATTAAGTCCGATTACCTTTCAAAGGTCCAGATAGTCAGCATTCATTAGGTTGTTCCAGGGCGAATGCAGTGGCAAGCTTATTGTATCTAGAAAAACGCTTTGCGGGAAATAAACAACTCCAGGAAGAATATTCGGCAGTAATGCGAGAATATATAGATTTGGGCCATATGAAGGAAGTTCTTTATTCTGAAGAAGTAACGTATGACCAAGGAAGAAGGATCAGTAGAGCCAATTTTTTGCCACATCACGCTGTATTCAAAGAGAGTACGTCAACAAAGTTGCGAGTGGTATTTGACGCCTCACGAAAGACAAGCTCTGGTTTGTCCCTCAACGACACATTATTAACTGGACCGACCATCCAGAATAGTATGATATCGATTATCATCAATTGGAGATTAAAGCGGTTCGCAATGATGGCTGATATCACTAAAATGTACCGGCAAGTGAATATGCATCCTCAAGAAGCAAAATACCAGAAAATCGTTTGGAGGCCACACTTAGATGAACCAATTAAAGACTATTGTCTTAGTACTGTCACGTTCGGAAAAACTTCTGCCCCGTTTCTTGCAGTCCGCACATTGCATCAGTTGGCAATGGATGAAATTGAAAAGTATCCTGTAGCAAGTAAGTCGATATTAAAGGAGTTCTATGTAGATGACTTGTTGTCAGGTGGATACAACCTACAAGAAAGCATGGATAAAAGAGATGAATTGATCAAACTTTTGAAATCTGGTGGCTTTCAACTAAGAAAATGGATTGCAAACGACAAGCGAATACTACAAGGTCTTCCTGCTGGAGACATTGAAATGAAAGATTCAATAGATTTCGGATTGGACAACGGATATAAGTCACTAGGAGTTATGTGGTTCCCTCTGAAGGATTATTTTACATATCGATTGAAAAAAAAGGAGCAGTCAACAATCAATACGAAACGCTCAATCCTCTCTGAAGTAGCGCGTCTGTATGACCCATTGGGATGGATAGCACCTGTAATGGTAACAGCAAAAATCCTACTGCAAAGCCTATGGTTGTCTGGACAAGATTGGGATCAACCAATACCAAGTGCAATAAATACAGAATGGGTCAATCTGTTGGAACAATTACATAATATTGAGTACATTAAAATCCCAAGATGGGCGACATACCAACAAGATTCATCAATATCATTCCACGGGTTCTGTGACGCATCTCAACGGGCATATGCAGCAGCAATTTACATAGTGGTACAGTCAGGAGCATCGATCAGCAGTCATCTGTTAATAGCCAAGACCAAAGTGGCACCAGTGAAACCAATTAGCGTTCCCCGTCTAGAATTAAGCGGTGCAGTCTTGCTGTCACAACTACTGAAAGAAATCACAAAGTCATTCGAATTCGAGAAAATACCTACCTGGTTGTGGACCGATTCCGAAGTTGTCCTAGCATGGTTGAAAGGGCATCCGACTCGGTGGACGGTCTTTGTGAGCAATAGAACATCCCAGATCTTAGAAAATACTGGCAATATTCCGTGGCGTTATGTTCCGTCCAAGTGCAATCCAGCCGACATAGCATCAAGGCGAGTCAAACCCAGGGACTTAATCGAAAATCAACTTTGGTGGAATGGACCAAATTGGCTAGTTGAAAGTAGTGATCGATGGCCTAAAATTAAAGAGACCCAATCAATTAATATCGAGAAGCGGAAAAATATAATGGTTAATGTCAGTTGGCAAACAGAAAATTTTTTGAACGGCCTGGTGGAAAGGTATTCAACATTGATGAAATTAACAAGGGTAACGGCATATTGTTTCCGCTTCATCAAATCAAAAGCGAACCAGTCAGGTAGTCGCACGTACTTGACCAGCGATGAATTAAGGCAGTCTCTTGAATTCTGGATCAAATATGCTCAGCAAACTGAATACTCACAAGAAATGACACATCTTACGAGGTCAGCGCCCGAAGGGAACAAAAGTAAACTAATTAACCTGAATCCATTCCTGGACGACAAAGGAATCATGCGTGTTGGAGGACGATTAAAACACGCCCAGCTACCTTTCAATGAAAAGTACCCAATGATTCTACCACGGAATGGGAAACTCACCGATCTAATACTACATCAGATTCATCAGTCGACTTTACATGGACAAACGCAGTTGATGCTGAATACGCTCAGAAGGAAATTCTGGTTAATAGATGCCCGCAACTGCATCAAACGATTCATACATAGGTGCATCCGTTGTTTCCGTGCCAAAGCAATCACATCAAACCAACTAATGGGAGATTTACCACAACCTCGAGTGACCGTGTCCCGTCCATTCACTCACATGGGAGTTGATTTTTGCGAACCTTTTGATATAAAGGACAGGCGAGGAAGAGGAAGCAGAACCACATGTGGATACGTGGCTATACTCATTTGTATGGCAGTGAAAGCCATACATATTGAAGTTGTCAGCGACCTGTCTACGCCCGCTTTCCTTGCAGCTTTACGGAGGTTCATGGGTTGACGCGGCTACAGCAAACATATGTACTCTGACTGCGGCTCTAATTTTGTTGGTGCAGCTGCTGAGCTGAAAAAGATATCCGAAATCAGTGTGGGAGCGGCGGAAGCTCTAGCGCAGGATGGAATAACATGGCATTTCAATCCTCCAGCTTCACCCCATTTCGGAGGGCTTTGGGAAGCTGGAGTCAAGTCCATAAAATCACACTTACGTCGAGTGGTAGGTAATGTATCGTTGACCTACGAGGAGTTGATG
Organism: Odontomyia ornata; assembly: GCA_963969285.1. Taxonomy (NCBI): domain Eukaryota; kingdom Metazoa; phylum Arthropoda; class Insecta; order Diptera; family Stratiomyidae; genus Odontomyia; species Odontomyia ornata. The sequence goes on from OZ017738.1 coordinate 142,366,800, forward strand.
ACTGTACTCGTTCAAATAGAAGCCTGCCTTGATTCCCGACCATTGTGCCCGCTTTGAGACGACCCAACGGATACCGCAGCACTAACTCCTGCTCATTTTTTAATCGGCGACACGATGATAGCTCCTCCGGAGATTACGTTGGAGGAAGTCAACATTAATCACCTCGACAGATGGCAACTGGCAAAGAAAATTACCCAAGATTTTTGGAAACGGTGGTGAATGGATTACTTAAGCCGTTTACAACGCCGACCGAAGTGGATTAAAAGCGAAAATAACGCCAAAGTAGGTGACTTATGCTTATTGAAGGAAGAAAGAACTCCATCTTGCCGATGGCCGCTAGCCAAGATCATTCAAGTCCACCCAGGACATGATGCGGTAGTACGAGTCGTAACGGTGCTTTCAAACGGAAAATTCTACAAAAGAGCGATCACGAAAATTGCACTTTTGCCTGTCCAAACCAGTGCAATGTAGCGCATTGAGGTATTATATCGCCAACTTGATTTTGTCCTACTTCATTTGTTACAATACTATCCACCTGACCTGTATTCTTTTCCCAAGTTCCTAACACGATTGTACCCTAGAATACAAAGTCGCCAATCCAAAAATAAATCCTTTATCTCCTTTGTTTCTACCGGACCCTGACGTCAGACAATATATACACTAATTTTTTAACGAATGTCGAATTTTGAAAAAGGTGTAGGTGGACGCCCAGCATAAGGTGGGATAACTTCACCACGCCCATATAACGTAACAAACCACCGGGACCGATTAGAACCACTAAAGAATGACATGAATTTGACAAAGAAGCTCTTCACGTAGCGAATGGGGGCGAGACGATAGGAAAACGACATAGAAAGTATACCAAGTGAAAACTTAATAACTAATCATTATACTTACAGGACAATTCTCTGGTGCAATTACTCTGAGGTGTTATCACCCCTCAGCCCGGGGAGTATGTTGCTCGCCAGTCAGTTCCTGCATCGCTCGCTGATTGCTATTGCCGGTTATTCAACATCTGAAAAGGAAAGAAAAAAAACACAAAGAATCGATGTTTAGGTCGACTAAATGAAGTTACTTCTCTGATATCAGCTGGACGCACGAATCCCGGTCACTTTCCATGGACACTATTTGGATTTAGTTGTGTATTTGATCGAAATTCACTCCCGCACTTGTTTATATCAAACAATAACAAAACTATGACATTTAAAATGAAATGTCAAAGTAAATGTCATTAAGAGGGAAAAGTACCGAAATCCTTTGTTCAAATTGATTTCTTTGTTTGAAAATTTCGGTACTTTCTGCAATTAAAAGACTAAGTTCAGTAGTATTGTGGAAGTTGGAAACGACAGAACTATCGCTCGCGAATTCAAATTACTACGAATTTTTTGCGTTTTTTATAAAAGTGAATTATTACCGAACTGTGATTGTTAGCGTTCTTTTTTTTTTGAAATAAAGTTTTTATGTTAAAGTGTAAAAATTGTTTCCTTGATTTTGATTTCATTAGTATATTAAAAATAGGGTTTTTTCAGTGCAACAGTTCATAAAAACAGAGGAAGCCACTAAAACTTAATCAATTTATAAACTTTCAGAAAAAAACAAATTTTCTTATCTTCAAATTGCATACACCAAACCTTCAACCCGCCGTGAATTGGCAGATGCATCTTGCCTTATCAAACTTCCTATGATAAAAGTAAAGTATTTAAAATGCAAGTTGATGACCATTTTCTTTTGTGTATGGACTTGTTATATTTCTTCTTTTCATTTTATATTAACAAGTTGAAATAACAAAATGGCCCTGTTAAATGTTTTTGCTACAATTTTGAATAAAATGAATTGTTCAACATTAAAAACGCGGTCTTTCCATTCTGTCCCTTTGACCAGATATGGGACCCGCCACGTTGGAAGGTTTTTTTTCGTTAAAATGGGCTAGCCATCGGGCGTGCTTCACCTGTTGTGAGTTTCAGGGGCTCTTACCGGGTTGAGTGGCCTTCCACTCACGTGCCCGTCTTATGACATAGAGTTATGTGACCCAATCACATAATTCTATGACATAAATTGGTCACATCCACATTTCCCGTTGATGGGAGTGCTCATACAAAGGAGGTTGGTATGAGTTTTCCGCTCAAACGGGAGATGTACGGCGACGTCAACATTTGGATCTTGATCCTGTTGGGCGGATGCGAGGGGGCACCACATCCATCCGGTTGCCCCACTCTTATTTGTGGCCCATAAGAATTGTCGGGTAACGACGAAGTCTCCACAAGTCCGTCTGTTTTGGCTCGTTTCGACTTGTTCTCTGAGCAAGCAATTTTCCCCTTCGTTAGTTACCTACATTTTTCGACTTCGGTCGACCTTTTTTGAGACCCGAGAATTTGTGAATGCGAAATTCTTTTGTAGTGGGTCCTTGTGCTGGGGGAATGAACCCGCCCCACGACACCGCAACGCTAGCCTGCCAGCGCATTCACGCGTCCCAAGACAATGCCAATCTCGGCTGATATGAACATCTAGCCCAGTCATATTAGGGCTTTCACCTCGGAATGAAAGGTAATAAGCTGCAAATTGGTATGAACCTTTGTTTTGTCATTCTAAATGTTGTCTCAAAAGTCACAATCGTTATCGTGTTCGCGTCTCAAGATATTCAAGGTCAAAGGTCACAAAAATCAGTTTTTCGCGAATATCTGGCTTCCTATCGGTTAAATGAGATTTGCATTTATTATAAAAGTTGTAGGCTATAAAATTCCCTACAACTTTTGTTTAAACTTTTTTTCATACGACCAACCGTTTTGAAGGTAGAGCGCGAAGAGTGCACATCGTACAGTCATATACGGCCTAATGCAAGGTCAAGCGTGAGTTATGGTTATCAGTACGTTATAAAGTCAATTATTTACTTGGAAATTATAATTATTAAACAATGCCTATTATTTATGTACTAACTATTAATTATTTATATTTAATTAAAGTAAGTAACTTGATTTGCAACGGTACAATTTCAAACTAACGAATAATCTTGACTCATACAAAGTGGAGAGAGTGGCCTTGAATACTATAGAACATCTGTCCCGGCAATGAATAGAAAAGGGCATAGGGTAGGGACAAGTATTTCCAGGTATATAAGTATTGAGAAATTTACGCGTTTTAAAGAAAAGATATATAATGTCGTGTTAACTTAAAATAAAACTAAAATATATAATCCAGAATTAATAATATTTTATACTTAAATAGTTAAATATGAATAATTATATATAAATAATCAAGTTACTTACTTTAATTAAATATAAATAATTAATAGTTAGTACATAAATAATATATATAATTATTCATATTTAACTATTTAAGTATAAAATATTATTAATTCTGGATTATATATTTTAGTTTTATTTTAAGTTAACACGACATTATATATCTTTTCTTTAAAACGCGTAAATTTCTCAATACTTATATACCTGGAAATACTTGTCCCTACCCTATGCCCTTTTCTATTCATTGCCGGGACAGATGTTCTATAGTATTCAAGGCCACTCTCTCCACTTTGTATGAGTCAAGATTATTCGTTAGTTTGAAATTGTACCGTTGCAAATCAAGTTACTTACTTTAATTAAATATAAATAATTAATAGTTAGTACATAAATAATAGGCATTGTTTAATAATTATAATTTCCAAGTAAATAATTGACTTTATAACGTACTGATAACCATAACTCACGCTTGACCTTGCATTAGGCCGTATATGACTGTACGATGTGCACTCTTCGCGCTCTACCTTCAAAACGGTTGGTCGTATGAAAAAAAAGTTTAAACAAAAGTTGTAGGGAATTTTATAGCCTACAACTTTTATAATAAATGCAAATCTCATTTAACCGATAGGAAGCCAGATATTCGCGAAAAACCGATTTTTGTGACCTTTGACCTTGAATATCTTGAGACGCGAACACGATAACGATTGTGACTTTTGAGACAACATTTAGAATGACAAAACAAAGGTTCATACCAATTTGCAGCTTATTATCTTTCATTCCGAGGTTGACCCCTTTTTTTACCTAATATGACTGGGCTAATCCTCTTTCGCCGAGGCAGCAGACCATCGCTGTAGTCCTTTACGGACATGTATACCTGATATTCACTACACATGAGAAAATCAAAAGACGTGGCAACTACGTGCGTGCTGCTTGCCGATTGCAAGTGTACTGACTTTGGATTCATAAAGAAAACCTACCAAATATTTTACTTTCAATGGCATCTAAATAACATATTCTTTGTAGCATTTGATGAAATATATTTTATTTCTTGATATTAAGGTGCTTAAAATGCAAATGAATTTCGATCAAAAATGTGGTTTTTTACTCAGTTTTCATCACTAACGTTATGCAAAATCAAGAATTTATTCAATCCAATCCCTGTTTCTATTCTTTAAGAAGCGATGTTTGAAAAAATAACATATTTACCTTTTAAAGCGTACTTAGAAAACGCATTTGAAAATTGCTCTTTTTAAGCACCACCCGCAAACGTTCCTTCATAATTTTGTTCTAAATAAATATTTTATATTTTAATCAATACAAGTCCTAACGCAAAATGCAAACAATAAGATGTGAAAAAATCATTTAATTCCCTTCTACCATGATCTAGAAAAATTCAATCGAAAATAGCCATTTTTCATTGAATATGCTGTTTAGGTCCTCATAGCGCCTTAAAGCTAATGGCAAAATCGAGAACGTCGACAGAACAAATGAAGAACTCAGGCTAGGTTTTCATTTACTAGACGAGGTAGTTGGCAAATTGACTTTCAACGAAGAAAAACAAACGACCAAGAAACAAGTTGGGTAAACAGGCCTACGCTCATGTCAGAAGGGTTTTGTATTCAATTTACAAAATGCTGTCACCAGATCGAATCAAATCAAGAAACATGTCAAAGACGATTTTATTGGCGAAAATATGAAATACGAAGATCATACTATTATTAACAAAGTTGAACGAATTTTGACTTCTGAAGTTTTTGGTATTGTTATACTCATAAATATCTCCCTTGATAATTATTTCAGATGTCCATCCGCGACGAAGGAAACACATTTTTCATGTATTTCTCCCCTGTGCTTCCACTGAAGCAAAAACTGACAATTTAACAACTGTTTTGAAAAGCTCCCATGAACTTTCATTTCATACTCATATCGGCTACGTTTGATGAATTTTTTTTTCAGAGGCCACTCTCCTGTACTGAAATCATCAATTCATGGCCAATTTTTTCGAATCCTAGAATGGTTACAAAACCCTTTTGCTAGGAGCTCTCTCCCACCTCCTTGACTTGTTTCACTTATGAGCATTAATTGTAGGTACTCATCTTCAGTCATTCATTAAATTGAATCAAGTGTTCAAAGCATGCACCTTAAACGTTGAAGTTGGGAAAAAATAACTCAAAATTATTCAATCTTCGCATTTAAAACAGCCGCTATTTTGTTTTGCGATAACTGATACCACTGGCTGAACCGCTTCTCAAAGATATACATGATACCTATCATTCCTGAAATTTTCAAGCAAATCCTAGCAAAACCGTAGTGTCTGAGTCGGTTAAAGGCGCATGTTGTTCCATAGCCATATGTTGCCATAGTAATACTCGTACATGCAGCGCATATTGTTCCATAGTAATACAGAAAAATTCAAACCACTATAACATCGCTAAATAAGATTCAATCTTTATGAAACTTTCAGGGTAGATCAATCTTATAAATAGTCATCTGTGTACTGAATTTCATTTTATTCAAGAAAACATAAAATCGATAAATCATACTATTACTAACAAAGTTGAGTGAATTGCGACTTTTCACGTATTTGTTGTTGTTGTACACACCAAGGTGTACATTCCTGATTTTTTTCAGATTTTTCGGATCACAGGTGTCCAATCACGAGGGTGGGGGACACAAATTTTTTGTGTATCTCCCCTCCCTGTGCGCCCCTTGAAGCAAATTTTGCCAAACTAAGACCTGTTTTGAAAAATTCTCATCAAGGCCTTTCATTTGATACCCATATCGGCTACCTTCAATGAATTTTTTTTCGGGGCGTCACTCTCCTATATGGGGAGACCCCCCTTAAATACCTTATAACATTTTTTTGTAGTTGAACTTTGAGATCACCACTTTACACCTACGCACAAAATTTGATGTTTCTAGCTTAAGTAGTTTCTGAGAAAAACTGCTGTGACACACGGACGGACGGACGGACGGACAGACTGGTCGCGAAACTAGTAGGGTTTTGTAAAATTATTTTACAAAACCTTAAAAAGGAAAAAACATTAAAAGCCACCGATGAGAAAAAATTAAAGAAATCACAATGTCTTCAGCGCAGGCGGGATAAATGTTAGTACAAATTATTATGTAACACTAGCTGGGCTAGATGATTCAATAAACATCGAAGGGAACGAAAATTCTGAAAATTTCTATATTAAACCTGATAATACATTTATTGAATATTTAAAAATAACAAGCAGAAGAAAAAAAAAATAAAAGTTTTGTCGGCTAGTCCATTTGAAATTTGCTTGCTTACAATATACGAATTGATAGCTGCTACACCATGAGCAATCTTTCTGAGATTTCGGTCCACAAGTGTATAAGGGAACACCGTTTTTTGTATTTTTCTGTTTCCCTTCCTATCCTGCTATGGATTTTGAAATTTCATAGCTGATACTGAAGAAGTTCATCATTACCTTTCATTTGATACCTTAATCGACTTTGTTCGGTGACAAAACTACTTAAGATGTCACATGGGAAGACCGCCTTCAAATTCTTTTAATTTTTCCGACTATGAATATTTCATCAACAAGAAACATTTGAGCTACTCACAAGATTTGATGACTCCAGCTTCTCCAGCTCTTGAGAAAACTTACTGTGATGCAGTGACGAGCAGACAGACAGGTATCGATTTTAATAGGGTATAGTGCACAACTTTACTTAACACTAAAAAATAATTATGAAACTGATTCCAATGGAAGTCGATTATAAAGGGTTTCTTGTAACAGTTGTCTCCAAATAAGTTGGTCTTGTTATATCATATTGGTTGTTTTCACTTCTAAATTTATCGACAGTGGTGGAATATTCTTACATATCATAGCGTTCAGCTAATCGTATTGCTAATTTATTGAAATTCATAATTTCCTTAATATAAGTTGACAACATTAACACTCTACTGCAATTAAAGGTAATATATTCAAATAAATTGCAGTGCTTTCAATGATCACCTTCCAATCATAAATCATCTTCCAGAGCATCCTCCAACATTCGTCTTATCCTAATGATCACCTATGCTAGAAAGTTGGAAATTAATAACCAGTAATCGTTTGTAAACATATGACTTTAATCCTGACGATTGCTTTGCAGCGGCCTCATTGCATCCAGTCGACCCAAATTACAAGATAACAAGCCACGGCAAGCATATGTTCTCGCTGTGCATTCCCTCCAAGTGAGTTAATGCACCGCATATTAAACCTAACTTATCATATCAGCGGCTATTAGAGGAAGCACCACTTTCCTGTTGTAAGATATACCTGTACATAGTAGAGTGAGTCTGGTTTAGAATGAAATACTAGATAAGTAATAAAAATTTTAAGTTATCATGGTAGATCGATTTCAAAGTAAAACCTTCTCTATGCAGAACATAAATTACCCAAAAGCAAACAATTGTGCATCTTCTCATTACATAAAAATTAAACGACTAACCACAAAATGTATGTATTAAAAAATTTGCATGATTTGAAAGCATCACAAGATGGGAATTATCGTTGGGGTGATGTTCATCATATTGCGATTACTGACTGATTACCTGACCCACTTGAAGGCGATTATGAATGATGGTCCATTTTGGGTTAGTAAGCTAATATAAGGCCAAGCATGTCTGTAACAGCTGGACGTCACGCTAGCACCGAAGATCACAAGTAAATTACTCTGCGTCAGAACTATTGCAGGAGGTTCACTTTCTGAAGTGTTTCATAAGTGAAATCGGGACTATTTACGCGAACATCATTTTCGTTTATTTTTTCGTCGATGCAGATTAAATTTAACATTGAAATGTTAACAAGCGAAGCATTGTTTATCATCCGACCGCTAATCTCTCTGACCCGGTAAAGTTTGAAGAAGTAGAAATGGGAGGTGCAATCATGGTCATTTTCGTGAATTTTCTAGTTGTAATTTTATATGATAGCGTTTCATCAATTTTATTGTAAAATGATGCTAGAAAGAGCTGATCATCAACCATGACTTAGAATATTATTGGAATTGAAAAGTGAAATTTGGAATGGCTCAATGTGTCTACCGGTTAGGCATAGAACTTCAAAAACTGTTTCATTTTCAGAATTAGCCAACCATTGGGTTGCTCGATAATTAATGTCGTTTATTCATGTTTTTCAAAGTAAACTTATTTGTATCAACTACAAACAATCAATGATACATCGACCATTATGCTGGATGACCTTTTGCCATCTTTCGGTAAGTTGAATAATTCTACGTTCGAAGAACAATTTGTTTTCAGAAACAAAGAACTACTTCAACTCATTTTTAACAGCCTGATCGGAATTGAAAGTTTTAACATTCAAATGGTTTTGAAGGAAGCGAAACAAATGATAGCTCCTTTAATTTTCGACGCGTTATCAAAGAGGTGTGAGGTCTGGCATTATTATGATGGAACATCACGCCTTTGTGATTCGCCTGTTCAGGGCGTTTTTGCTTGATTTCTTCGTTCAATTTTGATAGCTGAGGACAGTAGACTTTCAAATCAATAGTTTGGTTTCTTCGAAGCAGCTCAAAGTAGACTATACGCTTGTAATTCCACGACACAGAGAGCATAATCTTCTTTTGGTGAATATTGGCTTCGGATGTAGATTGTGGGGGCTTATCTTGCTTGGTCCATGATCGTTTTTGGACTACGTTACCATAAACAATCCATTTTTCATCACCCGTTATGATCATTTTTAGAATGGGTCGTTTTGTTCACGATTCAGCAAAGAGTCACATATGTTAACCAGTTTGGTGGGGTAGATTTCCTTTAATTTGCGAGGAATCCAAATATCCAGTTTGTTTACGTAACCAAGCTGCTGTAAGTGCGAGTAAACGGTTGAATTCAATATGCCGAGCTTCTCTGCTAACTCTTGAGTTGTCATACGTCAATTAGTTTCAATTAACGCCTTTATTTTGTCGTTATCAGTAGTGGTTTGACGACCAGTATGCGGTGCATCTTGCTCATGAAAATTTTTAGAAGAATTTCTTTGGGGAGTTCCGCCCCCACCTACACAAGGAAACCCCGCAGGGGGAATGCTAGCCGACAGGAATACTCTTGGAGGGTAGCATTTTTTGGGGAGTTCCATCCCCACGTACCCAAGGAACTCCCCGCAGGGGGAATGCCGGTTGACATGAGCACTCTTGGAAATTAGCAATCTTTGGGAAGCGCCACCCCCACGGGCCCGAGGTTATGGGGGCGCCGAGAAGTGCCCTACTAGGATTACAGGTAACGACCCTAACTGGATCTGGACTATGTCTTGGACAACGAACTGGAATTTATGCCTTGGGCTGGTAAATAAGATTGTTTGGACCTAGTTGCTGTGCACGGTAGCGCCAACACTGCAAACCCAAACGTTTTAAATTAAAACGCCTAAACGTTTTAATTAAAACACTTTTAGTGTTTTAATTCAATAAAACACTTCAGGCGTTTTATTTTAAAACACTTACCGTTTTATTTAAAACACTAAGCGTTTTAATTTAAAACGCTTCAAACGTTTTACTGAAAAAAAACACTTAAAGCGTTTTAATTAAAACACCTAAGTGTTTTAATTGACATACCATCAAGCAAAACGTTTTAATTAAAACACCAGGCGTTTTAATTAAAACGCCTAGGTGTTTTATTGAAAATGCTTTCAAGCTCACGTCAAAACACGTCTGTCGATTGACAGACACATATTAACTTGTGTTCTTTAGAAATTTTTTGTGAAAGTTGTGCGAAAAATAATGAAGTTTCGTTTAAAGTGGAAAAAGTGGTAGTAAAGCTTCAACACTGTTTGTTTATAGCAGAAAAGTGCGAGAAAAGGTTTTGTGAGTATAAGAGTGATAGAAAGTTTGGTTTCGAGTTCTCGTCCACATACTTATTTCTGTCTGTCAATATGTCCGTAATTCTTTGGGCAAATAGTGCAACAAGTAATGAAGTTCTATTTAAAGTAGACGTGGTATTTAAATCTTGACACTTCTTGTTTAAGGCAGTGAAGTACAAGCAAAGGTGTTATGAGTGTATGAAAGTGATAAATTTCGTAGGTTTTTCATCAAAGGCACAATGTAAGCACAATGACTTCTCGACTACTTGACCGAATACCACATTTGCCTTTTTATTCTTCCACTTCATTGTTGAGTAAGGTAAAACCTGTTGCAGTACAATCAAATACATATTATCAACAACGCTTTTGGTGTTTTAATTCTTCTTCCAATTTTAAAACACTTTTAATGCACATTAATAATTAAAACACCTAAAACGTTTTAAATTAAAACGCCTAGACGTTTTAATTAAAACACAAGGCGTTTTAATTAAAACGCCTAGTGTTTTAATTAAAACAGTAGGCGTTTTAATTAAAACATTAGGCGTTTTAATTAAAATGCCTAGTGTTTTAAATTAAAACGTCTAGGCGTTTTAATTTAAAACGTTTTGGGTGTTTTAATTATTAAAACGCCTGAAAAGTGTTTTAAAATTGAGACGGGAATTAAAACGCCAAAAGCGTTTTAATTTAAAACGTTTGGATTTGCAGTCAAGGTGACACTCGTGTGTGAACGGCTCCAATTCAACTCTCATACCGTTTCCATCCCGGTTAAACCTTGGCAGGCCTCGCAATAGTCTCGAAGCTCGCACCATTATGTTGGTGGTGTAGGTTCGGTTGAGACGGACCCCCAATTAGTGCTAGTCTAGCGTTGAACACTTGTCCCCATAAGGGTTTGTGCCAACCCTCGCATGGCCTCCCTGCTCTGCAAAGATACCCATGGGACCAAAAAGGCGACTACACACATGAACGGAGGTAGCGACTCCGAGTGGGGACCCAACACAACCATAAAAGAAGTTGGGTAGACAGACCTTCGCTCATTTCAGAAGGATTTTGTACTCAACTTACAAAATGCAGTCACCAGCAACGAATAAAATCAAGAAACGTGTCAAAGACGATTTTTTTGGAGAAAATATGAAATTCGAGGGTCATACTATTATTAACAAAGTTTTTCATGTATTTACCCCCCCTTGTGCCCCCACTGAAGCAAAAACTGTCAGTTTAAGAATTGTTTTGAAAAGCTCTCATAAAGACCTTTCATTTGATACTCATGTCGGCTACCTTTGATGAATTTTTTTTTTTCGGGGGCCACTCCCTAGTACTGTAATCATCGATTCATGGCCAATTTTTTTGAACTCTAGAACCGTTCTGCCTCTTCGACTTATTTCACCTATGAGTATTCATTGTAGGTACTCATTTTCAGTCATTCATTAAATTGAATCAAGTGTTCAAAGCATTCACCTTAAACGTTAAAGTTAGGGAAAAATAACTCAAAATTATACAAACTCCGCATTTGAAACAGCCAGTATTTTGTTTTACGATTACTGATACCACTAACTGAACCAATTCTCAAAGATATTCATGATACCTATCATTTCTGAAATTTTCATGCAAATCCTAGCAAAGTTGTAGTATGTAAGTCGGTAAATGGTTCCATAGCCATATGTTTTCATAGTAATAAAGCGCATAGTAATTCAAGAAAATTCAAATCGCTAGTACTTCGTTAAATACCATTCCATCTTTATGAAAAGATCAATCTTATAAATAGTCATCTGTGTGCTGAATTTTATTGAATTTAAGGGTATCCTTAAGATTTTATTCAAGAAAACGTAAAATCGATAAATTATACTATTACTAACAAAGTTGAGTGAATTTCGACTTCTCATGTATACATTCATGATTTTTTTCAGATGAAAGGTGTCCAATCACGAGAGGGGGAGTACGCGAAAAGTTCGTACATTTCCGCTTCTCCTGCCCCCTCGGTACCGATAAGTCAATTTTAAGACTTACTTTAAAAAGATCTCATTGAGACCTTTCCAGCGACACCCTTTTCGATTACCAATGTAGAAAAAAAATGTTTAAAGGGTCACCTCCCTATATGGAGAGAACCCCCTTAAACTCCTTTGAAAAATTTTTCCATCCTTGAAATCTCAAGAAGTCACCAATTCTGACCTTTCCACAAAGTTTCATTGCTGTAGCTTCTATAGTTTGTTTCGGAGAAAAAATCCTGTGGCATACAGACGGACGGACAGACGGACACAGGTCGTGATTGCAATAGGGTTTTGTTTTTTTAGTACAAAACCCTACAAACCCAAAAACAGAAAGCAAAAATAACAAAAACGCAATAGTACATCGGGAGCGGTACTAAAGACGACAAAAACAACGATTAATACAATGACAGGAAAGACGGACGAATAGCGGAGATTAACAGACAGTCTTGTCCAGACTGAAATTCCTGCGGCATGCGGCACAGCAAAAAAATGATGTGAATGCCAGAGTGTCCTATAAAGGAAAAGCGGGAGACTCCACAGAACGGGTCAGATGTTCGAGCGGTCGAGGAAAATATAAAAAACATCGAGAATTTGATTATCACTGCGACAATCGCTACAGAAGCGACTGAAATAAGGGTCATAAATTCCGATATAAGAACGAACCATCCTGAAGTCCACAAATAGATTTCGGCAGGAAAGGACAGGATTGACCAGACAAATAAAGAGACGTTGTTTGGTTTCATCGCCAACGTCGAAAATGTGGCGGAAGTACCGTACTCGGAAACAAAAGCCGATCCCAAAAATGATGGTCCCAAAGTGCAATTGCCACTTAGCGACCTGAAGAAGAAAGACTAATACGAAAAGCGGGAGATGTTCCGAAAGAAATTCAATCTGCATACGACTCGCCAAAAATCCACAAAATAGTAAAGTTTTGGCTCTTTGAACTAGAGGAGCTTCTAAACCGCATAAGTCATTATCGGAGGAGCTGGTTAAAAGCCATAGAGGACCAGAATGCCGAAGAAGAGCAGAAGGCTAAAGAAACGCTGGAGGTTGAATTTAAAAGGCACGTGCAGATAGCTCCGCCATCAAAAATCAATAAAAGAATTGTGACTAGCTCAATCGAAGGAGATCGGGATAAAAGAAGGAAGAAAAGGCTCTTGATGGGCGTGAAATGCTAGATCAGGGGTTCCAGATAGTGCTGACAAAAGAGTTGAAGAAAGCCGCAAATAAACTCCTTCAAACAGTGCCAGAAAACAAAGTTCGCATGGAAGCCCACCAAGAACCAAGAACAAGACCTGATGTGAAACAAGAGAGAAAGAAGCCCCGATGAAGATCCCGGAAGCAGGTACTGCTCGTAAAAGCCCAAGCTGGTCGATCCTACGCGGAGGTACTGCGGGATATCAGGGAAATGTAAAACCCGAAGACATCAACACTGCCATTAAAGCAGTGCGACCAAAGTGGTCGGGCCACATACTATCCGAATTCAGAGCAGAGGCTAACAAAAGGGAAGCATTCTGCGACGTAGTGAAGAAAGTCTTCGGTAAACCGCAACTTTAGCCTTGCTCGAGCTACTGGGAACGATCGAAATTAGAGACATCGACTGCGTGACGGATATGGCTGAGGTAGGAGAGGACTAGCGTGGGCAGGATCAAAGCGAAGTTGACACTAGAAACCCAGAGGGGGCTACACATGACCATAATTGACTTGACCGAAAAAGACGCCGAACAATTTCTAAATGAGGGCAAAGTACGATTATGGTGGGTTGTCTCTAAGATACGGCAAAGAACAACACCTCTTCAATGTTTCAAATGCCTTGGCTGTAGTCACATGACATAAGTATGCAAAGGACCCTATAGGAGCTCCCTATGCTACAAATGCGGTGAAATGGGACATAACAGGACAAAGTATTCGAAGGGGGCACACTGTATTCTTTGCAAGGATGCTGATCCTAGACATGATTTTGGACACATCTTAGGATCAGGAAAATGCGAGGTTTTCCAGGAAGCCCCAGCTAAGACAAAATCAGAGCTTCGATGACCTGCATACTGCAACTGAACCTACACCACAGTTGAACCGCCCAAAATCTGCTTGAGCAGTTTACAAGGGACACGAAGGCCAATTTTATGTTGCTGAGTGAGCAACACCATGAAAAAAGTTCGGCATCATGGTATCCTGATGAAACTGGTACTGCCACCATCTGGGTTCGAAATAGTGATTTTGAAGCGGAGAGTTGTGGACAGGGGGGTGGTTTTGTGTGGGTTCGGTATCAAGGACCACCTTCTTTAGTGTGTACCTAACGCCGAACGAATCGATATCATCTTTCTAAGCCAAGCTTAGCGCTTTGGAGGTCGCTGTCTCGAACGCAGATGGGAACGTGCTCGTTCAGGGAGACTTCAAAGCTAAAGCAATCGAATGGGGCATGACTCGAGCAGATCCGCGGGAAAAACGAATCCTGGGAATAGCGGCCAGGACGACGCTCGCCGTACTAAACACCGGAGACATGCCGAATTTCCGTTGTACTGGTTGTGAAGGAACCACACCGGACATAACATTCACCTCGGAGTCCTTAATATGGAGGATATGCAATTAGGGAGTATTAGATGACTACTCAACCAGTTATCATCAGTGCATTCTGGTTGAGTCAGCGATGTTGGATGGAACATCGGAAGGATGGACGTTGAGAGGTTCGTCAAGGTGCTCACAGCATTTGCCACGCAGCAGGAAGATTCGCAGAGGACGGAAGAACTGGCAGCTCAAGATATGGTGAACTTAACTATGAGCATCATTACGACTTCTTACAACGCTTCTATACTCCATCAAAAACCCCGGCACGGTGAGCCCCCAGTGTACTAGTGGTCAACTGAAATCGCTGAAAAACTAAGGGAGTGTCAAAAGCTTCAGCGAGACCGTGGCTAAATCGAAGGCATGATGAGACTGACTTCTACCTGACCCAGGTTTTGAGCGGAAATGGGTGCTTTCAGTCTTACCTGCACA
The DNA here is from genome assembly GCA_963969285.1 of Odontomyia ornata. Lineage (NCBI taxonomy): Eukaryota > Metazoa > Arthropoda > Insecta > Diptera > Stratiomyidae > Odontomyia > Odontomyia ornata. The sequence goes on from OZ017738.1 coordinate 142,381,836, forward strand.
AGATTGGTAAGTCACTGTTCCCGGATTGTCGATTTTACCCAGGAGAGGAAGACAATGACTGCCAAACATTTTTTGTGTGAATAAAATGGGACAGGCTGTGAAGGGCCCCCTACAGGGAGACAGGAGAACTCATCCCGGATAATATAGTCACGATGATGCTCGAATCAGTTGACAAATGGAACCATGTGGCACATGATGTTCGGGCGGACCTAAAAGATAAAAGGGACTTACAGCAGCCGGGAGCTATAGGGCTGGGGGATCGCTTGTCTGGCATTTCCTCTTCCCCTCTCCCCTCCCATTAGAAGAGGGCTCCTCCAGCTTGAATGTGCCTCACGACGTAAAAAACGAGACCTGGCCCGAAGTAATGTCTCAAACGGTCCCAGGCTAGGCTCTCAGGTTGACATGGGAGGTGTTTAGTGGGGAGTCCAGTCGCCTTCTTGCGAGCATGGGAGTACCACCCTTGTGCGTAAATGAGCACTCACCTCCCATCAAAAAAAAAAACTTCAGTATTTAAAGTACAGGCGATTGATTCTTAATGAAAACATTCATTTTAAAGGCGGTAGATGTTTATGAGTGCAACAACAGCAAATACTTTAGAAGTTAAAATTCACTCAATTTTGTTAATAATAGTAGTGTGAATTCATACGGGTACCTTTAAATTTAAATTAAATTAGTTCAAGGAAAGGTCCTTATAGTCTGAAAGTTTCAATAAAGTCAAATCGAATTCACGCGAGTAATAGCAATTTGAAAGCTTTCCGAGTACAACCAAAACTATTTTAGGGTTTTCTACCTTTCGAGCTTTCTATCGAACCAGATACAACACTTTTAATTTTACCTTCTAATTTCCAGATAAAATAAATGATTAAAAAAATCGTTGAGACTTCATTCAGTCAATAGTTGTTAGTGATGTTGAACAAAAAATTGCAGCAAGTTAAAATGTTATAATAATGGTTTCCCTTTTATAACGAGTATGCATTTCTTGCAGATGCCGTCAACGTTTTTCCGAGTTTATGCATTATTGAAATGAGCGTAGCTCATTTAAAGTTTGTACGAAAGAAGCAGTTTACATATATAGACGGGCCACCGATAAGAAGATAAAATATCCTCCGAATTTGAGTTCACGAGACCAAAAATTCAAATGGAGATACTAATTTGCTAGATTCGTTGAAGCTGATCGAGCTGAGATGAAGCAATCTTGGTATTGGTGGCTGGATGACAATGTTTAAACTATTCGTGTTTATTTTCAGTTTTTGGGTTTTTCGTTAAATAGTTTTTGAGTTTCAGCTCATTATTGCTACATTTAGTGTTGTTGTTTATTTGTGTTAAAAATTAGGGATAGGTCAGATGCAAAGACATATAAATAAATGGACGAGCAACGAGAATCTGTGTACTCGTCCATGTGGGAAGCAAATTTAACACATAAATAAGATATAAATAACTTACGCTCTCGAAACTATATGATTCCCTCTGCTTCTCCTTCCCCTTCGTTTCCATACAGGTTTTTCTTTCCTCTCTTCAGAAGAATCACTTCCCCCACTGATACCCGCGCACACCCACAAAATTTCGTTTCACGTGCACACGATCGCGCCTTCGTTATCATTGGTAAAACAGTTTAAGTACAACTCAACAAACGACTCTCACAGATAACTCGAACGTCAACGCAAAAGAAAAGAAAGAGGCGCGAAAATGGCGAGAAAACTCATGTGTCAAAGCGGATGGAGAATTCGTAAATTTTTAATAAAAACAGTTAACTAAAGTGCCGATTTCGTACACGCGATCTTCAAAATTATAAACTTATTAAAAGTGAACGTGTTTCGGAGTCAATAAAGTGCAAAAACACCAGCATATCACTTCAAACCTGAATTTCACACAACTTTAGCGAAGGTTGCTAATTGCTTCGGCTCTCACGACCGTTTGCGGATCCAGTACTCTCTATATCTATGTTAGGTATATGTTATTTTTATTATATTACGTTAAGAGACAAGGTTAAATGCCTAGGTTAGGAATATTGTGATAGAATTTTTTAGTATAAGATAATGTTTCTGATTGAATTTTATTAGAATTAGGTTATAACTATTAGGTATGCGATAAAAGTTCACTGTTGTGTTAAAATTATAAAGAAATTTGGGATGGCGTTGGTTGGTTTATTCTCCTTTTTCCAATCAAACCATTAAATATGTAATAATCTTTACTTATTTGAATTTAATGAAAAATAAAAAAGAATAAAACCTTCCTTATAATTTTGCGTGTTTAATTTTATTTTCGTAATTGATTTTCGACCGTTATCGTTCAATCTGCTTCAGCGACTGTTTCCGACCTAAAGATCCTAGTTATATACTAAGTCATTAATTACATTAAAGGATGCTTCCCAAAGAAGGTAATTAAAATTTACTTTATTCAAATTCCTTTTGTCACATTTGGAAATTACTTAACTAATTAGCTTGAAGAACCAGGATTTACGATTACCTGCGTCGTTGTTCATTAACACGGCTTTTTCTCTTAAAATGGCGAGACTTTCCATTGCATCCAGTTCTCTCGCATCTCTTCCTTCTCATATTAGTGTTGCGTCATACACTGTGGTTTCGTTCCCTTGAGTTATAATATGCTCCACTACTGCTGATCTAAAGTTATTCTTCTTTCCTTTTTTCCTCGCTGCAGTTGCTTCGCTTAAATGTTCTCGTCCCTGGTGTTGATTAATCTTGTTTGTCCAATGTAAACTTCGTGACAGTTAGAGCATTCGCCCCGGTAGATGCCTGATTTCTCGTGCAGTTGCCGTTCATCCTTAGTTGACCCGAAGATATTTTTCAGCTGATTTTTGCTACTTGATTCGATTATTCGTATGGACTCATGATGTTTTAGCCTACTTTTCAATTAATCTATGACACCTTCGTAGTAGGGAACTGCCTTTCCGTACACGTTTTTAGAATCCGGGTTGATGAGTGTTCACCGTCTTTTCTTTTGCCGACTTTTTCTGATTTTACCCGCAATTCTCTTGATCGCGGAGGGCTTGAATCCATTCAACTTCGTAGCATCGAGAATATACTGCATTTGCTTCTCCCTGGCTGCCGTATTGAGTGGTAGATAATAGATCACTTGTTGCGTGTGGTTCAATGTATTCGGAATCGTCCGTTGTGTATGTGTTGACTTCCTGTAGATTTTGAAACTGATATCGCCACTCGTTCTTGATGCCAATGTGTTCAGGAAAGCCAATTTTCCATCCTTTTCTTCCTCTACCGTGCAATTGATATGTGGCGACCCGGCATCAACTCGTATTTTTTAAGTATATAAAGTGTAAGAAGACGTTAGCTAGGATAAGAGCAGATATCAACTTCTTAAAAACATGTCTTGAGTGAAGAGTTACCCCAAAGAGTCACATTTTAAAGTTGTATTGCGGCCTCAAACATGAGACGGGACAAGCGAAAATTGCGGAAAGGAATCTTATGAAGATGAGCATCAAACAATTATATAGCAAACTGAATGAAGTAACGTTTAAGCCTTATAGAAGTCACCTGGAGTTAATGAGACAATGAGAGTATTGCGGCAAAAGTCACATGGAAGATTTATTGGAGAAGACTGATTGAGCGTACCAATGTGAACAAGAGAAGAAAAGAGCAACACATTTGCAGAAATTGAGTAAATTAAAAGAAGGTACCCCGAATTTATCCAAATTATTCGAAGTACAAGAGATTCCTGGACTAGTGGTCAGCAAATCTACTGTGGAATTCAAGGAAGATGAAACGCGGCTACTGAACATGGGTCTCAACTATGTGATAAGGCCAACAAAGGTCCCGAAGGAAGACATAATTGTGGAGATGGAAGCAGCCATTAGCAGATTCCCGGAAGCATACAAAACGTCAGCGAGGAAGGAGATAGTAAAAGTAGTAGCAGCAGCCCAAAGGTCAACGACGAACCCAGAAGCAGCCATCGCCCTCGAATTGAAGAAAAAACCGGTCTATGTCACCAAAGCGGACAAAGGAAACACAGTTGTCATCATGGATAAAGCCAAATACGAGGAAGCGGTTACCATACAACTAAACAGTGGCAACTTTTTCGGACTTCGTCGAAACCCTCTGGAGGAATCTATCAAACGAGTTGAGAGGACGATCAAAAGCTCCAAGTCATTAATCGGTGAACTGATGAAAGTGATAGTAATGAACCCAACTCTACCAAGGATCAAATGCTTGCCAAGAATTACAAGAAAGGAGATGAGATGCGAGAAATAATATCAGCTGTAAACGTTCCAACGTAAAATCTAGTAATATGGCTAGTGGAGGAATTCAAAACTATGCAACCGATTGAGAGCATCTCCGTCAAAAACACCAAGGAATTCACGGAAAAGCTGTTAACATATGGCCCGCCAACAGAAGACGACATGATGGTATCGTTTGATGTGAAAGCTCTCTTTCCCAGTATACCAGTGATGGAAATACTTGGCTACATCGAGGAGTGATTATCTCTGAGTACATTTCACAAATCGGACTTGACTAGCAGGAAAGGAGTACTTCACAGCAGTTGGTGTGCCCCTTATACCGATGTTTTAGCATTGCCTGGAGGCACACGTAGGAATTGACGACGTGTGAAGTGTAGATCGCACGAGCGTTGTGCGACGATGAAAGAGTGATGGAGAGAGTGGTAGGGAATGGAGGTATTTAAAAAAAAACAGGATAATTCTATGGCATGGAAGACAAAAACGAGACAATATCTCTAGATATTGGAGCTGTGTATAACAGAGAACTACTACTGTGAAAAAAAATAAGGTGATATTTGAATTTAAACTGCGCGCGCTGAAGGATTTGGAGAATTATTTTTTTAGGTTGGTAGTACTGTCAAATTTACATGTCAAAATATTCATTAGTGTTTGAGATATGCTTTGTTTCCGGGATGGCCTTCAGCTTGAATCTCCTCTACCGTATCAAAACGGTGTCCCTGGAGCGGTCTTTTGAGCTTGCTGAGCAGCCAGAATTTGCACAGCGCCAGATCAGGTGAATACGGAGGTTGGTTGAGTTTTTGGCTATTGGTTGAGTTTTTGGCGAAATGATCACGAATTACGAGTTCAGTATGGGATGGTGCATTATCGTGGTGTAAAAACCAAGGATTGTCTTTCCACAATTCCGGCCTTTTTATGCAGATAGCGTTACGCAAACGACGCATAACGTTCAAATAATATTCCTTGTTGACTGTTTGGCCCGGCGGAAGGAGTTCAAAATGCACAACACCATGAAAATTGAAGAAGAGAAGAGGACGATGGCCGCCCAGGACGCTCTTCGTCTTCGACACGTTCACGGCTGGCTTGGAACTCACTATACCACTTGTAAACATTTTTTTTAGACATAGCCTCATTACCAAAGGCTATCTGCACCATCTTCAACGTATCCGCAGCAGTAAATTGATTCCGCAAACAAAATTTAATGCAAATTCAACAAATTTCGAGATCGCAAAAAACGAAAAACCCACTTTTAGCAGCTAACAAAACGACGCGTATATCAAACTCTGATGAATATTTTGACATGTAAATTTGACATAGATGTCACTGACAGTACGACCAACCTTAAAAAAAAATAATTCTCCAAATCCTTCAACGCGCGCAGTTTAAATTCAAATGTCACCTTATTTTTTGGACACAGTAGTACGTCACGTTCCAGGGTAAATTCTACAAAGCTAAAGGAGGAGCAGCTATGGAAAATCCACTATCACCGGTTTTTAGTGAAATATTTATGACGCAACTGGAGGATGGACTCAAAACGAGAACCAATTACTGAGATGCTGTATCAGGTATTTGGATTACGTTTTCGCTCACGTCAAGAAAGGAGACCTGCAACAAATATTGATGGAACTGAACAATGCGCCCAAAAATATCAATTTCACGGTAGAGGAAGAAAAGGATGGAAAATTGGCTTTCCTTGACGCATTGGTATCAAGAACGAGTGGCGATATCAGTTTCAAAATCTACCGGAAGTCAACACATACACAACGGACGGTTCCGAATACATCGAACCACACGCAACAAGTGAAAGCTTCACCTTATCGAGCCGTGATTCACAAGATCTATTATCTACCACTCAATACGGCGGCCAGGGAGAAGGAAATGCAGTATATTCTCGACACTGTGAAGTTGAATGGATTCAAGCCCTCAGCAATCAAGAGAATTGCGGGTGAAATCAGAAAAACTCGGCAAAAGAAAGAACGGTCAACACTCCTCAAGCCAGATTCTGAAAACGTGTACTGGAAGGCAGTTACCTATTACGAAGGTGTCACAGATCAATCAAAAAGTAGGCTAAAACATCATGAGTCCATACGAATAATCGAATCAAGTAGCAAAAATCAGCCGAAAACATCTTCGGATCAACTAAGGATAAACGGCAACCACACGAAAAATCAGGCATCTACCAGGTCGAATGGCCCAACTGTCACGAAGTTTACATTGGACAAACAAGAAGATTAATCAACACCCGGGTGCGAAAACATTTAAGTGAAGCAACTGCAGCGAGCAAAAAAGGAAAGAAGAATAACTTTAGATCAGTAGTAGTGGAGCATATTATAAGTCAAGGACATGAAATCACTGTGTATGACGCAAAACCAATACGAGAAGCAAGAGATGCGAGAGAACTGAATACAATGGAAAGTCAAGCCATTTCAAGAGAAAAAGCCGTGTTAATGAACTACGACGTAGGAAATTGTAAATCCTTCCTCTTCAAGCTAATTAGTTAAGTAATTTTCAAATGTAATATAAGGAGTTTGAATAAAGTAAATTTTAATTACCTTCTTTAGGAAACATCCCTCAATGTTATGGAGGTTGGTGGGTTTGAATGAAACTTGGTCCTCCTATAAATATTCTTTATTCTCTAGAATAATAAAAATAATAACAAGTTATTTTGGAGTCATGGTGATAGATTCGATTGTGTTGATCGCTTCGACTTGATGTGACGATTTGGGACTGAGAGAGATTGCTGTGTGTTGTTCGCTTATATTCCTTGAAATTGCTGAAATGGCATCGCCAACGATAGCTCCGCGGTTGCTTACGGTTGTCGTCGTGCGCGAGGTCGTAAGTTGCTTGTCCGTTGAGAAGAATGTGGGTTTTAACGTGTCGATGGATATGGATATTGGTCGTCCATTCACGTCAACCTTGAAGTACTTGTCCTTCCGTTTTGGCGTGAGTGGGGCCTTGACCTTGTCGTTCCTGGCAAAGACGTGCGTGCTGTTAGGCAGATCCTTGTTTACGAAGACGTCATCTGAGTTGTGGTGCGCCATATTGCACGGGGTTAACTTTGATTCCGAGTATTTTCGTGAGTTCCTTGAAAACTTGGCCTTCGAACTGTCTACCCAAGTCGGTTGTGATGCGTGCAGGGACTCCAAAACGGCTGATCTATATGTTGATCAGAGCTTCCGCCACCGCTGTTGTCGTGATTGTCTCGATTTGAATTGCTTCGGGCCAACGGGAAAACCTATCCACAACAGTGAGGCAGTATCGAAATCCTTCGCTTGGTGGCATCGGCCCGATGAGGTCAATGTTGATGTGCTCGAACCCAGCATCGGGCAAGCTATATCTCTGCAACGGTGATTCGGTGTGACGAATGATTTTGATGGACTGGCATGGTAAACAAGTTCGAACGAACTTGTTGATGTCGCTGTTCATTGAAGGCCAGAAGTATCGCTCGGTAATCAACTTCCTGGTTGCTCGGATGCCTGGGTGTGAGAACCCGTGGATGTTTTGCATAACCATCATTCGGAACCTCTGTGGGATGAAGGGGCATATCCTCTCTGACGTCACAACGCAGTGCAGAGTCAGGGAGGAGTCATCTAGTCCCTGCTGTCTCCATTCAAGTGGCTGGTCTAGGGTATTCATTAGCGCTTGAAGCTCGGGATCATCCTTCTGTGCTAGGGCGCTAGTGTTAAGGTCGATCTTTTGAATTATATCTACCCTCGAATGGTAATCACTGACGGTGTTCTCTCGGCCTGGGATGTGTCGTATATCCGTAGTGAACTAGGATATGAAGTCCAGTTGGCGTTGCTGTCTCGGCGATGCTTTTCCCGAGCGTTGATGGAGTGCAAACTGCAACGGCTTGTGGTCGGTGAAGACGGTGAACACTCTGCCTTCGACCATGTGTCGGAAGTGCTTATTTGCTTTGTAAATGGCAAAAAGTTCCCTGTCGTACGTGCTGTACTTTTGTTGGGCGTCAGTCAGCTTCCTTGAGAAAAACCCAAGTGGCGTTGCACTTCCTTCTTTTGTTTGTTGCAGTACGGCTTCGATACCGTTGTCTGAAGCATCGACAGAAAGAGACCATATAGCGTTGGAGTCCGGGTGAGTGAGGGTTGGTGCTTTCCCCAAATCCGCCTTTGATTGCTCGAATGCAGCTACCGCTTCTTCCTTCCAGTTGAGAGGCGTTTGATTACGTTTGTGGTTGCCTGTGATCAGCCGCAACAGGGCGCGCTAGTGTTGAGCTGCATGCGGGAGAAAACGGCGGTAGAAGTTGACCATCCCTAAGAAGGACTTCAGCTGGTATACGGTCCTCGGCCTCGGTGTGGCGGAAATTCCCTCCGTTTCCTCAGGCAAAGGCTTCAATCCGTGGTTGTTGATGGCGTGTCCTAAAAACCTGACCTCCTGCTTTTCGAATTGGCACTTACGAATGTTGACAATCAGAACGAACCCGACAAGCCGATCCAGCACCTGCTTCACGTGAACCAGGTGTGCCCGTTGGCTGGGAGAGAAGATCAGTATATCGTCGAGGTAAACAAATACGTTGTCCAAGCCACGAAGCACATCGTGCATGAAGCGCTGCAACGTCTGACCTGCGTTGCCAAGTCCGAATGTCATGTACATGAGTTCGTACAATCCGAACGGTGTAATGATGTCAGTCTTCGGAATGTCGCGTGGTTCCACGGGGATTTGGTGGTACGCCTTCTGTAAATCGATCACGGAAAAAAAAACGTCATTCCGTGGAGGGCTGCAGTACAATCCTGAGGAAATCCGATGGGATAGCGGTCCGGGATTGTATGGTTGTTGAGCGCGCGGTAGTCCTCGAATGGTCGCCAATCTCCGTTCGACTTTTTCACCATATGCAAAGGGCTACTCCATGCGCTTTTTGATGGGCGGCAAATTCCGAGTTGGATGAGGTGATCAAATTCGGCTTTGGCGGCGGCCAGCTTGTCAGGTGGAAGTCTCCGTGCTTTGGCGTGGACCGGTGGTCCCTTGATTAGGATGTGATGCGTGGTTGAGCACTTGGTGTTTGGTTGTTGGTTGTCCTCCGAGAGGTTAATGTATTCCAATAGCAGTGATCGCAGCTCGTCACTAACATCATCCGGGAGCAAGTCGTTTTTTGTCTATGTGTGCGATGATTGTTTTGAAGCGTGCGCGATCAATAAGCCGTCTCCCCCTCAAGTCGACGAGGAGGCCATAGTGCTCGATGAAGTCGGCCCTGATGATTGGAGAACTTACATCGGCTATTGTGAAAGTCCTGCTCGTTGCAGAACAAATCTTCATCTTTGAATCTCGAGCAATTTACAGCTAGTGCTGTGTTCAATGCCGTGCAGAATACGTCACCAGTCATCTCAACAATTCAAACCAGAAGCAGGAAATATTCTAAAAATATGTATCCATCTCCTGCAGGGTCTGATAACCCAAGCAATAGCCATGCTGACTACATTCTTCCTATTGATAAACCTGCTTTTGATGGTCCTGGAAGCGATCCAATTGTAATTCAAATTATCAATAACAGTGGCCCTGGTCGTTCAACGTCTCCTGCAGGTGTTAATAATAACCAATTATACCGTGTTGTTGCTCCACCGAATCAAATTTTCATATCGAGACTAGCATATGAAACTTCGGTAGACGACATTCTCAACTTTATTAAAGCGAAACTTGGAAATCTAAATGGAATCATAAGCTGTACTAAGATTACACAGAAAAATCTGCCGGATCGAGTAGTATCCTCCTTTAAACTTACAGCTCTACCAAGCATTGATTCTGTATGCCGTCCCGAGTTCTGGCTTCCTGGTACACTAGTGAAACCATTCGTACCTGTTAAAAAGACAAATTTTTTCCGCAATCCTTCGGTTTACGCAAGAAAATAGTACATAATAGCTTTAATAACATTAAAAAATTTTATCAAAATGTTAGGGGACTAAGGACCAAATTAAATATTTTTAATACGTCTTGCTTTACTGCGTCGGATGATATCATCTGTGTTACAGAGACGTGGTTGAATGGAAGTATCCTTAATAATGAACTTTCGACTGAACACAATATCTTTAGACGGGATCGAGACATCACAGCTTCATCTAAAATGGATGGCGGGGGTGTCTTGATAGCTACTAAGAAAACTTTATCAGCTTCAGCCTGTTCGAATTTCTCTCCATCTTCTCCTATAGAATGTATTCTTGTAAAAGTCCAAACCTCGCACAATAAGTTTCTTCTTGTTGCCTCTACTTACGTTCCTTGTAACTCTTCAATTCCTACATGTGAAACGTTCTTTGATGGGCTTTCATCTTACGTTGACTCCTTCTTCCCAGACTCCCCTTTATCAATTTGTGGAGATTTCAACTCGCCCTCGGTTTCTTGGTCATCTTTTCCTGCATCAGTTCCGTCTTCTACGAATAATCTATCCATCGTTCTTTCTTCTTTTTTAAATCGCTGCTCCCTCTCTCAATTTAATTCTGTACATAATGTTAACGACAAACTGCTGGATCTAGTGCTTTCCAACGTTGCTGATCAACATTTTTCTGTATCTCGGTCGGCGGTTCCTTATGAAGACACTGACTCATTTCACCCTCCCCTCTCTATGGTCTTTACTTTGAAATATCTAGCACGATTGAAAGCTCGTACGCGGCCTACGTTCAATTTTTACAAATCCGATTTCCATTCAATTTCCACGCATATTTCCACCATTGACTGCAAAGTTTCTTTGCTGACTTGGATTGTGAAAAATCAATATCCAAATTCTATTCCTTTCTATTTATTAGTATCCATAACTTCACTCCACTTTAGGCCTCCTCAGCAGGCGCTAATCCTCCCTGGTTTACGAAGCATGCTAAGGAAGCCATTAAAAATAAGGATAAAGCTCATAAATTGTGGAAATCTCATGGAACAATTGATTATCGTCAAGAGTTTGTTAGGTATCGGTCAATTGCCAATATGGAGGTTCTGAGAGCCAAAAGAGCATATTATGACAATATCAAAAAGTCTCTTCATTCCAACCAAACTAAGCCCTTTTGGTCTTTTGTTAAAGCTCAAAGATCTTCCAGTGCATTTCCGATTTTTTTTCAGTAGAATAGCAAGACTGCTTCTTCCCCTTCTGAAATTTCTAACTTATTCTCCACCTTTTTCTCCTCTACGTTTTCTTCATATAACAAGACTTCTAAACCTTCCTCTTTTTCCGTATTGCCTTCACCTATTATCACCTCGATAGTCACGAATCCTCTTCAAGTTGAACTTATTATCAACTCTATTGATCCTAACGTTGGACATGGGCCGGATGGCATTCCTAATTTCTTTATTAAAGCATTAGCATCTACCATTAGCTTTCCACTTTCATTGCTTTTCAATTTAAGTTTGACAACAAGTCACATGCCAGATTGCTGGAAGATTGCTAATGTTACTCCAATACACAAAAGTGGTGACCCGACCATGGTGCCGAATTACCGCCCTATCTCAAAACTTTCATCCTTTTCTAAAATTTTAGAACGAATTGTCCACCTAGAGCTCTATTCTTCTCTTTGTTCCCAAATAGCTCCTGAGCAGCATGGTTTTGTGCCAAATCGTTCTACCATAACCAATCTCTTGGAACTTACTGACACTGTGGCGGTAGCCTTAAATGACAGTCTTCAAGTGGATACTATCTACACTGATTTCTCTAAGGTATTTGACACTGTCAACCATGACATTCTTATTTACAAATTGCAGCATTATGGTGTGAGTGGCTCCGTTTTGTCATGGTTAACTTCATACCTAGCTTCTAGAACATGCCAAGTTGTCATTGATGACTCGGTTTCTAAGTCATTTCATCCCTGCTCTGGAGTTCCACAAGGTTCCATCTTAGGTCCGTTCCTTTTCACCATGTTTATCAATGATCTCCCATCAGTGTTTAACTCTTCCTGTCTCTTATTTGTGGATGATTTGAAGATCTACAGAGTAATCAACTCGCCTGCTGACTGTCATATTCTCCAAAACGATCTGTTATCTCTGTTTTCTTGGTGTAAGGCTAACCTTTTGAATTTAAATGTACCAAAATGCCACAAAATGTCGTTTTCGTTGAAAAGTTCATCAATATCCCATTCCTATTTACTGAATGAAACTCCTCTAACAGTAGTGGATTATGTGAAAGACATAGGGGTTATCTTCGACCCAAAGCTCAAATTTAACCTTCACATTATAAACTTAGTCACTAGAGCTTCCCGTGTTTCGGGTTTTGTTCTTAGGTATACTTCTATTTTTTCTAACTCTAAGTCTGCTATCAAACTATTTATCTTTATCGCACGTTCTCTTCTTGAATACTGTTCTCAAATTTGGTCACCTCACAATGATTATCTGATTGTTCTCCTTGAATCTGTCCAGAGGAAGTTCACCCGTTTTCTATCTTTCAAATTCAAAATCCCTTATGCGACCTATGAAAATCGCCTGTCCTTCCTTCAGATTCCTTCTCTTGAAATTCGCAGATTGATACTTGATGAATGTCTTCTCTTTAAAATATGTAACCGCCTTATGGATACAAATCTTGATTCTCGAATTTATTATAGGCTAAATCTGCGCTCGGGTGGAAATGCTAGTATCTTTCTTGTACCTTTTGCTCGGATTAACCCGTACTTCCATTCTCCACTGCTAAGGCTACCTCGCAATCATGATCGTCTACAAATTGGTCCTTTTCCTCGTTCTCTTTATTTACTTAAACAAAAACTTATTAGTTTACTAATTTGTTAATTTTGTGTGTTTCTTAGTATATACTTCACCATTTGTATTAGAGGTAACTCTGTTAATGGCAACATAAATAAATAAATAAATAATTGGCATTGAAAATCCCAAGTTCAGTTTCACTGATCTTTTGCCGAATGTTCGAATCCTTGAACCGTCGGCTGCCACTAGTTTGGATGAGGCGTCGGGAGAACAAAGATCTCGGATGGTTGGTGGTATTTTTGAGACATCTGTGCCAGTGTCGATAAGGAAAGCACTTTTGTTAATGTTGTCGTGGCTTTTCAAGCGTTCGATTTTGCGATGGGGGGTCGCTACGTGTGGACGGCCGGATCCTAGTTTTTTGAGTGGGAGCAAGGTTATCGGCAATTTTTGGCGCTCGGTCCATAATGCTGGTGATACCAACAAAGCTAATCGTCGGACTCTCGGGCGTGGCGTGGTGGTGATGCCGGCTGCTGCGTAGGCCGCGTGCAATGTGCTTCGTGTCGTGAAGTTGATCGCTGTCTGTTACGCAAAGCTTGAAGAGCGTCCTCGATCTTCGTCATCCTGTGGCTGAGGTCGCGCACTGTGGAGGCGAGATTGCTCAGCTCACTTATGATTCGCAGCGTTGGTGGGATGCTATGCCGTGGCTCATCTTCCTTTGTGACTGCGGCGACTGACTGTCGGGTGACGTCGTGCACACGATCAGCGATCGTTGCAAGATCTGAGAGTGGGGCGTCATTAGCTGATAGGATGCTCTTCAATGTGACATTTCGGCGGTTGAGCCACATCTGTTGGAGCAAGGTGTCGGTTACATTTCCGTTGACGAGCTTACGCATCTGGTTGAGAAGCTGTGACGGGCGTTGGTTGGGCGTTGATTTCAGAAAGTAGCTTCTGAATACGCTGTTGGGCCGAGTCAGCGTAGACGCCCAACAGGGCGTTTCTCAGGGCGCTGTATTTGTTGTCGGATGGTGGTTCGTGACTACGTTACGCACCTGTTGCATCGCCTTCATGTGCGGGTTCGCCACGAGGAGGTTGAACTTGGTGGTGTCGTCTGTTACTCAGCTGGTGGCGAAATTTGCATCCACCTGAGCGAACCAAAGCTCCAAGTCCTCCTGCCACAAGGGTGGAACTCTGGACGCAACGCGTGCCATCCCGTTCGTGTCGTGAGCTTCTTCCTTCGGTACGGTCCCAGCTTGTGGAACGAGCGTGGGCGCTGCTGTCGCTGGCAAAACCATTTCAGGCGTTGGTCGTGACTACGCGATGTTTCACACCGCGGACGTGGCTCCTGTACAGCTTGTAGGTGGGGCTGATGGAGTTGATGGTTAGCACCAGCACTAGTAGCAACTCGATTTTTGAGCTCTGAATTTGCAGCTCCGAGTTCACAACCAGCGTGTTGGTGACGTCTCCCTTGATGGCCGGTGGTTGTGTATTGCACATTCGCTACTGTTGTGGAGCGTAAACGTAGAGCGTGGCGCAGGTCCAATGTCGATGATGAAGCGTAGTTGGTGTGTTTGAATGAAACTTGGTCCTCCTATAAATATTCTTCATTCTCTAGAATGTTAAAAATAATAACAAGTTATTTTCGAGTCGCGGAGATGGATTTGATTGTGTTGATCGCTTCGACTTGATGTGACGATTTGAGACTGAGAGAGATTAATTAAGTAATTTCTAAATTCAGTAAATCCAAAGTCTCGTAAGTTGAAATTGCATAAGTAAGAGAACCAACTGGAGTTCAGTTTTATACTCATGTGTTGAATAGAGTATTATTCATTTCATCTTCTATTATAAGCATGCTTCAAAATGAAGTTTAACCGATCTCTTTCATTCGATTTTCCGGATCGTTATCACCTCTTTTTAGGGTTTTGTACTAAAATACAAAACCCTATTGCAATCACGACCTGTGTTCGTCTGTCCTTCTGTCCGTCCGTCCGTCCGTCCGTCCGTCTGTATGTCACAGCACTTTTTCTCCGAAACTATAGAGGCTACAGCTATGAAACTTTGTAGAAAGGTCAGAAGTGGTGACTTCTTGAAAGTTCAAGGGTGGAAAATTTTTTCAAAGGCGTTTAAGGGGGGTCTCCCCATATAAGGGGGTGACCCCTCAAAAAAAAATTTTCACCATTGGTAGTCGAGTGGGGTGTCATTGGAAAGGTCTCAATGAGATCTTTTCAAAACAAGTCTTAAAATTGTCTTATAAGTACCGAGGGGAGCAGGGGAAGGGGAAATGAACGAACTTTTCGCGTACCCCCCCCCCCCCCCCCTTGCGATTGGACACCTTCCATCCGAAAAATCTGAAAAAAATCATGAATGTAGGCCTTAATGAGTACAACAACAACAAATACATGAGAAGTCGAAATTCACTCAACTTTGTTAGTAATAGTATGATTTATCGATTTTGTGTTTTCTTGAATAAAATCTAAATGGTACCCTTAAACTCAATTTAGCAAAGAGATGACTATTTATAAGATTGATCTTTTCGGAAAGTTTCATAAAGATCGAATAGTATTTACCGAAGTTATAGCGATTTGAATTTTCGTGTATTACTATGGAGCAATATGCCCTGTATTACTATGGAAACATATTGCTACGGAGCCATATGCGCTTTTTACCGACTTAGACACTACAGCTTTGCTAGAATTTGCATGAAAATTTCAGGAGTGATAGGTATCTTGAAGATGAGTACATACAATTGAAACAAGTCGGAGAGGCAGGAGAGAGCTCCTAGCAAAAGGGCTTTGTAACCATTCTAGGATTCGAAAAAATAGGCCATGAATCGATGATTAGATACAGTACAGAAGAGTGGCCCCTGAAAAAAAATTTCATGAAAGGTAGCCAATATGAGTATCAACTGAAAGTTCTCTATGAGAGCTTTTCAAAACAGCTCTTAAACTGACAGTTTTTGCTTCAGTGGGAGCACAGGGGGGGGGAAATACATGAAAAATGTGTTTCCTCCCTCGCGAATGGACACCAGTGATCTAAAAAATCTGAAAAAAATAACAAAGGAGATATTTATGGGTATAACTATAACAAATGCCTCAGAAGTCAAAATTCGTTCAACTTTGTCAATAATAGTATGATCCTCGAATTTCACATTTTCTCCAATTAAATCGTCTTTGACATGTTTCTTGATTTTATTCGTTGCTGGTTACTGCATTTTGTAAGTTGAGTACAAAACCCTTCTGACATGAGCATAGGTCTGTCTACCCAACTTGTTTAATACTTAAAACCAATGATTTGCGTTTTTTGGGTGAATTTATTTTTTATTTTGTCTGACGCGCGTTTCGATAGCTACTTACTATCTTCCTCAGTGTATAACATCGTTTTGTGTCCTATTCTACATATACAAGTTATTTATATCTACAGCTTTTTTCTACCTTTTATTACTTAAGTCTAATTGCTTATTCTATGTAGTAAATCGTCCTTTTTTAATTGCTGTTCTTTAATCATACTAAACTATGGTGAGTAGTTATTACCTAAGTCGACATTCATTCTTTTTTCTACCTCTACTCTACTTATGAATAAACTTTCGTAAGGGTCTAGTTTCCATTGATATCCTACCTCTTTTACCACTCTTATGTTGTCCGCTGTTATGTCGTGTCGATTTTCAATGATATGCCGCGCTACCATGGACTTAACATCTGTGCTCTTCTTTTTTCCTTGTTTCACGCTGTCAGCTTCTCTGATGTGTTCCTGCCATCTTACTCCTACCAGCCGTTTCGTTTGCCCTATGTAAACTTCGTCGCATTCGGGACATTCTATTTTGTAAATGCCATTCTTTTCCCAGTTGGTTTTTGGGTCTTTCGGGCCTCCTAAGATGTTTTTCGTTTGCATCATTCTGCTCGTAGCTAAGATTTCGACACCTTGTTTCTTCATTGTGAATTTCAGCTTGTTGAACGCTGTTGAATAGGTGACAGCCGTTCTAGTTGTTTTTGTCTCGCTGCTGATTGGCACTAATTTTGACATATTCGCTCTTTGTTTTTCAGCTTGTTTATCATTTTTGTAATGATATCTTTTCGATATCCGTTTATTTCTGCTGTCGATTCGATGTATTTGAGTTCCTTGTTGTAGCGTTCTTCCGTTAGTGGCATTGTTATTAGCTTATTGACCATTTGGTAATATGCTGCATGCTTTTGTTTTATCGCGTGGTTTGATGATTCTGGTATCGTCCTTTGTGTTGCCGTTGGTTTCCTATATATGTCAAATTCGAGTTCGTTGCCTTGCCTGATTATCATGACATCTAAAAACGGGATTCTTCCGTTCACTTCCGTTTCCATACTGAATTGTATGTTTTTGTTGATACTATTGAATCCGCACAGAATTTCTTCAATGTCATCCTTATTCACAATTGCGATGATATCGTCGACATATCTGTACCAGACTCTTGGCATCATTCTTAGCTCCTCGATTTGCTTCTCAAACGCTGTCATAAATACTTCCGCTATTACTGATGAAAATGGATTTCCCATAGCTGTTCCTCGTACCGTTTTGTAGAATTTCCTTCTGAAAGTAAAATAATTTTCGGACATACATACCGTAGCTAGTTTTGTGTATTGTGAGACTTTTTTCCTCCATTCCGTTGTTTCATTTTCTTTTAATAACCATTTTTCGAATTCATATAGTGCTGCTTTGATTGGTATACTGGAGAACAGCGCTTTTACATCAAATGATACTATGGTTTCATTCGTGCTGATTGGACCGCTGCTTTGTTATTTCGTGATGAGTTCTTGTGAATTTTTGATTGATCTTGCGCTGTATATGCTTTTTATGCTGTTGCATTCCTGTACTAGCCATTTTGCAATTTTGTGTGTTGGGGAACTGATGTCTGCTATAACTTCTCTCATCTCGTTGCCTCCTTTATGGATTTTTGGTTGTCCTCTGATTTTTGGTAGAAATGGATTCGCAATTCTCAGATTACTTGGTGTTTTAACAACGTCTTTGCATTCTTTTAATGCTTTTTCTACGCGTCTTATAGAGTCCGGCAACGGGTCCTTTCGTAATTCAAAAAATCTGCCGCTATTTAAAATTTGTGCTATACTCATGCCGTACTTGTTTTTATTCATTATCATACCAATCAAAGCGGCACTATATGAATTCGAAAAATGGTTATTAGAAGAAAATGAAACAACGGAATGGAGGAAAAAGTCTCACAAATCACAAAACTAGCTACGGTATGTATGTCCGAAAATTATTTTACTTTCAGAAGGAAATTCTACAAAACGGTACGAGGAATAGCTATGGGAAATCCATTTTCACCAGTAATAGCGAAAGTATTTATGACAGCGTTTGAGAAGCAAATCGAGAGCTAAGAATGATGCCAAGTGTCTGGTACAGATATGTCGACGATATCATCGCAATCGTGAATAAGGATGACATTGAAGAAACTCTGTGCGGAATCAATAGTATCAACAAAAACATACAATTCAGTATGGAAACGAAAGTGAACGGAAGAATCCCGTTTTTAGATGTCATGATAATCAGGCAAGGCAACGAACTCGAATTTGACATATATAGGAAACCAACGGCAACACAAAGAACGATACCAGAAACGTCAAACCACGCGATACAACAAAAGCATGCAGCATATTACCAAATGGTCAATAAGCTAATAACAATGCCCTTAACGGAAGAACGCTACAACAAGGAACTCAAATACATCGAATCGACAGCAGAAATAAACGGATATCGAAAAGATATCATTACAAAAATGATAAACAAGCTGAAAAACAAAGAGAGCAGAGCGAATATGTCAAAATTAGTGCCAATAGGCAGCGAGACAAAAACAACTAGAACTGCAGTCACCTATTCAACAGCGTTCAACAAGCTGAAATGCACAATGAAGAAACAAGGTGTCGAAATCGTAGCTACGAGCAGAATGATGCAAACGAAAAACATCTTAGGAGGCCCGAAAGACCCAAAAATCAACTGGGAAAAGAATGGCATTTACAAAATAGAATGTCCCGAATGCGACGAAGTTTACATAGGGCAAACGAAACGGCTGGTAGGAGTAAGATGGAAGGAACACATCAGAGAAGCTGACAGCGTGAAACAAGGAAAAAAGAAGAGCAAAGATGTTAAGTCCACGGTAGCATATCATTGAAAATCGACACGACATAACAGCGGACAACATAAGAGTGGTAAAAGAGGTAGGTAATCAATGGAAATTAGACCCTCACGTAAGTTTATTCATAAGTAGAGTAGAGGTAGAAAAAAGAATGAATGTCGACTTAGGTAATAACTATTCACCATTGTTTAGTATAATTAAAGAACAGCAATCAAAAATAGGACGATGTACTACATAGAATAAGCAATTAGACTTAAGTAATAAAAGGTAGAAAAAAGCTGTAGACATAAATAACTTGTATATGTAGAATAGGATACAAAACGATGTTGTACACTGAGGAAGATAGTAAGTAGCTATCGAAACGCGCGTCAGACAAAATAAAAAATAAATTCACCCAAAAAACGGAAATCATTGGTTTTAAGTATTAATATGAAGCTTAACTCAATGTAAAATATCAAGAGCATCTTATTCAACGGTAATTCAATTATATGCCTGTATTTATCACATTCACGTCCAGGTTTTATTATAATCATCAAAATCCTAAATTCATTGACCCAACGAAACTTTTTATTAATTGGGAATATATATATTTACATACAAACGCAAACATCTTTTAATCATCCATTTGCACTTGATTTGATACGTGTAAAGACAATCCATGAATATCAGCGAAAAAGAAGAGCTAAACGAACATTCACAGTTTATCTCTGCAGAAGCGACTGGAAAACGTATAATACCGTAAAATACATGAATACTCGTATTGCCACATTACTAACTGGACCATAACATTCTTGATGCTTCTGCGTTAAAATGGGAAGAGACGCACCTGTGAACGATTCTTATCTGCAAACCTTAACAGACTGCAATTTGTATAACGCTTGGACTAATCAACGTGCAATTATTTGGTATTTTGTTTTGAAATTTTGTTTGGGTAGCGAATTTTTCGTGTTCTGATGATACAAATTAAGCTAAATGCTGTTTCTTCGAAAAAATAAATGTATGTACATATGTTGAAATCTGAAAGATTTAAGAACTTTATGTTGGAAGTGTAAATGAAGTGTAGCATTATTTCTTGCAGGTAACATTCCAACGATCGTTTATTTCTAGCGTGGTTCCGTGTAATTTTAACAACTACTGCACAAATGTTTTGATTTAATCATTTAAAGGTTTTGTTATCGATTGTATTTTTTACTTTCGCTATCTCGTACGAGAGCTTGAAGACTAAGTGACTTAGCTGCCACTCCATATTTGAAGACAAGCTGGCATTATTTTTATTCAACTTAGATACAAAGACGAGATGCGCTCCGATAAGAGTCAATAATAAAATCATCTTTATATTGAAATAACCGCGCAATTTCCATCTATGCAAGCAACAGTGCCATATAAGAAATTCAATACGAGCCATAATGTGCATAGTTGTGTTGAATTGATACAACTCAAATTAACTAGACCTCACTGCGCAAAAGAAGTTACATTGTAAAACTGCAAAGTCCATGACATCCGCGAGCCTTTTGAATTCTATGCACTTATGTTACCTTTTTCCTTTTACATGAACGTTGCACTAGATTCAATTAATTAAACTTGGTCGGACAAACTGCTGCATTCAAGGCAACTTACTCATGTTAGAAATATACCTGTCAATAGCAGCTTTGAGAATGTAGTAAATTGTAAAAGTCTGCGGGAATAATTCATCTTTGAGAAGAATACTAAAGATATTAATCTTCAAGTATGGACTTTCCAACATTGGTACCGTAGGAAATTCTTGGATTTCTACAAGTAGTTTTATAAATATCCACGCGTGTGTGTGCTACTTTTGTGAATTCCAGCCTAAATAAAATGATTATAGGACTGGAGAAATAGCAAATAAGCTAGAATTTTTCTCAGGTAATTTTGCATACTTATGTTTTTGTGTGATTTCCTAAAACCATTAATCTGACTGTTTGCAAGCAGGTATAAAATGATTACTTCAGCTCAATACTATATGAAAGTTATTCACTCTTATTTTCGTAAACAGACCTATTTCATTCCCACAAAATTAGGTGAATATTACATTCGATTTTATCTTTTCACCAAAACTGAGATTCCAAGTCTGTTCTTAAATTAACTTGGAAATATATTAACTTTTTTATGATCTCCACCGATCGTGATAGCACAGTTATTTGTAACAATAATCTCGAAGTTTGAGTTAGTATCACAATATATTAGAGACACGTTTTTACAAGATTAATGATTCAAGCACCGTTGAAATTTGAGCATTTGATTCAACATACATGAAAAACATTTGGTATTTTTTCATTCTTTCTCTGTTTGCTTCATGAGACAATAACAAGAAGGATGCAAAATTGCTTTTGTGGCAATAAAGTCCTAACTGAAGTTTGTATGGCTGCTTAAAAATGTTAAATTTGGCGAGTGTTATTAATAAATCTATGAATGACTGATGAAGCTTAGCATCTTTGTGAAATAAACCTCTATGCGGAATCAAAGTGATTTAGTTTAAGAACAGTATCGCATACCTTTTATTTCTATTAGGTGAATTTTGCGATAATTTTTTTTTTGCCAAAGGGGACAGTCGTTAAAGCATTCGATATAAGGCAACCTAAGCGGTGATTTCGTTCCGATACGGGTTCCCAACAGCCTCAACAACCTTCAAGGATCGTCTAAAACTGAAAAGAATTCTTCCCTTCCAAATCGTTCAACTATACATATATTTTTTTAAATACCTCCATTCCTTACCACTCTCTCCATCACTCTTTCATCGTCGCATAACGCTGTATACATATAAATATATATATATATATATATATATATATATATATATATATATATATATATATATATATATATATATATATATATATACATATATATATATGTATAAATATATATATATATATATATATATATATATATATATATATATATATATATATATATATAAATATATATATATATATATATATATATATATATATATATATATATATATATATATATATATATATATATATATATATATATATATATATTGTTACATGTACAAATAATTACATGTACAAATAATTCTGCGAGCTTCTGTCGCAATTGTTTTCATAATCATTAAGAACGTCAACAAATGAATTTACTCGAACCCACGAGAACCCAACAAGCATGATCAACATCTGCAAGTAACGTCACTCCATTCATTAATTTGCTCGAATCTACCAGGTACCTCTCGGTAGAACATTCGCCAATGTACGAGAAATGGGTGAATAGGTAGAGACCCTATATGAAGGCGAGCTGAATGAATGGGGGGATTTATTCATTCATTCGACCGCGATAAGAACTGCGATAGTGTGTCGAAAGCGAATAGAAAGGTGATTTTCGTAATTGTGAAGTGATTTAGAAGACAATTGCGATAAGAAATTTATGGACAAGTGTTAGATTTTTAATAGTGAAAATTAAAATTAGTGAAAGTGTTAAATTGGTCATTGTGCACATTTGTAATTCAATAAACTCTTTTAACTTAAATTAAAAGACATTGCGTTTTCACTTTCCCGGAACATTAAATTATTGGCCGCGAACCGAAAACACGCGGCAATGGTGTCAAGAAGTGCGAAAGAAAAATTTTGAAAGTGAATATTTGAACATTTTTATAGTGCACAATAGGAAAATTTAAAGAAACGATAAAAATGCCAGGAAACTTACATCTAAAAATTAATCAATTGAGAATATCGGAGCTCAAAGAGGAGTTGGGACAGCGAAATCTGGCCACGCAAGGTATAAAGGCCATACTGATTGCACGCTTGCGTGACGCGATCGAGTCGGAAGGCAGGAATCTGGATTCGGGTGAGCTCTCAGATGCGGAAAAAGGCGCAGAAGGTGGAGAAGTAGAAACACCAAAATCAAAGGAGCCAGAAAATGCGCTAATGCAAATGTTAATGCTGATGTCATCCAGTCTGACTGCGAAGCTAGATGAACAGTCATCCAGTTTAACTGCGAAGCTAAATGAACAATCAGTGAAGCTGGGCCAACAAGTGATCGAAATCAAGGCAGACATCAAGGCAGACATCACACAGAAGCTGGAGAAACAGTCAACCGAAATAAAAGCGGAGCTCGGTCATCTGAACAAACGAATTAAAGGCGTCGAGGAAAAGGTTTACCAGGTCGAGGAGAGAATTAACCACGAGATCAGCCAGGTCGAGGAGAGAATAAACCATGATATCAGCCAGGTAAAGGAGAGAATCAACCATGCGATGGGAAACATGAAAAAGGAATTGGAAGCGGCAAAGGCAGTAGTAACCTCCTCACCAGCCACGCTTATAACCGCAGCGCAAAGCACATCCAGAAATGTCCAAGCACCAATATTCGATGGGCAAACGGTCTGGAGTATTTACA
The DNA here is from genome assembly GCA_963969285.1 of Odontomyia ornata. Classification (NCBI taxonomy): domain Eukaryota; kingdom Metazoa; phylum Arthropoda; class Insecta; order Diptera; family Stratiomyidae; genus Odontomyia; species Odontomyia ornata. The sequence continues at coordinate 142,405,148 of OZ017738.1, forward strand.
AAATCCAGTTTGAAGCTGCCGCAAGGGCGAATCGCTGGAATGACCAGGAACGAGCAACTGCATTGATTCTTGCTCTAAGAGGCTCAGCTGCCGAGCTTTTGCAGACGATCCCCGTTGAATTGCACTCAAACCCGAATGCTATAATGAATGCGACATGTCTTAACTTCGAGGCAACACAAAATGTGACTCGTACCACTGGCCGGGTCTGTGAGGTAGTGGCAGACGAATGCAGGTGTGAGCGCGTGGAAAATGAGCGAGAGCCGCAGGCAAATGGAGCGCCTAGATGCTGGGACTGCGGTGAGAAGGGGCACCTGCAAAGAGACTGCAAGAAGCGAAGAAGACGGAGCTATTGTCCAGGATGGTGGAGATCCGGACCGTGTCAGGAGCCTAGAATGGAGGCCCATCAAACAGCAAGGGCCAACTTCGTGGGGCAAACGTTAGCTAGGAGGATCGACATCCCCAGTACCCCCATCACCGTGCCAAGGCAACATCGTGGAGAAGCTGACAGATGCCTTCCTGGTCAAGTTGATGAAGAACATTGCACCATAACAAACGACACTGGTGCAACCCGATCGACTATCCGACCAGACCTAGTGAGGCCCCAACTCCTTCACAAGTGCAGAGTTCATGGAAATGCCGACGCCCTATCTCGTCATCCATGTCCAGCTAACTGCAAGCATTGCCGGCGGATCGAGGAAAAGGAGCCGACCGTTGATCTGCGAGTGATAACGGCCGGATTCAATGAAGGTTGGTCGGCGGAGGAGATTCAAAATGCCCAGTTAGCCGATGAAGACATCGGACCATTGCTCGTATGGAAGGAGACAACTGGGCGACCGGAGTGGAAGGACGTTTCGATGCATGGCGCAACCCTGAAAAGCTATTGGGCACAATGGAACTCCCTTGAGGTAGAGGGTGGCGTACTCAAGCGGAAATGGGAAACGGCGGATGGCAGCTCCTATAGGATGCAAACTATACTACCCAAAAGCCGAATCCACGATGTGATTAAGGAAATGCATGAAGGATCCTCGGGAGGCCACCTTGATGTTAACAAGACCTTAGCGAAATTGCGGGAACGGTTCTACTGGCTCCACGCTTGAGGAGACGTAGAGGACTGGTGTCGCAGATGCACAATTTGCGCTTCCGTCAAAGGCCCAAAGCAACGACTGAGAGGACAAATGCAAACCTATAACGTAGGCGTGCCATTCGAAGGGATTGCTGTTGACATCGCAGGACCCTTTCCTGAATCCGATTGGGGAAATCGATATACGCTGGTTGTAGCCGACTATTTCAGCAAGTGGCCCGAGGTCTACCCCATTCCCAACCAGGAAGCAACTACCGTAGCTGAACAGCTAGTGTTAAATTGGGTCAGTAGGTACGGCGTACCTTGCGAATTACATTCAGATCAAGGCCGAAACTTTGAGTCACTAGTTTTTGGCGAAATGTGTGAACTACTGGGAATATGGAAAACGAGGACAACACCGCTGCATCCCCAATCCGATGGACTGGTCGAACGGTTCAACGGCACGCTCAATAAACATCTGGCCAAAATTGTTGACGAGAACAAAAGGGACTGGGACCGACATATCCCACTATTTTTGATGGCGTACAGAGCTGCCGAACATGCATCGACGGGTCAAGCCCCAGCCAAAGTCATTTTTGGAAAGACTATTCGTTTGCCAGCCGATATAAAGTTCGGAACACCCCCTGAGAAACCCCAAACGGTCTCGGAGTACGCAAGTGATCTAAGACAACGGTTGAACCAGATACATCGGACAGTGCGAAAACACCTCGAATCGGCTACTGACCGCATGAAGACCAGGTATGATCTAAAGGCAAATTCTACTGGCTTCCAGCAAGATGACTTGGTGTGGCTTTATAGCCCGCAACGGCGAAAGGGTAGGTCTCCAAAGTTGCAACATAATTGGGAGGGACCATACCGAGTTACAAAGCGAATCAACGACGTCGTATACCGAATACAGGAACATCGTAAGCCGAGAGCGTAAATGAAAATCGTGCATCTGGACCGTCTTGCCCCATATTACGCCCAGGGAGAATTGACTACAAATAGCGACACATCTTTTCGGGGCGAAAAGAACTGAGGTGGGGGTAGTGTGACATGTACAAATAATTACATGTACAAATAATTCTGCGAGCTTCTGTTGCAATTGTTTTCATAATCATTAAGAACGTCAACAAATGAATTTACTCGAACCCACGAGAACCCAACAAGCATGATCAACATCTGCAAGTGACGTCACTCCATTCATTAATTTGCTCGAATCTACCAGGTACCTCTCGGTAGAACATTCGCCAATGTACGAGAAAGGGGTGAATAGGTAGAGACCCTATATGAAGGCGAGCTGAATGAATGGGGGGATTCATTCATTCGTTCGACCGCGATAAGAACTGCGATAGTGTGTGGAAAGCGAATAGAAAGGTGATTTTCGTAATTGTGAAGTGATTAAGAAGACAATTGCGATAAGAAATTTATGGACAAGTGTTACATTTTTAATAGTGACAATTAAAATTAGTGAAAGTGTTAAATTGATCATTGTGCACATTTGTAATTCAATAAACTCTTTTAACTTAAATTAAAAGACATTGCGTTTTCACTTTCCCGGAACATTAAATTATTGGCCGCAAACCGAAAACACGCGACAATATATATATATATATATATATATATATATATATATATATATATATATATATATATATATGTATATATATATATATATATATATATATATATATATATATATATATATATATATAATATATGTATATAAATGCATTCATGTATAAATGCTTGTATGTATTTACAAAAAAATTTATTAAGACTATCAAGAATGTAAGGATCTTAACGAAAAGAATCATATACATACAATAATTTCTATTCTCATTTTTAGGGTTTTGTAAAATAATTTTACAAAACCCTACTAGTTTCGCGACCAGTCTGTCCGTCTGTCCGTCCGTCCGTGTGTCACAGCAGTTTTTCTCGGAAACTACATAAGCTAGAAACATTAAATTTTGTGTGTAGGTGTAAAGTGGTGATCTCTTCAAAGTTAAACTACAAAAAAATGTTATAAGGTATTTAAGGGGGGTCTTCCCATATAGGAGAGTGACACCCCGAAAAAAAAATTTCATTGAAGGTAGCCAGGGTATCAAATGAAAGATCTTGATGAGAACTTTTCAAAACAGGTCTTAGTTTGGCAAAATTTGCTTCAAGGGGCGCACATTTGTGTCCCCCCCCCCTCGCGTTGGACACCTGTGATCCGAAAAATCTGAAAAAAAATCAGGAATGTAGGCCTTGGTGAGTACAATAACAACAAATACGTGAGAAGTCGCAATTCACTCAACTTTGTTAGTAATCGTATGATTTATCGATTTTATGTTTTCTTGAATAAAATCTTAATGCTACCTTTAAATTCAATGAAATTCAGTACGTAGATGTCTATTGATTAGGTTGATCTATTCTGAAATTTAGCGAAGTTATAGTGGTTTGAATTTTCCTGTATTACTATGGAACAATATGCGCTGCATTTATTACTATGGCAACATATGGCTATGGAACAACATGCGCTTTTTACCGACTCAGACACTACAGTTTAGCTAGGATTTGCATGAACATTTCAGGAATGATAGGTATCATGTATATCTTTGAGAATCGGTTCAGCTAGTGGTGTCAGTAATCGTAAAACAAAATGGTGGCTGTTTTAAATGTGAAGATTGAATAATTTTGAGTTATTTTTTCCCAACTTCATCGTTTAAGGTGCATTCTTTGAACACTAGATTCATTTTAATGAATGACTGGACATGAGTACCTACAATTAATGCTCATAAGTGAAACAAGTCAAAGAGGTGGGAGAGAGCTCCTAGCAAATGGGCTTTGTAACCATTCTAGGATTCGAAAAAATGGCCATTAATCGATGATAACAGTACAGGAGAGTGGCCCCTGAAAAAAAATTCATCAAACGTAGCCGATATGAGTACGAAATGAAAGTTTTCATGGGAGCTTTTCAAAACAGTTGTTAAATTGTCAGTTTTTGCTTCAGTGGGGGCACAGGGGGGAAATACATGAAAAATGTGTTTCCTCCGTCGCGGATGGACATCTGAAATAATTATCAAGTGAGATATTTATGAGTATAACAATACCAAAAACCTCAGAAGTCGAAATTATTTCAACGTTGTTAATAATAGTATGAGCTTCGTATTTCATATTTTCTCCAATAAAATCGTCTTTGACATGTTTCTTGATTTGATTCGATCTGGTGACTGCATTTGGTAAAGTGAATACAAAACCCTTCTGACATGAGCGTAGGTCTGTTTACCTAACTTGTTTTTCTTCGAATTCATAATGTCGATATCGATAATATCGGGACGTACCTATCGGTGATACGATAATATCGATAATTTCCTGAATCAATTGTATAGTATCGTTATTGGTATCGTCACACTGAATATAGTATCGTATATCGTATCAAAAATCGATACGATAAGATATCGATATTTTTATCGATTATGGGGAAGGCGTAGTTATCTTTATAATTGCTGGCTAAGATAGGCTATTTTTTTCTAAAAGAAAATTGAATTATTTTAGAATCAAATAAATATACGCGAACGATGTTTTTTCCTTACTTTTTATATTCTTTTAAAAATTTCTGACACCAGTTTCTTCCTCTCGCGGCATTTATGCCTGTGAGACCAATTAGATGCTTTGGCGTTTTACTGCAGATTTTTACTGGAACGGCATTTGCCTTCAATCGCTTTTTTCTTGATTGATCCTTTAATTTATAGTCACTTTTATCGAAGTGTTCTGAACACACCCCTAATTTCCTCACATCACTTGCACAGCCGATTGATAAAACACTTTTCCACTGTTTCGGAACATTGTTATCACTCGGAAAGGTATAATACGATATGTATTTATTGACACCTTTCTTTTTTCTATAGTTTTTACAACCACGAACTACGCATTTTACCATTTTTATAATAAAAATTGCAAAAAAACACTTAAAAACTACTGATTAACATAGCAAAATGTGAATAACTGCCAAAAATTTGCCTGGCTGACGGCATCGAATTGTCAAAAATAAAACAAAAATCACCTCCATACATGGGAATAATAAACCTTATATGCACTCTTTCGTTGCTATACATCGACGATATTATTTCCTTGAATTTATTGTTAAGCAAAAGCCTAACATCATACTTCTCACTGAAACCCACCTCAATTCATGGCATTCCATGGAATTCAAAGATTTTGCATTCGTAAGAAACGATAGGGTAATAGGTGATTGGGGAGGTGGCACCGGGATATTGATTAGAAGACCCTATTGTTTCCAAATATTGAAAAAGTTGAATTCAAAAACTTTGATTTCTTGAAGTGTCCGTCATCAAAATTTCACTGCCAGGTGGGGATAACCCCTTCGTTAGCTCTGCCTATGCAACTGGTCAAAATGTTCTCAAGTTTAAGGAGGAACTCAATTCCTTGTTTGAAATACTCGAATTGAACAGGGTGCATAGTTATTATATTTTTGCTGGTGATCCGAATGCCAAGCATACATCATGGCTAAACGCCAGCAATAATCCAAGAGATGTATTCCTGAAATCATGGATAACAGAGAACCAAATTGAATACAGGTGCAACCTATATGGGTCGGAGTTCCCAACATACCCTAGGACAAATTCATATTTGGACCTCCGCATTGCTGACGCAAGACTTGAATTCAGCTTTAATAGTCCTCAACGAAAACTGCAGGTGCTTCCTCATGATAGCGACCATAACGCAATCGTAATGGAAATCAATCATCAAAGGGATTATTTCTTCCTCATTCCAGTTCAACATTAAAACCATCGGTTGAATTTCAAAACAAGTTGGGTAGACAGACCTATGCTCATGTCAGAAGGGTTTTGTACTCAACTTACAAAATGCAGTAACCAGCAACGAATAAAATCAAGAAACATGTCAAAGACGATTTTATTGGAGAAAATGTAAAATTCGAGGATCATACTTTTATTAACAAAGTTGAAAGAATTTTGACTTCTGAGGTATTCGTTATAGATATACCCATAAATATCCCCCTTGTCAATTTTATTCTGATTTTTAGATCACGGATGTCCATGCGCAAGAGAGGAAACACATTTTTCATGTATTTCCCCCCTGTGCCCTTACTGAAGCAAAAACTGTCAGTTTAAGAACTGTTTTGAAAAGCTCTCATAGAGGATTTTCAGTTGATACTCATATCGGCTACCTTTCATGAAATTTTTTTCAGGGGCCACTCCTCTGTACTGTAATCATAGATTCATGGCCTATTTTTTTCGAATCCTAGAATGGTTACAAAGCCCTTTTGCTAGGAGCTCTCTCCTGCCTCTTCGACTTGTTTCAATTGTATGTACTCATCTTCATGATACCTAACATTTCTGAAACTTTCATGCAAATACTAGCAAACCTGTAGTGTCTAAATCGGTAAAAAGCGCATATGGCTCCATAGCCATATGTTTCCAATGTAATACAGGGCACATTGTTCCATAGTAATACAAGTAAATCCAAATCGCTATAACTTCGTTAAATACAATTCGATCTTTATGAAACTTTAAGAAAAAATCAATCTTACAAATAGTCATCTGTTTGCTGAATTTTATTGAATTTAAGGGTACCGTTTAGATTTTATTCAAGAAAACATAAAATCAATAAATCATACTATTACTAATAAAGTTGAGTGAAGTTTGACTTCTCATGCATTGGTTATTGTTGTACTCATTAAGGCCTACATTCATGATTTTTTTCAAATTTTTCGGATTGAAGGTGTCCAATCGCGAGGGGGGTACGCGAAAAGTTCGTACATTTCCCCTTCCCCTGCCCCCCTCGGTACTTATAAGGCAGGTTTAAGACTTGTTTTGAAAAGATCTCATTAACACCTTTCCAATCACACACTATTCGACTACCAACGGTGAGAAATTTATTTTGTGGGGACACCTCCCTATATGGGGAAACCCCCCTTAAACCCCTTTGAAAAATTTTTCACCCTTGAACTTTCAAGAGGTTATCACTTCTGACCTTTCCACAAAGTTTCTAAAGTTTCGGAGAAAAAGTGCTGTGACATACAGACGGACGGACGGAAGGACGGACAGATGGACACAGCTCGTGATTGCAATACGGTTTTGCATTTTAGTAAAAAACCCTAAAAACTGACTGGGGAAAATTTCAAAAGAAGTTTAATCGGGAGTACCAGAAGCAATGTCCTCCTTCTGATGATGGCGACGCTTGCTCAATGGTTCCTAATAACAGAAACCTAACTGACGATGAAATAGATCCCTACTTGTCGAAGTTAGAGAAGCTGACGTTGGAAACGATTGAGAAAGTTGTTCCCAAGATTAAACTTCGAAACAATATGGAAGGATATGAAACACCAACCATCGCAAGGTTGAAAAGATTGAAAAGCCTTCTTCTCACACGCGTCAACAATATTTATCGACGATTTTTGAACTACAACCATCCCTGGTTGGCTTTGTTGAAATTACATCTGAAGAATGTCCGGAACTTAATCCGGTCATACTTCAGGAGTGAAGTCAGCAATCAATGGGCGGAAAAACTGAGGGGTATTAGCCCACAGGACCCAGACGGCGTGTCCGCGAAAGTGAATAGCTTATTCCGCAAGAAGTCTCGAGTGAAGGTATCGAATCTTGAAGTCGCTAGTGATGAGATAAATCTTCTCGATAGGGCTGGTATCCAAATTGATAGTACGACTCCGGATAGAAATGGAAACAGGATTTTATGTGATGGATTGCAGAACTTGCCCTGATTGGAACACATTTTGAATTGGTTCATCCACCAAACCCAGCGAGAAGGAATGAAATATTTTCAGAGGTCGTTGAAGTAAGAGTTTCCGACTTCAAATCAAGCCGGAACGGTCAATCAATTCTTCATTTCGATGAAACATTAACATCTAACCTCATACCGAGCTTGAATCTTATTGATTATTTTGTCAGCTATGAAGACTTTTGCTTCATATTTGGCAGAATAAACAACAAAAAATCATGTGGTACTGACGGTATTCCAAATATAGTTCTCCGACATTTACCTGAGGTTGCTATTAGGAATTATTGCATATTGTTCAACAACATGTTGAACAATTCATATTTCCCAAATGAGTGGAAAAAGGCTAAGCTATTCCCGATCTTGAAGAAAGGAAAAGAATCTTCATGCCCTAAAAGCTATCGCCCAATCGGCTTGCTGCCTAACATCAGCAAAGTGTTTGAAGTGATACTCAACAGAGCGTTAAACGTCTACATTGAGGAATATGAGTTGATGCCAAATTGCCAATTTGGTTTTCGTGCCAGGCATTCGACCATACATGCTGTTCAAAAAGCAAATATAAAATAGTTGCCCTTTGGTCAGACGGCGTTTCGTCTGGTATCTCAAAAAAGACCTGCTGAACAACTGATAACATAATTTTATTATTATAGTCTTTATTTTTTTATAGTACAATTTTTACAAGTATTCAATTTTTAGTATCGCAAAGTCCGTAGCGCGGTCATTGCCTTAGTGCTGAGTCGTTGAGAATTCCTAGAGTTCATTGCAGCTTGTCACATGTTTGATATCGTGGTCAGCAAAAAGTTCATGATCTCCGTGGAAATGAAATTTTCGGAGTATGCATATTACACGAATTAATTTATTTGTAATTGGGGCATTGATCGCGCGCGGAAATAAAAAATGTTTGGAATGTGCAAATTGTATATTAAGTCGGCTCAGGTGTAGTCCAGAGTACGTTGAACGTTAATTGCGCGTGGAAATTAGATTTTGTTGATGCGCGCAATTCAATGTGAATTTTCATTGAACATTCTCCCCGTCCTTGAACTGTCCCAGTTCAAATGAAAATGAGTCGTCTTTGATGAACTTGCGCTGCGCAGGAATAGGTTTTATTTCCGTTTGTCTGAATTTATTCAACGCAGTACAGATGATCAGAATAATTGTTGCGGTTGTTAGGATGTAGCTGAGTGTATAGTGGTGGATGTGATGATTGGTAGTAACTGTGGAGAATGATGCGTTGAGAGTTGCTTTACGATTTCGTTCCAGTCAGCAGCTTTTGTGTTGATAAGGAAGTCGGTAGATGATGATTTTATGAAGTCGGTTTTGTTGGAGGTTATCTGTGTGAACTTGGCTGATGGTGTAAACGTGTAGTTCATAACTGACGTGAATGCGTTTAATCCCCTTATCGCCATGGTATCGTGTCTGATTTCACACTGAGTTTCCAGATGTAGAACACCGTGTAGATGGTTGGATGAGATATGACTCTTGAGCTCGTCTAATGGGAACAGGTATCAGATGGAACAATTGAAATTCTTCGGAATTGATTAGTGGCAACTTCAGCTAAAAAATTACAAAGGATTTGGTCATCTTGGCATGTACCGAAAACGTCTTGTACAATGATAGATCTCCAACTGTTCGACTCATCGGGATATTTAGACTTGGAGGAAGTGCCTTGCGTATGAGCGTTACTTGTTCTTGAAGCTGTCGCGGAGTGAGAAGTAATTGATTGATGATGCCGTGCTGTAGATCAAGCAATATATCCCATAATGCCCTTTGTGTTTCTTGGTAACTGTGTAGTGCCATCATGGTGCGGAAGCAAAATGTGATGAAGGTTTGTTGCTGAGATACACTGCTTATACCGTCTGACAGTTGTTTTAAGTAATCGTCTATTGCCTTAAATTGTTCCTGGATATGGTACGTCTCTTTTTTAGAAAGGTTTCTGGTGGTCTCGAGAAGTGAGGTTTGATTCTCTATGAGTGAGTCTAGATAATGTTCGTTGGCTCGTGGTTTTTCAATTTCATCTTCAAGGTATGTTGCGTAGTCTGCATCTAGAATACCCAAAAATTTATCAGCGACGTTGCCCACGATGTCCAGTGGTGCTCTTCTTCTTCTGGTAGGGTATCTTCTGCCTTCTCCTCCCTTGTGAAGGATTATGTTTAGCTGCTCAATGTGAGAAAGTTGGTGTGTGAACTGCTGTAAGCTTCGAGTGCATACTTGACCTTGAATAGTGATTGATGCACACAGCTTTTTCATGTTGAGTATACCCTTGCGAATCCCATCTAATTCTGCCCAGTAGTGTTTTAAATCATAGAATGTAGTTACGTTCCATTCGTTAGCTACAAGCTTTGCTTGTCCGATTGCTTCGAAGTAAATTCCAGGGTCCTTCGTGAATGGATCAACAGTTATAGGGGGAGATGCGGTGCTAATGGCAGGCAGAACAAGTAGGGTTATTAAGGTTGCTGCTAGCATGGATGTAGGGTAGGAACGCTTTACAGTAACTTCGCTTTTTGTTAATTCTGGATGGTTCTTCTTCCGATTTTCACCCCAATTTGAGTTTATTGGAAAGAATATACCTTGGTTAGGATGACGTTTTTTGAGTTGTTTAGGCTTGGGAGTTTCTGCGGATACCTTAGTTGTGACTGACGTGGCTTGGTTGAAATCTTCGCATGTCTTTAAAAGAGGGCAGAGTTTGTGTATTGCTCTTCGAAAGATGCCACTTTTAGTTTTGACATCTGCAACTCGGCAACGTCCGTCACTTCCTTCAATTGTTTGCACTATCCGTCTCAGTTGCCACTTCAAGGGAGGGGCATTATCATCCTTGATGAGAACTAGCAAGTCTGGTTTGACGTTGTCAGAACCTAGGGTCCACTTTGCTCTCTGTTGTAGTTCAGAAGATATTCGATTGACCATCTGCGCCAAAATTCGTGTCGGATGTGCGTGGTTCCCCAATAAGAAAATGTCCCGGTGTTAGTGCTGCCATGTCGTTAGGGTCATCTGATAATGGCTATTTTGGACGTGAGTTAAGCACAGCCTCGGCCCCCGTAGTGACGGTGCATAGCTCTTCGTAAGTTAGAGATGCAGATGAGATAGTCTTTTGTCATAATTTCTTTGCCGATTTGACTGCCGCCTCCCAAATACACCCGAAGTGTGGACTGTGCGGTGGTATAAAGTAAAATTGGATCCCTTTCTGAGTTGCGGCTGCGTGAATCTTCTCTTGAGAACGCTCATTTTGCAGTAAATTTTCTAGCTCCTCTAATTGGTTACGAGCCCCAACAAAGTTGGTAGCATTTTCGCAGTACACGTTTTGGCAGCAGCCACGTCTAGCGATAAACCGCTTCAGAGCAGCAATGAATCCGCCGGTGGATATGTCTGAAACCACTTCTAAGTGACAAGCCTTTGTTTTGAAACAGTAAAACACGCAGATGTATGTTTTCGTTGGTTTCTTGCCTCGAATTCTGTAATGGGCGTAGACCGGCCCACAGAAGTCGATACCGACATTGACAAATGGACGAGCTGGTTGAACGTGTGTATCAGGAAGGACTCCCATGATTTGTTTGAAGCTTTGTGGGTTTAGTTTGGAACATTGAGCGCATTCATGCACCACTGCAGATGCTAAACGCTTGTCTCGAGGGATCCAGAACTGCTGTCATACTGTTGCTCGCAGAGCTTGAGTCGCCATGTGTAAGTTCTTTCAATGAAGAACAGTGAGTAGCAGTTTAGTGAATAGATGTGAAGCAGGTAAAACTGCGGGATGTTTTGCGAGGTGTGGTATATTGGCGTTTTGTAATCTCCCTCCGACTCTAAGAATGGAGTCATCATCCAGGAACGGTGTGAGTGTGAGGAGTTTGCTCTTCGAGTCTATTGGCGTTTTTTGTTGTAATCTTTTTATCACGGTTCCGAATTCCCCGGCCTGCATGAATTTAATAATAAGTACGAGAGCTTTTTCTAATTCTGCGACTGTAAGCAATCTTCCTTGCCTTGAAGCGTTGAGTTGCCCGCAAAACTGTTGCTACGATTCGCTTAAGATGTGTGAAGGAGTTTCGATGATCGATTCTGTCGATGAAATGCTCCTTGATAATGCTGGTTGTGACGACGGTGTAAATTGTCTTTCGCTCTGGAAGCTCTCCCGGATCTCCGATAACTTCACATGGCCAATGAGTCTCAGGTTTTCGCAGGAATTCAGGTCCATGGTACCAGAACGTAGAATTGATGAGTACGCTAGGCCGTGTTCCTCTAGAAACCAAGTCTGCAGGATTGAGTTTAGAACTCACATGCCGCCAGTCAGATATGTTTGTTAGTCCTTGTATTGATGAGACCCTGTTGGCCACAAAGGTGTGAAAGGATGACGGTCTGGATCGGATCCAGGCCAATACGATCTGTGAATCTGTCCAGTAATGTGTAGTCTTTATGTCTATGTTGAGGATTTTCTTAACACGATTCGTTAAGTGGGCCATGAGAGTTGCAGCACACGGTTCCAGTCTTGGTAAGCTGGTGGTTGTCACTGGGGCAACCCTAGATTTGGAACAGAGAAATATCGTCTTTATGTCTCCCCAGCTGTTTGCGCTACGTAGATATATTACTGCACCGTAAGCCCTTTCACTTGCATTGGAAAAGGCATGCAAACTGAGTGTGGCATCTTTCGTTTCCAAGTATCTGGGTATCCAAATTCTGTCCAGGTCTGTAAGCTCCTTGCGAAATTGAAGCCATCGAGTGTGGAGTTCCATTGGTATGGCTTCATCCCAGTCGAGTTTTAGTGACCATAAATCCTGTAAAAAGATCTTGGCCAATATTATTGCTGGATTCACGAATCCCAATGAATCGAAAAACCTTGGTACGTCACTCAAAATCGTCCATTTTGTCACCTTAGTTGGCTCGTTCCAAATTGTAGTTATCCGGAAATAGTCTAGCTTGGGATTCCATGTTAATCCTAATGTTTTCACGGTGTCCTCTGTGTCTCCATCGACCGAGAGCTGTATTTCTCTATCTTTGCTTGGCATTGATGCAAGGAGTTGCTCGTGATTCGCACACCATTTACGCAGATTAAACCCTGCTGACTTCAAAAGCGTTTTCACCTCGTGCTGAATCTTTACGGCTTCTTTGAGGCTGTTGCTTCCAGTCATTAGGTCGTCCACATAGAAGTCTTTGATAGCCCTGGACGCTAGTGGATGTGACTTCTTTGATGTATTGGCCAATTCCATCAGGCATCGAGTCGCTAAGTACGGTGCGGCAGTGGTCCCGTACGTCACTGTCTTTAAACGATAATACCTTAGGTCATTGGAAGGGTTGTCTCTCCAGACGATGAGCTGTAAATGGCTGTCTTCCGTTGTTACATTCACTTGGCGGTACATCTTCTCAATATCCGCTGAGAAGGTAAAATTGTGTTTCCTGAAACGTAGAAGGATTGAGAATAAGTCATCTTGTATTACCGGGCCTTTCAACATGATATCGTTGAGTGAGATGCCGTTTGATGCCTTTGCTGAAGCGTCGAATACGACTCTTAACTTAGTGGTGCTGCTGGATGGCTTGAGTACACAATAGTGAAGCAAGAAACAGTTAAGCTCTGGTATCGGTGACTTAACTTCTTCCATGTGACCCAAAGCGGCGTATTTCTTGATGAAAATCGTATACTCCCTTTTGACATCTGGGTGTTTTTGGAACTTCCTTTTGAGAGCAAGGAAGCGTCTGATTGCTATGTCTTTCGATTGGTCAAGCACGGATGGGCTCCGACACAGAGGAAGTTTCACTTCAAAGTGTACGTCACCGTGATCGCAGGCTCTTCCGTACTAGAGGTTGTTGCCAACGGTGCTTCTTCTATGGCCCAGAATCTTTCCATGTATTCTTCAAGATTATTGATACCGATTCCACTGAAGTATTCAGATGTATCGCCTGTTGCGACACGGCCAAGCACAATCCATCCAAGCACGGGTTTCTGCAAGGTTGGTAGATTTTATCCTAACATTATCTGCCCAATGGAAAGAAGCTCACAGTAAAACTCTGCTCCCAACAGTAGGTCGATTCGTTTCGGAGTGTTGAACCTTGAATCAGCAAGGTGAATGTTCGGTGGAATTGGCCATGAAGAAACATCGATGAATGACGGTGGTTGAGTAGAAGCAATCGTTGGTATGACGTATGCCTCCAATCGGGTTGAATATCCGGAGTGTCTTGGGGAAATGGTGATGCTCACTCTCTTCGAGACATGTGTTTCTGTTTTCCCTATTCCACAGATATTGATGTTGGAATTTGATCCGGATATTTTCAACTTCTTTAGCATTCGAGCACTAATGAAGTTGAGCTGAGATCCGGAATCTAAAGTGGATGTACAAACTTCGGTTGCAGCAGCATAATTAGTGATGTTGACTGTTGCTGTGCCCAATAAAACGTACTTGCTACCAGATGTCTTCTTGGTAAGGGCTGCTAAAGTGGTGTCGCTAGGAGTAACCGATTGGGTGCTGCTGATTGTCATGGCTGATCTATTTGTCTTGTTAATTGTCTTCTCATGGTGGAGCAATGTATTGTGCCTGCCTTGACACTTAGAGCAGCTTCTTGATGGACAGTCACTTACACCATGGCCTGCCTTGAGACAGTTAATACACAGCTGAAGGCCCTTGATTTTAGTAAGTCGATCGTGTGGGCTTAGTTCAAGTAACTGGTCGCACTTAAAAACCTTGTGATTCCCAGTGCATACCTTGCAGCTTTCGTCCGAGTTAGATGAGACAAGGGATGTTGGTTTCACTCATGGATGTGAATGTCTCTCCTTGCCTAAAGCCTCCAGCGACTGAAATCTAGTTTCCATAAATGTGAGAAAGTCGTCGATGATTTGTACTTCACGAGGTCGTTGAAGCGTTTGCTCGTACAGCGTATGTGTTGTTCTGTCAAGTTTTTTGAGCAGGAGGTGAAGTATGATGGGTCCCAGCCTCCTGTTGAAATGCCCAAGGTTGCTGGTCCTAACAAGCACTTCTTGGTTGTGTCGTGGAATCCCTTTATTGATGCAGCGGATTCACTGACAACTGTTGATTGTGATACCAGCCTGTCGATGAGTGACGAAACCAAGATTAGTTGGTTATTGTACCGTGTCTGTAATGTTTCCCACGCGATAGCATAGTTACCGTCAGAAAGGTGGAGGTGAAGAATTAGGCGCTCAGCTTCACCGGTCACATTGTTTTTCAGGTACCACATTTTCTGGGTGTTCCCAAGTGGTTGGTCGTGAATCATCTGTTAGAACAGATCGTGGAACTGTTTCCACTTAAGATAGTCGCCATCCAACGTCGGTAGTGTGATTTTTGGCAAGCTGACCGATGTCTGTTTGGCAGGCGTAACTGTGGCGGGCGCAGTTCTGGCTGGAATTCTCGCCAGACATTGGTTGAGGAAGATTATCGCCTCTTGGATCGCATCTTCAGTGTTGAGGTAGCTGCTTGAAGTGTAGCCAAGTGCTGTCACGTTGTCGCTCTCACAGATGTCCTGATCCAGTTTTCAAGCTTCGTCCCAGAACCGCTGGAGAGTGACCAACTTAACTTCATAAAATTGTCTAGGTTGGCCGACTTTGATGCTGTCGATTCCTTCGATAAGGTGCGTTATGGATGGCGTGACAACACCATAAAGCCTGATGAGTTGTTTAGTGATCTGAAGGTCGGACGCAGCGGTGTCTTTGGCCCCTGCATGTCAGCCTTCAATCCTGATGATGCATCTGGTGCGGACGTTGATGGTGCTTCCAGAGTGCGCAGAAGTTGTTGCATATTCTCCTCTACTTTTGAGTACTCCGCGCTGACCTTGGCGAAATACTGCGCTTGAAAATACGGGTGTTGCAATTCCTGGTAGGTTGCGTTGAACCTTGTCCACAACTGTCCCAACTGTGCTAGCTTAGCCCTTAGGTATTTGGGAGCCTTGCGGCTGGACGAACCCTTTCTGTAATTGCTGATTATTCGCTGGAATTCGTCTCCCAACTTCTTCTGCTTGGTTGCCAGAAGTGATAACTGTGATTCCTCAATCCTGATCCTGAAGCTGGAAGTAGATTAAAATTTGAAATATGACGTTGATCACGTCGGGGTCACCAAATGTTCAAAAAGCAAATATAAAATAGTTGCAGCAAAAATTCATGATCTCCGTGGAAATGAAATTTTCGGAGTATGCATATTACACGAATTAATTTATTTGTAATTGGGGCATTGATCGCGCGCGGAAATAAAAAATGTTTGAAATGTGCAAATTGCATATTAAGTCGGCTCAGGTGCAGTCCAGAGTACGTTGAACGTTAATCGCGCGTGGAAATTAGATTTTGTTGATGCGCGCAATTCAATGTGAATTTTCATTGAACACATGCAATAACGAAAGTAACTTCAGATATCTGTTGGAAACTAAACAACAAAGAATGTGTTGGAGCATGTCTCATTGATATGGAGAAAGCTTCGATACGGTGCGATTAGATGGACTAGTTTTCAAACTTCTTCAAGACAGGCTCCCCAGACACCTCGTCGCCATGATGTGTAATATGTTATACGGGAAATCATTTGTTGTAACTGATGGAAATCTGAGAACAATGCGTGAATTCAACGTCTTGAATGGTCTACAGCAGGGAACAGTTACTGCGCCCCTGCTTTTCTCAATATTCTTTCGCAAACTATTGAACAGCTTTAAGTTTAATGTCTCGGCTACGCGATCATTGGTGGCGTTTGCTGATGATCTGATCATCTATATGGCAGACCGAAAAGCTACAATTGTTCAGAGCAATCTTCAAAAAATGTTTAATGATGTGCAGCTCTACACCGACAATTGGCGAATGAAAATCAATGCGCAGAAGTGCGAAACAATTTTGTTTCGAACAACGCTGCAGGGAGACCTGAAACGTAATTGGAAGGATTTCCACATTTTGGCTGGTGAGGGTAGTTCAGAACGGGTTCCACATAAATCCTGCGTTTGATACCTCGGTGTTCATCTCGATCAATATCTGTGCTATACTGAACATGTCAAAATCATGCTCAGTAAAGCAGTAAAAGTAGTCATGGCTCTTTGGCGACTCTTTCATTCCAGATACATTGATCAAAAAGTCAAAGTTATTTGTTACAAGGCCCTGGTTAGGCCAGTTTTGACATACGGATACCAGATCTGGTGCAACCAGAGTGCTAGTACTATGGAAAGATTACGAGTTTTCGAAAGGAAATGTCTTCGTGCATGTACTGGTTTGTACAGAAAGCCTGAGATGGATTGGAAGCACTATATATCGAATAGAAAAATTTATCAAACCGCTCAAGTGACAAGAGTCGATATCTTCATATTGAGACACATTCGGAATCATATCGCAAGATCTGTAACTGTGAGTGAAAATCTTTGAATTTCACAGCCGTTCCACCCTATAGATGGGTATATTGTGACTTGCCTCACTACTGGCTTCGTTCCTCCAGAAGCATTCGTGTATTTGGACATGAATCGATATGTTTTTGATTCTGATGGCGTCCCAATCATTTATCACATATATAGACGGGCCATCGATCAGAAGATAAAATATCCTCCGAATCTGAGTTCACGAGACCAACAATTCCAATGGAGATACTCATTTGCTAGATTCGTTGAGGCTGGTCGAGCTGAGATGGAGCAATCTAGGTATTGGTGGCTGAATTACAATGTCTCAATTATTCGTGTTTATTTTCTGTTTTTGTGCTTTTTCTCGTTACTTAGTTTTTTAGATTCATCTCATTATTGCTACATCTAGTGTTGTTGTTTATTTGTATTATAAATTAGGTTTTTTTTTGTGGTAGTGAGGTGAATGCTATTTATGCACAGAGTGTGGGACTCCCATGCGGACTGGACTACCCACTAAACACCTCCCCTGTCAACCTGAGAACCCAGCCTGGAACCGTTTGACACATTAGTTCGGGTCAGGTCTCGTTTTGTTACGCCGTGGAGCGCCTTCAAGCTGGGGAATCCCTTTCCTAGCGGGAGGGGAGAGGGGAATAGGAATTGAAAGATGAGCAATCCCCCAGCCCCAGCGCCCCTGGCTGCTGTGAGTCCCTTTTATCTTTTAGGACTGCCCGAGCATAATGCGCCACCTGGTTCCATTTGTCAACCGATTCGAGCATCACCGCAACTATATTATCCGGGGTAAGCTCTTCCGTCTCCCTGTAAAGTTCCCTTCGCAGCCTGACCCATTTTGTACACGCAAAAAATGTGTGACAGGCATTGTCCTCCTCTCCTGGGCAAAAACGACAATCGGGGGACCGTGACTTACCGATCTTGTGCAGGTAAGACTGAAAACACCCGTGCCCGCTCAAAAGCTGGGTCAGATAGAAGTCAGTCTCACCATGCCTTCGATTTAGCTACGGTCTCACATCCGGGATGAGGCGCGCAGTCCACCTTCCCTTCGTGCAATTCACCCAAGACTGCTGCCAATCGTTGAGTGAGCGCTGTCTCTCTTCGCGGACAACTATCTCCCTTGCATCCACGTTTTGGCGCAGGTAAATAGCACGGTGCTCTCTAGCAAGGAGGGCGGTAGGTATCACGCCTGCAATCACTCTTACGGCCAAGTCGGAGACTGTTGGATACGAAGATGCAATTCTCAGTGCTCCTCTTCTCTACACCTGCGCCAAACGTTTCCTGTATACCTCCCTGCTGAGAGCTTCGCCCCATACCTCTGCTCCGTACAGTAGCACTGACCCTACAGCACTCATCAAGAGGCGTCTTCTTGATGGACTGGGCCCCCCTACGTTGGCCGTAAGTCACCGCAACATCATCCGCATATCCAACCAAGCGCGACTCATCTGGCATCTCAAGTCTCAGTAGCCCGTCGTAAGACACGTTCCACAGGTCCGGGCCAAGGATAGATCCCTGGGCAATACCCGATGTAATTTCCATCCTTCCTTGGCCCTGTGTCGTGTCGTAGAGCAGGCTTCAGTCCTTAATGTAGTTCCTCAAAAGCCGCATTAGATATTCTGGAACTTGAAAAGAGTTTTCCAGCGTGTCCAGAATATCCACCCATCTAGCGGAGTTGAAGGCATTCCTGACGTTGAGTGTCACCAACAGGACGATCCGACGCTTGGTGCGACTATATACCTCTGCCTTTTGGACCGCGCTCACTACCTCTGCAAACGCATCAATCGTAGAACGTCCTGCTCTAAAGCCGTACTGCCGAGGAGATAGGTCCCCAGCAGCACGAATCGCGTCAGTGAGTCTTCCCTTGATGAATTTCTCTAGCACTTTCCTAGTCGTGTCTAGCATGCATAACGGGCGGTGTGCAGAGGGCGATGCGGGATTTCGCTTCCCCTTGCTGATCAGCACGAGCCTCGCCACCTTCCATCGTACTGGGAAAACCCAGTACCGTAGACAGGCGTTGAATGTGCTGAGCAGCAAGTCATGACAATGGTGATAGACGAGCCGCAACACCTCAGCTGGAACACCATCTGGATCTGGAGCCTTCCTCGTTTTCAATGAGAGAACTGCCTCCTCCATCTCCAGCTGTGTGAAGAGTGGGCACTCTACTGCTGTTTCACCATGGACAGCGTCAACACGGACGGGATGGGTGGGGAAGAGTTCCCGCACTATCGCGTCCATCATTTCCGCGTCATGTATACATGGCTTCCGTAGGGCACCAAGTTTCCCCATGACCAGCTTGTAGCCAAGGCCCCACGGATCCTTGTTCACATTGTCCACTAGGTCTTGCCAGCAGCGAGCCTTGCTACTGTTGATCAGCTTGCGAAGACATTTCCTGGCCGACTTATATGCTGCCACCTGCTCACATGCCTCATCAGGGTTCCGCACCCGTTGAGCCTCACGTCGAAGTTGTGAAACTCCCTTCGCTTTTCAGCGATTTCAGTTGACCACCAGTACACTGGGGGCTTGCCGTGCCGGGGTCTTTGACGGGGCATAGAAGCGCAGTGAGTAGTCGTAATGATACTCATAGTAGAGTTCACCACGTCTTCAGCTGCCCGTTCTTCCGTCCCCTCCGAAGCTCCCTGCAGCGGCTCACCTGCTGTGAGAGCCTTGACGAACCTCTCGACGTCCATCCTTTCGATGTTCCATCCAGTTGTGGAAGGCCGAGATCACGGACGTTGGGAGACAGCATCACTTATCTCAAGCAGAATGCACTGATGATCACTGGCTGAGTAGTCCTCTAATACTTTCCAGTTGTGTATCCTTCATACAAAGGACTCCGAGGCGAATGTCACGTCCGGTATGGTTCCCTCACAGCCAATACGGCGGAAAGTTGGCGTATTTCCGGAGTTTAGTACGACGAGGGCCGTCCTGGCCGCCATTTCCAGGATTGATTTTCCCCGCGGATCCATCTGAGGCATTCCCCATTCGATTGCTTTAGCGTTGAAGTCGCCCCCAACGAGCACTTTGCCCTCTGCGTTCGAGACAGCGCCCTCCAAAGCATTAAGCTTGGCTTGAAAAGATGATATCAACTCGTTAGGCGTTAGGTATACACTAAAGAAGGTGATCCCTGAGCACCGAACCCACACGAAACCGTCCCCCCGTCCACAACTCCCCACTTGAAAGTCACTGTTCCGAACCCACATGGCGGCAGTACCAGTTTCATCAGAATACCATAATGCAGGACTTTTACTATGGTGTTGTTCACTCAGCAGCAAGAAGTCGGCTTTTATGTCCCTCGCAAACTGCTCAAGCAGATTTTGGGTGGTTGAACTGCGGTGTAGGTTTAGCTGCAGGATGCGGGTCATCGAAGCTCTGATTTTGCCTTGGGTAGGGCTTCCTGGAACACCCGGCATTTTCCTGATCCCAAGACGTGTCCGAAGTCAGGTTTTGGATCAGCATCCTTGCAAAGAATACAGTGTGCCTCCTTCGTACACTCTTTTCTTTCATGTCCCATTTCACCGCATTTGTAACATAGGGAACTCCTTTCGGGTCCTTTGCACACTTGTGTGGTGTGACCATAACCAAGGCATTTGAAACATTGAAGGGGCGTTGCTCTTCGCCGTATCCTACAGACAACCCACCCTTTTCGTACTTTGCCCTTGTTCAGGAATTGTTGGGCATCCTTTTCAGTCAAGTCAACTATGGCCATGCGTTGTCCCCTGTTGTTTTCTGGTGTCAGTCTCGCTTTGATCCTTCCCACGCTAAGAAACTCCCTTTTGATGGCCTCTTCTATCTCGGCCAGATCCGTCACGCAGTCAATGTCCCGTATTTCGATCATTGCCATCGCCTCGAGCGGGGCTATAGTTGCGCTTTTGCCGAGGACTTTCTTGACTGCGTCACAGAATGCTTCTTTATTGCCGGCCTCTGCTCCGAATTTGAGCAGTATGTTGCCCGATCGCGTTGGTCGTACTACTTTAATGGTAGTATTGGTGTCTTCGGGCCTTACGTTTCCCCTGATGTCCCGCAGCACCTCCGCGTAGGATCGGCCATCTTGGGGCTTTACAAGCAGTGCCTGCTTCCGGGGTCTTTGTCGGGGCTTCTGCCTCTCCTGTTTTGTATCAGGTCCTTTTTCTAATTGGGCGTCCGTGCGAATTTTATTTCCTGGCTTTTTTTGAAGGAGTTTCTTTGCGGCTTTCTTCGCTCCTTTTGTAGGCACTGTCTGGAACCCCTGATCTGGTGCTCCACGCCCTCAAGTGCCTCTTTCTTCCTTTTTTATCCCGATCTCCTTCGATTGGGCTAGACGCCATTCTTTTATTGACTTTTAATGATGGAGCTATCTGCATGTCGCCTTTAGATTTTCCCCCAAGCGCCTCTTTAGCCTTCTCTTCGTCTTCGGCCCTTAACCAGCTTCTCCGATAGTGTCCTATGCGATCTACGAGCTCCTCTAGTTCAAGGAGCCCTTCCTTCGCGGCTTTGCTGATTTTTGGGGAGTCGCATGCAGCTTGTATTCTTTTCAGAACATCTTCCGCTTTTCGGAGTAGTCTCTCTTCTTCATATCGCTGGGCCGCAATTGTACCTTGCAACCATCCTTGGGAGAGGTTATCGCGTTCCGTTTCTGAGTGCAGTACTTCCGCCACATTTTCAACTTTGGCGGTGCATTCACGCGGTGTCTGGTCACTCTTTTCTTTTAGTGCCGTAATCTCCTCGTTGGCTTCTGGATTTTTCGTTGCAATGTCGGGATTTGCGACCCTTGCATCGGTCGCTACGGTAACGATCGCAGCGGTGACAATCGGATTTTCGGTGTTCTTTATGTTATCTCCCACTGCTCAAACACCTGAAGTGTCCTGCAGAGTTTCCCGTTTCTCCTTAACAGGACGCTCGGGCGTTCGCATCATTTTTTTGCTGCGCCCAAACGCCGCAGGAATCTCAGTCTGTATTCTCCGTTTTTCGTCCGTCTTCACTGTCGTTGTGTTAGTCTTCGTTTTTGTCGTTGTTAGTATCGCTCGCGATGTACTGTTGACATCGTGGCTGCAACAGCTGGTTGCGTCGTCGTTATTATTCTTCGTTTCTTTTTCTGGGTATTTGTGGTATTTTGATTTTGTGTGCTCCAGTTTTGTTGGGTCCCCCCTCGGGGCCGCTATCTCTGTTCGTGTGTGTAGTCGCCTTTTTGGTCCCATGGTTATCCTTGCAGAGCAGGGAGGCCATGCGAGGGTTGGCACAAGCCCTTATGGGGACAAGTGCTTAGAGCCAGACCAGCGTTTATCGGGAGTCCGTCTCAACCAAACCTACACCACCAACCCAATGGTGCGAACTTCGCACGTACCCCGAGGCCTGCCAAGGTTTTACCGGGACGGAGACGGTAT
Source organism: Odontomyia ornata (assembly GCA_963969285.1). Taxonomy (NCBI): domain Eukaryota; kingdom Metazoa; phylum Arthropoda; class Insecta; order Diptera; family Stratiomyidae; genus Odontomyia; species Odontomyia ornata. The sequence goes on from OZ017738.1 coordinate 142,427,624, forward strand.
GATATTTGAATTGGAGCCGTTCACACACGAGTTTCACCTCGGCGCTACTGTGCAAAGCAACTAGGTATAAACCATTATCCGCCAGCCCAAAGCGTCATTTCCAGTTCGTTGTCCAAAGCGTAGTCCAGATCCAATCGGAGTCGTTACCTGTCATCCCAGGAGGGAACCTCACGGCGCCCCCCATATCCTCGGGTCCGTGGGGGCGGCGCTCCCCAAAGAATGCTAGCCTCCAAGAGTGCTCTTGTTGACCGGCATTCTCCCTGCGGGAATTTCCTCGGGTACGTGGGGGTGGAACTCCCCAAAGAATGCTAGCCTCCAAGGGTGCTCTTGTTGACCGGCATTCCCCCTGCGGGCATAGGATTAAAACTATGTGTAATTTCACAATTCAGTAGAAGTTATTATTTATCAATGTATCCGGCCCGACGGACCAATGAAAAATTTGATTTTATTGAAACTGAATTTTATACGTGTTTTATATTTCATGACTAGTGAACAACTGAACTCTAGCCGCCATTTTTGAAAATTGACAAGTCATATACAGTGTGGTTCAAAAGTAGAAAGTAAATTATTATCATGATCGTGAACACTACTTTTAACAGTTCTTCAATTTCACGAACGGTTAAACACTTTTCACGACACGTAGCACTATAGTAATGCACAATAATCAGAAAAAAAAAACTAACGCAACAACTCGTAACCGAACCGAAAACAACACACTATGAAAAACCGCCAAGTGAAACTGAACACCATGTGTCAATCAGTGACTAACACTATATTGCAACGCATCCTAGAGTTATTTTTAGATACGAATGATACTGCATGAAGCGAACGTTGCGAAAACGCAACACGCGACTTTAATGGTGCCTGTTGGACTTTTAAATTGTAAGAATGCCATCGTTTATACATTAATATAAAAATTTATCTTTTATTCATAAATGTGAGAACCCTTCGGAAAAATTTTAATTTTTTAAGCATTTTTTAATAATTCAAAAAAAAACCCTTAATAATTTGAAAAAGTGTCATTTCGCGTATAAAAAAAACCCGAAAAAATTAACTTTATTCTAAAATTAGACTTTTCCGTCAACCTTGGGAATCTATACTTAGTTCAATTAAATATTCGAGAACGCAAGCTGCAGGTGCTTAAAAGTAAGACGTTGCGTGTTCGCAATGCTAGCACGATTCCGTAACTGCCTATAAACCGGCGTTTTACATTTCATGCAAACCAATCACATACCGTAGTTAAGCAAAACATATGTACTGAAAAAATAAAAAATAAAATTTCCTTTTTTAAGTGCTATTCATTGTTAAATTTCTTAACCAGATACCGATATTTCGAATACAAGTTATCCTCTTCATCAGTGGCGGTATTCTGAAGCTCTTCTTACAATCATCCGAATATTTAAACTTTTCACTTTTAATGGCAGAAAAGATACATCAGGTAATAAACATAAATATCCTTAAGTACTGCTACGGGAGGCAGGTATAAAATTAACAAAAAGCTTTAAGGTAAATTCACTACCGGAAATCACAAAAAGTTGTAATGCAATTACGGGTAAGCTATGGCAAGTAAAATAATTGTGGGGATTTTATTAGAAAAAATTAGTTATTTGAAAAATTTAATTAGGTCACTGTATCCATTCCCTAGCTCCGTATTTAAACGTTGTTCACTGGGGACTCTCGAGATCCATAAGGATTTGCAAGCATCCAACTTTTTCCAGTCCCGGACTTCCTGTACTATGTCTAGATTATCCCATTGAACAGTATGAGATTCCTCAATCATATGCCTGGCTATTGATGATCTTTCTGTTTCTATTCCACCTGGAGCAGCTGCTGAACTCAAAACAATGATGAAAAAAAATGTTGATGTGGCTTAGACTTTAGCAAATGAGGGAGTAAAATGGCATTTTAATCCACTAGCTTCCCCTAATTTTGTTGGGCTCTGGGAAACCGGAGTGCTTTCAATTAAATTGCACTTACGTCGAATAGTAGGCAACGTACCATTAACGTATGAAAACCTTTCCACAGTGTTAGTAAAAATAGAAGCTTGCCTTATCTCTCGCCATTTATGCCGTCTAAGTGACGATCCTAGCACTGTATTGCCTCCAACAGATTTTCTCATCGGTGATATTAAAGGAGTACCACCTGAAAAGGAATTTGAAACGGCCAATTTCAATCACCTAGAAAGATGGCAACTGACTGAAAAACTTACTTAAGACTTTTGGAAGCGATTGTAGCAAGAATACCTGAGTCGTCTTCAACGTTGACCGAAATGACAGTAGGTGACTTATGCATATCAAAGGGTGAGAAGATGCCACCTACCGATGGCTTTTGGCTCGGATCACGCAAGTACATCCGGGTCCCGATGCAATAGTATGTGTTGTTACGGTTTGGGCAAATGGCAAAGCATACAAACGATCCATCACAAAAATAGCTTTACTGCCTATACAAAGAACGACACCATCACCATACGCATCATAGTCAAACATTCCAATATATCAGTTCCTCGTTTTTCCAGCCCTTCCCATAAATTTTTTCCACTTTTTCAGTACACGCTTGCCATAACCACCACGAATATTACTGCAAAATTAAAGCATGATGACGATATAGGTGGACGCCCAGCATAAGGTGGGATAACTTCACCACGCCAATGCATGGAATCACGAATAAAACCTGAAAGAACGCTGAAAACCAAAATCCAAGCTTAATTGACATGAAAAGTATATCACATAATGAAACTATCAGACTTATAATTAAATTTACATAAAATTTTAGTTAAAACCAAACGCTGCTGAGAGTTTTAAATAAACTCCTCATCCAGGGGAATATGTTCGAAGTCTTCCTTTAACGAATTTAGAGTCCAGCGCTGTAGCCTGAAACAAAATAAAAAAACAAAGAATCGTGCTTTTTGCACTAAAATGGAAAAATTATCTCATAGCCCTGCAGATTCACCACAATGTTGATCTGCTCACTGTTTATATATCGACTGCCAATTAATATTGACAGACGTTCATGACAGCTGATTGTCAACAACTACTGAAGACCACGGTGATGATTTTATCAGAAATGATATATTGTGAATTCCGAAGCTACGATATTGTCACTTTGAAATTCACTGATGGTGAACGAGAAAGTATCGAATTCCCTTGATTGGAGATTGTGGTACAGTGAAAATTGATTACATTGTTCATTAGCTTGTTTATTTGGTACTGAACGGTCGAACGTTAAAATAGTTAAAATTGAAGTTTTGAATTTGAAAACATAGAAATAGAAAATCAAGTCGTTTAAAGAAAATTTGCAATCAATATCTAAGGTGTCAATATAATAAATAATTAAGTGAATAATGCTAATTTTCACTTGATTTATAAAGCCAATTATATCCAGAACAGTCTCAATAAAGTTTACTTACTTACTTACTCCTACTTTTATGATTGGATTAACAAATCTGTAAATAGTAAGAATTTTCGAAATAAATAAATAAATTGATTAGCAATGGAAATAATTGGAAAACATTCTACCACCTCCCTGGAGGTAACATCAATATTTACACCAAAGATTTAATTTGTGATGAGAATAATGTGCTAACATTCCAAAGTTCAGAGGCACAACTTTTAGTTGCATAATGTATTAATGAATAAATTTGAAATGTCTATCCGATAATCAATGGCATTGCTTCAAGTGTTTCTCCACTGTATTGATTTTCATTTTCCGCCGATCTGTTCTTTATACTTAAGTTGATACAACATTTTTCGAGGTAATGTCATTAAATTAAAAGCTACCGTATGTAGATCGTAAAATGCAAAACTAACCGTCCAATACCCACTAAGCTTAAAACTGCATTTTAAGAATACAGTCACTAGCCCAAGGTCTAATCATAGCTGCATCGAAGAAAAACCGATCATAACAACTTCAAGAAAAAAATCAATTTACATGTCTTAATATTTTTTGTGAAGTTTCCATGCAAATGTCTTGAGCAACATTAGGTTACTTATCAGTCAACAAACTTGAATCTAACCAGCAGTAAATAATTCAGAAAATAAAAACTAATTTGATGAGCATCTTCTGCTCGGTCGAATAACCTTTAGCAATGTATGAGATTGTGAAATTGATATAAATATTTGGTTTTATTTCAGCCAGACTAGAAATATTAACCCATTCGTGATGTTCACCACAAATTCACAAATTTTTAGTTGGTACGTAGCGTACCTAAGGTTTCATTGGAAGAATCCAACTGAAGAAAATCAGCATTTAATCTTTGATCTGTCCATCACAATCGCATCTGACCTTCTTTACTGAATGAAATATACCATCGAAGAAAACGTTCAAAAGAATTCATGCATATCAAATAGATTTGAAAATCTTATTTTTCAGTTGTGAGGTCACATTGAAGACGTTACGAAATATTGGATATAATGCATCCATTTTTCATCATCTCGGACTTGTACCTCTTCTGTCCCAAATTAATATGAACTAGCAACAGTGAATTACTTTATTGATAATTTATTTAAAAGATAAATCATGCCAGTTTAGCAAAAACAAAAGTATGACGCTTTCTATAAACGATTTATAATACGGATCAAGTGATCATTTAAAACTTCCCGCCAATATGTTCAAACACAACCCATGCGCGCACTTATTTATGTTCTAGCCTCCATTGTTGTAGGTCATGTTATTAACAGTAATTTATCCACTTCCCCACATCTCGATTGAGGAAAATTAAATAAGGGAAATTATGTTGAGGCAATCATGTCTATTGGTACAACTTCTAAATCATCAGCTAAAACGATTACGAATCGGTTTGCTATCATTTTTAAGACCCGGTAAAGGCCACTTGTTTAGTCGTGGCTAATAGACCAATTACCAACAATTTTTTCGAATTCAACCTGTATCTAACCGTTGATTTCTTGTGTTTTCTTTCTAATGCAGATCACCCAGCATCTAGCTGATCGAATTTCCAGCAACATGCCAGATTGCAGAATAAAGAATGCTGACATGACTTCAGGAAATCTTTTTCACATGTTTCATACTGTACTCTGAAAGGTTTTACTGCCTGCTTCGGTATTTTGTTGCGTTTTTACCACAGTATCTTTGAATCTTAGATGGTGTTATATATCTGTCGATAGACTAGTCTAGCAATGATGCAAGTGTTGGACCGTATACGAGATTGATGAACGGTGAATTGCTTGCAATTAAGATGTGTGGTGAGTATAATGATATATAGTAGATGCAAAGCTACTTGTTATTACCATTTAGTCCAATATTTTTATTTCTTTTTTTGGATCTGGCTATTTAAGTGTATCTAGACATTTTAGTTTCACCCATTTATTAATAAAACTAACCGTACATACACATATAATTTTTATTTAAAATTTTAAGTAATTATATTTTATTGACCAGAAACTTGCTAAGCCGAAGTTGCGTACGAGTACAGGCTTCTAACTGTTAGTGTAATTTGATTTCTTATCAAAGGCTCAACAGCAAGGATTCCTAAACTCTAAGTTATCACGCCCCCTTGTCCTTATGAATATGGTGACATGCCCCCCACAGCTTCATGAATAAAAATATCAAAAAAACCAAAGCTTTTTTTTATTTAATAATAATAATCAAGAAGTTTATTGAATAATAATAATCAACAAGATGGATGGAGTTGCATTTTTTAGGGTTTTGTAAAATAATTTTACAAAACCCTACTAGTTTCGCGACCAGTCTGTCCGTCTGTCCGTCTGTCCGTCCGTCCGTCTGTCCGTCCGTCCGTCCGTCCGTGTGTCACAGCAGTTTTTCTCGGAAACTACTTGAACTAGAAACATCAAATTTTGTGTGTAGGTGTAAAGTGGTGATCTCTTCAAAGTCAAACTACAAAAAATTTTTATAAGGTATTTAAGGGGGGTCTCCCCATATAGGAGAGCGACCCCCCGAAAAAAAAATTTCATTGAAGGTAGCCGATATGGGTATCAAATGAAAGGTCTTGATGAGAACTTTTCAAAACAGTTCTTTGTTTGGCAAAATTTGCTTCGAGGGACGCACAGGGAAGGGAAATACACGAAAAATTTGTGTCCCCCCCCCCTCGCGATTGGACACCTGTGATCCGAAAAATCTGAAAAAAATCAGGAATATAGGCCTTGGTGAGTACAACAACAACAAATACGTTAGAAGTCGCAATTCACTCAACTTTGTTAGTAATAGTATGATTTATCGATTTTATGTTTTCTTGAATAAAATCTTAACGCTACCCTTAAATTCAATGAAATTCAGTAAGCCTACTATTTATAAGATTGATCTACCCTGAAAGTTTCATAAAGATTGAATCATATTTAGCGATGTTATAGCGGTTTGAATTTCCCTGTATTACTATGGAACAATATGCGCTGCATGTATTACTATGGAACAACATGCACTTTTTACCGACTCAGACACTACAATTTTGCTAGGATTTGCATGAAAATTTCAGGAATGAAAGGTGTCATGTATATCTTTGAGAATCGGTTCAGCTAGTGGTATCAGTAATCGTGAAACAAAATAGTGGCTGTTTTAAATACGAAGATTGAACAATTTTGAGTTATTTTTTCCCAACTTCAACGTTTAAGGTGCATGTTTTGAACAATTGATTCAATTTGATGAATGACTGAAGATGAGTACCTACAATTAATGCTCATAAGTGATACAAGTCAAGGAGGTGAGAGAGAGCTCCTAGCAAAAGGGTTTTGTAACCATTCTAGGATTCGAAAAATTGGCCATTAAACGATGATAACAGTACAGGAGAGTGGCCCCTGAAAAAAAAAATTCATCAAACGTAGCCGATATGAGTATGAAATAAAAGTTTTCATGGGAGCTTTTCAAAACAGTTGTTAAACTGTCAGTTTTTACTTCAGTGGGGGCACAGGGGGGAAATACATGAAAAATGTGTTTCCTCTGTCGCGGATGGACATCTGAAATAATTATCAAGGGAGATATTTATGAGTATAACAATACCAAAAACCTTAGAAGTCGAAATTCGTTCAACTTTGTTAATAATAGTATGATCTTCGTATTTCATATTTTCTCCAATAAAATCGTCTTTGAAATATTTCTTGATTTGATTCGATCTGGTGACTGCATTTTGTAAATTGAATACAAAACCCTTCTGACATGAGCGTAGGTCTGTTTACCCAACTTGTTTTAACAAGTATTTTAATATTAGGTTGAATGGATGAAATTGCACAACGAATATCACTGGCAATATCAAGTTTGCTCCGATATTTCGTTTTAATTGTTACTTCTGTTGAAAATGCCCGTTCACACAAGTATGTGCTTGAGAAAGAGAGGTACAATTGCAGTGCTTTTTCTGCCAAGCGGGGATATACTTTCAAATACTTGAACCAGAATAATGCTTTATCAATTTTCTCAAAATCGTATTTGCCAGCAGAGTCACTTCTTATTTCCAATACCTGCTCCTGCAGGATATCTGGTAGTGAGCCTAAATCAACCAGAAAAGGATCTGTCGCTAACCTGTAAATGCTGGTATCAAATGAATTAGGAAAGTAACGCTTGAACTCATCATTTAGGTGCTGGAAATGGTTTGATATCAGCGTCTTCGAAAACTTTCTTAAAATGTGTGTCCTCAGATATTGCATGTAATCTCTCGAAGCAGGAGTTATTGCTTCGCTTTTCTAAAACCGTTCACCTATAAAATTGCAACTTTTGAATGTAATCTGTGATAGCGTCATTATAGTGAATTATGTTCGAGTCTCGACAACTTGAGGTAATTCAATGAATCTGATAGATAGCCAGAAATACTTGCACTTCTGGCTTCTTAAATTCCTTATGCAATTCATTCTGTTTAGTTTTTTGCACAAACAAAATGACATCATCTCGAAGCTCAAACAATCTTGCAAGCATATTTCCTTTTGAGAGCCACCGCACTTCCATATGGAATAAAAGTGTTTTATGCTCTTTTCCTAGGTTTTCACAAAGTGCCGCGAAAAGTCGTGTGTTTAACTCACTTTTTTTTATAAAATTCAGGACTTTGATATACAACCTTAAAATTTCGTTGAGATCTTTTGGAAGTATGTTAGCTGCTAAGGTTTGGTGATATATAAAACAGTGAATACCAGTTATACTGGAATTTTTCGCTTTGATCAATCGAACAAACCCTGAATTTGATCCAAGCAATGCCGGAGTGCCATCTGTACATACGCCTGTAAGCTTTTCCCAAGAGCGTTTATGCTTAGCGAAGAAGTCAGAGACTGCTTACATAACAGCGATGGCTTTTGTAGTTGTCGCCAGTTCTGTAGAAAACAGAATTTCATCTTTCACTGCTCCATTTTGAATATATCTTACGAAAACTACCAACTGAGAGCAGTTTACAATATCCGTAGTTTCATCTAATTATATCGCGAAAAAAGGTGATTGTTTTACTGCCTCTACTAGTTGTAGTTCAATACCTTCGGCCATATCATCAATGTGACGTTTGACCATATTGTGAGACAGCGAAAACTGAGGTAACTTTTGCCTACTCCCCTTAATCAAGATAATAGCAACTGCTTTTAACATGCAAGGTTTGATGAGTGTTTCGCCAACAGTATTGTTTTTTTTTGCTTTTGCAATAAAAAGCGATAGTTCATAAGAAGCCTCAAGCACTTTCGCAGACGTACCAGCGAAAGAACCAGTGCTATCCAATTTTATGCCTTTCAAAGTTCCGGACTTTGCAACGAAAAACTTCTGTGGCTGCGAAATACGCGAAAAAAAGTAAATTAAATTTATTAATTGCTACTTGAAACACACCTTTTGGTTGTCTTTTAAAACACGGGAAAGGAAACCCTTTTTAGGGTTTTGTACTAAAATACAAAACCCTATTGCAATCACGACCTGTGTCCGTCTGTCCGTCCGTCCGTCCGTCTGTATGTCACAGCACTTTTTCTGCGAAACTATAAGGGCTACAGCCATGAAACTTTGTAGAAAGGTCAGAAGTGGTGACCTCTTGAAAGTTCAAGGGTGGAAAAATTTTTCAAAGGCGTTTAAGGGGGGTCTCCCCATATAGGGGTACAGGTACCGAGGGGAGCAGGGGAAGGGGAAATGTACGAACTTTTCGTGTACCCCCCCCTCGCGATTGGACACCTTCCATCCGAAAAATCTGAAAAAAATCATGAATGTAGGCCTTAATGAGTACAACAACAACAAATACGTGAGAAGTCGCAATTCACTCAACTTTGTTAGTAATAGTATGATTTATCGATTTTATGTTTTCTTGAATAAAATCTTGACGGTACCCTTAAATTCAATGAAATTCAGTACACAGATGTCTATTTATAAGATTGATCTTTTCGGAAAGTTTCATAAAGATCGAATAGTATTTACCGAAGTTAAAGCGATTTGAATTTTCGTGTATTACTATGGAGCAATATGCCCTGTCTTACTATGGAAACATATTGCTATGGAGCCATATGCGCTTTTTACCGACTTAGACACTACAGCTTTGCTTAAATTTGCATGAAAATTTCAGGAGTGATAGGTATCATGAAGATGAGTACATACAATTGAAACAAGTCGAAGAGGCAGGAGAGAGCTCCTAGCAAAAGGGCTTTGTAACCATTCTAGGATTCGAAAAAATAGGCCATGAATCGATGATAACAGTACAGAGGAGTGGCCCCTGAAAAAAATTTCATGAAAGGTAGCCGATATGAGTATCAACTGAAAGTTCTCTATGAGAGCTTTTCAAAACAGTTCTTAAATTGACAGTTTTTGCTTCAGTGGGAGCACAGGGGGGGAAATACATGAAAAATGTGTTTCCTCCCTCGCGAATGGACACCAGTGATCTAAAAAATCTGAAAAAAATATCAAAGGAGATATTTATGGTTGCAATACGTCCGGTTAGTAAGGTATTGCTGTGTTGTTTCTGTACTTCCTGAAGCATCGCACTCCACACCTAAAGATTGACTCAGAAAGATTTGCTGGAATTGGGAGAGTTAGCCGATAAGCCATCCAAGGCTCACTCAGAGTGCACACCAACTCCACCATGAATTCAAATCCGGAAAGCGGTTTTCCTTCTCCTCGATCTTTGTAAAAATTATTTAGGTGAACTACATAAGAATTCACAGCAGCAATGTTCAAAATGTTATAGAAAAATGCTACAGGACACCTCTTAGTTTTCCTTCCCGTATAAGTGTCTTGGCAGAGCCTATCAAGACCGTCAACACCTCCTTTGGTTGTATTATAATTGAGAACATAGTATACTCAAATAGTATCCACACTCAATCAACCCTCCGGAAAAATCCGAATACAAGCCGAACAGCGAGCCATAAATCTTCGGTAGCAGGTAGGTAGGTAAATGCTGACGCGAGGATTGGCGCGAATATAAACATATGCTTCGATGAGAGATTTCAGGATTACCATACCTCTAAAAATCAATAACAATGCAGAAAAACAAATTCGTTCCATGCAATCTTTTAGTTTTTTATTAGGATCTGGCAGCACTCCTATGTTCTGAAATGCGTAAAAGAACACGTGCGTCGAAAATTTTATTTGCATTTTGGTTTGTTTCTTTTGCGCGCCAAACATGGGATCAGCTGTAATGCCCCGGATCAGCTGACGTGCCCCTGGGAAAATTCAAAAAGTGTGCAACACAGGGTAAATGAAAGGTGTGGGTACTAGTTGAGTATACTATGCTCCTTACGCGCGCCAAGCCAGGGCTCAGCTGACTTGCCCCGGATCAGCTGACGTGCCCCGGATCAGCTGACATGCCTCTGGGAAAATTCAAAAGTGTGTAACACAGGGTAAATGAAAGGTGTGGGTACTAGGTGAATGTGCTATGATTGAGAATAATCTCTGGCTTTCGACTTCCAGGATTGAAAGAAGCTTCGTCATGAACGGTGGATATGAGCGCTAAAAGTTTCGGCGTTGTTGGCTCATAAGAAACTGCTTTAATAGTATTCGGGAACAAAAAAGTCGATGATCCAGGCTTTCTGCCATTGAATTTTATATCAACGAATTCAGAAAATAATTCTTTTTAGGGTTTTGTACTAAAATACAAAACCCTATTGCAATCACGACCTGTGTCTGTATGCCACAGCACTTTTTCTCCGAAACTATAGAAGCTACAGCAATGAAACTTTGTGGAAAGGTCAGAAGTGGTGACTTCTTGAAATTTTAAGGGTGGAAAATTTTTTCGAAGGGTTTTAAGGTCGGTCCCCCCATATAGGGAGGTGACTCTAAAAAAAATGTTCACCATTGGTAGTCGAGTAGGATGTCGTTGGAAAGATCTTAATAAATCTTTTCAAAACAAGTCTTAAAATTGCCTTATCAGTACCGAGGGAGACAGGAGAAGGGAAAATGCACGAACTTTTCACGTACCCCTGTCGCGATTGGACACCTTTCTTCCGAAAATCTGAAAAAATCATGAATGCAGGCCTTTATGAGTACAACGACAACAAATACGTGAGAAGTCGAAATTCACTCAACTTTGTTAGTAATAGTATGATTTAAAGGTCTTACGTTTTCTTGAATAAACTCTCAACGCTACGTTTAAATTCAATAAAATTCAGTACACAGATGACTTTACATAAGATTGATCTGTCCTGAAAGTTTCATAAAGATAAAAAATATTTAACGAAGTTATAGCGATTTGAATTTTCCTGTGTTATTATGGAACAATATGCGCCGTATTACTATGAAAACATATGGCTACGGAACAAAATGCGCATTTTACCGACTCAGACACTACAGCTTTGCTAGGATTTGCATGAAAATTTCAGGAATGATAGGTTTAATGAATATCTTTGAGAATTGGTTCAGCTAGTGGTATCAGTAATCGTTAAACAAAATAGTGGCTGTTTTAAATGCGAAGATTGAATAATCCTGAGTTATTTTTTCGCAACTTCAACGTTTAAGGTGCATGCTTGTAAAACTTGGTTCAATTTAATGAATGAATGAAGATGAGTACCTACAATTAATACTCATAGGTGAAGCAAATTGAGGAGGCAGGAGAGAGCTCCTAGCAAAAGGGCTTTGTAACCATTCTAGGATTCGAAAAAATTGGCCATGAATCGATGATTTCAGTACAGGGGAGTGGCCCCTGAAAAAAAATTTCATCAAAGGTAGCCGATATGGGTATCAAATGAAAGTTCTCTATGGGAGCTTTTCAAAACAGTTCTTAAACTGACAATTTTTGCGTCAGTGGGGGCACAGGAAGGGAAAATACTTGAAAAATGTGTTTCCTCCCTCGCGAATGGACACCCATGTTTTAAAAAATCTGAAAACATTATCAAGGGTAATATTCATTAGTATTACAATAACAATTACCTCAGAAGTCAAAATTCGTTCAAATTGGCAATAATAGTATGATCTTCGAACTTCATATTTTCTCCAATGAAATCGTCTTTGACATGTTTCTTGATTTTATTCGTTGCTACTGGCTGCATTTTGTAAGTTGAGTACGAAACCCTTCTGGTAGGTCTATCTACCTAACTTGTTTATTTTTGGAACCGTTCCAATCATAGTTACCCTGTAGCCTTTCAGTAATGTTTTTGTCAAAGGAATACTTGGAAACCAATTATCCATGGTCAAATTTCTGTTAGATCCAGAAAAATGTTCAATAAGCTTGAGGGTGTAGTAGGAGCCAGCAGCTTCGTCACTTGGGTTGGATTCTCTTCCAAGAGCATTGCACATATATTTTGTTGCTTTATCGCAAGTCATTATTATTTTGATCCCATATTTGTTGGGCTTGTTCGGGATGTACATTCGAAATGGACATCTTCCACGAAATCCAAAAAGCTGCTCAACTATTGTGAGATATGGTTCTGGCCCATAGTTTGATTTGCATTTCTTGATAAATAATTCCCTAAGCTGTAAAATAGGTGCTAATTTAGTATTTCTTTGATCCCTCGTAGTCCTATTATCGAACCATAAGGCTCGTAGCAAAGACTTGAATCTAGCGTCAGACATAATGGCACGATGTATATCACCATAGTACACTGGGTTATGCAGAATTTCAGAATTTAGATGATTGTTCTTCATCGTTGCTGCATAGTGTAGACAACACAAGATTCCCATCAATTCATCTTTCAGCAGGTTACCAGTTGTACTTTTACATTGCACTTCATACATCGACTTTAAGGTCTGAATTTATTTATTCGTATTTTATAGAATTATTGCCATGATCTCTTGAGAGAAAAAACTTCTAAAGCACTCTAAAGGTGTTTTCGCAGAGCTTGCAACGCAAGGTGTACCTGCCATTGTATGGATGATATTTTTACCCAAAGTTTGGCTTATGCGGCTTATTTTTTTGGTGGGGTTTTCCATTCGTAGCTGCTGTTCCCAACTTTACTACCTTCGCTTCAACATTGGATGAGTGATGTTTCGTTTCTGCTATCTTCAACTTGATTATTGGAATACTCACCTTTTCTTTTTTTACCGGAGCCTTGATTTTTTGTTTGTGTTTCTGGATACTTCCTTCCTTTTGTCATAGAGTCTTCTTCTAAATTGTGGATCGTGTTCATCAACTCTTTGCCGTTATTAATGTAATTTTCTGGCACAGGCTCAAATTCTGATCCAAAATCAGTATCTGGTTCTGCTTCTTCATCGTCAGAATCCATATTCTCCAATAATTTGAGAATCTCCTTCTCTGTTAAAATGTTATTTCCCGCCATCTTATTTGTAGAAATAAATCCAAGGTGTTTATTACTACATAAATAATATTTTATACTGATAAGTGCCATTGATCGTACTCATAGTCAAAATGACTCATCAAATTCCATATCATGGTTGGTAACCATGAGCCAGAATGACCTGCAAAATTTTACGTTAAAAGGTAACCCTAAGCCATTTTGACTCACTAAGTTTTTAAAAACAGGTTCTCACCTAACGACAGAGTCTACTTTCCGATTTGTGACCGCCGGGCTCACGTGCACAACGTAACTGGCTGAGATCACCTGAGCGCTCATATATATAACTTCCGTCATTGAGAGAAGAGAACGATTGAAGTGAGTCAAGTGAGTCAAAATGACTCAGGTTACCTTCCCCGGGTTAAAGCACGATGTCTTGTTGACAAATGTCGCTCCAGACGGGAGCAAATAATGCACTGCGGATAGTCAACACCATTTTCTGGTAAAGAACCAAAATCGTATTTAATGTGCTCTTCATTATAATGTCGCTTTTTACACGAGCTCATGTCGATATACACTCGTTCACGCACAAAAATTAATGTATCAATCCTTCCCGTATAAAAACATATGTATTGACAATATGATGAAAAGGAAAATGAAAAATTACATTTCCAAAACACAGCTGTTGTTATATTGTTTTGAGGAAAAAATTACAATAACCATTTCATTTGCACCAGATACGGTAGCACCGAGCTACAGATAGAGATAAGGTGTGCATGTTATTTTTTGCTCATTCTCATTCCTGGAAGCTCTTTGCAGTTCATCATATTTCTTGAGAGTGAAATTTAGATGCTTAGGAGGTACTTGAATCATCCAATCCTTTCACATAAATTTTATCACCCTTGAGTTTTCATTGTTTTCCTTCCTTGCTCACCACCTCTTTATTAACGAAATCAGCAATTTCCTCTCATATGCCGCTACGCTGCATTTCGCGGATAAAATAATATAAAATTGATGCTTTGACTTTGGCGAATTCGAGAAAATTTACATTCAATATACTCAGCATCAAAACAACGAATTTTTTTATGAAATTCGATGTAAAGCAATCGACAGATGGCTTCCTCTTAGTTCACACTTCAACACTAAATGGCTCAGCTGAGAATATTCATTCTACGCTCTTATTGGAAATCTTACATGATGTAAATTAGCTATCATTTCTAAATATTATTATTTTTTTTTCAATCACATCCCTTCCCTACTACTCTTTCCATCAATCTTTCTTCGTCGCGAAACGCTCGTGTGATCTGCATTCACATCTAGTCGCTTCGTCCTTAGTGCCACCCAGACAACGTTTAATACATCAGTATAAGGGGGCACACAATATAATGTGAACTAATCCTTTTATGAATATCTAGTCCAAATTTATAATCAGCTCTCTTAGATAAAAAAAAAAATTCAATATATTACAACGCATTCAAAAAAAAACTCTGAGTAACTATCTCTTCAGTATCTCGCCGATAGGGTTAAAAAATGCCCTAAGATACTGAGCTTACAAAAGCAGAACTTCAGGTCCACACTTTAATCAGTGTTCATTAAATGCTCCCTTAGTCTTTCTTAAATACCACAAGTGAGTCTGCTTTCTTGACCATTTCTGGTAGATTGTTATATATACGCAGAGCATCATTTCTGGCATCGCTCTTTTGACGAACCATTCTGGCAAAAGGTATTACGAATCGATCATCATTCTACGCGTTATATGGGTTGATCTGTGATACCTTAATTAATAGTGTTCGTTCCGATCCATTAGTCTTTAAATTTTTGTAGATAAACTTAGATTTCTCCATTATAATGATTTGGCTAAAGGTTAATGATTTTGCTAATTGGTAAACCAAACTAGTTTGAGTAATCATTGGCAGTTTCAGAATGTTTTTATACGCTTTGGTCAGCAGCCTGGATATACTATTTAGATGGCGCTTTGCCTATTGACTCCAGATAAGTGCTCCATAATGGAATTTCGTCAGCACAAATACATTTGGAACAAGCTTCTTGATGAGCATTGGAAAAGCCGTATATCTTCTTAACAAGCCTATTATTTAAGCTAATTACCTCCTTAAGCTTTTTATATGTGGCAACCAAGTCATACGATAGTCTATGATAAGACCAAGATATTACATTTCTAGCACTCTTTGCAATTCGTTGCCGTTAATATTTAGGTCGACATCTATGTCTCCTTTATTCTTTTGCTTAAAAACAATATATTTTGTCTTTGTAGTGTTCAATACTCGTTTACTTCGATTAGCCACTAATAACATTTTCCTAGATCCTCGTTGATGGTCTTTTCAATATCAGTTTTGTCTCATCCTGAATAAAGTAGAACTGTGTCATCAGCATATCCCGTCAGCCCACATGTATTTAAATTATTTGTGTATAACAAGAACAAAGTTGTGCCAAGTATTGGGCCTTGGGGAGCTCCTGTTTTCGTAGGTGCTCGATCACTCAGGACGGTGTTGATTAAAATTCTCTGCGATCTCCAAGTAATTCTTAAACAACTGCTTATGGCTACCTTGAATACCACACGATTCAAGTTTACGACGCAATACATCATGATCAACTGTGTCAAATGCTTTTTCAAATCCACAAAAATTGCGATGATATAATCACCTCTTTCAAATCTTAGATTGATGAAACGTGTGACGAAATGTAGCGTATCGAAAGTACTATTGTTCTTTTGAAAACCAAACTGATGTTGGCTTAAAATAAAGTTTTCTACTAAGAATGATGTCAACCGATTGTTTAGTATTTTTTCAAATATCTTACTAAATCCCGTCGGCAGCGCAACCGGGCGATAGTTATTCGGATCAAGATGATCACCACCCTTAAATATAGAAACTATTTTTGCAAGTTTTTCTTCTTCCGGAAATGATCCATTCCTAATATGCACGTTTATAAAATTTGCCATAAGCTCGGCTATGTTCTCCTCGATTATACTCATCTCATTCATCGTGATGGTATCGATACCTGGCGCCGTATTCTTTTTCAATCCATTGATTACATTTAAGACTTCCATTTTATTTGTTTGATGAATATGAAGGCTGGAATTTGACATATTTGTATTTATATATAATTCAGAAATGAAAGTTCTAACTATGATATGGGTTAAATTGCTCTACTTCATATTCATTAATATGAAATGGCATAATTTTGTCATACCTCAGTTAAAAATTCAATTTGTGGGTAGCATAACCAGAACGAGAGGGAGAGCATCATTGCAGTCACCTTATAGTAAAGTAAGACTTTTTTGCAGCACCATATAAGATCTCATCGTTGTTCATTTATGTTCTATCACCAATAAATTATTTTGAAGTGATTGTTGCCTTACATAATATTGTATCTTCAAAAGCTACCTTGATAATGTTTGATTGCAAAGGCATAAAATGACCTCAGCTTGCGATCAATGAAATCACTTTATGAAATAAGCACAACTGAGAAATTCCTCAGTGAATTTCAGTGCGTAGTTTTTCTCGCGGTTTCAATATAAAATATTTGGCAACTTTTCTACATTAGAGTCTTTGTGAAATTATTGAAAAAAATTGCTAAGGTAAGCTTTGATGAAACGGTTTTCTTTAAGGTAAAAGAATGCGATTTAGGTCAATCTTCATGGCGTACCCTGAATAGCGCTAAATGACGTCATACTGAACTGATTGCTGAGCTCAAACTTACATTTTAGGCTGGTAGACATAAAAGGTTAAACCAAGTTAAAAAGAACAGTATGGCTGAAGTGACAGTCTAGCGCAAACTGCTCCAAAATATCTATCATGACAAAAGGGAAAACCTTGGCTATCCACAGTTTACATTAAAGTTTGCACCATTGAGTTGGTTTTGTAGATCGGGGTGAGGAAAATTCCCAATTAATGGTGCACATGTCCCCATAAAGGCTGTCGCCAACATTTACATTGCCTCCGTGTATTGGAAAGACATCAATAAAGTAGCTACACAAACGAAAGTAGATAATGGTTCCGAGCGGACCGAATAACTATGATGTCTCAACAATCATTAACTATGCGTATTACTACCGAGAACATACCCCAAACGGAGATCTTTACACCATTTCGATGCAGCTGGAATATAGTACGTAGGCAGGATTACTATGCACTCGCTACTAACACTGCCTGTATCAGAAAATTTGGCGGTATAAGAAACCCAAGGGATAAAGAAGCCTTGAAACTTAAATGTCATGACGATCAAAATAACATAAGCAAAGAAGAATTCTGGAGCTCTTAGAGCAGATTGGACATTAAAGACGCTGATTTGGAAGATTGTAATAATTTTCTTTTCATCTGTACGTTTGAGATTTCCCAAACGAAATTTTAAACCGACCTCTCATTGGCTATAGACATTAAATCTTGGTATATGCCAACGAGTTGTACCGAATACGTCAACTAGTGCGAGCACCCTTAGTCTACTCCAAGGTGGGTGCTGGCAGGCTAGCTACTTCGAAGAGGAATATCGGGTGCCAGTCTTCCGCGAGCAGACAAAGTCCGAATATTTTTTTTTTCAGCCACTAATCAAATTTCCGATTAAAACGTGTCAAAACAACTTCCGGCAAAAAATTTACACTCTACTTCAGACCGTGCGTCAAGTCAAAACCAGTTGGGTAGACAGAACTACGCTCATGTCAAACGGGTTTTGACCTCAAACTATAAATATGCAGATATGTAGAATAATGTAATTCAAGAAAAATTTTCATGAAACGCACAACAAATACACTCTTACTTTAAAAGAACTCCATTTCGCTCATTGATTGACCTCAATCTTAGATGTACTTTTGTTATTCATCTTATCTGAAAATTTGAAGAAAATGCTATCAAAGGTGTAGTGTCCAGTTCGATGGAAAGCCCATATAGTAGAAAAATTGTATATGATTGTTGTGATTGGAGGAAATCCAAATGTCAATAACTCAGTAAATTTTATTGAAACTTGTAGAATGTAACGATCGTTTAAATAACTACTAACATGATCTCATCCAATTTAAAGATACTATATTAATATAGTTTTTCAGACGAAATTATTAAATCCTATTATTTTTAGCAAAGTTAAACGAATTTGAACCTCTAAGTTAATTGCTATTCGATGTGCCTTCGTGATTTTTAGGGTGTGAAAATTTTTTTACAAAAACGCACTGTTTTTGCGTCCTGTCTGTCTGTTCATCCATCTGTCTGTCTATCGGTCCGTCTGCCTATCTATCCACAAGAAGTTTCTTCAGAAATTATAGGAGCTATAAAGCTCAAACTTTTTGAAAGGGTCAGAAGTGGCGGTCTCTCAAAAGCTTAGGTCTTATTAAATATTTCCAAAGTTTTTAAGGGGGCTCTCTTTTACAACGAAGTGCCCAATAAACAGTCTTTTTCGTCAAATGTATGAAAAGTTTTAGCACTTTCAGAATCTGAAAAAAAGTCATTTTATGCATCAAGGGGTCCAAGGGAAAACGTACGAACAATATTTGTGTCCCCTCCTATCTTTATTGGACACTTTAAAGCCGAAATCTGAAAAATCACAAAGGTAGGTGTTTATGAGTACAAGGGCAACAAATAACTTTGAAATCAAAATTCACTCAACTCTGTTAATAATAGTATGATTTGTAAATTTTACATTTTCCCCCACAAATCAAAACGGTGCACTTACACTTCTCAAAATTTTACAGTTATGTATGTTGATATAAGGCCATAGTCCCCACGAAAATTCATGGAAATCAGATCATTATCAAAGGAGTTATCACTATTTCAATTATATAGAATTATAAGAACCAAAATACGTGTTGATGGTTGATACATATTTTAACTTGACCCGGGTACTCTTATTTCCTACGGGTTTTCATGAAAATATAAATAATAATGCTTAAGTCAATAATTTTGTTTATTTGGTATCCGCAGGCCAATTCTCATTTTTCTTTAAAACCCACCGGGCCTTGCATTGTTGTGTGAGTAGACGCGTTTCGACTACTTCGAGTCATTTTCAGTGCAAAGGATGTGTTGATGGGAATGCTTTTATATAGTCGTAGGATGGGTTGAGCCATCTGACCTAATTACCCATCCGCTCAACCCATTCCACGACTATATAAAGTCATTCCCTTCAACACATCCTTTAGACACTGAAGATGACACGAAGTAATCGAAACGTGCCTGCTTACACACCAAAGCAAGGCCCGACGGTTTTTAAAGACCGATATAAACAAGAATCCAAGTAAGCATCATTTTTCTCATAGGATTAGTAAGTTTTTTTAGTGGGAGATAGAGTTCACTTTTCGAATGAGTGTGAACGAGTTACACCTGAAAAATTGTTGGCAGTCAGTGCTCAAAACCGTATTTCGGTAATTCTGCGAGTGCTGTGGTTGCTGCATTGCTACGGTACAAAACCGTTTCACATACCGAATTTTTGACAGAAGCGCTGATGAAATCCCTCCTTTCCTGTTTTTTCTTTTGGAAATTCTTCCTCCTCTCGTTGACTACTTTTGCTTTAGGACAACCTCTGAAGCTTGCAGGGTGTCCCTTAGCATTGCAGTTCACACAGAAGGTTCCGTCTTTTTTTCTCGTCCATTGAGATTGACATTCAATGGATTTATATGGCTTGTCGCATTTTACGCATCCGTAATTAGAAATGATGTGGCTAAATCTTTAAAAATTGAAGCACTGGTAAGTGCAATTTTTCGCAGGCGTTCCCATTGCATCTTCTGATATAATAGGAACCTTATGTCGATCGCATTCTTCACTTCAAAGTCCGTTTTGGACTGAACGAAGAAAGATGAAAGCGTCATTTTTCCCCTCCTAGAGGTTAAAGAGGAGAACCATTTTGCTGGTAGGATATCTTCTCCGAGATTTCCCTTCAGCTCAGCCTCGACGTTATTCTCGTCGTATGAGCTGTGCACGCCTTTTTGAAGGAGAGTCAATTTTCTCCCTCCCGGAAGAGATTAGGTGCAACATTCCGCTTTCGCACACTTCAAAAAATTAAATAGGCTGGTATTATCCTCAGCCATTTTAGGGTGCAGCAAAGTTCGTGAAGAGCTGTTCTCCATCATGTTGAACTCTGGCTCCTTTTGAGGGTTTCGGGTGCAAGCCCTTTTAACACACTATACACTGTAGGAGCCACCCACTCTTTTTTGGTAACAGCCCCGCTTGGCTGCTGGGGTTTCAATTTCCCTTTATTGCCCTCAAGGCCCGGTTTGCCCCCCAGGATAGGGTATGGTCCCCGAGAAACTGGCGGAAGCTATTTTCGCTACCTTTTTGAGTTAGGCAAAATCCCACTTGCTCACTTCAAGGGTCTTCGTTACCTTTGAAGTAGGCTCCTGCGTTAGAGGCCCTATTGACTTCTTTTTTGCTTCTGGCTTTACGATAGCCTCTTCATCACAACTGTCCGTGAAACTTCCACCCTCGTTCATCTTCATGCCGCAAGAAACTTCCGGCAATTACAATTGCAACTAACAAGCAAGTCCAGAATAAATTTCTCATTTATGTCCTCTCCAAACTTCATACACAAACGCTCCAAGTTTTTCCTCGCTTTCCGCATGAAGCTTCATTTAGTGGCGGAAAGCTCCCCAGCCTCGTTATTTTACCCCATACATACAGATTCTAAACAAAACTTGGAATACTGTCACGGGAAGATGAAAGAATGCAAAAATCTGCAACTCTTATTGCCTAGTGATTAAAAAAGCAAAATAATTGTATTGTAAAGAAAAATAAAAAAATTAAAAAAGCGTTGAGAATAATCGTTTCCTTTATTTCTGTTCGATGCGAATTTAACTCCTTCTGTCCTCTCCTCTTATTTCACTTGTTTTTTTACTCGTCCTTACTCTACGCGCCTTGGACAGGAGCTTTACCTCCTTTTATGTTTCACCAATTTCGAAAAAATTCCTTTTTCCTCCAAAATTCCTCCAAATTTCCAATTTCTTTTAGATTCAAATTTTCATAGAAATCCTTCGAAAATATTATGCTGCTCAATCCGTACTCCTTTATCTTTAATCATTGAGTTGTATTAAACATTTGTATATGGATAAAACCGATAATGAAATGAATTTGTAGTAACCGAGGAGCTATGGCTCTAAAAGCCAGCGCTGCCACAGGCACACAGCACAAACCCAATTTAACAAGGAGTAACCATTCAGTCACCTTCCCCATCGCAACACTCGCTCCTTTTCTTTTTTTTTTCACATGAAAAATGAGTCAAGAAAATTTCTTTTGTATTTAACCCCCGGGAAACAAAATTCTAAAAATGTTTAAAATTTCTAATGTGTAGTATCTTATTACCATATCTTTTGAAGATAATTTAACGAATTGCGGTGTAACGCGGTATACAAATGCTTAGAACGAAACGGCTAACCCCTTTAATTATATGAACGATAAAATCATTGTATCATTTAAACCCCTTAAAATTTGTCCAATTTTACCCATTCCAACCATAATATTAATTAAAAATTGTTTTGTTTGCCGGTAATTAATGTGAGCCTGCCTAATTCTTCCGATTTTTCCCACCTAATTACGCCTAATCATCATAAACGAAAAATTGCTTTCAATTGATAACTTAATTGAACCTACAAAGGACAGTGAAAATAGAAATTGCAAATACCGCCGTCATAAACTACAAATGATAAGGAAAAAGTACATTTGATAGCAACAAAAACCTTCAATCGTGTGATTTCCCCCTTTCTGAAGGTGTTCGTATTGTTCGACTTGCCCATAAAGTGTCGTAGTTGCTTGAGTGTACGAGTTCCGCAAGAGCCGTACAGTGGAAGATTTAGAATTGCGGAAAAGAAAAGAGTCCGTCGGAGATTGGGGGAGTCGAAAGTGCACCGGCAGGCAGGGTGGTACGAAACAAGGAGACTGCTTTTGAGCGTGGTGTCCGCGGGATTTGAATGCTATTGTCGCGTTTTGTTGGACTGCGGTTGAGAAGACTTTCCGTTCGAGTTTGTTTCGAAAGTTTATTCACATTTATCATTAAAAGGCTTTTGCTAATAATCTTTAACGAGTGTGTTGAGTCTCGCCGTGAAAAATAATGTTCCTGTTCTTCGTATGGTCCGACATTAGAATACCTCAACCGTTACGTACGTACGGTACACACTAGGCGGAAGAGAAAAATAGTAACGGACACGTCCGCTATTATAGTGCCGATGCGAGTAGTTAAGGTTCGAGGAGTGTGCCGGGGCAATGAGACTTGCGTGGTGTGTTTAACACAAATGGGCATTATTTAGTGAAGAAATGAAAATTGTCTCAGGGAATTAATTAGAAATCTGATTTCTAGCGCTGATAGCGAGTTCAAAATATTTTTAAGTGTCATAAGAATGTTGGCTAGTCCTAGACAAGTGTGTGTGAACGAGCGAGAGAACGGTTATCGCTGCTATTTTCATAACAACAATAAATGAAAATACATAAAATCTCCATTTGTGCGCTTAGGAATAATATCGCGAGTTAATGTTGGAAAGGAGATAATAAGAACCCATTAATAAGATAAAGATATAATACGCCTTCAGTACAAAGTAAATGTATAAATAATTAAAACAAATCATCAATCAGCGAATAAAATTCAACTTAAGTCTTATAATAGAATGCTATAAGAAAGCTGTGATATTCGTGCGACAGATTTTGAATTTGATTCGAATTCAATACTAAAAGGATAAACCCAACAACAATAATAACAAAAGTAAAACACATCACTATTCAACTTTTGTTGAGGATGCTGGAGTGCTACGCTGACCGCGTTAAATATCGATATGAAAAACGTTTTAATTTGTAAGAGCTTCATTACCACGTGCGTTTGAGCATTTACCGAAAAAAAGAGTTGTATTTACATTTCAGGGACATCGGCATCGTCGTCGAGCGCTCGAAGGACCATGCGGGTGAGTGCCCTTAATTTTGTTATATATTTATACATAATTTTGATTACATTTTTTTTACGTCTACGTTTTTTTTTCACATCTGTTTTTATCCAGTTTTTATATTAGAGTTTAAATTCTTTTTTCTAAATCAAGCACTTCCGATATCAATTTAAAATTTTTTGCGTTAGATTTTTTTTTTGTGTGGTTTACCGGTCTAATTAAAAAAAAAAAAAATAATTATTATTAAATTTTCGTTTTTTTTGGAAATACCTCAATAATTATTAAATTTTCGTTTTTTTGGAAATACCTCAATAATTATTAAATTTTCGTTTTTTTTTGGAATTACATCAATAATTATTATATTTTCGTTTTTTTTGGAAATACATTGCTTTTCATTGCCTTTTAATCTCTTTTATATACATTGCTTCCTATTGTTTTTAAATTTTTTATATACATTGCTTTTCATTGCCTTTCAATTGTTTATATTCATTGCTTTTCATTGCCTTTCAATTGTTTATATACATTGCTTTTCATTGCCTTTTAATTGCTTTTATATACATTGCTTCCTATTGCTTTCAAATTTTTTATATACATTGTTTTCTATTGCTTTTAAATTTTTTATATATATTGTTTTTTATTGCTTTAAAATTTAACTGGAATCGGGTTGCAATAATGAGAGAACCATGTTTGTTGAGTTGCATGGAAAGTATGAAGCAATAATAATGGATTATTAGATTAGAACGCCGGTCTTTTCATTTCGTTCTATCTGACCGGGTATAGGACCCGGTACGATGGTAGGCTCTTCACGTTACAAATGAGCCAGCCATCGCGCATTAATAATCCCATATAATCTTTCTGTTTCAGGTGACTTTATGGGTTGAGTGGCCCAAGCCAAGTGCCTTTTTATGGCATAGAGTTATGCAATTCAATTGTATAATTCTATGACATAAATTGGTCACCGGGGTACTCCCCTTCTGATAGGAAAGTTCATATAATTCAAGTTGTATGAGTTTTCCACTCAGAAGAGGAATACCTGGCCACTTCAACAATTTAACATTGGATTTATTCCGGTTGGGTGGGCATGAAGGGGCTCCACCACCACCCGGTTGCCCCTCTTTCATTTGTGGGCCCTGAATGTATTTGGGTAAAGACGAGGTCACCCCAAATTAGTCTTTCTTGTCAGGTTGCACTTGTTCTCGTAACAAGTCATAATTCCTTCGTGGAGGTTATCTACAAATTTGCGACTTCGGTCGTCCTCGTGTGATCTTTGCAAGCAATATTTGTAGTGAGTCCTCGTGCCGGGGAAACGAACCCGCCCCACGACACCGCAATGCTAGTCTGCCAGCGCATTCACGCGTCTCCGGACGAAAACATTCTCGGCAGGAACTAACACCTTCCTCTGCCGAGGCAGCAGAACATCGCTGCAGTCCTTTACGGACATTTATGGAAACTCACTATTCACTACAAATTGCTAACCGACACCAAAACCTTTCTTTTTCAGTATGTGCTCGCTCTTTTTCAGGAGGTATGGAAGATCGAAGGTGAGTATGCTGCAGAGGGGGTAGGATTTCAATAATCCGTCACTGATCAGTTCGGTACGCAATGCCGTAGCATTGTTTCTTTTGTAGTGAAATAGGGTAGATTAATTCTCCGTAAAGGACTGCAGCCATGGTCTGCTGCTTCAGTGGAAGAGGATGTTGAGATCCGCCGAGATTGGGCTTGTCTGAGGACGCGTGAATGCGCTGGCAGGCTAGCGTTGCGGTGTCGTGGATCGGCTTCTTTCCCCCTAGCACAAGGACCCGTTACAAAAAAATTTCACATTCACGAATTACGGGGTCAAAGAAATGTTGACCGAAGTCAAAAAGGAGGTAACCTACTAAGGGTCAAAAGGTATTACTGACTCAAAAGGCAAATTGGGCCTGGAGAAAACAGACGAACCTAAGATGACTTCGTAGTTACCCATGAGACTTATGCCCTACAAATAAGAGTGGGATATCCAGATGGTAGCGGTGGCCCCTCGTACCCTCCCAACCGGATCAAGATCCAAATGTAGATGTGGCCGTGTATTTCCAATTTCAGTGAAAAACTCACATAAAAGTACTTTGTATGGTTTTTTCCCTTAAATGAGAAATACAAACGTAACCGATTTATACTATGGCGTTATGCAATGAAATAACATAACTCTATATCATAAAAGGGCACGCGATCGAAAGGCCACTCTACCCAGGAGGAGCCCCTGTTAAACGAAAAGAAAAGGAGGAGCGCACCCGATAGCTAGCCCATTCTAGTGGAGGAGCCTGCCGTCGATGCGGGTTCTATACTCGGTCAGGTTGACCGAAATCGAAAGACCGAAGGTGTAAAGTTAATAATTCATTTTATTTTTTTTACTTTAGGTATTTCTGTATTTAGTTTCACTATAAAATATTACAGTAGTCGTGTGTTCCAAGTAGTAGAGCAAAGAAATAGAACACTTTACCGCGGAATAATTTTTATTAGTTGCTTTGGGAGAGAAAAATAAAATTTTAGAAATTATAGCATTAAGCGAGTAATTGTCACAAGATCACATCAAGTTTACGAGTAAGCTCCCCTTACACAACCATAAATGAAGTGCATTAAAAAATTGGCCTTTATCTGAAATGATTTGCATTTTTTCCAGAACTATAATTTAATCTAATAGATGAATTTACTTATCCGTCGTCATACCAGAATCATTTCTTCAAAATTCACATTTCAATTTTTGGAAAAATACAAAAACAAAAACAAGACACTTTGCTTTAATATGGTTAATCATAAGATTACATATTTTTACGTACACTTTTAAGTTACGTTTCCTTAGATGCAAATAATTACAATTTTGTTGATATTTATTTAATTGATCTAAATAAATTCTCTAATTTAGTTTTAGTTTCACATACCACTTATAGTAACTTTAATCGAAAATTCTGATTTATCTTTATTTTTATTTCAGTGGTAACCATTAATGTATTTTTGAGTTATTGATTATTATATGAAAAGAAAAACAAAATAAAAAGTTACGCTTTGTAATAACAAAATTAATCACATTATAAAAGGACAAAATACAGGTAATATATGTACTTAATTATGAGATACTTCGATGAAGTTTTGATTTTACGAATTAGTTTACTCAGTGCTTTGAGAGGAATAGAATAAATTTTTGCTTACCAGGATGATATTGGTGTATTTTTTTTCTTCCCTTACATTCCATGTGCTCAAATTTATTATGATTTTATTCATTCGACATAATAATTATCCAAAAATTCTATTTTAAATTCTATATATAGTAAATCTGGCATATCAAATATAGGGAGAAAAAATTGTTGCAACATTTTTTCTCTACTGTCCAGCAAATATTCTTTTGTGTTTACGTAACGCGGTATATATATACAATATATATATATATATATATATATATATATATATATATATATATATATATATATATATATATATATATATATATATGTATATATATGTATATATAAATATATATATATATATATATATATATATATATATATATATATATATATATAATAGGGGTACCGATTCGCGCGGTTTTTTTACGAGAATTGAAGCTTTATTTTGAAAAATTGCTTTTAGACGATCGGAAATGGTTTGTTAAGCGTCGCGAAGAGATTTTGCAAGTATGGGATGGATCTTGGTCGAGCAATGTGTCCAATTCGGGATCTTCAAACTTTTTTGGCTGTCCAGGCCGTTCATCGTCCTCCAAGTCAAAATTGCCACTTTTAAACCGTGCAAACCACTTCTGGCACATACGCTCAGCTAGAGCATGGACACCATACACTTCCACCAAAATACGACGACTTTCGGCAGCCTTTTTCTTCAATGAAGAAGTAGTCCCCGAAAAACACTTTATTCGACACAAAATTCGACATTTTCAGAGTAAAAAGAAGTATTGTTGTTTACGCTTCAGCTAAATGACACATACTGATTCTAAAACGATATGACAGTAGCTTTCCAACACATATTTGGAAAGGTGAATCACTGGAATAAAAATCAAGTTACGCCATCTGTTAGAAAACCCCTGTTATATATATTAGATCATGTGAGCTGATAAAACTCACTGTGAACTCACTTGTATATGAAAAGGAGAAACAATTCCTTTATTCTCTCGTTGTTTGTGGCGTAAAAAAGAAAGTAAAAAAGTAAAGTGCGCGTTTTAAAATTTTACGATGATTTTGTTGTTATTAATTTCTTGTGTTCTTTGTAGAATATCAGTAGGTCGCCATTGTAGCGTTTTAATTTATACTTAATTTAATGTCATTTCAATAGTGGCTTGAAAATGTATTTTTAAGGTTCACTTGAAAAATCTCTGTTTGACTTGTTCATCCTAACACCAATAAATATCCCGTGTGTGTATGAAAACTTAAATTCAACAATATACATAGATATGGTTAGTACTCAAAAGTTTTGTATAAAAAGGAATATTTACAGTAAAAAGAGTAGTATAAAAACATCACTTGCACTACGAAGAATATTATTTAACGTATTGTGTATAAATAAATGTGCACGTTATTTTTTTTTATGTCTGTTGTTGCTTTCGCGATGAATTTGTTCTTTAATAGGAAATTTAACAAATCAACTTTGGATCGTCTGTTCCATTCCATCAAAACAATTTTTTTACGTTTTCATTCCAAATCCACTTGTTTTAAACTACTTATGAGAGAGATAGAGATCCATAATGATTTGAGACTGCATGTAAGTGAAAGGTCTTGTTGCCTCCCGTTTGCAACTCTGTACGGGCCATTTATGAGTTCATATCGTTCATGTCGAGGTAAACTAGATAGTAAGCGTGTGTTTAGGAGGCCCTCTGTCAAGTTCAGTGAGAATTATGGGTAGAGCAACTTAATTTTAATCGATGATGTAACACGGAGTGTTGAATAGTCAATGAATTGAATCTTTTAATGAGTATTTGATTTAAAGTGTAAATGAATGTTAATCGTGTTAAAAAATCGTGGACAGATGACAAAACTTTGCTTCTTCTTGTACGTGTTTCCTAACCCGTCTGAGTTGGCAGAAAAAAAAAATCTTTTAAAATGTCCAACTTAAATAGGGGACAACTTCGATATATACAATTTCTTGATCGCGTGACGCTCGTGGAAAACCTAAACTGAGTTGCAACTAGCAAACGACTATGTAAACTTGGTGTGAAAATAAACGGTTATCGTCTCAGGTATCATGGTTCACAGATTAATATTTATGAATATTGAATCATTTCTCATATTGCCTCTCCGCGGTACAGTCCTTTGATCAGCTAACACGATTAACCATCAATTACACTTTAAATCAAATACCGATTAAAAGATTCAATTCATTGACTATTCAACATTCCGTGCTACATGATCGATTACAAAAAAGTCGCTCTACCCATAACTCTCGCTGAACTTGGCGGAGCGCTTCGCAAACACACGCTTACTACCTAATTTACCTCGATATGGATTTTCCTACTCCCTACTCATGCCTCCGTTTCTTCGATTGAGTTAAACTTGTTGCGTATGTCACTGGCATCACAGTAGAAATTCACTTCAGGCAGGTGATAGCGTGTGCTATTGAAAAATGATAATAACCGGCATTAGAGAAGGTCGCCGTCAAAGAATCATTTAACAAACATTCAGTGCATTACACATGTAACAGCAATCGTCTAGCAGTATCTCCTCTTATTGTATGTGCTTGAAAAATTCCTCCCAAGTTGCTTATAATGTCGATGCCAGTAAGCGCCAAAAGTCGTGTGCAAGGTAGAAAGGAAGAAGTCAAGAAAATGATTCATTACATAAATACCTGTAAAATCATCAACACATCTTCTTCCTTCCCACTGGAACCATATGCTATGGTGTATCGCTCTGCTCTTCAAACAAACGCAGAAAACGCGAGTCCACGGAAATTCAAACTGTGAACCGCCGAAGATCCCTTCGCGGAATTATTCACTGAAATTCGGTTCAAATTTAAGCCAATACAGGACGACGAAGAACACGCTAGATTTCTTCAGATCCCGAAATTAATTTTTCGCATGTTGACAGTCTCGCCTGTGTTCTTCGAACCAAACAAATTCCGTGAGAAAATAACGGCAGCGATGCTGAGCGGTCAAAAAAAAAAATGTGTCCTTATCTCGAGATCTTGCGTGATGCAAAGAAAACAACAAACCCACGGTCAGCGCGGACTGACTCTTGGGGCTTGAATTTCTTGTGAACTTCTGGGCCCCGATTGTAATTTGCAACGACTTGAGTTGGTTGGGTTTTAAGGCAACCGCGAAATATTGCGCGATTCCTCACTTCTTGATCCTGCGTCGATTTTTCGATCGGATCATGTTCCCCGGACGGTATGGGGTAGTCGCGGATTTGCGTATTGGACGGCAAAAGTAGCTCAATCGCAAACAACACTCTCGTAGAATGCCCGGCGCGGGTTTTTCACGTTTTCCGAGCAAGGGGAATGCGGGCGAGCGGTCCGGTTTTGAGCTGGGACGATTCCCGTTGGATTGGAGACAAAATCGAGCTCGAATAAGGCAAAACCGCGGGTTTCGATCTTGCACTTCGCGATCTTCTTGGGTTTAACTGTTTTCGCTTGCAGGGTTAGAATAGCACTCAATTGATTACACAACGAGGTAACGAAACCAATTTTGCACAATCCCCATACGTACCATTTAACCCGAATGCCTGCTAGAATTTTCAACTCTTACCGCTTTAGCGAAAACCACAAGGGACTGTCACTCCACTCAGTTAAGAAAAACGGGCATTTATTATACAGATTTTCAGCTGCTTAATGATGGATTTATGCCTTTTTTCGGTCTTTTTGGGCAAAAGGACTGCTTGGATATTGGGTAGAACACCACCTTGTGCGATTGTCACTCCCGACAGCAATTTGTTCAATTCTTCATCATTGCGGATGGCCAATTGAAGATGCCGAGGGATGATTCTGGTCTTCTTGTTATCGCTTGCAGCATTTCTAGCCAATTCCAAAACTTTAGCAACTAGATATTCCATGACAGCGGCCAAATAAACTGGAACTCCAGCACCAACGCGCTCAGCATAGTTACATTTCTTCAAAAGCCGATGGATACAACCGACCGGAAAACTGCAATCCAGCACGATTTGAACCGGACTTTGCTTTGCCCTTGACTTTTCCACCTTTACCACGTCCAGACATCTCGATAAATTGCTATAAATTCTCCTAACTTTTTATTTAGATTCGCTTTAGCGAAAAGCACAAGGGACTGTCACTCCACTCAGTTAAGAAAAACGCGTCACGATTAGCCCAACCGCCTCGCTCGGTTGTTCTATTCCGAAACCCCGTTTGTTGTTCGTCGTCGCCTTACGGGACCTCGAAAACAGCCGCGCTAAATTGCATTAGGCAATGCCATACACGGACGGGATGCACTAAATCAGTGCTCCCATGTCCGAAGTTTCAATTGGCAGATTTAAAATTTTTCAAGAAAAATTTACTGAAGAAAAATGAAAAAGATTTCAAATAGTCATAAAAGTTAAATCTCATTAATAATATAATTAAAGGGAAACGTTTAAATTTAATATATAGGAAAATTAATATAAAATTACATTTGATAATATTAACAATAATAAGAAAGAAAACTATTTTATAAATTACGATTCTAAATTGAAGTAATTAAATATTTTTTCTAAATCAGCCATTAAAATTTCGGGTAAGAGTTAGGAAGGTTTTCGAGCAGTTTGCTTGTTATTACAATTTCTGGCACCGCGTCGGTGAGTAGTGGGGTACACGTGGATTTTGATTGGTGATGGCTCTATTTCTCTCTTCTGAACTGCAGGCATGGTCTGAGGGAGATAGAAACAGATTGATGTACAGTATAATCATTTAGATAGAAGTAATTTTAACGGATTTGAATCGGTGGCTGATAAATATGTATTCCAACTTAATCTGCTCGCGGAAGACCTGTGACTGAAATTCCTCTTCGAACAAGCTCGCCCGCCAGTGCCACCTCGGAGTAGACTAAGGGTGTCTGGACTTGTTGACCTGTTAGGTACAGTCCGCTGATACATTTCAAGACTTCATGTCTATACCAGATGCGAGGGCGGCTTGGATTTCCTTCGGGAAGTCTCGAAATGGGATGGACAAAGAAAAAAATTACAACAGCGTTTTAAACAGAAAATGTAATTTTGATGCCTTAATGTTGATATATGTAATCATAATAAGCTTCACGTATTATAAATAAAGCGTTTCTTGAAAACAACGCTCTAGCCATGGCTTCTCAGTACAAGAGTCTTTAAAGTATTGAGCAATGAAGTGTCAGTCAAATCACAATTTTAAAGATAACGATTGAAGTTCCTCAAATGCCGGGACAAATGAAAAATTTAACTTACTTCATAGCCGAAGTATTTAGAATGATTTTTAGTGGTTTTCCTCTTAGGATCATTAGACAACTGGAGGATTTTTAAATTTCCTTTCACAATGCACAGCCAATTTTTAACATATTCTTCGATACATAAACAATTTTTGAAAATAAAATTATATATTATATTTTTTTTTTTCTTTAAAAGCCGTCGGGCCTTGCTTAGTTGTGTGAGCAGACGCGTTTCGACTACTTTGAGTCATCTTCAGTGTCTAAAGGATGTGTTGAAGGGAGCGACTTTATATAGTCGTAGGATGGGTAATTAGCGAATAGGTAATTAGCGGATGGGTAATTAGCGGATGGGTAATTAGCGGATGGGTAATTAGTGGATGGGTAATGAGGTCAGGAAGTAAATTACTCAATTATGCCACGTAGGGGGATATTATGTTTTTGTTTTTTTGCTTGTTGGCTGTCCGTTTGTTCTGTTTCATCTCGTTTCCGTTTTCGTCTAAGAGTGTGGTCTAGGACTGAGAAAATTGCGTTGGAATTGGTAACAAGTTGTTTGTTGATAATGTCACCGTCTGTCTTTCTATGTTTATAAATTTCAAGCCTTTCTAGGATGTCAAGTCTTGGTCCTTTGTTTTGTTTGTGTAGCAATTTCATAGAGTTTGTCATAGCATCAGGCTCATGTGCGTGGTTTTGAAGGTGCGTCGCATAATTGGAGTCTGCCTTGTTGTATAAGAAAGATCGTAGGTGCTCTTTGTATCTTGTCGTTAGTTTTCGTGTTGTCCTTCCTATATATACCATGTCGCAGTCCTTGCATGTCAGTTTGTATATGCCGCTGCCTTCGTATATCGATGTGTCATTCAGTTTTGGCTTCAGTTTTTTTCCAATGTTGTTGTTCGTTTTGAATGCAGTTTGCAAGTTGTATTTCCTAAGGAAGTTTGATAGTTTGTATGTCTCTTTGCCTACGTATGTTAACGATACCCACTGTTGGTCGTTCTTATGAGTTTCCGTCGGTTGGCGTTCCTGTTTTTGTTTGTACTGTGTGACTAGTTTGTCAATGTCGCATTGTTTGTATCCGTTATTATTAGCTATTCTGTAAATGTTGTTTAGTTCGTTGGAGTAGTTAGTAGGAGTCATGGGGATGGAGTGAAGCCTCTGCACCATTGATCTGTACGCTGCTAGCTTATGTTGTGCGGGGTGGTTAGACGTTTCATGTATGGTATGATCAGTTGTGGTTGGTTTTCTGTATATTTTGTAGTCCAATCGTGTTTGTTCACGTGTCACAGTTAGGTCCATATAGTTGAGTTGTCCGTTTGTTTCTTTTTCCATAGTGAACTTTATATTCGGGTGAATTTCATTCATATAGGCAAGTAGTTCGTCTTGTTTATTTTTTTGTGAGTCAATAACAATGAAACAGTCATCCACATATCGTCTGTAAAATATTACATTGAATCTTTTGACAACTTTGGGTATAAATGGTGCAGAGGCTTCACTCCATCCCCATGACTCCTACTAACTACTCCAACGAACTAAACAACATTTACAGAATAGCTAATAATAACGGATACAAACAATGCGACATTGACAAACTTGTCACACAGTACAAACGAAAACAGGAACGCCAACCGACGGAAACTCATAAGAACGACCAACAGTGGGTATCGTTAACATACGTAGGCAAGAGACATACAAACTATCAAACTTCCTTAGGAAATACAAATTGCAAACTGCATTCAAAACGAACAACAACATTGGAAACAAACTGAAGCCAAAACTGAATGACACATCGATATACGAAGGCAGCGGCATATACAAACTGACATGCAAGGACTGCGACATGGTATATATAGGAAGGACAACACGAAAACTAACGACAAGATACAAAGAGCACCTACGATCTTTCTTATACAACAAGGCAGACTCCAATTATGCGACGCACCTTCAAAACCACGCACATGAGCCTGATGCTATGACAAACTCTATGAAATTGCTACACAAACAAAACAAAGGACCAAGACTTGACATCCTAGAAAGGCTTGAAATTTATAAACATAGAAAGACAGACGGTGACATTATCAACGAACAACTTGTTACCAATTCCGACGCAATTTTCTCAGTCCTAGACCACACTCTTAGACGAAAACGGAAACGAGATGAAACAGAACAAACGGACAGCCAACAAGCAAAAAAACAAAAACATAATATCCCCCTACGTGGCATAATTGAGTAATTTACTTCCTGACCTCATTACCCATCCACTAATTACCCATCCGCTAATTACCCATCCGCTAATTACCTATTCGCTAATTACCCATCCTACGACTATATAAAGTCGCTCCCTTCAACACATCCTTTAGACACTGAAGATGACTCAAAGTAGTCGAAACGCGTCTGCTCACACAACTAAGCAAGGCCCGACGGCTTTTAAAGAAAAAAGAGGACTGGCCTGCGGATATCAAATAAACAAAGTTATTGATTATATATTATAGTTACATTGGAACTAGTCCAATTCATGTTTGACTTTAGCTGGAAAGACTCCATAAGCTAATCATGGACATCCTAGAAGTTTAATTTGGATAGTTGCTATACAATCACCAGGTTCTTGAAGGAAGTAAACGTATGCACTCATAATATGTGACACAATCATTGTTAGACATGGTTGTATAATTTAAACTAGAATGACTCTGTTAAAGCCTTAAATAGCCCTTCGTGAAATGTCAGTGGTTAAATCATCCATTTTGTTCTAAGTTTGATGCACGAGATCAAATGTATTGAGAAACAAAAGGTAATTTGAGCTTAGACAGTGTAGCTTTGGTTATTTCAAACAGACCTTGAAATTTTGCTTCAGATACCATTTTAACTACTTAAGTGTTTCCTAAGGTGTTACAAACTTGAAGTCCCACAACTTATGCATCTACTAT
Source organism: Odontomyia ornata (assembly GCA_963969285.1). Lineage (NCBI taxonomy): Eukaryota > Metazoa > Arthropoda > Insecta > Diptera > Stratiomyidae > Odontomyia > Odontomyia ornata. The sequence goes on from OZ017738.1 coordinate 142,462,322, forward strand.
CTTCCTTATGATTGAAATTTGAATACGATACTTTAATGACTAGTAGCAGTTGCTTCTTAGTTTCTAGCGACAATAAATCAAACAAATTTTAACTTCCTCTCTATATCTTGTCTTCCCACATCGCATTAACGGATTTTTGAAAATAACAACAAAAAACCAAATGTAATTTGCATCAAGTGAATTCATTGCTACTAGTATTTCCACCGCTTTAATCTTGTTCATAACAAATTCACCATCTCTGACTATCTTAATATCTGATGTACTCGTATGCTCACTAAATACTATCTTTTCTCATTCGATTATAGCAATCATCGATAGGTGGTTGGAGACGCTCAACGAGGAAAGAGGTTGCAAAAGGCAAGATCGCGCCAATCTCCAAGAAACAACCAAACCGCTTGGCCATGTCCATATGATCGCGAACATATCATCATGGATGGCTGGATAGTACTAGTACATCTTCGACAATCTTAGTTCGTTACTATGAAGTCTTAAGATCAGTATAGTACGGGATTTGAAGGCAGCACCAACAGCAGCACCTTAAGACATGTTGCATTCGTTACGGACTCTTGATCGGACCCAACCGTTAAGGTCGCGCAGATCTTCTCATCAAACGCCCTAAACACTGAAGAATCCCTGCGAGTGGTGTATTCTGTGGTGAATGCGGTTTTAATCTCTCAATCAAGTGAACTTGTCGGTCGAAAATTCCAATTTGTGAACTAGTTCAAAGTGTATGGTGCTGCGGGCAATATTTGTTTGTTTGGCAGTGGAAAAAAATCAATTGCAAAAATGTGCGAATTTTCAACATTTTACAACATTTGATAGAAAATAAAACAATAGTTGTGCTGATGTTGAGTAGTGAAAGTGATGGTTTTCGATGTGGTTCGGCTTGAAATTAAGAATGAAACGTGGTGTTACGCGCTGAAAACCAGCCGTCGTTGGTCTACTTTACTGGATACTCCATACAAAGTGCAATAAACCGAAAGGCATTTAACTAGTTTTAATTTAAACAATACTGATCTCTAACAGCAATAATTGTTTATACAACGCGTCTTCTCGTACTTATACTTCATAATACGATATTAATCCATTGTTTACGTTGTGGCCTTTTACTGTCTTTTATCATTTCTTTACAAGTTTGTGTTTTCTTCCATACCTGACCATTTACTAAAGTCAAAAGAAAAACTACTCCAAATAGTTTTCCAGATTTCCAATAAGAGTGCGTGAAAAAAAAGAAGAGTGCACAGCTGATTCAGAATAAGGTACTAAGGAATATTTTAGCTACGCATGATGACGATGAGTGGGCAGTTTTGCGATAGTGCCTATGATTTCACTAGGAAATAAGTATTGTTGCTGATGCTATGATATACGAGTAAATTGAGGAATTTTCACGTGCGGTTTCATAGTGATAAGATTAAAATCACAACTAATGGTGAATTTATGACCTAATTATGAACAGTGAAAGGACGTAGAATATTTGTTGTTTCGCGCGAATAATGTGTAGGGAATAGAGTTATTAGCAATACAATGGTAACGTGCAAACCTGATCCAGCAACCTACAAAATGGCCAGCAGCAGGCAGCGGAGAGGATCCAGCGTATCGTCTGGATTTCGCCTTTTAGATGGCGATCAATTAGACAATATATCCAGCGTTAGTCGGAATTCAATTTACAAACTCAAAATTGATTCAATGTTTGATGACTCGAGGTAAGTTAATGTTATTTCCTATAGATATTTTAATGGAAGAAAGTTGCCTTTAAATTGTACGATACATTTTCGAATAATCTTAAGCACTATTATCTATAATAAAGCATTAAGGATAATTCATATTCAGTTTATAATTATTTGCTTTAATTCAATTGAGTTAATGAAAGTGTGTGAAGAGTTTGGCAAGAAATTTTCGAATCTGAAACTACAAAACTGATACGTTCATCAGAGGTTCCAGAGAGTTACAAAAATGACGGGGAGCATGTGTCTTTCCGAAAGATTTGATATCCAGTAAAATCAATAAGAAAATTCTTGATGAATAGAAGTGCATCAAATGTCTTAGAAATTATAATTTACTCCATATTAATGCAAATGGTATAATCTATCAACGTTAAAGTTTCCTTCCATAAAATCTGAATATTCTCCTACAACCCTTTTAAGATGAGAAATATGATTAAATGACACAGACGATTCAGTTTCTTTTCTGTTTCATTCAATTATAAGTTTTTAAAGCTATTCAAAGACGTACTCCCACAGGTTCAAATAAAAATGTAAATTCATACCAACGTTACGATCGATTAAGTCTTCCTCCTTCGAGCACTTCATTCAAAACGGAGCGATATTAATTTCTCCAATATGTTTTTCTCGAAGCGATATTTTTGAATTTGTGAACACTCTAGTTTAAACCGCTTTCAACTGAAGGCTTTTAAAATTTGATGGTTTTTTTAGGGTATTGTAAAATCATATTACAATACCTTACTAAAATCGCGTCCTGTCTGTCCGTCCGTCCATCCGTCCGTGTGTCACACCACTTTTTCTCGCAAACTACATAAGCTAAAAACCTAAGATTTTGTGAGTAGGTGCGAAGTGACGCCCTCTTCAAAGTTTCAACACGAAAAAAAATTTATAAGGTCTTTAAGGGGGGTCCCCCCATATAGGGGAGTTGCCCCTGAAAAAAAGTTTTCATTGCATGTAAGGAATATGGGTATCACATAAAAGGTCTTAATGAGAGCTTTTCAAAACACGTCTTAAAATGACAAATTTTGCTTCGAGGGGTGCAGGGGAAGGGGAAATGTATCAAAATTTTGTGTCCCCCCTGACACCTTTGACCCGAAAAATCTGAAAAAAAATCATGAATGTAGGGCTTTATGAGTACAACAACAACAAATACATGAGAAGTCGAAATTCACTCAACTTTGTTAGTAATAGTAGGGGAAAGTTGGACAAAATGGGATACCGTTCTTGTTTTTTCGGTTTAGTCTGGGTTAAAATATGTTATACTTAAATTAACTTTTTTCTTAAGTAAATTCTTATATAAACTTTACAAAAATAATATTTTTAACCTGATGAAGCCTTTTTAACATAGTTAAAAACAAAAATTTCCAAGGGTCAACAGTGCCCGTTTTATCCAACCTAGGTTGGACAGAACCGGATTGGGACTTTGTAGCTTCAAAATAATTCAAAACCGTACTTTGTTGGACAAAATTTTATTTCAAGATACTTCATACATAGGTAACACACTCCAAACATAAGCAAATATTCATTTAAATGGTGAAAAACAATTTTTATCATTTTTTTTTAATACAAAAATCTGTTTTTGGATTGGATCTTTCATTTCACAGAACAAAAGTCACACAAAAAGGTTTCCTCGTCTTCTTCCGCCATAGAACATGCTTTGTGGGCCCATCCTTTGCATCCTAAACATTGAATCCAACCTTCACCGGCCCTCGACTCAATGTAGAGAGCGTTGCAAAAAATACAGGTTTCTTCATTGGCATCTTCATCTTCAGAATAGGACACCTGACATTCCCGGTTAGCAGGTAAAAGCTTTTTAGGAACTGACATATTTTGGCCTTGAGACTTACAGTTTTTCTTATTAGGAGTTTTGAATAAGGATTTCCTTTCCTTCGCTCTGATGCTACTGATTCTTCTGTTTTCCTTATCCTCTCGATCCTTTTCTTCTTTTTGTAGCTCATTCTTATACGGAGATGATGTTATCACAACAGTTTTCCTCGTCCTCTTATCAACTTTTTTTTCAGGTCAAGGCCCTTGAACTTGCGGAACAGGGAGTACAAACATCGAAGGGATCGAAAATGGCAGCTTAGGCTGACTTTGAGTGAATTCTAAGCCTGTGTTCCCTGAGGAGGTAGTAGGTTGGTCTTGCTTGAATGTTGTGGCATTGTTGTTCCGGAGCTCAGTGTAAAGAGGTTCTCGGAGCAAGCCTGGTGTTTCTTTTGATGGATGCTGTGATATTTCTGTTTCAGTCAATGTAGAACTTTCTGAAGTGGCTTGATTTTGTTGAATAGTCCTAGCATTCGGAACTTCCGGCATTGGGTGATCTGTTGTTAGAGAGGGTGCATACAAGGGGTCTGGGCAAATATCAGGATTGAAAGGACTTATACCAGTTTTACGGAACCCTTTTACAGCAGTTTCTGCAAGAGCTGCTCGCAAAAAGGCTGCGTTAAATAGCTTTCTAGCCTCGAATATTGTAACACACCTACCTGGATGATTGAACAGCCATTTTCTGACTTCCTGCTCATAATATGAACTAAGTGGAGCCATAAAGGCGACATCGAGAGGCTGAAGACGATGGATGGTATGTGGAGGAAAGGTAAGAATGATGACATTCTTTTCTCTTGCCAAGTTAACAAGTTCCAAACTTTTAGTGTGACTGCAGTGCCCATCGAGCAGCAACAATACAGGCTTCTCTGTGGTAGGATTTGAAAATTTGACAAATTTCTTAAACCATACTATAAAGGTGTCCTTGTTGATGCAGCCAGACTTGTGGTACACTGTAAATGACCCTGGGAAAGCATCATCCATAAGCCTTGGGTTTTCTTTTACTCTAGGAAATACAAACATCCGAGGAATAAAAATCCCAGCTGCACTCATGCATGTTTCAACAGTAATCAAGACTCCGCGTTCAGCAGAAGATAGACTGCCGACTTGTTTTTGCCTCGCAGTGCTAGCACCTTTGAAGGCTTGTTGGGTACTGTGAGTATCCCTGTCTCATCTACGTTATAGATATCGTTTGGAGCAAATCCATGCTTTTCAACAAGGGAATGTAAGAGCTCATAAAATTGTTGAACCGAAGTTCGGTTGAAACCCTTTGCTCGAGCCATACTTGTAGGTTCGGGATTTCTGAGGCTAAGCATATTATTTCTGGCAAGGAACAAATAGAGCCAACACTTTCCAGCCATCCTTTTCTCTTTGTTGAAACTGTGGGGAATATTGTTCCTCTCAGCTAACTCAAATGCTAGCATGCGCAGATCTGTTAAGGTTATACCAAATAACCTCTCTTCCAAAGCCAAAGCATGACCAACAAGATGTTTCTCTTGTTCTGCACTAAAAACTGTTTCATATCTGCCCAATTTGTTTACTGCTGCAGCTTCTGGTGTTAAGCTATAGGTACGAGTTTTTTTCTCCTTCCTCTCAAGGGTACTTTTCGGAACTCCATGTGACGTAGCTGCTTTTTTAAAGCCCATGGTTCCGTCTAAAACTGCTCGAACAGCCTGAGCCATATTTGTCTCACTCCAACTGTTTCTTGTAGATTTTCTTTGATATTTTTGAGACATTATGTTATCTGTAACAAACAATCAGGAAATCAATATTATCATAATTAATTTGTAGGCTAGGCAGAAAAAATTGAAAGGTTTAGACCTACATCAAAACTATTTGGTACACAAAAAATATTAGCTTGAACGATTGAAAAGAGCACCTGAGACCATGCATGTCTTGCCTTATTAATAGTTGAATTCATAAATGTGATCAAATTTTTATTAATACCATGGGCAGCTCTAGATTCAAGAATGGAATAGTTATACAATGTTTTGTTTTATAGACGGGCTATAGGTCTAACGATATTATGCTCAAAATGCAGGAGAGGTTAATTATTTCAAGTAAAATGAGAGTAAAGTTTAGTTTAAGGAAAACAGCCGATTAAAATATTACAGTAGGGCTTTTATTCAAAATGGGCTAAAAAGTCAATGCACAAAATAGTTGGATAAAACGGGATAAGAAAAAAATTTCGTATCCCGTTTTATCCATCTCCAAAGTGTCCCATTTTTCCAATTATAACAATGATTCAAATAAACATGGCTACTGCCCGAACAGTAAAGCAAAAGTAGAACTGACTCGGTGAAAATATACGCAAAGAAACTTCAAAGAAAAAACTTACCAGAAAATATTACCATAAATAAATGCAGTAGCACAGGAAAACAGCACCACGAAAATAAAGAAAAACACACGAAAATTCTTCGAAACACTTCTTCGCAACACAACTTCACATAAACAAGCGTGTGGTTGGACTGGTCAACTGCAAATGCTTGTATGGCACCTGAGAGCGAGTTTCTTTTGTTTCTTGGATTATAGCAGCACTAGCCTGGTCACAACGCAACGTATCCCGTTATATCAAACTATCCCGTTTTATCCAACTCTCCCCTATGATTTATCGATTTTATGTTTTCTTGAATAAAATCTTAACAGTGCCCTTAAATTTTATGAAACTCAGTTCACAGATGACTACACATAAGATTAATTTGTCCTGAAAATTTCATAAAGACCGAATCGTATTTTATGAAGTTATAGCGATTTGAATTTTCCCGTATTACTATGGAACAATATGCGCTGTATTACTATGGAAACATATGGCTATGGAACAATATGCGCTTTTTACCGACACAGATACTACAGCTTTGTTAGGATTTGCATGAAAATTTCAAGAATGATAGGTATCATTAATTTCTTTGAAAATTGACTCAGCTAGAGGTATTAGCAATCGTAAAACAATATAGTGGCTGTTTTAAATGCGAAGATTGAATAATTTTGATGTATTTTGCCCCAATTTCAACGTTTAAGGCGCATGATTTTAACACTTGATTCAATTTAATGAATGCCTGAAGATGAGTACCTACAATTAATACTCATATGTGAAACAAGTCGAGGAGGCAGGAGAGAGCTCCTAGCAAATGGGTATTGTAACCATTCTAGGATTCGAAAAAATTTACCATGAATCGATGATTACAGTACGGGAGAGTGGCCGCTGAACAAAAAATTTCATCTAAAGTAGCCGATATGAGTATCAAATGAAATTTCTTTATAAGAGCTTCTCAAAACAGTACTTAAACTGACAATTTTTCCTTCACAAGGGCAACAAATACCTTAGAAGTCGAAATTCGATCAACTAATAATAGTACATTTTATAAATTTTGCTTTTTTGTCTATAGAATCAAGATGGGACCCTTAAATTTCCCAAAATCTAAAATCTAAGCTTTCTAAACAATAAACAGCTAAGTTACAGCCGATTGAATATCTAACAATTACAACAACATTAACACGTGATACTAAGAAGATACACGCTTGCAACACACCTAGACACTACAAATATGTGGGAATTTTGATAAAAATTTTAGAAATGGTTTGTAATTTTCATGTGTTATCATGACTAATCAAGCGACGGGGTCAAAACACTTGAAACATAATAGTTGCGAGTTTAAAATCATAATAACCATAATAATTTTTCGAACTCAATTTATAGAATCTGTATATTAGTCAAGTTTTGATATGCAGGATATATTTACTAATTGTTTTACAATACCCTTCTGGCAGGAGCATCCTCCTGTCACTTCAACTTGTTTCTTATCGGACTCCATTGGAACTTAAATTTGGATTAAAATAATCATTTACAAATATTATCATGCAAAAAACAGACGCAATCATTCGTTTAGTTCCAATGCTTTTAAAAAATGCATTTTTAAATTCTTATTGGATTAACCAAGTCCTCTAAAGGAAAGCATGTCTTGAAAGTAAAATTCCAGCTACAAATTTTTAAGAAAACTTCCGCCAAAAATCTCAAATCCTTATCTTACGAGTAATTCAATCGGCCATGTAATTGCTGTTTCATTGATTTTTCATGGCTCAATATTTTAAAACTTCTTAAGGTAAGGAGCCGTAGTTAGAGTATTATTTTTCCATTTTCAGTTGACTGTAAATACTTGTTCATTGTAGTACTGTAACTTTAAAACTAGTCCTTGGTACCCAAAGCTGCACACCCTAAATTGGATTACCAGTGAATGCATTTATGAAAACAACATGTTTAAGCGTAACTTTTCAAGAGAACATCTTCAATAGTTTTAGGAAGAAATCGACTGTGACATACAGATAGACAGGCGGACAAAGAGTTTTCTCACAGGTCCTGATTTCCTAAAGACTTTGTACTTTAGTACAGGGTTTTCTATTAGGGACAGAACAATTTCGTATCTTTATATGAACGCCCCCTTAAAATTTTTAGTGAGCTGTCCACATCGAAACGTTAGCCAAAGTCAAGATTTTTATCATGGTGAAGTTCACGAACCAGCAACGTTTGGAAGTAACTAAAAATTAATGCCGAAATTTGAAGTCGGTTTCATCTAAAAATCATCTCCAGCGATGAAGCTCATTCCTGGCTCAATGGCTTTGTTAATAAGTGAAATGTTCGTTACTGGTCAGCAACAAACCAACGTGTGCTTTTTGAGACACCGTTGCATCCGCAAAAAATTACTGTTTGGTGCGGTTTCATGCCGGAGGTGTGATTGGGCCGTATTTTTCCGTGGATGCAAACGGCTGTCATGTTACCGTCGATGGAGAGCGCTATCGTGTTATGTTGGAAGATTATTTGTGGCCGGAATTGAATGAAACTGACATTAACGATCAGTAGTTTAAACACGACGGTGCCACTAGCCAGACAGCACGCCTCACAATCAATTTGTATGGCTTTAATGGAAAACCCTATACTAGAAAAAGTAGAATTCTTTGAAACTCTCGATTCCCTGTATTATATACTCTCCTCTAGAAGTTAAGTCCTATGTTTTCTGTCCCTCTTTTTAGAGTATTGTAAAAAAACTTTTACAACATCCTATTAAAATTTGTTCGTGTGTCACAGCAAGTTTTCTTGCAAGCCACATAAGCTAGAGACATTAAATTTGGTACCTAGGTAAAAAGTAGTATTCTCTTAAAAGGTTCGGTACAGAAATTTTTCTATAAAGTTCTTCAGGAGTTGTCTCCATATAAGGGGGTGACCATTAAAAATTTTTTTTTTGGCCAAAGATGCCCAATGTGGGTATGAAATGAAAAGTCTTGATAAGAATTTTTCAAAACAACCGACATTTTATGCTTCAAGGGGCGCAGGATGAACATACGAAAAATTTTTTGTCCCCTCCCTCGCGATTGGACATCTTTGATTCGAAAAATATGAAACAATCATAGAAACAGGTCTCTATGAGTACTAAACCAACAAAGTCAGATTCAAAATTGTGACAATTAAGTGACGAGACTGATTTTATTGCCGCACTTGTGGTAAACCAGCGACTTTGAAATACCCTTCCTCTTCTTCGGCATCCTTCTCCTTCCGACTCATATATTTAACATTGCTCTAGCTTGTTTAGCTCGCCTGCTGTGTCATGTTGAGTAGACGTAAGTTGGTGGTGCTCGTCACGAAAATGGAGAAACGAAACCAAGAGCAACGCGCCACGATAAAATTTTGCGCAAGATTGGGTGAAACAGCTTCGGAAACGTACGCTGAAATTGCATGGCGATAGTGCTCCCGGTTGTGCCCAGGTATTTCGATGGCAAAAAGAGCTGAAGGAGGGGCGTGCGAGGTGGGAACTGACGCGAATGCGTAGCGTGTACGTGCCCTAATCCGTGAGGATCGGCGTTTAAAAGTTTAAATGTTGGCCTCGGAATTGGGTATGAATCATAAAATAGTCAGACAAATTTTAGCCGACGATTTCGGGATGAAAAAGTTGTGCACGAAGATGGTTCCAAAGAGCCTTTCTGAGGAGCAAAAGCAGCATCGAATTACCGTCGCAGAAGATTGTTTGGAACAAGTGGAAAACGGTCCCACGCTGCTTGATCGAGTTATTACAGGCAATGACAGATGATATTGTTCCCTAGAACAATATCGGTGGTCAAATGAACCCATTTTGAGCCGATTACGGACATCCAGACGGCCGTGACTAGGGTACTCATGGACATCCTAGTCGAAGCGTTCCAGAAATGTTACGAAGCTTGGGAAACGCGCTGGAATCGTTGCATAGCTGCCGAAGGGGACTACTTTGAAGGAGATGGCAGAGTTGTAGAATAATTTTCAAATATGCGGTTTTCATGAAATCAGTTTCATGACTTAATTGTCACACCTCGTAGCACATTATATGAATTTTACGTTTTCATCTATAAAACCGAAAGGTGACCCTAGATTTTCTGATATTGAACACATTTTTCCTGAAAGTTTCATACGAATCGAGGCATAAAAAGCCAAGTCTCGGCCAATTGAAAGTTTATCAATTACAACAACAACACTTGATATTGTGAAGATACTTGTTTGTAAAGGATACAAGCACTACAGATGTGCAGGAATTTTAATGAATATTTTAGAACCGTCTTTCAATATTGATTTGTTATCCTGACTGCTCAAACAAGACGTCAACAGACTGAAAATAACGGCGGCAAATTGAAATACATGATATCCATTTATTAGCTTTCCAAACTCATTTTATGGAATATATCTATGAGCAAAGCTCTAGTATTCATAAGCCGTGTTTGAGTAATTAATCATTTTACAATATCTGTATTGAATTTGAGGAATAGCAACATCCGTAAAGGACGGCAGCGATGGTCTGCTGCCTCGGCGAGCAAAGATGTTGGTGCCCGCCGGAATTGGCCTTGTCTGAGGATGCGTGAATGCGCTGGCAGGCTAGTATTGCGGTATCGTGGAGCGGATTTTTTTCCCCAGTACAAGGGCCCACTGCAAAAAATTTTGCATTCACGAATTAAGTGATTGTAGGACTCTGTTCGACGGCGTCGAAGCCGAGGTAACCTACTGAAGGGATATGTTGCCAAAGCAAATTACAAACTGGGCCTGGTGAGGCTTGAGAAGATCTCGTCTTTACCATGTATACAAAGGGCCCCCAAATAAGAGTGAGGTATTCAGGTGGAAGCCGTGCCCCCTCGTACTCCTCCATTCGAATCAAAATCCATAGTAGACGTGATCATGTACTTTCCATTTAAACGAAAAACTCATAAAAACGTTAGTGTGGATGGGAAACTCAAGCGGAAGGCAGGTCTACCCTGCAAGAGCACCTTCAACGCAAAGAGAAGAGGTGAGCTCACCCAATAGCTAGCTCATGAGTGGAGGGGCCAGCCAACGTGGAGGGTCCCGTACCTGATCAAAGGTCAAGCGAAATAAAAAGACTGAGTTTTTCTTTTCTTTATTTATTCATTTGCTTGTTTTTATTATTATATCAGAATCAGAAGCTACAAAAATTATGTGTAATAATGTGCAAAAAAGGAACAAAATTTGTATGCAATAATCTGCGAAAAAAGGGAAGAAAATATATATGTAATAATGTGCGGAAAAGGGACAAACGTTATAATTAATAATATGCGAAAAAGAACAAAAATTTTTTATAATAATGTGCAAAAAAAGATGAAGATTTGTAAGTAATAATGTGCAAAAAAAGGAGCCAAAAGGGGTACTTACCCAGTTCTCCTCTGACGAGCGCTTGTTGATGGGGTGAGTAAGGCCTGCAAGCACTAGAAATTTACTTCTACTACTCATTAATTTCTACTTGCATAAGATTTTTTTTTCTTCGAAACTAACTTTCCAATATTTGGATATATATATATATATATATATATATATATATATATATATATATATATATATATATATATATATATATATATATATATATATATATATATTTATATAAATCCATGCAATCAAATTAAGTTTGCAGTTAAATCAGAATATTCTTTGCCTTTTTGTCGTTGCTTCATTGTTATACACGCACACAAGTAGAATCACGCATTACCTTTTTTTGATTCTAATGTTATTTTCAATTATTTAGCTAGATATTTTTAATTTTCTTTAAAAATCATTCCTTGCACGACGTAGCCTAGTGATGAACGACGACTGAACTATGGACGGTTGTACTCGATTTAGTTTTTTGCTTGCTTAGTGTCCGTCATAATATTCCGTATCACCATTGACACCATGTAAAATATCTTCCCAAGCGAGTCCAACGAAATCAACGAGTTTTCCACAATTGGCTGAAGGAATGTCATGTGTAATTGGCAGATATTTATTTCGCTTCAACATATGACAATCCGACCCAAATGCTGTTGCTATTATTATTGCCGGTAGTATTGTTCACTATTTTCATAGCGGCAACGGAAGTTTTTCTCGACGAGCTAAAGTACAATTCTTTGCTAAATTGCATCGCAAAGGGGTTGCTGTCAAACATTTTTTTCATAATTATAATTTAATTTTTTCAATTGTTTCTTTGGGAAGCAATTTTTCTGGTAATAGTAGTGATAGTAGTGGTGGGTTTTAGTACGGGAAATGGTATTTTCTTCGCAAATGTTTTTCGAGCATTTTGCTTAGGCGACTGCTTGATTGCCATATAACCTTCTCGTAGAAGCATTCTCCTGCTACATTGAGTTGCTTTTCTTTGGCATACTTTTGACTTAAAGAATTTGCGATTTTGAGCCTTGTATTCTTCGCTTGATCACTAATTACGGCGCATATTCCTCACTCCTAATTAATCTATTCATTGTGCGAGTATGATAAGCTTACTTAAAATACTATAAACTGAATGAAAAAAAAAGCTCTCATTCACGCACAGAGCAGCCAACTTTGAATACACTTTCGATCTCTTAGGGGATGAGTCTAGCCAGTTTTGAAAAAGGGCTACAGCCTGTTTCAGGGGCACACTCGGAAAGAGTAATTTCATATCAAAGAAGACAATTATCTCCTCTTCTTCATTGCGTCTATATCCTGTAGATTTTAATAAGATCCTTCCTGTTTTTAACAGATTTCTTACTCGTCCTGAATGGAAGATTGTTGCATTCTTCTGTAAACCACATCGCAATTTTTGATACTGGTGCACTTTTGGTAGCAAACCGTTTCTTTATATCAAAATTATAAGGAATACGGCAATCTAGAGTTCAATGTATATTGAAATAAGATGCACACATGGAAGGCAATACCCAGAAACTCCAATCATTCCGACAACATAACATGTTTGCCACATACATATACATAGCTCCGACATTTTATATGGGTCGAGATATATTTTTCCTTTGAGAGTACAAGCAGAGAAAATTAATCCTCGCCATTGGAGAAATTTACACTTTTGAGCCTAAGAATTTAAAGATATTATGAATTTGAATCTTTATGAGAACAAGGGTAACAAAATATCACCGACGTCATTTCACCATGTTTGTAAAAAGGTATCTGGTTAATTTTAAGGTTTATTTGATAAAATCATAAAGAGCATTTAGGCTTTTTGAAAGGTCAGATAGTTCACCGGACAAATAGCCTTTGCGCGTAAAAAACCGTAGATACCCGGTCATATTCGAGCAAAAAATAGCCATATGGATTGCATTAAGAAACGTTTTTCTACCCTAGTTAACTTACAACACTCTCTCGTCATAATGGTGACATGAAGCTTATATCACCATCATTTACGGCATGAAAGCCTAAGCCGGCCCTTCGTCTCCAGGATTAATTTCCTCCAACCATCATGGTTCCGTGACCTTGTCCGCCAGTTGTTCACTCCCAACAAGGATCTGCTGTCAGCTTCTATTGTGTCTTCCCATCGAGTCCTCGGTCTTCCCGCTGGACGTCTACCTTGTTCTCTACCCTTCAATGCTCTTTTGGTTAGCCGGGCTTCTTCTATTCTTTCTACATGGCCCTTCCATTGCAATTTGTAACGTAGTCTCACTCTAGTTGTTTCACTGGGCCGTAGATTTTCTGGAACACTTTGCGTTCAAGTATGTCAACTATCTTTTCGGATTTGCTTGTCAGGATCCATGTTTCACTTTTACAAGTATATAACAGCGCAGATTCGACTAGTGTTTTGTAAATGCGGAGCTTATTTTACCGGTACACAATTCTGGACCATAGTATGGAAAGTAAGGAGTAAAATACTTTATTTGCGGTGTAAAATCTCATCCTTTTCAGCACCTCTTCAATTCAGGTTAGCAACAAGATATACAAAATTATTACTTTCAAAACTATAGTCATCTACGGTCAGGTTTTGTCGAACTGGAGTTTTCTTCTTCCTTTGAGTCATAAATTTAGTTTCTGTTTCATTAACCTTTTCACGCTTATAACTATCCCAAAGCCTGAAAGTTGCATTTCTTCATTTGCTTACAGTGGTCTTGGTCTAATTTAAAATAAAAGTTCATAATTGTATGTTTGTTTTGGATTATTAGGGGTTTTCGGCAGGGGGATATATATATCTCTACATGCGTCAAGGTATCTTTTTTTATTGGAAACCATGATTTGCAAAATAACAACGACATATAGTAAAACATACAATTATTTAATACGTCAAAGTTCCTTTTGAATACAAAACAAAAAATTCAGTGGTATTCTGCAATACTTTTTCTATCTAATGTGAAACCTAAGCGGACATCATATGTAGGGCATGTATTATTTGTACGATTTTCTATAGGGCTTTTTGCACATTGAACGCAGCGTCTTCTGTTAGCCACTTTTAACACTCCATTCAATAAGTCCATAGGAAAGCACATAGATGGTGTTACCAGAATTATTGCCATATAATTTTTTATCAGTACTAACCTCCAAACGATACGTATATAAATTTGATAGCAATCGAATGATTGATTCATGAGTTACAGCATTTTGTGCGAAGCAACTATTGTTATTGAAAAAAATGGAAAAAAGTGAATTTCGAGTTTTGGTGAAGCATTGCTTTTTGATGAAAAAAAAAATACAGTGGAAACCAAAGATGGCTTGACAAACATTATCCGGACTTTGCTCCGTCGAGACAAATGATCAAGATGTGAATTGTTGAATTTAAACGTGGTCGTACTAGCATAAATGATGCAGAGCTCAGTGGACGCCCAAATGAGGCTGTTATTCCAGAAAACATAAAAAAAACTCCACAAATTGGTTATGAACGATCGCAAATTGAAGGTTCACGAGCTAACTGACATTATAAAGATATAAGATGGTGGTGTTTTTACAATTTTCTACGAACATTTGGGTATGCGAAAGCTCTGTGTAAAGTGGGTGCCGCGTGAGCTCACAGTCGACCAAAAACAACAACGCATTGATGCTTGAGAGTAGTGTTTGGTGCTGTTAAATCGCAGCAAAATCGAATTCTATCGTCGATATGTGACAACGGATAAAACATGGCTTCACTATTGCATCCCAAAATCCAAAAGACAGTCAGCTAAGTGGACAACAGTTGACAAACCGAATCCAAAGCGAGCAAAGACGCAACAGTCAGCCAGTAAGGTGATGCCGTCTGTATTTTGTATTCATCGACTATCTCCAAAAAGAAACCACCATCAACAACGACTATTACTGTGCACTTTTGGATCGATTGAAGGCTGAAATTGCAAAAAAACGGCCGCATTTCCAAAAGAAACAAGTTGGGTAAACAGACCTACGCTCATGTCAGAAGGGTTTTGTATTCAATTTTCAAAATGCAGTCACCAGATTGAATAAAGTCAAGAAGCATGTCAATTACGATTTTATTGGAGAAAATATGATATTCGAAGATCATACTATTATTAACAAAAGTTGAACAAATTTAGAGTTCTGAGGTTTTTGTTATTGTTATACTCAGAAATATCTCCCTAGATAATTATTTCAGATGTCCATTCGTGAGGGAGGAAACCACATTTTTCATGTATTTCCCCCCTGTGCTCCCACTGAAGCAAAAACTGACAGGTTAAGAACTGTTTTGAAAAGCTCCCATAAAAACTTTCATTTCATACTCATATCGGCTACGTTTGATGAATTTTTTTTTCAGGGGCCACTCTCCTGTACTGTTATCATCGATTCATGGCCAATTTTTTCGAATCCTAGAGTTATTACAAAACCCTTTTGCTAGGAGCTCTCTCCCGCCTCCTTGACTTGTTTCACTTATGAGTGTTAATTGTAGGTACTCATCTTCAGTCATTCATTCAATTGAATCAAGTGTTCAAAGCATGCACCTTAAACGTTGAAGTTGGGAAAAAATAACTCAAAATTATTCAATCTTCGCATTTAAAACAGCCACTATATTGTTTTACGATTGCTGATACCACTAGCTGAACCGATTCTCAAAGATATTTATGACACCTATCATTCCTGAAATTTGCATGCAAATCCTAGCAAAACTGTAGTGTCTGAGTCGGTAAAAAGCGCATGTTGTTCCATAGCCATATGTTGCCATAGTAATACATGCAGCGCATATTATTCCATAGTAATACAGGAAAATTCAAACCGCTATAACCTCGCTAAATATGATGCAATCTTTATGAAACTTACAGGGTAGAATTAAAGGGTACCGTTAAGATTTTATTCAAGAAAACATAAAATCGATAAATCATACTATTACTAACAAAGTTGAGTGAATTGCGACTTCTCACGTATTTGTTGTTGTTGTACTCATCAAGGCCTAAATTCTTGATTTTTTTCAGATTTTTCGGATCACAGGTGTCCAATCGCGAGGGGGGGGACACAAATTTTTTGTGTATTTCCCCTCCCTGTGCTCCCCTCGAAGCAAATTTTGCCAAACTAAGACCTGTTTTGAAAAGTTCTTATCAAGACCTTTCATTTGATACCCATTTTGGCTACCTTCAATGAATTTTTTTTTGGGGGGGTCACTCCCCTACATGGGGAGACCCCCCTTAAATACCTTATAAAACTGTTTTTTAGTTGAGCTTTGAAGAGAACACCACTTTACACCTACATACAAAATTTGATGCTTCTAGCTTAAGTAGTTTCCGAGAA
Organism: Odontomyia ornata; assembly: GCA_963969285.1. Classification (NCBI taxonomy): domain Eukaryota; kingdom Metazoa; phylum Arthropoda; class Insecta; order Diptera; family Stratiomyidae; genus Odontomyia; species Odontomyia ornata. The sequence continues at coordinate 142,478,816 of OZ017738.1, forward strand.
AAACTGCTGTGACACACGGACGGACGGACGGACAGACAGGACGCGATTTTAGAAGGGTTTTGTAAAATTATTTTACAAAACCCTTAAAAAGTGTTGTTTCACCAGGACTACGCACCGTGTCACAAATCGATGAAAATGATGGCAAAATTGAATGAATTGGGCTTCGAATTGCTTACTTGCCCACCGTATTCTCCAGATTTAGTTCCTGTTTTCAGATCTCAAGAGAATGCTTGCTGGAAAGAAATTCAAGTCCAATGATACAGTAATCGCTGAAACTGAAGCCTATTTTGATGCGAAAGGGAATAGTACTATAAAAGTGGTGTCAAAAAGTTGGAAAATTGCTATACTCATTTTATCGCCCTCGAGGGCAACTATGTTGAATAATAACATCGAGTTTCGTCAAAATTTTGTTTTTTTTTTTCTTACTTGTCCTACAGGATTATTGAACGACCTGTTACATGTGATAGTGTGCCTTCTTTTTGACAAGAGACGTTCTCTTATTCATGACTGAATACAAACCTTTTTTGGCAGCAGGAAAAATAGCCAATAAGTGAGCGAGCTACTACTGCACTACACTACCATACGTTTGGCTTTCCAAAGCTTGTAATAAATTATATAGGAATTACTCATCGCTATATCCAGTAAATCGAAAAATAGTCATAAATAATATTTAATTTTCGCCTTCCTATCCACTTCGCAGCATACTTTTTTATGGTCCATAAGATCGACTCCTCCCATGTTTTTGTTATAATTTGCAACAACTTCAGGACAAGTTACATTCACTTGTCACCGCTGCCATGCACACGCCTCTTTAACGTTGTTGTCGGTAGTGGTGACGAGAAATTCTTCAATAAAAAAATACCTTTGTTATCCATCCATTTTATGAACGATATTCCATTGCTGCTGGTTTTAAAACTTTCTCCACGTTTCATGCTCTTGTCGGTTGGAACATTTTTGGGAATATTTTTTCTATTTGAGCGCACTATACCACAAACTTTTGTATTCATATGTGCTAGCGTATACTGAAAGTAAGGGCAATTGCAAAAAACGTCGAAATAGACTTCACAGGCTGTACCTTTAAAGTTTTTACATATCTGTAGCGCGACAGATTCACCCAAACCAGTTTCAGCCCCACAATTTTTCTTACCTGTATACAAATCAAACTGAAAAAGATATTCAGTGTAAGAATCAGCTCTGCACCATAATTTGAACCCCTATTTTACCGGTTTATTTTTGACATATTGCCTCATTATATTGTGACCTTTGAACTTTATCATATGCTCGTCTATAGCTTGGGTTCTCGTATTGATCAGAGCACTTTGAAAAGCTTGGTTGAAGTGGTTGAGAACAGGTCGAATTTTGAATGCCCTATCATAAGAGGGATCTGTCATATTCAGTTCATTGGAGTTATCGCTAAAATTTAAGTTCCTACGAATTTTTTCAAAATGGTGTACAGGCATGCTATTAGCAATATAAGGAACTCCCATGTCAGAGTCTGTAGACTAATAACTCCTAAACGTATGAAGGCAATGGGATACCACCATTACGAGGTTCACTCCAAAGAAAGCTTTAAACTCTTCACTAGTGATTGTAAAACATCGACCATTTTGTTGTGCGCAACGTATTGATTCGGGAACAATATTTTGGTTAGTTAGTTTATCGAAGCCTGCAACTGCATCAAAAATATTTGTTGGAGTCAGTTCCGTGTCATAAGATTGACTGCTTTCTAAAACATGCGGTTTGCCGTAATTATATCCCTGAATTTCATCAAAATGGTGGGGTGAACAAGAATTCGATTGCCAGTTGAATGATGGGATGGGTATGCAAGGCTAAACTTGCTTCAATTTCAACTGTTGACATGCCAGCATCCAAATCTTGTGCCAAAATAGTTTGATCTTCTTCATCAAGAAGCAAATCATCTTCATCGACCCTGTTGTCTACCATCAAAATTTCTAAATTCTCTCTGCTTCGAATTGTAGTCATTTTCTGTGGTAAAATTTATGAGAAGAAGAATCGTAACTTGAATGTAGTAGAAAACTGAGTTATGTTATAAGTCTAAATCAAAAGCCTCTTTTAACGTATATCGGGACACCCATGTCCCTTAACGTATTTTCAGGAGATTTGCAGTGTTTTAGCTACGAGAACTCAAAAAATTTGGTTAATTGATAATAGTAGCTACTAGCAAATATAATTTTGAAGAAGTAGTTTCGTCAAAATGCATAAGAATAAAAAAAACACTTTCAAAATATGTGTTTACTAAGAACTAAATGCGCTACTTGTGTCGCTGCGATTTTTGACAGATAACTGTTGGTTTTAGTGCTAACACTATATTTTCATTGGAAAATTGCATGAAATTTAAAATTTCGTTAATATTTAATGCTTAACTTAGCCTATCACTGCAAACCCAAACGTTTTAAATTAAAACGGCTGGTGTTCTAATTAAAACATAAGGCGTTTTAATTAAAACGCCTAGTGTTTTAAATTAAAACGTCTAGGCGTTTTAATTTAAACATTTTTAGGAGTTTTAATCATTAAAACGCCTGCTAAAAAGTGTTTTGAAATTGGGGCGGGAATTAAAACACCAAAAGCGTTTTAATTTAAAACGTTTGGATTTGTAGTGGTATTACCACGAATCGTGACATTTATGCTGGGACAAATGTATTCCATATGCGTTAAAGGGTCAACTCGAAGGCCACTTTGGTTTGCTTCAGATTCTAGACTCAAAAATGCTCCCTTGGCATCTAAGATTGAACATGCCATAATATTGACGTCATCAACATAAGCTACCAATTGTGTGGACTTGAACATTAGTGTTCCCAGGTTTCAGCTAATGTCTTCCTGATGACGTGTTCCAGCATAATATTAAAGAGCATTGGGGCAAGTCCATCCCTTTGCTTTAAGCCTGATTCCATTATGAAGCTGTCTATTAGTTCACCGTCTATCTTGAGCTGGGACTCTGTGTTTACCATCATGACCTTGACCATGCGGACTGATTTTGTTAGGGCACCAAAGACAAGCATTATTTAGTACAGCGCATTTCTGTTGACACTGTCGTGTAGTACACATAAACAATATGCAATTACCAATAAAAAATATACGTGCAATATGCAATGCATATTCATTCAAGAAAAATCAATATTGTAATTGATTACTCATATGCATATATTCAAGCTTACATTCTTCACCTAAATCCACTTCTCGACAAACGTTGTGGTAAATTCAAGAAGCATGTTTAAGTTCTCAGATATCACAACAATATTGAGCACATGCTAAATTGTTACAATTAAATTTTTAAAGAAAGTGTTACTGCCCGTAATGAGTAATAGATATTTAAGGTGTCAAGTGTCTTTTGGCTCGGGTAAGAATTTATCGCTTGTAAATTAACTCCGGTCAACTAAATGAATTTACAATATGCATATGAATAATCAAAATATTGAAGTTTTGAGTCACACAAATGTAAGTGACGTATGATAAGAATTAGGTCGTAAGAATTAGTATTTAAGCGAATGTTTTATACTGAATAAGATGAATTCCTAAGTTATAATTGCTAGTTTCAGTTCGCTGTGTCTCGCGGCGTATTTTTGGAATCATCTCATATCGTTGCAAGGAATATATTTTTGCAAAATTGAACAACTTAATCATATCGTTGCAAGGAATATATCTTTGCAATATTGAACAACTTTATTTTAGTTACAACGGTGTAGTGATCCAAATGATCTCGCCATGGTCTACCTGCGGCTCTGCCGCTGAGCTAGGTAATTTTTATTCTTTCCTTTTTAACTAAAACACTCACCTCTGCTAATATCCTTCAGCAGAAGAAGTTCCTAAAGACTCTGAACATTATATGGCGATCCTGCCTAATAACGAATCTGTGCTTGAGGATTTGATAACGTTGGAACCAGATGAGCAGGATTTTGATGCGATTTTTGAAAGGTGTGTACAACACGTTGAGGAGTATATTCCGGTGGCAAAATTGAGACGTGAAGATATTCCTGTATATACACCTACGAAGATAGGCACGCCCGATTTAAGAGGACCAAAGCCACGGAAAATAGATGAGTTTTTACCAAAGCAGAAAACGCAGGATTTAACTGCAATATCGAAGAAACGACGTCCTAGAGGTGGTTGGAAAACAAAGCTTAAGAAGGAACGAGCAGAGCTTCATCGCGTTATTAAGATTGTGTTAAAAATATTTTCTTTTTTCTAAAATAACATTATATAAAATTATCCCTGAATCTTTTAATGCTTTACACGTAACATTGGTCCATGGATAAGTTAAGAGACCTTGCATCAGAGAATGAGAGGGCATTAAGAAATTTGAGAAAGTGTTCAAAGAGTTTATATACATTTGAGACTTTGTTGGAAAAATTGAAATTGCTAAAAAACAAAGAGAAGAGTTTAACGCTTTATTGTCGAACGTAAAAGAAGACGGTTCAGAATTATTGGACATAAAATTGAAATTTAAATCACAAGCGGCCATTCTCGAAGGAAAAATTTGGCTACAATTAGGGAAGCAGGGGTATTCCGAACAAGAAATTGAATCTGTTGCACTAGGAACGGGAAGTATTGCAGAGGATCTAGAACAAAGCCTATCGGTGTTTGAAGAAAAATTTATGATGCGTGAATTTTCGCTAGAAACTGCGATGAAAGTTATCCTGACTTTCGAAGGAAAATATAAGGAACCGGATTCCTTTTTGAAAATTATTGAAATTCTGGACTCCACTACTTGTAGACTTTGTTGTAAATGTGAAGTTAAGCGCTTCGGTTAAACTCTCGCTTGATGATGTTACTATTACTTCATTTGAATCCGTAAAAAATGCCCTTTCTACAAAATTTAAGAACAACAAGACTGTACCTCAAATTAACACGATGCTGAGTAATACAACGCAGAAAAAAGCTAGTGTTACAGTTTTTAAGGATAGATTGCAACTTTAATATGCGAGTTGAATCAATTACGGATTCAGGACTTAGGAAGTCAGGCGTCGGCTGCCGAGAAAAAAGTAGTCACCGTCATTAACGATGGTTACGCTGTTACCATTTTTAAAATCGGTTTAATGATCAATTAAAGAACACCATCTTCTCAGCCAGACCTAAGACTGTGGACGACAGTCTCCCGGTGTAAAGCACAGAAATTTTAGAGCTACGAATACCTGCACAAATTTTGTTATGATTCACTGTCTTAATACAAGTAAGAACTTGTCATTTTTGGTAGACACGGGAGCCGACGTGTCAATATGCAAGAACAATATTTATAAGGATATAGAATATGATATTTGGATAAAAGATAGAATCAAGTTAACAGGCATAACCAAGGAGGCTACCACTTCCTTAGGTACTTTAGATTTATGTTTGAAGATTGGAGAAGACAAATTAATTACTTCATTTCATATTGTAGACGACGATTTTCCAATAAGCACAGATGGTATTGGGTAGAGATTTACTCATAAAATATATGTGTAGAATTGATTATGAAACATATACCATCTCGTTCAACATTAATGATAATGAAGTTGTGTTGCCAATGAGCATTAAGAAACCCAGCAGTTAACAAATCAACATATCCGCTAGAACAGAAGCGATTGTCCCAATAAATCTTAACGTTGATGAGGATAGCATTTTGTTTAATACAGAAATTGGAAAAGGCGTTTTTGTAGGTAACACCATTATGCCTGCCAAAGGTATCCAGCATGTGAAAATTTTGAACAACACAGATAATGATGTACTCATAAAAGCTTTTAAGGCAGATGTTGAGCCTTTGAGGAACTACGACATCCTCGTAGGCGAGAAACAGATGCATAACAGTGAACGTTTCAAAAGATGGCTTGGCTTGATAAACAGAGATAGTTTGGATAGCTCAGCTATGGCTAGTTTGTTGAAGATAATTGAAGACTTCCAAGATGTATTCTATCTGGAGGGTGAAAAACTCACTACGAATAATTTTTATAAACAGCGGTTACAAACAACAGATGAGAACCCTTATACATAAAAATTACCGATTACCACAAGCCCAAAACGACGAGATCCTACAACAAGTCAAGGACTTAGAATTTAATGATATTATTGAGCCATCTGTTAGCCCTTATAATTCACCACTTTTGGTGGTACCAAAGAAATCATGTAGTGGAGAACCGAAATGGCGATTGGTTGTAGATTTTCGAAGGCTTAACGATAAAATCGTTAATGATAAATTTCCTTTGACGAGACTTGAGGACGTATTGGATAGGCTTGGAAGGGCCAAATATTTTTCAACATTAGATATGACCAGCTCTTCTCATCAAATTGAGCTTGAGAAAGCGTCTAGGCCGTTAACTGCATTTTCAACAAGCGACGGACATTACAAATTCAAAAGATTACCGTTTGGTTTGAAGATCTCATCTAACAGCTTTCAAAGAATGCTAACTATAGCACTCAGTGGTTTAAGCCAAGAAGCTTTCCTTTATAAAGATGACATAATATTATTTGGATGTAGCATCAAACATCTCAATGACAATCTTTGCAAAGTATTGCACAGGTTGCGTGAGCATAATTTGAAATTGAACCCCGGAAAATGCCAATTTTTGCGATCAGAAGTGGTATATTTGGGTCATCTAATCACTAAAGATGGGGTTAGAACTGACCCATCAAAATATGATACGATCAAGAACTACCCGATACCAAAAAATGCAGATGATGTTCGCAGGTTTGTGGCGTTCTGCAACTACTATAGGCGTTTCATTCCAAATTTTGCAGAAACAGCTAAGTGCTTAAATTCTCTACTAAAGAAGAATGTGAATTTCAATTGGACTGAAGATTGTCAGGAAGCCTATGAGACACTGAAAGCAAAGCTAATCAAACCACTGATTTTGCAATACCCAAACTTTGAAAAACTAAAAACTACTAACTACAAACGCATCTGACTATGCTTTAGGCGCTGTACTGTCGCAGGGTGAAATTGGTTCTGACCTCCCGATATTCTATGCCAGCAAATAGTTAGCGAAGCATGATATTAAGAAGCCAACAATTGAAAAAGAACTTTAAGCGATCCATTGGGCCATAAATTTTTTTAGGCCATACCCTTACGGTAGAAAATTCGTGGTGGTTACTGACCATAGACCACTTGTATCTCTGTTCAGCCACAAAAATCCCTCATCAAAGTTAACAAGGATACGTATAGATTTATCCGATTACGACTTCACAATAGTTTACAAAAAGGGCAGCATGAGTACCAATGCAGACGCCTTGTCTAGAATCAAACTGGATTCAGATATTTTGAAAGCAATGATACCTCCGAGCACTGATGAAAGTGTCAAACGAAAATTACTGGTAATGACCAGGGGCATGGCAAATAAAGTGAAAGATAAGGTCAATAACAAACACACCAACACTGAAATGGAGCCTGATCAACTCTATTGTTGGGACTGCACGAGTTTATCTGACATCACAGGTATACCGAAGTTAAAATTTGTGATATTGCCCAATAAGAACGATGAAAACAAAATAGTACGCACTGGTAAAGACATTGAAGTCTACTGTAGCGATAAAGCTGACAAAAAATACGTTTCTGTCAATGGTAAGCTATCAATGAATGACGCTGATCAACCTCAAGGGAACAGTAGTGATAAGCCTAATTTGAAATTTGTTTCAATATTAGAAAAGCTACTGGAGCTCGCTAAGAGGCAAAATATAAGCGAACTATCACTGTCAAACGAGGATGAACTCTTTAATTTAGGAATTTAAAAGAATTTTTAATAAGTTGCAACAAAAACATATGCGTACAAAATTGAATATTTTAATCTACAAGCCGCCCAAGAGAATTACTGATTTAAATAAACAAAAGGCTTTAATTGAGGAATATCATAATACTCCTCACGGAGGACATTTTGGGGTACGTAAGACATTGCTAAGATTGAAACAGCGATTCTGTTGGAAGAACATGGGTGAAATGGTGAAATCACACATAAGTAATTGTAAAACTTGTCTCCTAAATAAACAAGTTAGGCACACAACTGAGAAAATGAGTAAAACTGATACACCGTCTGCTAGCTTCCAAAGAATCGAGGTAGATACTGTAGTTCCGCTTCGAATTTCCAACAGTTATCGGTATATACTGACTCTACAATGTGAACTGACAAAATTTGTGGTAGCTTTTCCCTTAGAAAATAAGGAAGCACATACAGTAGCATTAGGAATTGTTAACGAATTTATCTTGAAATTTGGACTTTTTAATAGATTAAAGACAGATTTAGGGACAGAGTTCACAAACAAATTATTGAATGAGATATGCAAATCATTAAAGATTGAACAGATATTTTCTACTCCTTATCACCACCAGACCTTAGGTGCAGTTGAGCGTAATCATCGTGTGCTTAATGAATACATGTATTCTTTCACAGATGATTACAAGTGGGACAAATGGGTACAATATTATGCATTTGCATATAACACAACTCCACACGTAGATACAAAATACTTTCCCTATGAGTTAATTTTCGGAAAACTCCCATGCCTTCCTAATGATATATTAGAAAATGATAGCAAAATCTACAATTTGGACAATTACGCGAATGAACTAAAGGCAAGGTTAAAATCATCTTTAACTAGAGCCAGACAAATTATTGAAAATGTTAAATTGAAGCGAGTTAGTGAACAAAAGTATGTAAACCCTTTGAACATTAAAGTAGGAGATATGGTTCTTCTTAGAAATGAAAATCGTAAGAAACATCAGCCACCTTACAATAGTCCTTATAGAGTATTGGAAATTAAAGATTGTAACATTTTGTTACCTTTTTCCACTGGGAGTCACAATCCCTTAGTTGGGTGCTCCGGTTGAGACCTTGGGGTCCCGGCTAACCCGTGGAGACGGGGTAGGTGAGCGCCACTCGCCAACCCGTTAAATTGTCTCAGGAGCCAATTGGCGAGGTTAGACTCCCCGGACCAACCCACACTACTTCCGAATTTCGGCGACGAAACCTAACCCTATCCACAAAGCCCTACGACCATGCTTCCACGTTCTCAGGGGACACTTTCACTTGGTGGTCTTGAGCCACCCCGATTTTTCACCACGGTTGATTTACCCGGACCCGCGAGCCAGGCTCCAAACTATTTCCTTTAATTGAATAGACCGGCTGAATTCAGTACTATACATATATATTCAGAGTATTAAAAATTCAATTCAATTGAAATAAAATAAAATTACAATAAAAATGTGTATATGTGTTACTGTTCTTTTGACCAATTACCTATTAACAATCACCTAACCAATATGATCGGGGGCCCCACTTTTCTCGATGGCGCGCTTCGACGTTACCTCAATTCTTCGCGTGATCTCCGCACCAGCTTTCCTATTCGCCTTTCCTCCTTCCTCGTCCTTCACACTGCTTCCTCATTTCTCCTTTTTCGTCCGATTCCAACCTGCTTTCCAAATCTCCAGCTTTTTTCCCGCCGTATTTGGACCTCGTTCCTTTTATCTAACCTTCAACTCCAGATGTTCCACCCAAAAAGAAGAAAAGAGACTTTTCCGCCCAATTTTAGGCCTTTTATAGCCTCGGTGCAACGAGCTTTCGATGTTTCAATTGGCGATGTGGCACTGCCGTTCTGCATTATCACTCCACAGCTTCCATGGGGCATCACCGAAGCTCTTTGCGATCCCCATGTTTTGGACAGCTTACTCATGTCATTTGGTGCATTCGACACGGCGGATGATAATATTGTTTTTCTTATTATTTCAGGCTTTTGGCAAACATAAAATAAATACACCATGTGAGTTCTCTACCGTTGTCTACGCAACAGGAATATATCAACTATGCATTTATATCGTGTATGAAGGAGTTGTAGATTGATTTAATAAGTCTCATATTTCTGTTCGTTCAGTGTTTCAAAGTTAGCTTTTTATCATCATTTTCTATTATCATGATGATTATCATAATTAGGGCCTACTATTCTATTTAGTTAAGCAGCCAATATAAGAAATAGCGATTATGAAACGGGTTCGTTGTTTGTGTTGGGATTCTGGGGCGGTTTGGCCGATGCTGTTTGCATTGTTGCCGAAAGTTGTGATAATGTTTCCTGTGATACGTTAGCTTTTAGAATAGTATTTTCCAATTCCAATTGATTTATTCGATCCATCAGTTCAGCGATCTTTTCTTTCAGGACTTCTACTTCCTCTCGGACAGCAATCATTAAGTGATATTTCACAAGATCCATAGCTTGTTCGATTTTATTATCGATAGCCACCGCACTTGTTCCAGATGCACTTTCACTATCTGCTTCAATAGCTGTCGCTTGCTCTTCGTCATTTGATTGCTGTGGCGGAATTGTTGCAGCCGTGGCCTGTGTTTGCTGCGGTGTTGAAACTGTAGATGATCCATCGCTCATTATTGTCATTTGTGGTGCACCTTCTTGTTAAGTCATCGAAGGAATACTTTGAAGAGGAACCTGGTTTGGCGATATTTGCTGCACAATGGTATCAACCCCTGGTGAAATAGTTTGGGGAACAACGTTCGGTGCCATTCCCATAACACCTACAACTCCGGGCTGTTGAAGCACATTTACATCAGCGTGATGCATCTCCATCGGCATCCCACTGGTGCTCGTAACAGGAATTGTTCCTGGGTATGCTTGACTTGTGGGTGGTGGTGCCATTTGCATTTGCGCTTGTTGCATACTTTGCGCTTGCTGCATGCTTTGCGCTTGCTGCATGCTTTGCGCTTGTTGCATGCTTTGCGGCATGCTTTGTGGCATGCTTTGTGGTATGGTCTGCGGCATGCTGTGGTGTATGTTTTGCGACATGGCTTGGACCATAGTGGCCGGCTGCGACATGACAGCTGGCTGAGCCATACTACTGTTCGGAATTGAGGTTACTATGTTAGCTGCATTCATATCCGGGACTCCAGCAACCATTCCTAGATTTACAGCCGGCATCGATTGCGCTGGTGCCTGAGGCTGTTGTGGCACTTGCCCAACGAAATTCGACGGAACGCCGTTCTGAATCTGCATATTGGAAGGAAGGGTAGCTCCATGCAAATTCGGAATTTGTTGATTCGGTTGATTGTTTTGGTAGAAATGTGCCGGTTGTGATTGCCCTTGCATATGAGTAGCTTGTTGATGTTGTTGGTATTGTTGGTTTGGAAGCGTTTGATGCATTTGCTGGTGTGAATAATTTACAATATTGGCTTGAGGAGCACTAGTGACTGCGGTGTTCGGCATAGAAGCAGACACCTGAGGAAGCATTCCAGATGGCACAGCCGAAATATTATTTGTCATCGGTTGTGACTGAGTTTCCATTAACGGCTTCTGCAACGTCGATGACCATAAAAGTGCACTTCTCATCGTAAATAATTATATTTGCGGATGTCTAGCAAGACTTAATCTTGGATAACAATTGTATATCTTGTTGGATTCCATTCGATAGGGTAATCAATGCCTTTAATTTTTGTCATTTCCACGCTCGGTTCAAGTTCCGCTTCAATTCGGAATTCCTCTGCATCCTCGATTGAGAATGTTCCGCAAATGGACTGCTCACTCCAACTTAACCTAACCCTTACAAGGGATTTACAAATTCTAAAACTCTATTCATTTTCTTACAAAATTTATTTAAATCTTTAATTCAGCCTGGCTGGCGCGGTACATAATAACTTTAGATCGCGGGTCTTGCTTATAAAGTCACGTGTGAAAGTGTCCCGTGACAATTTTAATTGATTTAAATAGGATTCATAAGTTTGTACATAAAGATAAATTAAAAGCATGTAACATTAAAGAGTAGAATTAAATTCAAAATGGTAGTATTGATAAGTAATTTTTTTTTTTTGTGATTCGTCTTAATATTAATCAATATATAAGTCTCATCAAAAAAGGGTAGAGGTGTAGTACATATATGCAATATGGGATTACCAATAAAAAATATACGTGCAATATGCAATGCATATTCATTCAAGAAAAATCAATATTGTAATTGATTACTCATATGCATATATTCAAGCTCACATTCTTCACCTAAATCCTCTTCTCGACAAACGTTGTGGTAAATTCAAGAAGCATGTTTAAGTTCTCAGATATCACAACAATATTGAGCACATGCTAAATTGTTACAATTAAATTTTTAAAGAAAGTGTTACTGCCCGTAATGAATAATAGATATTTAAGGTGTCAAGTGTTATGTTGGTACTCATGTCCGTCACTTATGCCGACAAGCTCGGCCATTTTGAATGTTCACTTAATTGGTGATAGCTGGTTTACTTGCACGTGTTTTCAATCGTCTTCGATTTTTAATTATTCAAAAAAATGGATCAAAGAACGTGTATCAAATTTTGTGTGAAAAACGAAATTAAGTGCGCGGATGCATTCCGAATGTTGACTGTGGCATACGGAGAAGCTACCTTGGACCGAAGCAACGTTTATCGGTGGTACAAAATGTTTTTAGAAGGCCGAGAAGATGTGAACGATGAAGAGCGTGCCGGACGCCCGAGCACTTCAATAACAGACGAAAAAATTAATGAAGTGGAGAAAATTGTATTGGCCAATCGTCGAATCACCGTTAGAGAAGTTGCTGAGGACCTAAACATATCGATTGGCTCGTGCCATTCGATTTTTATCAACGATTTGGGCATGAGACGGGTCGCCGCGAAATTCGTACCAAAATTGCTCAATTGCGACCAAAAACAGCAACGCATGAACATTGCTAACGAGATGTTAAACTCTGTCCGCGACGAACCAAATTTGCTCCAGAGGGTCATAACTGGTGACGAATCGTGGGTTTATGGTTATGACGTGGAAACCAAAGCTCAATCATCTCAATGGAAGCTGCCGCATGAACCAAGACCGAAAAAAGCGCGCCAAGTTCGGTCGAATGTGAAAGTTTTGCTGACAGTTTTCTTCGATTGCAGGGGCGTGGTGCATCATGAGTTCTTGCCACAGGGAAGAACGGTCAACAAGGAATATTACCTGCAAGTTATGCGCAATTTGCGCGAAGCAATTCGCCAGAAACACCCGGATTTGTAGGAGAACAAAAATTGGCTTTTGCACCATGATAACGCCCCTGCTCACACATCGTTGCTTGTGCGCGACTTTTTGTCCAAAAACAACACACTAATGATGCCGCAGCCACCGTATTCCCCAGATCTGGCCCCCTGTGACTTTTTCTTGTTTCCTAAACTGAAGAGGCCCATGAAAGGACGACGTTACGCTACGCTTGACGAGATAAAGACGGCATCGAAGGAGGAGCTGAACAAGATTAAAAAAAATGATTTTTTGCAGTGCTTCGAAGATTGGAAAAACCGTTGGCACAAGTGTATAATATCTCATGGGGATTACTTTGAAGGGGACAAAATAGATATTCATGAATAAATAAATAATTTTTGAAAAAAAAACAAAATTCGCGATATTTTTGAACACACCTCGTATTTGGTCTATTGTAGACCGTCCGCTTCGAAAGCCTCCCTGACACCATCCGATGATACTTTCACAGTACGGCTTTAGTTTTCTCTCTCTGACTTTCAAGAGCACTTTATAAGACGTACACAGCAGTGTAATGACTCTATAAAATGAAGCTAATATACAATAGTTTAAATTCAATTTCATAGTATCGGAAACGCAAAGAACCTTTTGTTAAAATTTTAACCGGTAGAAATTCATACAGATTTTCAAGATGATTGAAATATGCAAATAAGTTATAAGAAGATAAGATTACCTTCAAGGACAATCGAGAATGTCAAATAAACAAAATATTTTAATTGACTTTAATCGAGAATATCAAGAAAATCTAAATCATGAATAGCTTATAAGCTAGAAACAACTTATACTATGTTTGCAATCAACTAATTCTCAATTTGATTCTATTAGTATAATTTACGGTACACAATTGGCATGATAATTAAAATGTTATTAATAAGATAATTATATAGAAAATGATTTCAGTGAATTAAATATGAGATTAATTTAGCTGGTGGCTATCAATTATCTACTTATTTCACGCGATAAGATCAATCACTTTCTTTGCTGCTCGGCGGAATCCAATTAGAGAATTTCTTCCGTGAAGGTAGTTAGAAGACAAATCGCACATTCTTATTATTTATTGCCTCCCTGTCGTCAGATTGTTATGCTTAATAAATTTTTATAGAAAATAACAAACAATGCAAGTGTGACGACGCAAACAAGGCTTGTTGTTAATCATTTGTACTTTGGGAATCAAATTATGGCCAACTCTACGCACCTGACGCACTTTTCACTGATTTTCACTCGTACAATGAGACACATTTGGGTATAATTGAGATACAACTCTTACTTTCCTGTGGTATAATAACTATTCATAATAAACTATGACCTTCTTTCAGCTGTACATACTTGTGGAAACACGATTTGAAATATATTTCGGAAGTAAAAACAAATGCGAATTGAGAAAACATTTCCTTTATTGTACGAGTACTTATCGTTCAACTCAATGATTATGCGTCTCCTTAACGCAATCCGCATCAACATTTTACCACATAAATTTGTTCCAAGTTGCAATTTTTTTTAATTGAACGCAAATCCATATATCAACACTATCCGCGATTATGCAAGATGAATAATAATTCTCCCAGTAATCTAAAAACATAAACAATAGTGTTCGTTACAATATCACTGGCAAACATTGTTTTCTGTTTATGGTTTCATTACATTAATAAATAAAATAAATCATCAGAGATTCAAATGTAACTACTTCGAAAGATGACGATGTTCGAATGATGCAAGTATAGTATCCATAGAAAACCTGGGGGAAAGCACATTCATTGGGATGGCGCTGAGATCCATGTACGCCAATGTAAGTAGCTTTACCAGCTTACATGCGAATATCTTCATGTGGATGTATCTTTTCTCTCGTCTATTAAGTAGCTACAAAACGCATAAATACAAGAAAGTGCTTTTAGAAACAATCAAAAATGTTTATTATTGTATTTCACCAGCACTTCAATTTTGTAACTGTAAAACTCTCGAAATTTAAACTTCCGGAGCGCATCAAATCCAACGTATACGCCTTTCACATATGTTTGGAAGCTTTTAGCGCTAATCCGTATTTGCCAAAAATTAGAATTCATGCTGGGAGCAGCAGCTTCACTTCATTGGAGTGTGATCACGGAGGGTTTTTTGTTACTAGGTTTACAGCAGAGAAGTAGCAAAAAATTGAGTTCGCCTTGTTCTGTGTTTGGTTTATTTTTTGTATTTGGCATTGTTTTCTCTCATCACCTTAATAAAAATGTTTTAAGATTGTTCAGAGTTGTATGATTAGTCTCAGGGAATTTGTTCGATTATGAAACTAATTTTTCGTGCGAAAATCGGGTCGTTTTGATAATGAAGATATTTATCAAGAAAAAGTTGTGTACGAATGCGATGAAAAGAAGAAAAGTGTTTCAAGGATTGGTTACTTTGTCGTCGTCAAGAGCTGATTAGGTACTTTCCGAGAATTCAGTTCAAGGTTTTCTCCTTCAGTAGAAGTACGCGCTCTATTTTCAATGATTAAGACGTAAATTGGTAAAAAGAAAGAATGGTGGAAATTGTTATTGGTTTCAAGTGCAAAGGAGCACTTATCATTCAAAAATGGGTGATATATCTGAGTGTAACGGGGATTCCACAAGTTCATATGCAATAAATATTCATGACACCACTTTTAACAGTGAAACTTGTATGGCCAGCAGCTTCGAGTGTCAATGTCATCTTAAATTTAAATTAGAGAAGGGATCATTAACAAGAAGTAGAAAGACGAAATGGGAATAAGCCGTTTTCGGTGTTAGAAGCGCTCTTGAAAATAAACTAGATTAAGAAGTAACAAAGTCTAAAACGTGAAGACATAAGATACTGACTTGGAGGGTTTGAGAAATTAATACTTTAGATCCCTATAGTCAAAAGTTGAAAATAATATTGTGGTCATTGCACTGTCGGCGAAAAATAGATACCATTTTTTATCTGCAATCAGGAAGTAAGTCGTAGTCATACAACGTTTAATCTTGGTGGAAAATTCCAGAAGACTTAAAGAGGTTTCTTTTGATGTGACTCTTAAAGATCGATTCTCTGGTCTTGACAAAACACTCCGTGTGTAAGTGCCCAAACTGACTAGCCGATGCGTATGAGGGAAATCAGATACAAATCGTGAACCAAAACCGACTAAGTCGAAGTGTTGACAACGCTCCACTTAGTATTTACTTGTCATGGAACCAGGACAACAGCCTCGTACTGGATTGGATAAATGTCAACAAGTATTGTAGCGTATAAGGGACAATTCTTTTGGAATTCGGAATGTTAGATAATTGAACAGACCAGGTGTGCTGCGATAGCTCTTGAATGAAATAAACAAATATAGAACGAACATCCTCCCAATGCAAGTAACCAGATGGCATGGTGAAACCCATATGACACTCGAACACACATCGTGTTTAAAAACGAAAAATCACAAGTGAGCTGTGAGTTTGGAATGGCTTTCATTGTTGGCGGCACATTTAACCAAATTATCAGAGACTTCAAGCCCGTTAATGGAAGGATCTGTGCAATTTGTATCAAGGCCAAATTTTTTAAAGCCAGGCTATTCAATTGTCACACAGACAAAGAGGAGGCAATCAAGAACGAATATTGCAGCACCCTGGAACGAACTATCGACGCATTGCAATCAAACGACATTGAAGTTGCTCTGGGTGACTCCAATGTAAAAATTGAGTGAGAAACGGCGCATGTATGAAGGTAAAATTAATACAATGGAAGTTGAGGAGACTTAAGGATCTGAAGATATCATCTCCATGTATGCATTGGAAGACGATCTTATTGATTCCTTTGATGAAGATGACGTATCGCTGTCTCGATTGCGTTGAAATATTTTAATAAACAAATGAACTTCTGTTGCGTGATCTTCAAGAAGAATGTCTCAGCGTAATAAAGGAAATATTCAAAGAACATCTCAAGTTTCAATGTAAAGCATTGTCGTGTGTTATGGTTCGCTGCCAATAATTTCAAATTAAGTTAAAAGAGTTTATTTACTAAAAATTCACATTCATTAATTTAACAATTTCACCAATTTTACTTTTCGCCTTCTCTATAAATTTTTAATTCAACTGTCTTAACTAAAATCACTTCACAATCAATCAATCAATATCGCCTTAACCTCGCGCTCCACTCTATCGCAGTTTTTACTATATCGCGGTTGTAATAATCCCCCCATTCGTTCAGCTCGCCTTTATATAGGGTCTCTAGCCATTCAATCCATTTCTCGTACATTGCCGAATGTTCTGACGAGAGCTACCTGGAATATTCAAGCAACCCTGAATGGCCGCAGTGACGTCACCTTCAGATATTGATCATGCTTGGTGGGTTCTTATGCTTTCGAGTACATTCGTTTGTTGATCATGATGTTCTCAATGGTTGTAAAAACAATTGCAGCTGTAGCCCACAGAATTATTTGTACATGTAACACTGCCCCCACCTCAGTTCTTTTCGCCCCGAAAAGATGTGTCGCCAGTTGTAGTCAATTCATCCAGGATGAAATATGGAGCAAGACGGTCCAGGTGCACGGTTTTCATTTTGGCTCTCAGCTCACGGTGTTCCTGTATGCGATATACGACATCGTTGATTCACTTTTTAACTCGGTATGGTCCCTCCCAATTATGCTGCAACTTTGGAGACCTACCCTTCCACCGTTGTGGGCTATATAGCCACACCAAGTCACCTCGCTGGAAGCCATTAGAATTTGCCTTTAGATCATATCTAGTCTTCATGCGGTCAGTAGCCGATTCGAGGTGTTTTCGCACTGTCCGATGTATCTGGTTCAACCGTTGCCTTAGCTTGCATACTTCGAGATCATTTGGGGTTTCTCATGGGGTGTTTCAAACTTTATTTCAGCCGGCAGACGAATAGTCTTTCCAAAAATGACTTTGGCTTGGGCCTGGCCTGTCAATACATACTCGCCAGCTCTGTACGCCATCAAAAATAGTGGGATGTGTCAGTTCCAGTCCCTTTTCGTCAGTTCCAGTCCCTTTTCGTCAACCATCTTGGCCAGGTGTTTATTGAGTGTGCCGTTGAAACGTTTGACCATTCCATCGGATTGGGGATGCAGCGGTATTGTCCCTGTTTTCCGTATTCTCAGCAGCTCGCACCTTTCGCCAAAAACCAATGACTCAAAGTTTTGGCCTTGATCTGAATGTAGTTCACAAAGTACGTTGTACCTACTGACCCAATTTAACACTACCTGTTCGGCTACAGTAGTTGCTTCCTGGTTGGGAATGGCGTAGACCTCGGGCCAATTGCTGAAATAATCGGCCACAACCAGCGTGCATCCATTACCCCATTCGGATTCAGGAAAAGGTCCTGTAATGTCAACAGCAATCCTTTCAAACGGTACACCCAAATTGTAGGTTTGCATTTGTCCTCTCAGCCGTCGCTGATGATGGAAGCGCAAATTGTGCATCTGCAACACCAGTCCTCTACGTCTCCTCAAGCGTGGAGCCAGTAAAACCTTTCCTGCGATTTCACTACGGTCTTGTTAACACCAAGGTGGGCTCCCGAAGATCCTTCGTGCATCTCCTTAACCACATCGTGGATTCGGCTTTTGGAAAGTATAGTTTGCATCCTATAGGAGCTGCCATCCACCGCTTCCCATTTCCGCTTGAATACGCCACCCTTCACCTGAAGGGAGTTCCATTGTGCCCAATAACTTTTCAGGGTGGTGCCATGCATCAAAATGTCCACTAAGGTCGCCCAGCTGTCTCCTTCCATACGAGCAATGGTCCGATATCTTCATCGGCTAACTGGGCATTTCGAATCTCCTCCGATGACCAACCTTCATTGAATTCGGCCGTTATCACTTGCAGATTAACGGTCGGCTCCTTTTCCACAATCCGTCGGCAATGCTTGCAGTTCGGTGGACATGGACGACGAGATAGGGCGTCAGCATTTCCATGAACTCTGCCATTCCGATGAACAATTTCGTAGTCGTATGACTGCAATCTTTCGATCCATCTCGCAACTTGTCTCTCAGGGTTTTTGAAGTTGAGTAGCCATCTCAGCGATGCATTGTCCATTCGAAGAACAAATTTCTGGTCATATAGGTACTTGTGGAACTGCTTGATGGCCTCTATTATAGCCAATAGCTCCTTCCTGGCCACGAAGTAGTTTCACTTTTTGAAAGAACTCGACTGTAATACGAGAGGACTGTTTCTTCGCCATCGATCTGCTGGGAGAGTACAGCTCCAATCCCACTGTTGCTTGCGTTGGTGTCAACTACAAACGGCGCATGTATGAAGGTAAAATTAATACAATGGAAGTTGAGGAGACTTAAGGATCTGAAGATATCATCTCCATGTATGCATTGGAAGACGATCTTATTGATTCCTTTGATGAAGATGACGTATCGCTGTCTCGATTGCGTTGAAATATTTTAATAAACAAATGAACTTCTGTTGCGTGATCTTCAAGAAGAATGTCTCAGCGTAATAAAGGAAATATTCAAAGAACATCTCAAGTTTCAATGTAAAGCATTGTCGTGTGTTATGGTTCGCTGCCAATAATTTCAAATTAAGTTAAAAGAGTTTATTTACTAAAAATTCACATTCATTAATTTAACAATTTCACCAATTTTACTTTTCGCCTTCTCTATAAATTTTTAATTCAACTGTCTTAACTAAAATCACTTCACAATCAATCAATCAATATCGCCTTAACCTCGCGCTCCACTCTATCGCAGTTTTTACTATATCGCGGTTGTAATAATCCCCCCATTCGTTCAGCTCGCCTTTATATAGGGTCTCTAGCCATTCAATCCATTTCTCGTACATTGCCGAATGTTCTGACGAGAGCTACCTGGAATATTCAAGCAACCCTGAATGGCCGCAGTGACGTCACCTTCAGATATTGATCATGCTTGGTGGGTTCTTATGCTTTCGAGTACATTCGTTTGTTGATCATGATGTTCTCAATGGTTGTAAAAACAATTGCAGCTGTAGCCCACAGAATTATTTGTACATGTAACACTGCCCCCACCTCAGTTCTTTTCGCCCCGAAAAGATGTGTCGCCAGTTGTAGTCAATTCATCCAGGATGAAATATGGAGCAAGACGGTCCAGGTGCACGGTTTTCATTTTGGCTCTCAGCTCACGGTGTTCCTGTATGCGATATACGACATCGTTGATTCACTTTTTAACTCGGTATGGTCCCTCCCAATTATGCTGCAACTTTGGAGACCTACCCTTCCACCGTTGTGGGCTATATAGCCACACCAAGTCACCTCGCTGGAAGCCATTAGAATTTGCCTTTAGATCATATCTAGTCTTCATGCGGTCAGTAGCCGATTCGAGGTGTTTTCGCACTGTCCGATGTATCTGGTTCAACCGTTGCCTTAGCTTGCATACTTCGAGATCATTTGGGGTTTCTCATGGGGTGTTTCAAACTTTATTTCAGCCGGCAGACGAATAGTCTTTCCAAAAATGACTTTGGCTTGGGCCTGGCCTGTCGATACATACTCGCCAGCTCTGTACGCCATCAAAAATAGTGGGATGTGTCAGTTCCAGTCCCTTTTCGTCAGTTCCTGTCCCTTTTCGTCAACCATCTTGGCCAGGTGTTTATTGAGTGTGCCGTTGAAACGTTTGACCATTCCATCGGATTGGGGATGCAGCGGTATTGTCCCTGTTTTCCGTATTCTCAGCAGCTCGCACCTTTCGCCAAAAACCAATGACTCAAAGTTTTGGCCTTGATCTGAATGTAGTTCACAAGGTACGTTGTACCTACTGACCCAATTTAACACTACCTGTTCGGCTACAGTAGTTGCTTCCTGGTTGGGAATGGCGTAGACCTCGGGCCAATCGCTGAAATAATCGGCCACAACCAGCGTGCATCCATTACCCCATTCGGATTCAGGAAAAGGTCCTGTAATGTCAACAGCAATCCTTTCAAACGGTACACCCAAATTGTAGGTTTGCATTTGTCCTCTCAGCCGTCGCTGATGATGGAAGCGCAAATTGTGCATCTGCAACACCAGTCCTCTACGTCTCCTCAAGCGTGGAGCCAGTAAAACCTTTCCTGCGATTTCACTACGGTCTTGTTAACACCAAGATGGGCTCCCGAAGATCCTTCGTGCATCTCCTTAACCACATCGTGGATTCGGCTTTTGGAAAGTATAGTTTGCATCCTATAGGAGCTGCCATCCACCGCTTCCCATTTCCGCTTGAATACGCCACCCTTCACCTGAAGGGAGTTCCATTGTGCCCAATAACTTTTCAGGGTGGTGCCATGCATCGAAATGTCCACTAAGGTCGCCCAGCTGTCTCCTTCCATACGAGCAATGGTCCGATATCTTCATCGGCTAACTGGGCATTTCGAATCTCCTCCGATGACCAACCTTCATTGAATTCGGCCGTTATCACTTGCAGATTAACGGTCGGCTCCTTTTCCGCAATCCGTCGGCAATGCTTGCAGTTTGGTGGACATGGACGACGAGATAGGGCGTCAGCATTTCCATGAACTCTGCCATTCCGATGAACAATTTCGTAGTCGTATGACTGCAATCTTTCGATCCATCTCGCAACTTGTCTCTCAGGGTTTTTGAAGTTGAGTAGCCATCTCAGCGATGCATTGTCCATTCGAAGAACAAATTTCTGGTCATATAGGTACTTGTGGAACTGCTTGATGGCCTCTATTATAGCCAATAGCTCCTTCCTGGTCACGAAGTAGTTTCACTTTTTGAAAGAACTCGACTGTAATACGAGAGGACTGTTTCTTCGCCATCGATCTGCTGGGAGAGTACAGCTCCAATCCCACTGTTGCTTGCGTTGGTGTCAACTACAAACATTTTTCCGGGTTTTGGATATGCCAGCACAGGTGATTCACACAGCTTCTCCTTCAAGGTCTCAAAGGCTGCTTGGCATTGTACATTCCAGACATACGGACAATTTTTCTCGGTTAGTTAATGGAGACACTTAGCTATTTTGGCAAAGTCTTTGACGAATCTTCGATAGTAGGTTGCCAGACCCAGAAAACTTCGTAGTTGGCGCTTGTTGTTTGGTGTTGGCCAGCTTTTCACGCCTTCATTTTTCCCAAGATCTGTTTTGACCCCTTCTGCTGATACAACGTGTTTCAAGTATTTTACTGCGAAAAGATTACACTTGTCGGGGCTAAGTTTTAAATTTGCCAGTTGCAATTGGGAGAACACCTCTTCTAAGTTCCGCACATGCTCTTCGAACGTTCTCCCGATAATAATGATGTCACCTAGGTACACCAAGCAGGTCTTCCATGTTAAGCTTCGTAGCACGTATTCCATCAGGCGTTTGAAGATGGCTGGACCATTGCAAAGCCCAAATGGCATCACCACAAATTGCCACAATCTAGTTCCAACTGTAAATGCGATTTTTTTTAGTCCTTCTTGTCAATGTCTACCTGCCAGTAGCCACTCTTGAGATTGAGTGTAGAAAACCATTTCGCGTCGGCTAAAGTGTCCATAATATCGTCGATGCGTGGAAGCGGGTAGCTTTCTTTCTTATTGACGTAATTAACCTGCCTATATTCGACACAAAAACGAGTGCTACCATCCTCTTTACTAGAACTACTCATGGACTGACAGAATGCCTAATGACACCTTGTTTTTCCATGTCCGAAATCAGTGCGCTGACTTCTCCTTGTTTGGCTATAGGGAGACGTCTTGGTGCTTGACGAATCGACTTGGCTCCCTGTGTATTTATGACATGAGTTGCCACACTCGTACAGCCATGGTCATCCGGGCTTGTTGAGAAGATGTCACTGTACTTGGTGACCAAATCAGAGGCTTGCTAGAATAGCTGCATTGGCAATTCGGTCTGCTTCAATATTGCAGACGTGAGTTACCCGGCCTTTGTCTGTGTCTTGCCTCTTTTTCCAATTATGGTCGTGAGCAGCTTCCAAAGAGGTGATGTTGAAAACAAGCTGGCAGCTGTCGATGACTTCTCCCGCTTTGATGCTCGTTGTTGAGTCTGCGATGTTAAGGACTCTAACCGGCACGTATCCGTTCCTATAGATCTTACAAGGCTTCGTCCTACAATCAAACGGCGTAATGCGGACGTCTTTGTTGGCTTTATCAGATAAGATCGGTGGTCTCCAGAATCACCATCAAGTTTTGCCCACACAATGCTCTCAGAAGATTGCGGTACATCAGTTTTGGCACATACTACCGCATTCATTGTGGGAATTTGGACTCTAGGATCCTCCATCGATACTTCGACATTTCGCCATTTCAATACCCGTTTGCCCAAATCCAACGTGATTCCATGTGGTCACAGTAAATCCATTCCGAGAATGCAGTCATCCATAATGTTCGCAACCAGAACGAAACTCAAGATTGAAGTGAGATTTGAAAAAGCAAGTGTGCTTGTTTTTCTGTGTGGTGGCTCAATATGAGTAGAGAGAGAGGCCTAGATGACCCTTGATACGACTGAGCGCTACCCAACCTCAGAATCCTACACCGAGTTACGCACTCCTATAACTTAATATCTGCAACTGCGGTGACTTCCGTGGTTGCTACAAAATCACATGTAAGCAGTGCGTTTGGAGTGGCTTTCATTGTTGACAGCACATTTAAACAAATTATCATCGAGTTCAAGCCCCTTGATGAAAGGTTTGATTGTGAATGACATTATGTGGCACTTAGGAATGTTTAAATGAAGGTGGTTTAAATGGCACCAATCAATTATGATATTAACGTCATTTGATAAATCAAGGCAGTCTTGTGAGTTTTCAACTCTTCTGTATAGTGTCAGATCGTCTGCATAAAGTAATGATGGTAAACTTAAAAATGAAGGCAGCTCATTGATAAATATATTAAATAATAAAGGGCCAAGTATAGATCCTTATGATACTCCTGATGGTGGTGAGAAGTTGTTGGATCTCCTACCATTTATACGAACACAACATGAAAGGAAAGTGATGTAGGAATGAAACCATGTAAGCATGCCTTCAGAGAATCTATAATGTTTCAGCTTCGTTAGAAAGATTTCATGTGGTACGGAGTCAAATGCTATATATGGTATCAACCTGGGAGTTGGCATCTAAAGCTTGCGCGACGTAGTCCAAAAATTACAGCAGGTTAGTCAAAGTGGCCCTATGTGTAATGTAGCCGTGTTGTTGATTAGTTAGCAAGGCGCTAGCATAGGAAATATCTTAGGATGCATTACCCGTTCAAAAATTTTGGGAAATGTTGAGAGAATAGAAATAGAACGGTAATTTGAAATATCAGACGGATTGTCAGATTTGAAAATGCGAGGAATATATGCCATTTTCCATTTCGTCACGGTCATTAACAACCGTCAAAGCACTCTTCCTGGAACTCGACAGCGAAGCAAAACTAGTAGGGCTACAAATCAATGAAAATAAAACAAAGCTCATGACGCAGTCGAGGAAAAATACGTAAAATACACAGAATATCACACTGGGCGAGTACAGTATCGGAAATGTTCGCAAATTCGTCTATTTAGGTGCCAAAATAATGAAAACGGGCAATGAAAGTGACGAAATACGCCGAAGAATACAGCTCGCAAATAAAATATTTTATTCAGTATTGACAACCTTGAAGACCAGCTGCATACACAGGAAAAAAGCTCCAAGTGTATAAATCTATGACAAGACCTGTGTTATGCTATGAGTGTGAAACATGGACCCTAACCCAAGCATACACAAATATATTGAATAACTTTGAGCGACGAGTCATGGGGCGAACAATAGGAGCAAAGCTACACGGGTACCAATGGCGAATTCGATACAACCATGAACTGTATGAAATTTTCGACGAACCGGAGTCTCAACGATTATAAGACTGCGGAAGCTGCAATGAGCTGGCCACATAAATCGTATGGATGAACAACAGGTACCCAAAAAGGTATTCGTTGGGAGGAGACTGGTACCGAGGAAACGCTTATCAGAGTCACCATTTGTAGGAAACGAAGGCACGAGAGGGACTGTAGTGCTAAAAAGAAGAATCTGAAAGTTCGAATTCAGCAAGAAGGCCTACCTGTTGAGATTGAGCCATTGCACCATCTATTTGTTAAACATCACGAGCAGCTCGGATTTTCTGCTGACCAGGTAAAGAATGATCTAGAAACACACGGTTTGTATGTGAGATCTATTTATGTCCCTTTTCTCCAGAAAGCAAGAGATGAGTTTAAAAACGATCATTCCTAATACTAATTTACCATTGAATGGTATTAAACTATTTTACCATAATTGTAGCGGTACGAAAGAGAAAATAAATAAATTATACCTTGATGCTAAGTCCTACCATTTTAATTTATTAACGTTCACCAAAACCTGGCTACGTGACGGTTACATAAACGAAGAAGTTCTAGACTGTAGCTGGACTATTTATAGAGCTGATCGTGACTTTTCATCCACAGGTCTAACCAAAGGTGGTAGAGTGTTGATTGCGATCGAAATTTCCATTGCCTCTGAAAACGTTGATACTGCCTCCTATACAACTTTTGAACATAAGGTGATTCGAATACGCTCAAGCAAGTGGTTTTTATAAAAAGAGGTATATTACATTCCACCAAAATCTGACGAACCCTCCGAGAAGATATGTGAAATTAAAAATTCCATCGCTGAATCTCTCGAGGAACACGATCAAATAATCATTTTGGGGGACTTTAACCGCCCTAATTTTTCTTTTACTCTTGATGAAACTGATAACTATCTTCTACCAGTAAACCTCTCAAATACCATCGATCTTAATCTAATCAATGCCTTCTATGGTAATGACTTACAACAAGTAGCACTGACTCCTAACCAAAACAGAAACTGGTTGGATCTCATTTTTACCAATGCTTTTGACGATGTTGTGGTAAGTCCAACCAATGACAAAGAGAACCTTTTTTCTAACACACGAAGCCATATCGCTTCTTCAGTTAAACTTCCCATATCTGATTCAACTTTTTCCCGAACCTACAATGACTGTATTGTATTTGATTTCTTCAATGCTGATTATAATAGCATTAAATTTTATCTTTCCAATACTGATTGGAACTATCTTTCAAATTCAGATTCAGAAGAAGCTGTATCTTCATTCTATAAAACGCTCTTCGAATGCATTGAAACTCATGTTAATAAAATATAGAAAAAATCGGAATTTTCTGAGCCCTGGCTTGACGGCGACCTTCGCCATCTGCGGAATCAAAGAAACAAACAAGCTCTATAAATTAATAAGAGATAACAATTTCGACACAAACCTTAAGAGTAAATATGATGAGCTAGCTATAGAATCCTCTATAAGATCTCGTGAACCATATGATCATTACATCAATTCGACCGGGCAAAATATTATTCGTAATCCCAAAGAATTTTTCAATTTCGGAAAAATCAAGCTGTTAGCCACAAGATTTCCAATATCAATGTATTACGGTGATAGTAATTTACGTTCTCCTCAAATTATATGTGGCCTTTTGCCGAGCATTTCCAAGAGTTTTCCGCCCGGCGGCCATTTCTTCCAGCATACCAAATTGCCATTCAACGACAGCACCATTCATTGATGGAATGAGTTTGTCTAATGGAGATATCGTGAATGCTATTAAAGAACTTGATGTTAACAAGGTACCTGGACCTGATTCTCTTCCTCTTAGATTTCTTTTTGAGTGTATACATCAGATCACTTCCCCTCTGCTTATTCTATTCAACGCATCTTTATCACGAGGGGCTTTTCCATCTGTCTGGAAGTCTTCTCATTTAATTCCAATTTTCAAAAGTGGCAATAAGCGGTCTATAACAAACTATAGAGGTATTGCCACACTTTCAGCTATTCTGAAGTTATTAAAAAACATTATTTGTCATAAGTTTACCACGGTGGTTGAGCCACAATTAAACGAGCAGCAGCATGGTTTTCCCAAAGGTCGATCAAATACCACTAGTCCAATGCTTCTTACCTCAACTACTCTCTGTGAAATTGAAAAAGCTAAAGGGATGACGCTGTTTATAGGGACTTCAGCAAAGCTTTTGATCGTGTCGATCATAGAATTTTGATCTCCAAACTTCTGGAGTTCGGTATCTCTGGGTCCTTATTGAGTGTGATTGCAACATAACTAAATAATCGAACACAGTTTGTTTGCACTTTTTCAAGAGAAATAATTGCCTCTTCCGGAGTGCCACAAGGTAGCCACCTGGATCCCCTGTTATTCAACATTTCTGTCTTTTTTGAAATTTTAGGTGACGTACCTCATCTTCAGTATGCCGACGACCTCTAACTAACATATACCACACGATGAATTCCGATCCCGACGCTATTTTTCTGCAAGCCAAAATAAATTCACTATTGAAATGATGTGATGATAACACACTTTATCTAAATGTTGGAATGTGTTATTTTATAAACTTTTTGAGAAAGAATTTAGTATTTAAGTACACTTACAACCTGAACAATTCCCAACTCCAAAATGTTGACCAGATCTCAGACCTGGGCGTTTTTTTGAACAGGAAATTGAATTTTAGTTCTCAATACGATGTCATGCTTGCTCGGGCATGTAAGCAGCTTGGTTTCATAAAACGTCTTGCTCAAGAATACAAAAATTCATGGATCACTAAGACTCTATACATCTCATTTATGCGCCCCCTCCTTGAATATGGTTGTATATTTTGGAATCCATACTTTGGGACTCGCAGCATCCGCATAGAATCTGTCCAGAAACAGCTTATTCATTTTGCCCCGCGTGATACTTATGACCCAAGAGGCTTTGCTAACTTACCGCCTTACCAGCAAATACTTAAAATTTTGAATCTTTCCTTGATCTCATCTGGAAGAACTATCTTAAGCTCCTGCTTTGTTTTCGATGTAATCAAGAAGATAGTAAATATCGCATCATTATCAAGCAAAATCACGTTTTAGAAAACTATTAAACGTACTAGAACACTCGTTTGCTTCATGAAGACCAACATAAACCCACCTACGCAGACAACTAGCCAATTAATAGGTGTTGCAAGATCTTCAATTCTTTGAGTGAACATTACTTTGCTTCTATCTCAAAACTAAACTTCAAAAAGAAGATAACAGACGCACAAAAATAAGTTGTGATTGTTAAATAACATACACTCATAGATTTAGTTTTTTTATAATATTAGGCAACGATTTTCTGGCTAAGAACTGCAACGTGGAGGGCCCTGCTCAAACTATCAGATTTTCTAGCACAGAAATCAACCTCAGAGAGTTTTTCCACCCATTTTCCCTCCCTTTGAATGGGAACTATCTACAGCAGAGATACAAGGGAGCGTCGAATAACGCAGACTTAGACCCTGGAAAGGAGCAAGCAGGCGTGATGTGTGAGCCACCCATTCACAGACAACAAAGCCAAATGGTAGGCACGAACAGTAAGGATAGGGGAGGTGGGAGGTAAATGGTTACTTTGGGAAAGGCTTAACAAAATTGGCGCAGCCGGTAGAATATAGGTTCTGCTAAGGCTACGGTCAGAGATTGTATAGCATACTAACTGATGGGAACATGAGCCGATAGCTGAACCAAACTTTTGGTGCCTGGGAACGAGGTTGGAAACATCCATTGCCTAGAATATATATTTTTTGTTTTTGTTTTGTTTTGTCAAATACACTTCACTCCTGAGTAGACCTAGTGTAAAACCACGCTATCTCCAATCCGTGTACTAACAAAAATTTAACACACAGCGGCAAGCAGATATATACCTCAAACTCAAGTAGAAATTGAACTTTACAATTCAGTGTGAAATTTCGAGTGAATAGTGAACATTTCGAACACAAAAAAAAAACATTCAGTGAAAACAATATATACCCTCGAGTCGAATACTACGAAAGTGTTAACACCCCAAAACCAACTTATGGTCGACAAACCCTTCAGCGCGGAGGACATTTTTCACCCAGCGGAGTCATCTTACGGAGTAGAAGAATACTGAAAAGACAAAGAAGTAAGTCTGAGTCGTCAGAGGCGACTATTCAAGTAACCACTTCTGCGATATTCCCAAGAATTGACGTCATATCAGACCCTGACAGGCACCGTAGAGGTAATCCACACTCGACGGTTGGGGTTCATCAGTAAATTCCAACAGCACACGGAAGATTTTAAGAGAGAAATCAAACAGTTCGGAGGAACCTCGCATAGCCAGGTACTAAGCTCAGACAGCCTATTGCGATCAGTTGACCAGTTAATAACTTCCAGAGACTGGAAAATCTCTCTTGAACTAGGTGATACTTCATTCGTCACTAACGAATCCATGGTAGAAGGAACATCTGGCAAAAACGCAGGCTACATGAAAATAGCCAAACTAATGGGGCAAATGATCCCCTTGTTCTCAGGAGCTGCAAGCTCTACCATAGTTTACGAGTTACAAATCTTTTTAGGATGCAGCAAACAAATCTGGCAATGTTTGAACAAATTGGATCAATCAGCTTATATGCAAATCTTTCCTACTAGGCTGCGTGGTGAAGCCTGACAGTTGATTTCCTCTAGCTGGCCCACAACGCTCGACGCTGCTGAAGAGCTCCTAAACCGATTGTATCTACCTCGGGAAGCTTATCAGGAGTTAGTTATCGGACTAGCCACAGCCAAGCAGTTCCCTACTGAAACGCTAACTGCCTACACCTCATGAATGCGGCAACTGTTGAAGCGTAGCCAGGAAGCAGTCAATATCATGTATGGAAAGGAGGCAGTAAAGGTTTTAAGTCAGCAATTGGAGGATTTCGCTTTGATATCCCTAAAAGGTGGAGTCACGAATCCTCACCTACACTAGTATTTACTGCCATGAGAGAAGCTCACGTTAGAGGAACTCATACTTGAGGCTTTAGACATAGAGAAAATGCAGCAAGGCGCTCACCATGTTCAGTGGACTTCCATGGAACTTAGTTTCAGCTATCCATTAACTCAAGCCACCTTTTCACCCAACCCCCGTGCACCATCACTCCAGCCTCGGAATGAGAACAAAGAAAGCATCCCAGCAAGAGCGCAAAAAGCAACACAAGATAACCTGCAACTTCTGTCGTAAACTTGGGCATACTTACTCCGAGTGTTTTAATCGCAAAAACACCCCTTTCTGTCCTATTTGCAATCAGCACGGTCATGATCTAAGAGACTGCAGCGCCCAGCAAGCCACAATTAAACAAGGGGGTAATCTCCAAGGGTATCGCACGTCAGTGATTTGTGACTTCTCTGGTCACTAAAGCCATCAGGTGGAGGACTGACGTCAAAAAACGAAATGGGAAAGTACTAACTCGGGAAACGCAAAAAGTCGAGTCAAAACTCCCTGATTCGACTCTAGTTAGCATTAAATTGGGCCCTAATCTCGATGGAGCTAAACTGTTTTCGGCCACTCTACCCCTAGATATAGAAATGTAACCTACAACTACATTGACTATAGACACTGGCGCAAAAGGAAGTCTGATCCTAAAATCAGCTATCAAACCAAGCAAAATCGATCCTCGTCAAAAGGTAGCACTACAGTGTCCGTTTGGACGGGGAAAAACTCTTGGAGTTATAGTAGGCAAATTTATCCTCCCCACTCCCTTTTTGTGTAACTTTCAAGTGGTGGATGAAATACCCAAAGTCGCTAATGATGGAGTATTAGGCAACGATTTTCTAGCTAAGAACTGCGACGTGGAGGGCCCTGCTCAAAACTCTCAGATTTCCTCGCACAGAAATCAACGGTGAGAGTTTTCCCTCCCTTTGAATGGGAACTATCTACAGCAGAGATACGAGGAGCGTCAAATAATGTAGACTTAGACCCTGGTAAGGAGTAAGCAGGCGTGACGCTCAAGCCACTCATTGGGCTCTTTCACACGGGAATGGTAAAAACCCATATCCAAACAAGTTTCGCGCTTACGCCCTTATGTTTACACGTTGCATAGTTCAGCCAACCCATTTTTGTATACGATACACGTCTTGCGAGTGTATGTGTCAGAAGGATCATTTGATCGTTGAACGTCGTGCGGACAACATGAAAGCGGACAGAGAGATAAGCGATTGAGAATTGGTGTTTTAGCTTTGATTTGTGCACGCGGTAACAAAAACGGGAATGAAAAATGTATTTTATGTTTGTTAAAGTTTGTAGATTCAAACTTCTATTGGATTTATTAGAACCTCCGTGTTTTCCGCTTTCTGAAAAATATATTCCAAATTTGAATATCCTTTAAGTCGCATATTTTTCTTGTTGTGTTGTCAACTGGCATATTATAATGCGATTCTATAAAGATTATGCGTACTGTTAATTTTCTATGGATTGACAATAGGCAATTTAACTTTATTGAAATCGATATATTCGTCGCGTTGTTTCCTGAAATTGAACATGGCCTCCGCTTTTATAAATTTATTAAATGACGCGTAGCTTCTCGCGTCCACGCATCCATTTTTGCACGCAAATTAAAGAAAGGCAATCGTTTCATGACGGCTACCTTCTTCACCGAATGTTCAATTCGGAATGATTACGTCGTTTGTTTATAATTTCCCCCATCAAATGATCAACAAAATGCGTTTGTGTATGTGCGTTACGCTCGTTCACCCTACAAAATGTTGGCTTGTTTTTACCATCAGGTCCCCTCAATGCCTCTCCCTCTTCTTGCCCATATAACCTGTTTAACGCTCACTTTTAACGCTGCGTCTGAAAAAGCCCATTCACGGACAACAAAGCCAAATGGTAGGCACGACAAGTAAGGATATGGGAGGTGGGAGGTACATGGTTACTTTGGCAAAGGCTTAAAATTAATTTGTTTAGATATAAGTAGTTTTTTGTGATTGCTTTGTTTGGCATAATACTCGTATATAAATAAATAAAGGAAGTGAACTGCGTCATTTTTTTAATTCCTTGCAAAATATGCAAATATTATTCAGGATATTGCCTGCTCACCCACTACTCGCATTGATTTGAAAGTAAGGCTGTTTCGAAGAATAGTATTAAAAAACAAGAACAATATTGTTTCCTAATTTCACAAAACTACGTATAAAGCTTCAACGAAAAACAAATCATTTTGACTAAATGGCCTTTCCATTCCGAATGATAATTTTTCAGTCACTTCATTCTTTTCCTGCCATAAATAAAATATCAATGGCGTTCACTTAAAATGCACCAAAATCTGATTATGCAGATTTTCTGCAAGTTGCGCAACTATCGGCACTTTTTGAAGGCTCTCAAAAAACTAACATGTTTAAGCAGCACGAGACATCCACTTGATATTCAACAACGTCTACTTATGTATTAAGCTTTACCAAAGAAACGGCACTCCATCAAAGGTTTCGTAAAATTACCTTAAATAGAGTAAAAAGTGTCGAAAATTATGGGAAAAAACTTCCGAACCTAACTCTAGTGAAATGCTCCCCATAAACAAAAACCAATTTTATTCGTAAAAGGCAACGAAGCATGCTAGCAGCGAGACTTGAAAGTGTCCTATTGTTCGATCAACCGCAAATGTTAACATATGCAAAAATTCCGTTGATAATGGACTCGATAAAAAAAGGCCTTGATTGTTTTTTGTTAGCTTCTAAGGAAAAAGTTGCCTCACTTTAATGTCATATTCTGGTCCTCTTTAAACTGCTCATTCACTTTTTTCGCTGAATTTCTCACACCCTAGCAAAAAATAATCAAAGCGAATAGACCATGTTACTTCGCAATAAAAATTCACCGGCATTCATCCGGTATGCGAATACGAGTATGTGGAAATTTGTTAATCTTTCTTCAATATGACCTTCACTTTCAACACCGCATTTGCAGTGGTCAAATCTGTTATTAAGACTCTATTATAAATTTCCAAGACAATTCAAGGCACGCCATACTCGTACCTTCTTCTACTAGCTATCCTCCGCATCCACGAAAGTTTTTATATCGAACGATGAATTTCGCGATTAACAAAAAAACAATTATTTAATGGATGAGTAGAAGATCATTAACAGCTATACCGTTAGCGGCTTTTGATCATAGATGGAGGTGCAAAATTGTATCATTAGATTGAAATTTCGCAATGATAAAAAGGGAAAGTGTTATTTGCTGGCGAACAAAAGTCTATGAGAAACTAATATATGAATGTGTCGATCGATTGGATATGAAGGTAGAAGATGTTGAAAGACATAATTCTTAATTTTTTTTTTAATTTAAAAGGATTTATGTACTTAAATTGAAAATATTTGATATATTCGTGAATTCATACAATGTTTTGTTTTAATTTCAGGTAAGACCCGGTAGATGATCTGAGTTTGGAAAAAGCGTTTAAACCCTGTACAAAAAGAAAGTAAGAGAAATTAGAAAACAAAACATCTAATAATCCACCCGATAAATTTAATTAACAAAAAATTATTAGAATCAGCTCAGAGATTTAATGTGTACCAAACCAGACTACAATATTTCCATTTAAAAACAGACCTAAATAATAAATCAAATAATCAATGGTATATAAAATCGTGAATCTGGTATTTTCTCTCCATTAATTTAAAAACAGTAAACAATGAATGCATAACATAAACGTGGGAGTTCGTAAAACGTGCAAACTTAATTGTTATGCGATTATTAAATAATAGATGCGCCAATCTTTTAAATTAGCTGAGAATTTTAATTTGAATTTCCTAATTTTGCATGGACTTTGTGGAGGAATAATATGGACGTGAGATGCTCACATAATAAATGCTACTCACGTAATGGATAGTTACATTTGAGTGATATGAGCTGTTACTTAAAATTCATGGAGTATAATTGATTTCGGCAGGTTTTTCAAGAAATATTTCAAAGCAGAGGAACTTCCTTGCTTATGCTTGCATTTGAGGTGGGTATTAAAATCTTTAGAGTTGAACATTTTTTTTTATATTTCCCTATTAAAATCGGTATCGATCCGCCTGTCCTTTAGTGCGCCACAGCAAGTATTCTTGGGAACTAGAGAAGCTAGAAGAATCAAATTTAGTGAATGGCTCAGAAGTTTCTAATGAATGTTTCATAGCCGAAAAAAATTCTATGCACTTCAAGGGGGTCTTTCCATTTATTTATTCATTTATCTATTCCATCTTACAGACTAAACAATCCAATAACAAAATGGAATGCAAAGAACAATTACAGCAATATTGAAATGAAAAGGAATAATAAAATGTCGATGATTAAAAGTTAAACTAGTAGTAAGTCCCTTAGTTTATGTAAGAAGAGGGGAAAGGACCAAGCTGGGGTTTATTATGATTTCGTACGATTCTTAAGATTGGTGAATAGAAATATAAATCAGTTCTGGCATATGGGATAACGAAATAAGAATTCATCCGAGATGAACGAGATGTTTGTCGGAAACGCAGCTCAGAAAAAATATTTAACGGGACTTGATGGTAGCAGAGTTTGTACAAAAAACATTGGTCTAAATAAGTTCGTCGGGATATTAGGGATGGAAGAGATAGGAAAGATAAACGACTTTCATAAGGCTGATACGGCAAATTAAACTTAGGGAAAAGAAAACGCGTGAACTTTCTTTGGACAGTTTCTAAAGAAGACACGAGATAGGAATATCAGAGGGACCAGATAACAGAACAGTATTCAAGCATAGGGCGAACAAGACAAACGAATAGGCGGACAGAAGAAGAGATGCTATTGAATTTATGTACATGTCTAAGGATAAACCCGGAAACTCTAGACGCTTTAGAAATCACATTTAAAATATGTGCATCAAATTTGAGTTTTGGATCAAAAGTTACTCCAAGGTCTGTATGACTGAACACTTCAGAGAGCAAAGCATCATTTAATATATAATTAAAATTAATAGGAGAGTCCTTAAGAGAAAAAGTCATTTTATGACATTTAGTAGTGTTAAGACATAAATAGTTTGAAGCATACCATTTATTTAGAGCATTCAGATCATTTTGGAGGAGCCGACAGGCTAAATGGGATTTGACTGCTCGAAATACTTTGAAGTCATCTGCATACAAGAGGCAAGAGGAATTAATTACAAGGGAAGATCATTTATGAACAACAGAAAGAGAAGAAGCCCAAGAATTGAACCTTTTTTTTTTGTTTTTGTTTTTTGTGGTAGGGAGGTGAAGGCATTTATGCCCGCCGAGTCTGGCAGTGTGGGACTCCCATGGAGGATACCTTTGGACTACCCACTAAACACCTCCCCTGTCAATCTGAGAACCTAGCCTGGAACCGTTTGACACATTACTTCGGGCCAGGTCTCGTTTTGTTACGCCGTGGGGCGCCTTCAAGCTGGGGAGTCCCTTTCCTAGCGGGAGGGGAGGGGGGAAGAGGAATTGCCAGAAGAGCGATCCCCCAGCCCCAGCGCCTCCGGCTGCTGTGAGTCCCTTTTATATTTTAGGACTGCCCGAATATAATGTGCCACCTGGTTCCATTTGTCAACCGATTCGAGCATCACCGCAACTATATTATCCGGGGTGAGCTCTCCCGTCTCCCTGTAGAGTTCCCTTCGCAGCCTGGCCCATTTGGTACACGCAAAAAATGTGTGACAGGCATTGTCCTCCTCTCCTAGGCAAAACCGACAATCGGGAGACCGTGACTTGCCGATCTTGTGCAGGTAAGACTGAAAACACCCGTGCCCGCTCAAGAGCTGGGTCAGATAGAAGTCAGTCTCACCATGCCTTCGATTTAGCCACGGTCTCACATCCGGGATGAGGCGCGCAGTCCACCTTCCCTTCGTGCAATTCCTCCAAGACTGCTGCAAATCGTTGAGCGAGCGTTGTCTCTCCTCGCGGACAACCATCTCCCTCGCATCCTCGTTTCGGTGCAGGTAAATAGCGCGGCGCTCTCTAGCAAGGAGGGCGACAGGTATCACGCCTGCAATCACTCTCACCGCCGAGTCGGAGACTGTTGGATACGAAGATGCAATTCTCAGTGCTCCTCTTCTCTGTACCTGTGCCAATCGTTTTCGGTATACCTCCTTACTGAGAGCGTCGCCCCATACCTCTGCCCCGTACAGTAGCACTGACTCTACAGCACTCATCAAGAGGCGTCTTCTTGATGGGCTGGGTCCCCCTACGTTGGCCATAAGTCGACTCAGGGCCGATATTCCCGAAGCAGCCTTCTCAGCCGTTGCCCTGATTTGCTCAGAGAAACTCATCTTCGAGTCGATCAGTAGCCCCAGGTACTTCACCGCTGGCTTCGATTCGATCTGTATATCTCCAATACTGATCATCCTTACTCTAGGGATTCTCTTTTTTGTCAAGATGACCACTTCGGTTTTCTCCAGTGCTAAACTGAGCCCGCGAGCAGTCATCCAGTCCCTCACTCGGCGCATTAGCATACCTAGCCTAAGTTGCGCTTGTTCAACGGTGCGTCCGGCGACCAGAGCCGCAACATCATCCGCATAGCCGACCAAGCGCGACTCATCTGGCATCTCAAGTCTCAGTAGCCCGTCGTAAGACACGTTCCACAGGTCCGGACCAAGGATAGATCCCTGGGCAACACCCGATGTAATTTCCATCCTTCGTTGGCCCTGTGTCGTATCGTAGAGCAGGCTTCGGTCCTTTAGGTAGTTCCTCAAAAGCCGCATTAGATATTCTGGAACTTGAAAAGGGTTTTCCAGCGTGTCCAGAATATCCACCCATCTAGCGGAGTTGAAGGCATTCCTGACGTCGAGTGTCACCAACAGGACGATCCGTTGCTTGGTGCGACTATATGCCTCTGCCTTTTGGACCGCGTTCACCACCTCTGCAATCGCATCGATGGTAGAACGTCCTGCTCTAAAGCCGTACTGCCGAGGAGATAGGTCCCCAGCAGCACAAATCGCGTCAGTGAGTCTTCCCTTGATGAGTTTCTCTAGCACTTTCCCAGCCGTGTCTAGCATGCATAACGGGCGGTATGCAGACGGCGATTCGGGATTTCCCTTCCCCTTGCTGACCAGCACGAGCCTCGCCACCTTCCATCGTACCGGGAAAACCCCGTCCTGTAGGCAAGCGTTGAATGTGCTGAGCAGCAAGTCAGGACAATGGTGATAGACGAGCTGCAAAACCTCAGCTGGAACACCATCTGGACCTGGAGCCTTCCTCACTTTCAGGGAGAGGACTGAATTGAACCTTGTGGAACGCCAGATGAAGGATAAAAAGGACTAGACGTAGTACCAGAGAGACTTACTTGACAGGGACAACACGATAGATAATATGACATCCAAGATAGAAGAGCACCCGAGATGCCAAGAGCTTCAAGCTTACGACAAAGAAGTAAATGATTCACAGTGTCAAAGGCCTTGGAGAAATCTGTGTAGATCACATCAACTTGCAGTTGGTTATCCAAAGCACTAGCAATACTGTTTGTGAACTCCATTAAATTAGAGGTAGCGGAGTATCCTTTGAGAAAGCCATGCTGCTCTGGAGCAATAATAGGAGTTAATGAGTTTGAGAGTCGATTATGAACCAACCGTTCAAGTAACTTTGGAAAGCAGGACAGTAAGGAAATAGGGCGATAATTGGAAACTGACGTCGGATCACCACTTTTGAAAATAGGCACAATATTAGCTGTTTTCCAAGGGTTTGGGAAAGTACCAGTATTCAAACTTAGATTGAAGAGGAGAGATAAAGGAAAACTGATCGATGAGGCTAACGACTTTACAAATATGTTTGGCAAATCATCCGGCCCAGGGCTGATATTAGGATCAAGAGCATTGTTCAAAGCTTCGACTTCAGATGCATCTGTACAAATAAAGGAAATTGGGAAGGGAAGATGATTAGGTAAGACAACAGGATGCACAGCTGCAGCGGGAGAAGAAAAAGTTGAAGAGAAAAATTGGGCAAATGAGTCAGTAACTTCTTGAGGAAAAGAAACCTATGCACCATTCCAACGGACCTTACTAGGAATGGAAGAAGAGGATTTCAGCGACCTTATATAAGACCAAAAAGGCTTTGTATTGTTAGCCACAAGAGAGCTATCTAGACTGCTGAAATAAGTCTTCAGAGCATATCTGATCTCTTTTTGACAGTAGCACGCAGCCTGCTAAAATTACATCTTGCTTCAATAGTGCCGAGTGTTTTGAAGACACGATGTGCCTTATCTTTTGCTCGTAGGGCACTAAGCACTCGTTTTGTCAGCCAAGGCTTATGATTTGCTTTACGGAATGTCTGAAAAGGCGTATAACAGCGAATAAGATTATAAATATATATGTAAAATTTATCCAAAGCAGCCTCACAATTTAGGCCTCTAAACAAATCTAGACAGTTGACTGAAAGTAATTCTGTTTTAATATCTTCATAATTAGCTTTACAAAAGTTAAGTTTTGGAGAAGGATAAATTTTATCAAATTTAATTTCATCGACTATAAGATCTATAGTTAAAGGAGGATGGTGCCGATCAGGAGGAACATACGGATGTAAGGCTTAAGATACAGATAGCCAACTGGAATATTTGATAGAACAAGGTCAAGGAGACGACCATTAGGATTGCGGATATGGTTAAATTGAGAAAAGGAGCAATGAGATAGGAAAGATGACAGGGTTATAGGAAAAGGGTCAACTGATGAGATTGAAGGAGTAGTATAATTTTTCCACTCTATGTATGGTAAGTTGAAATCCCCGCAAACTAATATTTTGGCGTGAGGATGTCGCAAAACTAGATAAGGGAATCTTGCAAAAATACTCCAAAAACGTCTCATAAACAGTTAACTGTGAATTACAAGGATTATAAATAGACAAAATCAAGAACTCTGTATTATGAGGGATAATAACACATTCTAAAGTAGGAGAAAAACAGAAATCAGAACAAGGAGAACCAAGTAGAGCTTTGCTAACTGCAACCAAAACTCCACCACCATCAGCCTTATTAGTAGCAATCAGGTCACGGTCACATCTATATACAATATGATCAGGAAACATTTCACTGCTCAAAATGTTTCCATTCAGCCAGGTCTCGGAGAAGCAAATAATAGAATCATTACTAACTTGATATGAGATAAAGAGTTCCTCAAGCTTGGTCCTTCATCCTCGTACGTTTTGGTAAAAAATAGAGATACACATTTTATTAGGAGAAGAGAAGTTATATTGAAGAGTGTTAAGGTTTGAAAGAGATTCATTGAGGTTTAAAGAGGATACAGTAGAAAAAACATTATGATTATCAGAATATTCATCAAGATTACTTGTGACTAGAGCTTTGGGATTTCGTTTATTGCCCGACGAAAATTTCTTCGGCTCAATCCAAACGGCTTAACAAGTACACCAGCAGGAAAGTAATTCGAATTCAGAACAATATCAGTATTTGCAGAAATCACCAATTTGAATGAGGCAACTACTTTGACCGTTAAATTATGACAACTAAAGACTTTAACGGATGATCCAAACTTTTTGTTGACATAACGCTTTAGGTCCTCAACAGAAGTTTCGTACGCCACTCTAGATATGAAGATATTCTTCAAAGGCATAGAAGCCCAAATGACAGGAGAATCGAGATATGTTGAGGGAACGAGGTCACTTGATTTTTGATGTTGAATTGGAGGTGGTATTTTCTTTGGAATCGCTCCCCGACTGTTGGATGAAGAACCAGGTGGGCTGATGATAAGTAAATCAGATTGTTGATTAATAGAAAGCGGCCTCAACAGCGAGTTGCTCTTAGTGACGATAGCTTTGATGAAACCTTTTGATTTCCATTGTTAAAATTGCAAGTGGTGATAGCCCTTATATGTACACCAACGGCAAATACCTCAGGAGTCGAAATCCACTCAACTCTTGCAATATAGTACAATTTTTCAATTTTATATTTCCTTGAATAAAATTTTAAGAGTATCCATAATATCGCGATGCCTACTTGCAATACTAATCAACCATGAAAATTTCAAAAGGATCGAATAGTGTTTAATGAAGTTTTAATGGTTTGAATGTGTCTTTCTTTGGAGTGGTTTTACTTGGTGCTGGTACGACTTAGCACCCTAACTCCCTTCTATCTGTGAGCAAATATTTGCTCACCATAATACGCGAGACCATAAAATTTTGTTCTCACCTATACTACATTTAGTCAAAACAACCGCGGATAATTAGATACATTTCATTTTGGAGTGCTTGACGTCTTAAGAATCCAAGGCTAGTGTTAGAATGTCATTCTATCGCGTCGAGCAGTGTTCGTGCTTTGTCGCCTACGTAATTTTCAACGCTTTCAATTCTGAAGTTCTTGTATGTACGCGTATGCGTATTTCTAACATAACATGGGACTCCAAAGATCTGTTTGATGTCTTTGTTTTGTATGGATTGTAGTACCTTTTTGTTGGATCGCGTCATCTGGTAGAAGCGGTACTACCATACAGTAGCGTCGGTTGTATTACTTGCTTAGAGATCAACAGACGGCTCATAAAATTGAGTCTTTTGGCCTTAAAGAGTGGGTGAAGTTACGATGAGACACTATAGCAATGTCCTCATTAGTTATGTATGTAATCGGTTCAGGAAGGTTTGTTGTCGAATCTCAGTCCTAGGTATTTGGCTGTTCTTAACCAGGCAATATTTTTGCTATCAGCAGTCAAAGATGCTGGTTGCCTTCGTCTTTTGCTAGTTATAAATACGAGTAATGCCTGGGTCTTATCTGCGTTTAGCTTAATCTTGCAAAAATACTCCAAAAGTGTGTTTACGGAGAGTTGCAATTCGGTAGTGATGACTCTTCCTTGTCTAGATGAGTAAAAAATACAGGAGTCGTTGGCAAATGGGAACTTGTGAACGTTTAATGGCAGTTAAGGTAGGTCTGCAGTAAAGACATTGTAAAATACTGGGAAGATGGGTGATCCTTGTGGGACTCCAGCTTGAATTTGACGCAAGATTGCATATTTGCCAAATTTTGACACGAAATAATCTGCTTTTTAGGAAGGAGCCAATACTTTGGGTGAGCTGCAATAGCATTTGGAATTCCTGCATTTTGTAAATAAGTTCGGCATGCCAGTCTTTGTCAAAGGCTTTGACTACATATATTAAGCATAACGAAACCCATTGGCTTCCTGCGCTTCAGCCCTATTCTAATATTGGATAGTTTAAAAAGTATAGAGCTTTTGTTGTCACTAGATGTTGTTCGTTGTCATATATCGAGCAATATAAATCAGATTAAGTCAAACTGAAATACGTTTGAAAGATGACATTCCAGTCTACAATTTTCATATGGACAGTTTTGTATTTTGTCATTCATTTCAAAAAATGTATTCATTTATAATGAGTGAAATTTCTGAAACAATTCGTTATATCTTACAATATCACTGCGATCAAGGTGAGAATGCATCGCAGGCTCGTGAAAACATTTGTGGTATCTATGCTTCAGATATTTTATCAAAATCTACACCCAAGAGATGGTTCACTCGCTTTCGTTCTGGAAATTTTCATGTCAAAGATGCGCCTGGCTCAGGTTGACCAATCACTGAAAAAGTCGATGAAATCTTACAAAAAATTGACGAAGACTGATATATAAGAAGCTATGACATTACTGAGGAACTGAATATACATTACCAAACAGTTTTGAACCATCTGCGTAAGGCTGGATACACAAAGAAGCTCGACGTT
Organism: Odontomyia ornata; assembly: GCA_963969285.1. Taxonomy (NCBI): domain Eukaryota; kingdom Metazoa; phylum Arthropoda; class Insecta; order Diptera; family Stratiomyidae; genus Odontomyia; species Odontomyia ornata. Next base: position 142,520,177 of record OZ017738.1, read on the forward strand.
CGGGTGCCGCATAAATTAAAAAAAAAGTTGATCGACCGAATTTCCATTTTCGAAATGCTAATAAATCGCAACAAAATCGAGCCATTTTTGAAGCAAATCACTACGGGCGATGAAAATTGGGCAAGGTACGAAACTTTCGGTTGTAAAAAATCCTGGTCAAAAAAGGTGAATCATCATAAACGACTTCAAAGCCAAGATTCACACCAAATAAGTCTATGCTGCATGTATGGTGGGATTTGAAGGGAATTGTTTATCATGAGGTACTAGAACCTGGCCAAACACTCAGTTCGGCTCTTTAATGACAGTAATTAACCAAATTGCAACAAGCAATTCAAAAAAACCGGCCAAATTTGATTCATAGAACAGGCGGTGTCTTCCACCACACACATCTTTGATAACCCGTCAAAAATTGACAGAGCTTGGCAGATGAAATAATGTCTCCGCCCAAAATATGACAAAAGGTCATAGATAATAATGGACAATATTTACTTAAATATAATTTATTTTAAACAAAAGAAATATTGAATCAATGACAGTTCTTTTTAGACTTACTAATACTTTAGACCAACCTAGTCAGCTGAGGTTCTATGGAATATATTGGTTTAAAGTCGAATTGTTCTTCTAAAACTATGAACTTTTTGGTAGCAGCCTTGGCTAGTCGATTGAGAGAGAAGATAATAGACAAGTGGGTCGTCAGCTTTGTGGAAACATGAGGTTATTCTCAGGTTTTGGTAGAACAATAAAAATTGTCGATTTCCATATTTCGAGGTTTTTTGCAGACAAAAAATCGCTTTTCTGGCTGTTTTCAGTGCTTCAAGGATATTATTCAAAAGCCGCTTTGTCATAGTATTAGATATTGAATCAAATCCTGATATCTTCTAACTCTTGAAGACAGGTGCTGCGTTTTTGGCGCAAATATGCAATATTGTCCCCATAAGCGTATTGATCAATCGATTGACATGGTTTTCATGTTCATCACGATCTTGCTCATCAGATGAATTTTCACAGAACTGCTGTTCCTGAGTATTTGTGAACGCCTACGCTTTACCTGAACTGTCAAATTTAATAACACAAAGACCGTGAATTGGTGGTATTTGTAGTTTCTTTTTTATATGTAAATATTCGGATATCCTCCAGAAACCGTCACACCAAGGCTCCAAGCTTTGCGAAAAATCCCCCACTCTTCATTGCGAAATTTTAAACCCCAATCACGAATTTTATTTGTCATTTTATTTGCTTAACTTGCCCTGTGCGAAGGCGTCGCACTTCAACAGTGTATATGAGGTGACATACTGCCCTTATAATTATATATGTTAGACTCTGGTTTGGGAGAGAGGAACCGCACCAACTTGGATGGCACATTCCTTACTTTGACGTAGTGGGGATTGATAGGGTGAGATCTTAAGCTCTCTAGATCATCTTTGATATCCGCAACCGATAGTCCCTACTGAAAAGAAATACGCATAGTACTGTGTTTTTGTATCTGTGAAGTATTTTATAAGTTTCCTGTGATCTTATATTGTCTGGGTGATTATTTGCATATCCGAGTAAGTTTTTTTGCAGGTTCATGTTTAATCCCAAGTTATTTTTATCATTTTCTAAGGATTTGGATGGTATAGGTGCTGTAGGGGTGATTTTCTTCAAGACAACAAGCCCTGGTAGAAGCATTGAGAGACCTGGTTGTAGTAGAGTAGGAAATTCTTCATCATTCTCAGCAGAGTTCTCCTGCATAGACTCATTTTCTACATCTTCTACTGTTGTTTCCTCTTTTATTGCTTCTCCTTCCAAAGAAGAAGAAGAGAATTGACAGCTCTGTGATGTGGAGGTGAAGACTCTTCCTCTTCTTTGTTTTGATTTGTATTTTTTGAAATTTATTTATTTATGTTTTTTTTTTGCTTAAGCACTGCAGCCCCTTTTGAGCCTTCACTTAGATCTAGTTAGAGTATCTCATTATCTTGATCGAATTTACTGGCACTCGAGAAGGTGATATGGACGGTGCCACGGTTTGGCCCTTTTGTCTATCAACTCAGCTGTGATATGTTTTGATTTGAAATCAATACGCATCATAACTGTCCAATCGCTTTTTTAGTTTGGCTTGCACCAAATCTCTCAACTGTTCAATTAGTTTTTTATTAACCTGGCGTTGCTCTGCTAGCTCTGTATCAGTTCCATCAAGTTGTTGATGAGCTTGTCTCAACTGGTGTATTACTACGCTAAACTGTGCCTGCACAGTATATGAAGCTTTTAGTTGTGAAATAAGTGGCGCAATCTGCTAATGCTTGTCCATTGCGGATATGTTAATCAAATCCACAATCCACCCAAACAAAACTAAATCACGTTGAAAACCCTATCCAACTATAATACGCTTATGTTCGGCATATTGAATAATTAAACAAACTAATATGGTCTTGCAACCAAGGAAAGCAAAAATCATTCACCCAGAAAATGCCTCGATTCATTTTTAGGGTTTTGTTAAAATAATTTTACAAAACCCTACTAAAATCGCGTCCTGTCTGTCCATGTATTCGTCTGTGCGTCCATCCATCCGTGATTCACAGCAATTTTTCTGGCAAACTACTTAGGCTAGAAACATCAAATTTTGTATGCAGGTGTAAAGTTGTACTCTCTTTAAACTTCGACTACAAAAAGATTTTATGAGGTACTTAAGGGGGGTCTCCCCATAGAGGGGAGAGGCCTACGAAAAAAATTTCATCATCATTCTCAAAACAGGACTTGAACTGACCCTTTTTGCTTCAGGGGCGCATAGGGAAGGGATATACAATGAAAATTTGTGTCCCCCTCCCTCGCGATTGGATACCTCTGATCTCAAATACCTGAAAATTATGTAGGTAGGTGTTTATAAGCACAACAATAACAAATACCTTAGAAGTCAAAATTTGTTCAACTTTGGTAATAATAGTATGATCTTTGAATTTCACATTTTCTCCAATAAAATCGTATATGTACCCTTAAACTCGATGATATTTAAGTAGTCTTAGAAAATGTCTTTTTTTTCTGTAAGTTTGATGAACATCGAATGATATACACCGATGTTTTAGCCATTTGAAATTTCTCCAATGACAACAACAATAACACATGATTTTGATATTTTATAGGCACTGCATTTTTGCTTCGATCTTCTTAAAATTTTCAAATAAGATCAATAACATAGATATTATTGGGAATTCATGATTTGAGTAATTTTTGTAAGTTTGCAACAAAATGGCGATCGTTGAAAATAGAGAAACAATGAATTTTCTTTAAAACGTTCACATCTCTTTGACAGGTTTTTTGACTTCATTCGGTGATGCTGACTTGATTTCGAAGAAACTGGGTACAAAATCACTCTGACATGAGCGTAGGTCTGTCTTCCCAGCTTGTTGATATTTCCTTTTCTTTCACTTCCTGCTTCAGCCCTATTCCTTTCTTGCTGCCTCTTCCCACCTTGGTATTTTTCCGCCGTCACTTGTACTAACTCAAAAACAATTACCACTTCAGGATGTCCTACACTTTCATTGTCCAACGTAGACTCTATAAATGTGGTGTTTGAATTTGTTTGAATTCCAACGGTGATAACTTGACTTGATTTTATGACAGTATTGATCGTAACATATGCTTTGCTTTGCTATCGCAGCCAAATAAGTTGATCTAACCAAAATGACAACGACATCAACAACTTACTAAGTCCACCCAATACTCAACTCATCGATGCCATAGATACAGCAGGGAGATGGGCTGGCCCCATTGTTATTCAATTTGGCTCAGGAATTTGTCATTAGAAAGCTCGTACTTGTTGATACAAGAGGTACATTACTATACAAGTCGAGCCAAGTAGTAGCCTTCGCGGACGACATTAACATTTTGTCATGGTCGTTGACAACCGCTAAAGAACTTTTCGTGAAACCCGACAGCGAAGCAAAATTAATAGGGTAGCCCTATTAGTCAATATTAATGAAAATAAACAAAGCGCATGACGAAGTCGAGAAAAAGTGCCTCAAATAACCAAAACCTCACACCTGGCGAATACAGTATCGAAAATATGGGTGAATTTGTATATTTAGGTGCCAAAATATGCGAGAGCCGGAACGTACAGCTCGTAAATAAAATATTTTATTCAATTTTGACATTTTTGAAGGTCTGCTGCATACACAGGAAAACAACGCTCCAAGTATACAAATCTGTGATAAGGCCTGTGCTAGGCTATGAATTGAAATATTGACCCTAACCAAATATATTGGATGCTTTCAAAAGATCTATTGGAGCGAAACTAGGCTCGGATCAATTGGGAATTCGATACAACCATGAGCTGTATGGAATTTTCTATGAGCCGGATGTTTCAACGGTTATAAGACGGTGGAAGCTGTAAAAAGCTGGGTAAGTGAATCCTACGTACGAACAATACATACCCAAAAAAGTATTTTTTGTGGGGACTGAAGGCCAGAGATCAGTGAGGAAACCAAGGAAAGGTTTGACAAGGACGGTTTGACACGGTTGACGAAGACAGTTCATCGCTGCTTGGATTTTGAAATTGAAGGATCCAGTCAATGGACCGACATAGTTGGAAGCGCTTGTCGGAAACCAATGCCCAAGAGGGGCTTTAAGGCTACGAAGAAGACACGGCAATTATATATGTCCGTGGAACAACATATGCTTTCAATCCACTCAGTTACTACGGATTCGTTATTATTTGCATGAAAAACTCAGAAAGGATATATATATCTAATGAACATCTTTGAAAATTCATTCAACAAGCGAGATCAGTCAGCGTAAAACAAAATGGTGGAAATTTTAAATGAGAAAATTGAGTAAATTCATGTCATTTTTCCCCAACTTCAACATTGAAAATATAGGCTATTATCTCTTAATGTAAGCGTTCATTTTGCAGGTGATAAAATCATAGTAATGAATTAAACGATAAAAAAGTAGATGGTAGGATTTGTAATGTTTGTCAATGGACCAGAACAGGCCCAGGCACTTTTCGTAGGAAGCGAAAATCCGAGGAGGAAGAGGAAGAAAGATTTGTAAAATTATAGCATTCCCAGCAAATTCGTATGAATACTCTTTAATGCATCGATTTACTTAGACCTTTAAAAGTTCCCTATACTTTGTAAGTTTAAATAAAATAGAAGCATTTTTAGAGACTATAGCTGCTTGAATTCTATCTGCCTACAACAAAAACAATGCAGGGTTTTTCTGCCACTTGGGCTTTCCATCCAACCAGATGCAACACTTTTGATCGGATCTTCATCGAATTTGCAGTTATAATAAATAACAAAAACATTCTTAAAATTTCATTCACTTTGCTGAATATGTTTTGAAGAGTTCACGGCTTAACTTTACTCAATGTTCTTTAACGAGATGCACAAGTTACAACTTATTAAATCTAAGTAGAACTCCCTAGTAAGATTTGATTATTTTTGCCTTTTAAAGTAAGGGTGCTAAACCTAACAAGATGCGTCACAATTTCCCTCGTTAAAGAAAAAGTTGCTTACCTAATTATGTGTGGAGGAATAAGAAGAGTACGTAGGAATGGTACTAACAACCTTTAGTTCTGGCCTTGGCCGTTTGTTCAGAATCTTACTTGGAAGAGGTGGGAGCGCCCTGTCTTCAGCAAAATACTAACTAGTGAAAAGCTGAGCAAGGCAGAAGCAAGGGAAGCGTGTAAGAGGAAGTATGCTGGACAGCAATTCTTCGTAAGAAAAGAAAGCTTTAAAGCAAATTCATCCTAATTACCACTCAAGCAAGCCTTGTGTCAGGTATAGAGAAACTTGTTACCAACCCCTTGAATGAGAAGCAGTCCTTGCAGGTACCTTTGCTGCCCTCAGAGGGCACGTGTATAGGAGCATCTTGCGATGAAATGACAGGGTCAGTCAAACTCCATTGGTAAAAACTGGGTCTGGTGGCAAGAGCGCCCACCGCAGTGCAATGCATAAGCTGAAGCTGGCTGGTAGAAGAACGGCCATAATGGGCTCTGGAGCACCACAAACGGAAGCAGGTCTGATAAGCACTCATTTAAGCTGGAAAATTCTTTGGCGGTAACATTAAGCAGCCAGAAAGCTGTTGCAATCGCGATAGTCGCCGCAACTGCAGACATTTATTTGTGGCGGTGACCAATGTTCCTTTCTCCCGGTGGCATTTTGAGCCGGCTAATGCTCAGCCGTGTCTGGGTTCGTAGGAGATAGGTCACCGCCCGTGCTAGCCACCTAATTACTTACTACCACATGGGTAGAAGAAAAGGATTAGGGAAGGGAAAGAAATAGAGAGGAGCATCCTGTGAAATGAATAAAAATTAAATTATTTCATTATAAATATATATTCAATAGCAACAAAACATGTATTTATATATACAAATAAAAAACTAATTTTAATCTTTAACAAATAAACAAACTTACTCCTTTCTGGTTGCTGAGCGCTCTGCAACTGGTAAGAGACTGGAATGAAATAACAGTAGTTAAGTAAATTGGATAAAAAATTAATAACGTTTAAATTGATTCAAAAAAAAAATTAAATTCGTTTACAAAAAAAATGTACAATGATATGACGTCACCGCGTAAATATCTTCTAATTTTTATTTTGAATAGTTCGTACACGAACGTTCATCTACAATCTTCAACGTTTTTTTTTTTTTTTTTTAAAATCCTTTTGCCGCACCAGTCCTTTGTCACCTAAATTGATGACAGCAAGATGCGTCAATTATAGCCGCCAGTACCTGATTTTAGCTTCGAAGGAAACTACACCCGAGAACGAAGCACTTAATAATTCGTTTGTTGGGTCTTCGGGGTTTTTAATGTTGCGCAAATTTATAAACAAGTGTCAAGTACCAGCTCGCTCGCACCATGCAACTGGCCATTTAATCCATCGTTTTTCCGATACTGCTCGAGTTCGGGTTGAATTCTGTGGCTCGGATTCCACAGATTACACTATTACGTATATTCCGTCTTTTCTGTCTTGCAGCAAATTGTCTATTTATCACGCACAAGCGAACAATGATTTTCCACCAGACCACTCCAACTTCGAATCGATATAGATATCGGTCGCCGTCTGGGGCTCGGTTTGATTTTGACGTTTCACCGATGACGGTAGTCTCGCACACCAACCGAATCCACAACCGTACTCCTACAACACCAGCACGCGTTACTTCTCGCTTCACCTCTCTACACACTTCTAAATCTGTATCTCACTTTGCCATCATTTCCGCTACATTTTTTTGTTTATTTCACTTTTTAATTACCAACTCACCCATCGGCGCAGATCCATTGCTCTTGCGACCGCTAATCAATTCTATTGCTCCAGTTCAGGACCAATTCCCACGTCTATTTCCAACCCTGCGAGTCCGTTCACGCTACTCGTACCCTGCTTTCGACTCCGACACTCCACTCGACTCGTGGCAGCCGTCTAGAGCACCTACTAGCCAACAGCTTCAAAGAACATATGCAATTTCTGCTAGATCTGGTCCGAAAATTCTCCTCTTGCGCAAATCGTTGTCACCGATGCAATAATACCGAGTCCAAATTAACGCACTTCCCACTGCTTGTCCGCTGCACTTGCAAAATCTATTGCATTCCAGTCGCCTACACCAACTGTTTTTTCTTCGACACGCTAACTTCACACTGAGCGAGAAACTAATTGAATTCGACTTGAGACGATAACCAAAATCCAATCTTTTAAAACTCTAAAACGCTAACATCGTCTGCTTCAGAAGTCCAGATCCAAACTTTTTCATTTTTGGCAATTGTTCGAAAAAGAAAACTTTCACCGCTTGCTGGGATTTTTTTTTTTATTTTATTTAAATTAAAAACTATAGAGTATAAATTTATTATAGAAATTAATTAAGTTATAATATTATAATAATAAAACAGCATGTTGTTTGCAACAAAGCTTTGATAAATAAAAAGAGTGGGACATCGACCCAAAACAATCGGCTATGTCAGATGGTCACCATGAACCAGTACCGTCAAGGTACCAAGGTTCAGGAAACCAGACTCACTTTAAGGCGGTAAATATGAAAGTCACTGGTCGTGCACATTGGGTTGAGCAACAGATGCCCGGTTGATGTTGGATGTGAGAGAACACTCTCCAACGACTTATTCAAATATCACTGTTACATACAGAATGAATTGTCTGTTTGTCAGCTGAGGTATCTTGCTTAGACAAATGGACCAAGAAGTTATTTATCAAAGTAAAAGTTCCCAAAGCTCCAGCTTATAAGAGGGCAAAGTTAACACTTTTGACGTAAGGCAGCCTCACTAAGTTGATCAGGTGTGTAATATGGATCCCAATAACAGCCAAAAATCTTACGAACATTGGTGTCCGCCTTACGATGCAGAACCTAGAAGTATCTACTTAAGGTAGAAGGATCATTTTCTGTAGGCAAAGTGGCAGTGTAAGATCAATAACTTGAAAACTGCCCCCTTGTGGTCGGAATGGATCAAGCCAGTATGGATCTTTTGAGGTCTGCCCTAGGTTCGTGTCTTCATCTGTTCCCATGGAACCTCGAGTTTGCCTTTTCTAAATGGGAACGGATGAAGCGAGAACTTCAGGTAGGATTTTGAATTTATCCTTTACCCATAGTAACTTGCAGCATGCTTTCGCCACCTCATCTTTAATATGTAAACAACATGCTATCCTGCACACAAAATCATCACGACACATCACAATTGTTCAAGAACCATGCGTGAGGAATAAACTAATCTAAAGACTGAACATGCATGACACGAGAATCTTCTGTGGTAGAGGATTGGACCGCTCACAGGTATGCTTTGTAGTTTCATTAAATGTGAAAACGTCTCTTTTAAAACAATTTACTAACCAAAATACGGTTGCAATAAAGATATCGTTTGAAGAAGATATTGGTTGGCATGACATTATTATTGTATCAGCCTACCTTCCATATAACACAGCTCCACCTCCAGCCAGCAGAATGCTGAGTAGTAAAAGAATGCTGCGTAGATTACGCAGACTCCAAAGGCATTGACCTGATATTAGGTTGCTATGCCAATCCACACCACCATATGTGGGCAGCAGAAACTGCAATCATCGAGGTGAACAGCTTTTGGACTTCGCAATGTATAGTGGATTGAAAATTATGAACTCCAAACCTACTTTTGTCACGTCCAATAGACAGGAAGTGATAGACATCCCGCTAGATACACCGAGGATAGTCCAAGCACTTCATGCTTGTACGGCCTCAAATGAAACTACACTTTCTGATCACAGATATTTTTAATTTCGTGTCAGCACACATGCTTAGAAACTTTCAAAAACTAGTCTAGACGACCGTGGGGAGTAGAATTAACTAAGCCACATAAGTTCTAACTTCGACAGATGATTGACAGTTGCGTTGAGGAATTCAACGCAACCCTAAACTGCTACCATCTGTCCACTGAATCGAAGCTTAAGAAGAGCAAGATTTCCATGGTAGGATAACAAACTGAAAAAATTAAGAAACCTACTAAAAATTTACGGAGTACAGCACTGCAGGCGAACTCAGAAGCTGACTGGTGAAAGTACAGGACCTCCCTCACAAGGTGAATATAAGAAGAATTTATGAAATTTCAATTCAAAGTTTTTCTTATGTCCAGAGGGCTAAATACATTACACGAATAGAAAGTCAGATCAGAATTTTAACAGGCCTTAGTAAAGTTTCGATTCGTTGCCTACAAACTTTGCATCCCCCGCGAAAATTTAGATTATTGCCAAATTTTATCCTTGCTTAACATAAATACACTTCAAGCAAGAAGAATGTATTTTGATGCTATGTTTTTATACAATTTACTTAACAACAATATTGATGTGCCTGAGCTTTTACAACATATTTCATTCAAAATTCCACCACGAAACACGAGATCAAATGATCTAATCAAATCTCCAAATAAATGTTCCTCCAACTTTTCCAGAAAAACGCAAATATCTTAAATTTAATGCTAAACAAATATATATTTCGGAGGTAAGACTTCCTCCTTCTTCAGTGTTTTTTGTTATGGTTTAATTCCAAATAGTATTCGCTTTTTATATCCCTTACATTAATTACATTTTACCTATTTTTGTCTTTGAGACCTATCAATTAACCTATATCCTTAATTACATTTTATTATCCCTGCTTAAGAGGTATCATTTATTGCTTTTCCCTAATTTATTGCTTTTCCCTGCTATTATAATTCGTTTATTATATTTTAAATATTATTTAGATTTAATTAGATCTAGTATCCTTCAGTAACCGTTGCCCACATCTTCATTGAGCCGTGCGTTTTCCGGTTGTCGAATAATCCAAAGGCTCTCATATGCGTCCAATTTCCGATTGTTGCTCACGTCTTGTATTACTTCTAGATCATCCCAATTGATTACGTGATTAGTTTCTACAATATGCTTGGCGACGGCGGACTTAGCTGTATCACCAGGTGTGTTCCTTGACTTTAGCTTCTCTGCTTCCTTGATATGCTCGCTGAACCTTGCTTTGACTGATCGCTTAGTTTGTCCGATGTACGATTTCTGGCATGTCTGGAAAGGTAATTTTATATATGCCACATTTTTCATCCTTTTGCTTCCTATCCTTCGGTGTGCCTAGTCTGGATCCTATTTTGAATTTCCGGCTCGTGGGTATCGCTGTTATGTCGACTTTCTTCAGGATTTTGCCGATCTTCCCAAAGATCTTTGAATACGTTATTGCTGCTCTTTGATTTTGTTCCAGGTTCCGGTTTTGTTCATGGAGAGTGGTTAGCGATGCCGCTTTTATTCTTGTTTCCATTCTCCTTTGTATTGACAAGATTTCGCTTTCCTTGTATCCGTTCATCTTCGCTGTACTCAAAATAAACGTCCTCTCTCGCTCATATCGCTGTTTCGTTAACGGAGTCGTCAGCATTCGGTATATCCAACTGTTGAACGTTGCCATCTTTGTTTGGTACGAGTGGTGTGATGTGGCTGGTATCGTCCTCTGTGTATTCGTGGGTTTCCTGAAAATATCAAACTCTAAAACATTATTACTTCTTATTATTTTAATGTCTAGAAATGGTATTTCGTTGTTGTTCTCCACTTCCATTGTGAAGGTGATATTTTTATGTATTTCATTCATTTTCTTTAATATCTCTTCAATTTTATCCCTCTTCACTATCGCGAGAACGTCGTCAACATAACGGATCCACATTCTTGGGAAGACGCCCTCTTCAGCTTTTCTTTGTTCTACCCATCCCATAAAAACTTCACTCAAGAGGGGGGACAATGGGTTCCCCATTGCCACGCCGGAATTTGCTTGAAATATCTTCCTCTGAAGGTAAAATAGGTCTCTGACATGCAAAGAGCTGCCAAATTGTAGAAACATCTTAATCGCTTCTTTGATGTTTTGAAATCAGTCTAGCTAGTTAGCCAATCCTGGAACAACGCCAACGCCTGTTTTACTGGGGCACTTGGGAAAAGTGCTTTCACGTCAAAAGACACTAGTATTTCGTCTGCTTCGATGCGCTTTGCTGTCATTAACTTCTCGATCAATTCCCCTCTGTTTTTTACTGAATAGTGACTTGGAGGTTTTTCACATTTTTTGCATTCCTCCACCAGCCATGTCGCGATTTTGCTTGTGGGGGCGTCCCTGCAGGTTATGATTTCACGCGTCTCGTTACCTGCTTTGTGTATCTTTGGCAGGCATTTAATTCGTGGAAGTACTGGATTCGTCACCCTTAACGCAATTTTGCTAGGTATCACTTCCTGGCAATCCGTCAGGGCTTTCTCTATTCTTTTGATTGAGTCCGGCAACGGGTTTTTCCTCAATTCGTGGTATTCTCCACTATTCAGCTTCTCGAAAACCAGTTGGTCATATTTTGGTTTGTCCATTATAACAATCTTATTCCCTTTGTCAGCTTTAAGGTAGAACACCGGCTTTTCCTTCAATTCCTTCACAACGCTGTACTCATTGTTCCTTATGTTCAAATTGGTTGCTTTCACGGCTTTTATTGTGTCCTCCCTTATTACTTGTTTCTTTTCTGTCGGCAGATATTTGATGGCGGATTCTACGTCTATCACAATGTCTTCCTTCGGTAGATGTTGGTCACTAATTGCGAAATTCAAGCCCTTGTTTAGTAGTTCCAGTTGTTTCTCCGTGAAAGACTTCGATGATAGATTAACTACGAAGTCTTTTATTGTATCTACGCTTTGTCGGGGTATGTTGTTTTGCTGGTTTATTAGGTGTTGTAGTTTCTTGCTCAAAATTCTTCTTTTTCGATCTTTTTCGCATTCAAACGCCCTTCGTACTTTGTCTAGCCATTCCTCGGTTGTTCCTTCACAACAGAAGTGGAGAACAACAACGAAATACCTTTTCTAGACATTAAAATAATAGGAAGTAATAATGTTTTAGAGTTTGATATTTTCAGGAAACCCACGAATACACAGAGGACGATACCAGCCACATCACCCCACTCGTACCAAACAAGGATGGCAACGTTCAACAGTTGGATATACCGAATGCTGACGACTCCGTTAACGAAACAGCGATATGAGCGAGAGAAGACGTTTATTTTGAGTACAGCGAAGATGAACGGATACAAGGAAAGCGAAATCTTGTCAATACAAAGGAGAATGGAAACAAGAATAAAAGCGGCATCGCTAACCACTCTCCATGAACAAAACCGGAACCTGGAACAAAATCAAAGAGCAGCAATAACGTATTCAAAGATCTTTGGGAAGATCGGGAAAATCCTGAAGAAAGTCGACATAACAGTGATACCCACGAGCCGGAAACTCAAAATAGGATCCAGACTAGGCACACCGAAGGATAGGAAGCAAAAGGATGAGAAATGTGGCATATATAAAATTACCTGCCAGACATGCCAGATATCGTACATCGGACAAACTAAGCGATCAGTCAAAACAAGGCTCAGCGAACATATCAAGGAACCAGAGAAGCTAAAGTCAAGGAACACACCTGGTGATACAGCTAAGTCCGCCGTCGCCAAGCATATTGTAGAAACTAATCACGCAATCAATTGGGATGATCTTGAAGTAACACAAGACGTGAGCAACAATCGGAAATTGGACGCATATGAGAGCCTTTGGATTATTCGACAACCGGAAAACGCACGGCTCATTGAAGATGTGGGCAACGGTTACTCAAGGATACTAGATCTAATTAAATCTAAATAATATTTAAAATATAATAAACGAATTATAATAGCAGGGAAAAGCAATAAATGACGGAAAAGCAATAAATGATACCTCCTAAGCAGGGATAATAAAATGTAATTAAGGATATAGGTTAATTGATAGGTCTCAAAGACAAAAATATGTAAAATGTAATTAATGTAAGGGATATAAAAAGTGGATACTATTTGGAATCAAACCATAACAAAAAACACTGAAGAAGGAGGAACTCTCACCTCCGAAATATATATTTGTTTAGCATTAAATTTACAATATTTGCGTTTTTCTGGAAAAGTTGGAGGAACATTTATTTGGAGGTCTATTCAAGCTTCGAAAATGTAAAACGAACTACAGTCAGTACTCTCCTATTGAACGTTTGGAAAGCACCGGAAATCATCTTTGTCGACAAGTTGATTTCTTCAATACAAACCGGAGCAAAATAGAAAGTGGTATATTTGAATCCTGTTAGTTGAATGTAAGTTGCACTTGACACATGTATCATTCTTTTCTTTAAATTATTTAGTTCTTTTTCTTCTTATTTTTAGAATTGAAATTAGTTTGTAAATTATTTATCTTAGTTCTAAGCTACCATATACACAGTAATTGAAATTTATAAGGACAGTTGTCCGTTTATATTTCAATAAATAAATAAATATAAAAAAAAAAGAAAAAGAAAAGAAAGCGACCGTTATATACTCCTGCTTTTTCTAATCGTTATAAGGCCTACAAAATGTAATAAGGAGGTTCAAGTATATACTTTAGTCAAAAGAGCAGTTAAGGCCATCAACCAAAATGCTGATGATAAGTACCCTCTCAGTTTGCGTGTAATTGGTCTCTTAAATATTCGTACCCGTGACACTTAATAATATTTTCAGGTAGTATTTTCTGAAAATACTCACAGTGTCAAATTTGCACGATTCAAAAAATAAGGTAGACTTGCTTCCTCGGAACATAAAATCAATTTGCCATATCCATTCAAATGTCAATAGCTTACAAGGCTACGCAACCAATGCTTTCTTTTACATTTCAATATCCTCAATCTATTATGAAGAAAAAGTCGTTTATAATTCAATTTCATTGAGATTCCAGGAACAGATTGTTCTTTTTCAAAAACAAATGGATCACATCAACGACCTGTTATTCAACTCATGGCCGGATTATTGAATGGAAAGCTAACCTTGGGCTGTTGTCTGTATGTTTTTCATAGTATTCATGTAACAATGAATCGTATGCATAAAACCAAAATTCATAATTTTGGAAACTTGAATAATCATTGGAGAAGACAAAAAGTACATTAATCTCTAACCAGTGAAGTGCTTCACTTCATTTGTTAAAGTCACGCAAACAAAAACAGCTTGAAGCGATTTTGAGTTTAGGCCATTTCACAAAACAATTATTCAACAAGAAATTTCCTATCACGTGTTGGATGATAAATATTCTTGGAAATTTCCAATTTTTCTTGAATCGTTTTCTTTTGACCAAACACGAACGAAATTTTTTTCTACGAACCGCCAGCCAAGAAAAATTTAAATAATTAAGATCCATATCAATCAAAACAATTACTCTCATTGACAAATCAAATCCAATTTCTGTGAATTTATGGTGAATGAGAGATTGCGAAAAAAAGCTAGCATAAAGCAAAGCACACATTCATATTTAACCTCTGGATCAATACCAAATACAATAAAACTTTCGCTTGGTATATATTTATCCGAAAAATTGAAAACCCACTCTATGTGAATATTTGCTTTTTTCTTTTTTTAAGTTTTCATTCCGTCTAAAGAAAAACTCATAACAATCAGAGTGAAAGCCAATCAATCGTTGGATAAGTTTAGATATTCGATTTGCTATCAGCTCATAACGATCATTGGTATCAATGCCGTCATTATCACGGTTATAAGACAGGTGTAATGTTATTGAGTCCACGCATGTGCGGACACTTTTGAATGAAGCGGAAAGAACGCCACTGAAAACGAAATCCATGTTTATAGCATATAAATTGCTCTGATAAATCAGTGATTACCAATGCACTCGTTAATAGATCAAATTCAAACATGCTGTTTGGATACCACCTATATGAATTTATTCACACATTCGAGGTAGGTTTTTTAGATAATAGATGCTGGCTTATAGTAAAAATAGATAGCACCTATACGCAAATCATTCAGTTAATATACATATTCTTATCGATTTCAATGAATGTTAAAGGAAAGTCATCATGCATATGCATAAGGAACCTTTAACGATTCTATGCTCGTGGTGCTAACGTTACCTCAAGCATTTACTGAACGATGGCCTCCCATTTCTAAACCATGTTACTAGATAGTTTGGACTCATTTTTAAAGGCATCAAGAGCGATTTTCCTATGTTTTTGATGATTCTTATCAGCTGGTTCACATGTTTCTCGCCTAAGATACGCTTTATGAAAACAAGAACTATCAAAGACACATTAATAAAAAATAAAACCAACTTTTAAATGCCTTAAAAATTATGCAATCTCATGGAATTGGCACCAAATCGGTTTCCTTGTTGCAACGTAAAATTAGCCAAATATTCATCGTCAAAAAAATAGGTGAAAACTGATTAGGCACTCATTTCATGATATTTGTTTCATTCTTTTTCAGACGTTTTGAAACCGTTTCATTTACTTCTAGCCTTTACGAGTATAGGCAACCAACCTTTCATTATCAAGAGGGTTTTGTGTCTTGAGCTAAATTTTTTTGAAAAGGCAATAAAAATGTTTTGCTGTGACGCACTGATAGACGGACATACAGCACGTGAAACTAGTAGGTCTTTGTAAAATTTGTTCTATAAACCCTAAAAAATAATGCTTATTGTTATGCTGTGAAAGATTAGAAATGTTCAGGTCGATATTAAATTTATCCCCAATACAATAAGAATTTGGAATATGGTTTTGCTTGAATGTATACAGAAACAGGATTTGAAAAATGATGGACAAAAGACTCCAGACCTTTTTGAAGCAAAACCAATCAAATTCTCAACATCAACATAATAATCAGCTTTTCTCCTGTCAAATAGCTTTTCCATGATTCCCCAATGCCGAATACCGACGACTTTGTCAATGGCAGTTATTTCTACTATTTCATTCTTTCATTGTGGATAAAAGCCTTTTTAAACTTTCAACCCGTATATTTATTTTATTTGATGCTTTTTAGGGTTTTGTACTAAAATACAAAACTCTATTGAAATCACGACCTGTGTCCGTCCCATTCGTCTATACGTCACAGCAGTTTTTCTCCGAAACTAAAGAAGCTTCAGCTATGAAACATTGTGGCGACTTCTTGAAAGTTTCAGGGGTGAAATTTTTTTTGAGAGTTTTAAGGGGAGCTCTTCATATAAACAGCCTTAAAAAAAAATTTCGCCATTGGTAGTCGAGTAGAGTATGATTGGAAGGGTCTCAATGAGACATTTTCAAACCAAGTCTTATCAGTACCGTGGGGAGCAGGGGAAGGTGAAAGGTATGAACATTTTTGCCTACCCCCCTCGCGATTGAACACGTTTCCTCCGAAAAATCAAAAAAAAATCATGAATGCAGGCCTTGACGAGTCAAAAGAAGAAGAAGTCAAAATTCAATCAACTTTGTCAGTAATAGTATGATCTATCAATTTTACATTTTCTTTAATAAAACCCTAATGGTACCCTTAAATCCAATGAAATTTGATATACTAATGACCATTCAAAGGATTAATTGGCCCTGAAAGTCTCAAAAAATTGAATAGTATTTAACGAAGTCATAGCGGTTTGAATTTTCCTATATTACTAACATATCTAACAATATCCGCTGTACTACTCCAGAGCCATATAGCTATGGACCAGGGTTGTTGCTGATACGGTTTATTTTAATATCAGCGGATGCTGATTTTTTGATATCAGTATCAGCTGATGCTGATACTGATTTTTTGAAACCAATATCAGCTGATGCTGCTGCTGAGCTTGTTTTATATAACAAGAAGCTATACTGACAGAAAATTTTGCTTTATATTAATGAAGTATTTTCGCAAATCAAACAGTATTCGTAGAAATCAACACATTGACTTTCAGACATTACTGATGAAATTTGTTGAATATGATTGTGATTCTCACGCCCATCTTTGGACAAGCTTACCCGGCTCCGCCGGAGCATCCAACCTTCTTGGGGTGTAACTCGGTGCCACCTCATTCCAAATTAAATATTTTTTTGTATTCTCAGCCAATTGGACATGTTCCAATTAAAGACTTTAACTTGTATTTTTATGAAACCCCGAGAAAATAAGAGTACCTATATCGATTTGAAATGACGGGTGGTCGAACTATAATGCACGATGTCAAGTTTTCCGCCCAATTTAATTTGACATTTCTTTGCTTCAGTGTTTGACAAATTTAATCAAGGAGAGATATATAATTGAGCAGCGCATTAAAGTCAAAATACATTTCGTGCACTTCGTGATTTTTCCGGTCAGCATAATCGACCAAATGTATCCACAGTCGGGAGAATTGTGCGGGAGTTTCAGCAAACTGGGTATGAAGGAAATGTGAAATCACCGGTGCATGCTTGCCCAGTTCATTCTGCGGAAAACATTGCTCTTGTTCACGATAGTGTGGCAGAAGAGCCGTCAACCTCGACTCGTCGTCGTGCCCAACAATTGAACATCTTATGAACATCACTGATGCGAGTTTTGAAACAAAAATATGAATTTACACGCTTACAAGGTTCAATTGACTCAAGAGCTGAAGCCTACTGACCATTTCAAGCGTCGGCAATACGCCAAATGATTGATTGAACAGACAGAAGGGAATGGTGACTTTACAAAGAAAATCATCTCCAGTGATGAGGCACATTTTCACCTCAGTGAATGCGTTAACAAGCATTGCGCTTTTGGGCAAATGAAAATCCTCGAGTGATTGTTGAAAAGCGTATGCATCTAAAAAGATTGACTGTTTGTTGCGGTTTATGGGTTGTCGGGGTCATCGGGCCGCAATTCTTCGAAAATGAGGATGCCCAAGCAGTTACTGTGAATGATGCTCGCTATTGCGAGATGATAACGGACTTCTTGTGGCCAAAAATTGAGGTTATGGACCTGGAAGATATGTGGTTCCAAAAGGATGGTGCCACTTGGCACACAACCAACGAAACAATGGCTCTTTTGCGCGAGATATTCAATGGCCGTGTTATCTCACGTCAAGGCGATGATAATTGGCCGTCACGGTCATGTGATTTAACACCGTTAGACTTCTTTCTCTGGAAATATTTAAAAGAAAAAGTGTACGTCAATAAGCCAAGAACAATTCAAGAGCTAAAGGATGAGATAATTCAGCACATTAACGACATTGAACCTCAATTATGTCTCAGAGTCATTGCGAATATGGACCATCGGATACGTATGCCACCGTAGCCATGGCAAACATTTCGGCAATATTTTGTTTTACTCAAAATTATCACTGATTAACATAATTCTCTGATAACTTTTGGTTTTCTTTACAATTAACATCGTGCGTTTTGGTTGGACCACCCGTTATGTACAGGGTCTGTATAATAAGTGACCGGACTGAGCCTGCCCCGCGCCGTCAAAGCGTCTGCTAACCGGTATCTGGTGCTGTAGTGGTGGTGGGGGTCTAGATAAAGGGAACTGGGCTGCAGCAGTTGCCTCCAAGCGCATGGAGAGAAAGCATCGAGCGAGAGCGGAGTGCGTGTTCAGTTACGTCGTCGGAGTGAAAATGGAGCGTACGATCGAGCAACGTGTTAGCATCAAATTTGGTGTAAAACTCAAGAAAACGGCCACGGAAACTCTTCAAATGATTCAAGAGGCTTACGGTGCGGATGCTCTGTCCAGAACTCAAGTGTTTCAGTGGCACAGAAATTTCCGGGAGGGCCGCGATGACTTCCATGACAAACAGCGCGTCGGTCCTCCATCAACGAGTCGCACGGAAACAAATGTGCAAAAAGTGCGTGATGTGTTGAACAGTGATCGTCGCTGAGCATTCGGTGCTCCGTCGACTAACCACCCGGGTTCGCCGAGTCCGTCCGGAGATTGCTCCATCACGACAATGCTCCGTCGCACACCTGCCTGCTCGTCACCGAGCAGTTGGCCAAACAGTCGAGGGCAACGTTGCCACAGCCTCCTTACAGCCCGAATATGGCACCAGCGGACTTCTTTCTGTTCCCCAAGATCGAGAGACACCTTAAGGGGACGCTATTCGGGACTCTGGAAAACGTTCAACGTGCTACGACGAGGGCTCTAGACAGCATCGAGGTTGCCGACTTCCAGGGAGCGTTCGGGGATTGGAAAATCCGGTATCAGCGTGTTATCGACTCCAATGGGGACTACTTTGAAGATTTCTAAAGAAAAATTGTACATATTTTGCCAATAAAAAATTTCCTGAGGTCAGTCCGGTTACTTATTATCCAGTCCCTGTATTGGCCACAACACGTGTCATTGTTGTTATAATTCCATACAATTCAAATGGTGATAGCTAACTTGGCTATGATTTGATTTTCATGAAATTTCGTTGGCATAAGGGTTTTATATCAACCTACATAACTGTAAAATTTTAGGAAGTTTTAAGGGCATCGCTTCGATTTTCCGGGAAATGTAAAATTTACAAATCAGACTATTATTAACTGAGTTGAGTGAATTTTGATTCCTAAGGTATTTGTTGCCTTTGTACTCATAAAGACCTACCATCAAGGTATTTTCTGATTTTTTGGCTCAAAGGTTTCCGATCGCTAGGGACATAAATATTGTTCATACATTTTGCCTCCCCCTTGGTACCCTGATGAAAAAAAACTACTTCTTCAGATTATAAAAGTGCTACAACCTTTCCTTCGACTGCCATTGATGAAAAATTTTGTTAAGAGCCACCCCGTTGTAAGGGGACAGTCCTTTTAAAAAATTTGGAAATATTTGATAAGACCTAAACTTTTGAGAGCCCACAAAATCTGACCTTTTCACAAAATTTAAGCTTTGTTGGCTCTGTAGTTTCTGAAGAAACTTACTGTCACGCACAGATAGACAGGCAGATGGACAGACAGCCAGATGGATGACAAACACGAGTAAAACTCTTTTTTGTAAATTTTTTTTACAAAGCCCTAAAAATCATTAGTCTGCGTGGTATAGTGGTTTGAGCTAAGCCCGTATGCTGAAGGTCTCTGGTTCGCGTTTCGTTCGCGTCAACGAGATTCAGTTCGAGTGATTCTTCGGACGGACTATAAGCCTGTTCAGTTATGATACGTGCTGGTTTAAAATCAAAACTTATCGCAGCTGGGTGGACGGACACGGCCAAAGCGTGATAATGATCATATCACCTTGTGGAGCGCCGATACATTGAATCATGACAATGAGATATTCTAACTATCTCTAAGCGAAGGCCCGAATGGGGCTATAGTGCTACGAAAAAATAAAGAAAATCACGGAGGTGCATCCAATAACAAATAATTTAAAGGTTGAAATTCGTTGAGCTTTGCTAACAATAGTAGGATTTAGCATTCCCGCCAGGAAAAATGAATTAGCATCGTTAAATTAGATGAAATCAGCCAGTTTACTTGTTCTTTAAAAGATCCTTTTATTCTATCAGTTTCAATAGAATTTACAGAAGCTGTAGCCGTTTGAATTTCCTCCGATTCTTACTTGAAATTGCCGTTCATTTACGTAAATTATTATATTCCCCAACATTACTCATATTTTTTTTGCTATTTTTTGAAAATTGGAAATATCTTCTTTTAATTTTAAAATATTAGTAAGTTTGTTATCATATTCATGGAAATTGGTTAGCACCGCCATTATTTATGGAAAAAGCAAAAAAAAAAAATATATATATATATATATACATATATATATATATATATATATATATATATATATATATATATATATATATATATATATATATATATATATATGTATATATATATATATATATATATATATATATATATATATATATACTTTTTTTGTGCATGCTGTGTTTATCGCGTTGTTCGATGGTTATGGTCGTTTTTTTTTTCATGTTTTTCAAAGTAAATTTATTTATATTAACAACCAACATTAATCAATGATATATTGACCATTTTGTTGGATGGCCTTTTGCTATCTTTTGGTAAATTGAAAAATTCCACGTTTGATGACGTCTTCGTTTTGAGAAGCGAAGAACTGATCCAAATCATTTTTAACAGCCTGATCGGAGTCAAAAGTTTTACCATTCAAATGGTTTTGGAAGGAGCGAAACAAATGATAGTCTGATGGTGCTGTCAGGGCTACATGGTGGACCTGGCATCAGTTACCAATTGAGCTCCATTAATTTTTGATGGGTTATCAAAGAGATGTGGGGTCTGGCGTTAACATTATTGAACATCTCACCTTTGCAATTGGCCAGTTCAGGGGTTTTTTTATTTCTTCGTTTAATTTCGATAGTTGATGACAGTAAACACACAAATCAATAGTTTAGTTTCTTGAAAGTAGCTCAAAGTAGACTTTACTATTGTAATCCCATCACAAAGAAAGCATTTTCTTCTTTTGGTGAATATTGGCTTTGAATGCCGATAACTGGGGCTTATCTTGCCTGGTCTACGTTATCGTAAACAAACCAGTTGTCATCACTCATTATGATTATTTTCCGAAATGGGTCGTTTCGGTTACGACTCAGCAAAGATCACACATGCTAATGCGTTTAGTGAGGTAGATTTGCTTTAATTCGTGAGGAACCCACACATCCAGTTTATATACGTAACCAAGCTGTTCTAAGTGCAAGTAACCGGTTGCATTTGGTATGTCAAGCTTCTTCACTATCTCTCAAGTTGTCACACGCCGGTAAGTTTCGATGAACGCCTTTATTTTGTCGTCATCAGTAGTAGTTGGACGACCAATGTGCATCTTGCACATGAAAATTTCCAGAACGAAATCGATAACACTGGCATTCGGTAAAGCAGTCCTCGCCATAAACTTCACACAATTTCTTTCCACGTTGTACCGAATTTTTACCCTTTCAGAAGTAAAACAGTAAAATATTCCGATAATGCTCTCTTTGATTGTTCATTTTCAAGTTTGTTTTTAACCAATCTTGTAGTTTACTAATGACGCTCAGTTTTTGGCTGAAGATAGTCTAAAGTCTATTCTTTAAAATAGTATATGATAAAATAGGCCACGCAGTCAATGTGTAAATAAGTCAAACGACAAGGGCTGCAATCTAAAGCAAAAAATAATAAATTCATCAGACTGCTGCTTCATACAGTATAGTAGGTTCTATTACAGCGTCGTATATTCAAGAGGCAATGCAAACCTGCAGTTGACATATCACTTCTGTGGCAGAGCATATAAACTACAATCAAGCTCACTAGCTTATCGGCCAAAGCAAATAAGAGGTAAAATGTTGAATAGTGCCAAAACATTCGACCAAGATAATAAAATACTTTAATCATCTCGAAAAGGGCTGCAGTGCTAAAATTCGTACATTTCCTCTTCCCCTGCCGCCCACGCTACCGATAAGCGATTTCATTGAGACCCTTCCAATGACATCCTACTCAACTACCAATAGTGAAAAAATTTTTCTAATGGTTTCCTCCCTATATGGGGAGACCCCCTTGGAAAAAAAATTTTCACCCTTAATCTTTCACGAAGTCACCACTTTTGACCTGTTCAAAAAGTTTCATGACTGTAGCTTCTATACTTTTGGAGAAAAAGTGGTGTGACATACAGACGGACGGACGGACAGAAACAGGTCGTAATTGCAATAGGGTTTTGTATTTTAGTACAAAACCTATTACCAATTCCCTAGCTGCCCCACCGTTATATTGGGGCTACTCCGGCTGAGACTCCACCGACCCAAATTAACTCACCCGAAGACGGGCGTAGGTGCCACTTGTGCGATTCCCCGAGCCTCTCAAGGGGTCGCCCGAACGAGAAGACGACCATCCGGAGCGAAGTTAACCCTTATACAAGTTTTAAGGCTCGCTGCCAGTTAGCCGCGAAGATCACCTTGAAAAAGAAACTCTACCATGTAGAACGAGTTTAAGTGTTTCACCGCCACACAAAACTCGTAATTTCCCACACCAGAGTAACCGAATTTAATTGAAACAGTAGCGTTCACTGCACCCGCTGAACATTACTAACTCACTTAACTTTTCCAAGTCTTCCTGCCTGGTCACCGTCCCGGGAAAAGAATTCCCGAGCTACACCTTTCACAGCTGAAAAGCAACGTACCTATGTTGTATGGTAACGAGGAAAGAAAAAAAAACTGAAATCACCTTTACTCGACTTGAGTAATATTCTATATTTGTAACAATTCGACCAATATAAAGTTAAATTTAAGCCACTTACATTTATTCAATCCCTACGCTAGTACGGGGCTCGTTTCTTCCGTTTCCTTGATTATCGCTACGGCACAGTTGTTTCATCTCAATTTAATTCCGGCATCCAGGATTCGTCTCCGATTTCTAGTCAATGTTGTCGCTGAGTATCGCAGTCTTACACCTCCGCCGGTTGCTCGAAAACTACCCAAGTAAATGAAAGTGTGCAAATCTTCCTGGGCTTAAATAACCTTCGGATTAATGTTTTTCCTCCCGTTTACCGGGAAAATCATGCTTTTGGAGGGGTTTTGTTCCGTTTGTTCGAGTAATTCACCTCGCTTGATTTCACTCATAACAAGTTCCACTCAGTGGCGATCCTAGTGGGAATTAAGTGCATTACGCGCTGAATGCATTGGACTGACAGTTCGAACTGTCAGTAATGTTTATTTAGATCACGACGCGAGATAAGGATTTCGACAATAATCCTCACTTTTCCTTTTTTTCCTTGAGCCGGCAGTAATATTTCCTAGTTTTTCTCGTCCCCGCCGGTAGTTTAATTGCTGTGCCAACGCGTGGAGTGTCGTGTGTTTATATATATCCATCAGTTTTAACTAGTTTTGGTCATCAAATCTCTCCTCGGGAATTTCGCAATTTTCTTCATTTAGATTTCCGTGGTAGATTATAATTAATTTGGTACGAATAAAATGAATGGTGTGCTTCGACACGATGTCGTTAGCCAGTTAGAAGAGGAGGTAAGATATTCAAAACTTGTATCTTGCAGTTTAGCGGAACACAGCTTCCTCTTGTTTGAGCTTGTCGAGATCGGCAGTCATTAGTTGTAGTGTCAGAGTGAGTTTTGGTTGATATTTTTAAGCTCATTCATAGCCTCTTGTTTGGCTGAGAACTCAGCACGAAGCTCTGACAATTGTTTTGTGTGGGCGTCACATAGTTCATCTATTTGATATCGAACATTACGCGTAACTCTTCAGCATTAATTTTAAAAACATGCTCAGCTGCTTTCAATTTCTCATATTCTTCCAGAAGACCATGGATTTGTTCTTCAAGAGTTCGCTTCTTGTTCCCAGACTTTTGCGTATTCAGAAACCTATTTAATTGAATCTGTTTGTAACGCCTCCAGATTCTGACATCTTTGTGCGATATTTTTTGCTTCCGATTGAATTTTACTAATATATGGTCCTCTTTGGTGGCATGTATGCATATCTGCTGAATCTACGTGAGTGTGAAGTTGTTTGTGTCGGGATCATTAAGTTTATGTCCTTGTCTGGAAGCTCAATGCCTGCACAGCTGATAGGAATGTCGGCCTCAACGACAGCCTCACATTTGGATCCGCACTCAAAATTGTTCCCTGTAAATTTCGACGGCACTCAGGTTCGAACTTGAATTAGTCAAATTATATAATGCATCAAAATTCATTGGGAGTCTATGTCGGAAAATAGAATCAATGAAAATACAGGCAGTATGAAACCTTGATTTGAGGAAATGATGTAAATGCCCGCAAAGTATCGCGCATATCACGAACACCTCCTGTCACATGGCGAGAGGAATGATTCAAATTCGGATTTCCTCCCAACGTTGCATGTTATTTGCCGCATACACTTGCCATAAAAAGTATCCGTACATGCAAGATAACAAAGTTATCGTTGTATTAAAAATGATATGTTCAGTTAATTTGAATACTTTCTTTCATAATATCATACAATCTACACTTTTGCTTGATTCCCAGTATGTTTCGTAATAATTACTATTTAAAAAGACTTGAAACTCAAACAAAATCAGTTTATGGCAATATGTACAATAGACCAGAAAAAGTATCCGTACACAACAAACGGGGGATTCCTTGTGTTACGCGATGACATATGCAGACGCATATTAATGTTTTTAGGTCCGATAATTGTTCTACTTTAAGTTGTGATAGGTTTAAAAGTGAGTGCAGTTTTTTTGATTATTTGTGCACTAGAATACATGATGACGCCCAAAATCAGCGAAATTAGTGCTGAGGAGAGGAAAATTATGCTGAAACCTAAGAATGAAGGGAAAACTTACCGCGAAATTGGTCAAATAGTAGGCAGATCTTACTCATCTGTCCAGTATGTGGTGAAAACATTTAATACATCTGGTTCGATTATGTCAAAGTCTTGTTTTGGTCGACCTTCCATACCGACTGAAAGCGAAAAAAGAAATGTTTGCAGGCAGTCAAAAAGAATCTTTGGGTAACTGCTTCCCAAATTGTTACAAATATAAAAGACTCTTTTGGAAAGCTTCTCCATGAAGATATCATACAAAAAATACTAAAGAGAGATGGATATCACTCACGCATAGCACGTAAGAAGCCATACATTTGAGAAGTGAACAGGAAGAAACAAAAAAAAAATACATAAACAAGCCACTAAAGTTTTGTGAATAGGTTCTATTCTCTGTCGAAAGCAAATTTTTCATATTTGGCATTAAAGGAAGAAAGTCAGGGTGGCGAAAGAGCGGTACCGCCCTCGAAAAAGAAAATCTCGTACCAGCTGTGAAATATGGTGGGGGTGTATGGTGGCAGAAGGAGTTGGCCAACTTGTGTTTATCGAATCAATAATGGATCAATATGGTTACCTTAATATTTTGAAGGCGGATTTGAAGCGTTCGGCAGTTGAGGCTTGGCGACGTTTTCGGGTTCCAGCAAGATAATGATCCTAAGCATACAGCACATAATGTGAAGCTCTGGTTGCTCTATAATCAGTGGCGGCTCGTGCGTTTGTAACCGGGGGGTTCACAGTTCACAGTAATAGCAGTTGCTGCATCAGAAGGGCTTTAAACTAAGTTAGCGTTACAATGTAATTGTACCTCATTACACAAGTCATTACCACATTTCCGAGTCAATATGAAATATTTCATATTATTTCGTTTTCATCTTGCCTTCCATTTTTCTTACCTTTGACATGCGAATTTTTCAAGATACATAGAATTGCGTAGCAGTTCGAATACGAATTTAATTTAGAATAAAATGTCATGAAAAAATACAGTTTTTGCTATCTAAGCACAATTTTTATTTTATTCATTATAATGAATCTTTATAAGTAATTTTTAATAATTGGAATATTGAAAATAAGTGAAATAATATTTTACAAAAAAAAAATGGTGTACAAAAACAAATGAACAAGTAATTCAAGTGCAGTGCTTGTACGCAAAATCCAATCTTCTTTCTTTTTTAGCGGCAAATTTGTCGATTACCATGTCGTTAAAATTTTGCGATTCCTGCAATAATTTTTTTTCGATTGAAAGCATTGCTAACGCAGTAAGTCTGTCTTGGCTCATCGTTGATCTTAAAAATGTTTTAATTCTTTTTTGAGTCGAAAAAGACCTCTCTGCTTCAGCGGTTGTCATAGGGATAGTCACTATGAGTTTCAAAAGCTGAGAAGTGGCATAAAATAAATTCTCAAGGCAGTTTTCTTTTATAAACTTGAGAAGGTTAACGGCACCTGATAAATTCCTGAAGTCAGGCCTTTTATA
Organism: Odontomyia ornata; assembly: GCA_963969285.1. Taxonomy (NCBI): domain Eukaryota; kingdom Metazoa; phylum Arthropoda; class Insecta; order Diptera; family Stratiomyidae; genus Odontomyia; species Odontomyia ornata. The sequence continues at coordinate 142,547,091 of OZ017738.1, forward strand.
TATGATTTCAAGTTCCGTTCGTAGCCTGACTGCATCTAAAAATGGATAAGCTTCGACAGAACTATTTAAATAGTTGATCGGAAAGTCTGTTGCGAACTGAAGAAAATTTTTCGCGGAGAAAAGATTTGAAGCACTTAAATGATTTGTGAAAGCAAACCTATCAATAGCATGGCTTATGATTGAATCACAAATTTCTTTGGCTGCAACAATTTGCGTAATGCATGGATCGTCATTTTTTCTTTGCTTTTTAGCACTAGTCGTTTCTGTAGGGATTTCATCTTGAATATTTTCAATATTATTTCTTTCATTTTGAATAGATTGTTTAAAACTCATCACGCATTCTTGAATTCCAACTGCATCTATACTAATTTTCTGTAACTGATTGTATAAAATATCGCAATGTGGCATTATACGACTGAAGATGGTCAGCCAAAATAGAAAGACAGGATCTTGAAGCATACGAGATATTGCACATGCTTGATTGATAGTTAGAGTCTGCTTTGAAGTTGATTTTATTTCTTCCATGCACTCAATTAAGGAATTCCTATTTTGATATACAGTGGTAACAACTCTACTTTTGAAATTCCACCTTGTGTTGGAAGTACGTGGTATTCGACGACCAACAATTGCGTCTAAAATGGCTACTCGTTACGGAGAGTTCGAAAAAAAATTACTTATATCACTCAAATTAGAAAAAAAACGCGTACTTGTTGATTTTGTTTTGCACCCTGAGATAAAACCAAATTTAACTGATGGGCATAGCAATGAATATAAAATGCATATTTGTAATGCGTTTGTATAATTTTTTGAACACCCCCAGTTTGTCCAGACATAACGTTGGCACCATCATAGCTTTGCGAAATTAGCTTTTCGGGGTTGTTGACCACTTTTTTCAAGACTCCATGAATAGCTTCCGCCAAACTGACAGCATCGTGCCCATTAGGGTTTAAAACGGCCAGAAACGTTCCACAGGACTACCATCTTGAAGAACATACCGAAAAACTACTGACATTTGAAAAATGGAAGACACATCTGTGGTCTCATCAGCAATCACAGATACAAAGTCAGCGCAGAGTATTTCTTTCTTGATGGTCTCTTGCATAATTTTCAACATGCAGTCCAACAATTCATTTTGGATTGTTTTTGACGTACCTTTGAAAACGGTAGTTTTTTCTATGTGGTCTTTCAAAGCTGTATCCAATTCAGCAGTAAAATTTATGAGGCCACGAAAAACTCCTGGGCTTAGTGACTTTTGCTTCTCGTCATGACCTCGAAGAGCAAGCTCAAATACTCCACAAAATTTTACGCAGTCTATGATTTTAGATAAAACATACCGATTTTTCCGCACTTGCTCGTTGTTTTGTTCGATACTGCGTCTATAAGCACTGTCAAGTTGTTGCCTAATATCTTGCTTACCTAGTAAGTTGAAGTCTAGTTGGGCATTGATATGAGATGCTGCACTCTCATGCTTTCTAATTTTTTGAGCAAGATGGCTCAAATCGTCATCACCTGTTTTTGTCCAACTAGAATCTGAGCTTTTACTACCGAACGAAACGCACGGAAAACAAAATAACTTGTTTGTCACTGCACATCCACAAATCCACTTTGTTTTTTCATATGTTTCCGGTTTAAATTCGCGCTTGAACTGTCTCGATTTCGAGTTCGACACTTGGACAATTTCAATTTTAGGAATTGGTCTTCCGAGATTTCTAAACTTGATTTTTTCATCTAAGGAAAGTTGTTTAAAGTTTTCTCTAAATAAACTAACGCAACATTTTTCACAATCCATAGTTAATTTTTTAAATTTTCGATTGGCAGCCCAAAGTAATGCTAAGAATTACAAAGATTTGAACTGATGGAGCACTCTGAATTCGTGCGCCGAATGCAGTACAAATTATGGTTAGCACTCCTAATACTTTTAACCCCCCAAAAACCAAAATAAGGTGCACGTGCGATCGCGACATACTCATGTTCGTAAGACTATCTTGGATGCGAACGAGGAAAACGAAATTGAGCACAAAGAATGGAGGAAAATTCCATCAGGCTAGTGAACATATGAGTTGATTTTCTTTAAAGAATTCATCTGGGAGGCCCGTCATGCACTTTAAAGACATTACTATTGATAACTTAGTTGAGGGTTGGCGCTCTGAATAATTCTTGCTGAATACATTTTTATGCTTTTCTACTTCCTTCTCAGGGGGTCACGTGCTCCTGTGAACATATGCTAGAGCCGCCACTGTCTATAATACAAAATATCAACTGTGTACGCCACCTCAATCCCCAGAACTTAGTGCCATTGAACATTTGTGGGGCTTGTTGGAGCGCAGGATCCAACAGCACAGCCTAACCTCGAAGGAAATGCTGTAAAACGTCATCGTCGATGAGTGGGGCAAAATTACCAGGCAGGACAAAGCCAAATTAGTTGACTCCATGCCCAATCGACTTAAGGAGGCCCTTAACAGAAAAGATTATCCGACAATTTATTAAGCCCTGATTTAAGAGAGGTTTTTTTGTTTTTATTTCATAAAATCTAGTTATTAAAGTAATACCACAGGAAAAATTTATAGAAAAGATAGTTTAATTTATGAATAAATTTTGTTGCTTAAATATTTCAATGTAGCAGCTTTCTTTAGCATAAATTTCCTAATATGTTGTTGTACGGATACTTTTTTTGGCAAGTGTGTGTTGATTGGATGACGAAAGTTTCCGCTAGCGTGTAACCTTGTCGTAGTGCTGAGAAGTTGCGTTTTGCTTCGGTCACGCGTTGGTTCTTGATGGTTTCGGCGCTTGTTACTGCTCGCGTCGTCCATAATGTGGCGTGTAAATCGGAAGCGACCTAGCTACTTAAGTTTAATTACATGACGTTAAAAGGTAAAAAATATTATGTGGGTTGCTTTCCGTAATCTAACAAGTAGTCATTTTATGAATGAAAATTTAAATTACTTACAGGGTGCGGCAACATAACTTCCTTTTTTCAAAATTCAACAAAACAAATTTTCAGCGGTACTTGTTTTTTATTTTTTTTATACTGTTGTTTGACATGTACAGTTTTATCTCACACGGTTTTAAATATCATATCTGAAAGGTGGCGTCCTCCATTGTCTATACACTGAGCAAACCGAATTCTGGCGTTTCTCATCACTTTTTCGAGCATAGCGATGGGTATGTTGGCCGTTTCTTCCTGAATGTTGGCCTTCAGGTCTTCCAGGGTCCTTGGGCGATTGGTGTAAACGCGGGATTTCAAAAAACCCCACAAAAAAAAGTCGCATGGGCTCAAATCGGGGGAACGCGCTGGCCACTGCAAATCACCCCTGAGGGAGATGAGTCGCTCTGGGAAGTGGTCCCTCAAAACGGCCATTGATGCCCTTGAAGTGTGAGCTGTTGCTCCGTCTTGTTGGAACCACATGTCCCCTAAGTCCATTTCATCAAGTCGTGGCAAAAAAAATCCTGGAGCATGCTCACATAACGATTGGAATTGACTGTTACTGTCAACTGATTTTCTTCGAAAAACCATGGACCAACAATCCCAACTGATGAAATGGCACACTAAACAGTCACTTTTGGCGAATGCAGAGGCCTCTGATGGAGTTCTCGAGGATTGTTGGCAGCCCAATAGCGCATGTTTTGTTTGTTAACGTATCCATTCAAGTGAAAATGAGCTTCATCACTGTAAAACACAATCGCGTCTTCAGGGACGTTTTCGAGAAGCGCTTCACATGCATTTCTTCGAGAATCGAAGTCGCGTTCGGAGAGTTCCTGCGCAGTTGCTAACTTGTAGGGATGGAAATGAAGGTCATTGTGAAGAATTCGCCGTAAAGAACGATCAGATATCCCAAGGGCAGACGCATGCTTCCGCGCAGAACACCGCAGAGATCGCAACATTGAAGCTCTTACTGCCTCGATGTTCTCACGTGATCTGACGGGCCGTGGGACTTCATTTCTTCTTCGCGTCACATTTCCGGTATTCCGAAAGGATTTAACCCAGTAAAGAATTGATTTTCGGTCCGGGACACGGCTTAACGGAGCGACGTTGAAGTGACGTCTAAAGGCACGCTGGGTTGCAATCACCGACTTTCTGTTCGAAAAGTACGCTTCAACGGTAAATGCACGCTCCGCACTGTTCCAACGCATGATAGCGACTAACCAAGGGATGAGCAAAACTTTAAAATCACCTCTCTCGAATGAGACTACTAGCGCCGCGCTATAACAGTTAGCACTTTAAAGGCGGGCATTTCAAAAAAGGAAGTTATGCTGCCGCACCCTGTACTATGTTATCAAAAAAGTTAATAAAGTGTAGCTCGGTATTGTGTAGGTTTAAAACTTACGAAATCGCGTATGGTAGTGTTCGGGGCGAGCAACACTATGAAATCTCAATGTTCACCCGTAACAAACCCTAAAAATGGAATGAAAATTCCTTACCTCTTCAGCTAGCATAGCACAAAAACTCAAGAAACTAACTTTTTGTATAAAAAGACCATTCAATGTTATTATCAACTATACTTTTGGTTGTTAAACATTTACCTACAGCTCTTCAATGTTAACTCTCTCCTATCTTGAATTATTGTAATAAACGTTAACTCAACAGCTTACATGATGAGGATAAATCATGAAAATAATAAACAAGAGAAAACATGCATGTAATGATTGGATTGATAAACACGCCAGGCTATAGTTTGATTTATTTACAAATTTCCGCTCATCTTCAACACCCATTTCGCGCACATTTATTTTCTCGTACAAATAGGAGGAATTGAATCTTCAAAGTCATCGTGCATGCTAATTAAATGAATGAATCACTCAAATAAATTGCAATCAGTTGTTCATACATGATTAGTGAGCATGTAGAGATCGAATTCAAAATGCAACTTAATGTAGAAGAGCAAAAACATGCATTGGTCTGACTGATGAAGTGTTCTGGAGGTTGTTTATCTTAATGCCTTCAGGCCTGGATGATTTCATTCATAGAATAATGCTGGCAGATCAATCTACTTAGACACCTAAACCACCAAACTTTCTTTGCGGATAAAAATAGAAAAACCATTACCAAATCCATATAACTATTGTTGCATCATAACGCGGAATTGTTTCAACATGATTCAGTTCAAGCCGAATTTCTTTTTAGGCAATTTAATTGTCGTATTTTTCCCCATTCCAATTGAATTTTATTTATGTTCAGCTCAACTCCTTAGGCATGTTAAATCTCCCAACGTGAATTTTCTCCACAACAAATTGCTACATTAAATTTCAATTTTACCTCATCTGAGGTCATAAATCATTTAACAAATGAATTGAAATCGTTATAAAACAACCAGAGGAAGACTGAATGATAACTAATTAAATGCGATAGAAACAAATTATACAATTAATAAAAATATGAAATGGTGGTGTAAGGGCTAGTGTTGGGCTCGCCATGGGCATAAGTGATTACTTTGAATTGAAGCAGAACAATTTTGAATTTACATCCAATTTTGTTCGTATTGTGCCCTTTTAATATCAAATCCGCAGAGTTTCCATTTAAACGCTCCTACTTTCACTTCCGTATTCTAAACAAAAAACTGTTTAACTCAGTCGGATATAAAACAACATTAACCGAGTAGCCCGAAAATCTTCAACTAGAACTCGTTAACGATAGTTTTCAGTTATCTCATTAATGTCCATTAACGCCACGGGCTATCGCAGACTATGCTCGTATGCATATCTGCTTTTCTTTACAAATCATTCGGCACAACTACATTTGCCAGTAAATCTAATCGCATGCGTTCAAAACTACCGCGATCGATAATTAAAGCTTTGCAGTCATTAATATCTACCTTGAGCCATATATCAACCTCAAAACTCAGAGGAAGATGCTGCTGACACCACAAATCGTTTTCTTCTTATTTTCGATCATTTTCAATTATACCATTTAACGGTGCCAATTTTTTCCAGTTAATAATTCATTATGCAACTAGAGCTCCAGCTTAAGTCTCATCTTTCCTTCAAACTATGAATACCATTACGACTACCATCCACGGGTTCAATAACAATTTTCGAAACAGAACGGTTAGAAATTAATAACATTAAGTTTTTGATGGGGAGAACAATTTCATTGCAACTGAATAACGAAAAGTAGAGTATAAGCAGAGATCAGGTAATATTTTCAACCCGGCACAAAAAATAGATGCTCCATTTCAAATGGTGCAAGAGTGGATTTATGTTACGGTTCAGATAATTCACATACAAAATCGCACCAAGAATAATATCTTAATATCTTCTTTAATAACATATGCAGAATATGATTCAGGAAACTCCCAAACTATTTCTAAAGCTTAATTAAGCCTTCCGGTCGGGCTCGTGAGGAGTTGAGGAAATGTTGCAGTGGAGATAACTACCGACTTCGGAACCTTTTGAGAATCCTTTACATAGTTTGGCTTGTATAGTCTTCAGTGCATTCTTCCTAAACCTGTGAATTGTCTGCAATTTCCGTTCAGTTACAAATCGTGGGTTAGACAGCACTACAATGGTCCAGCGCAAATATTTATATCCGGACTAATACTGTACTACTTTCTTTTCAATTGGGCGTAGAAAGCTTTCCGCCTATCCCACTGTGAATAATTGCTTGCTCTATAAAAATAAAATAAAGACAACCGAGACGTGACCCTGACCTCATCACACTCCCTAGATTCCATCGAGATCACCGCGGAGATAGCTGGGAAAGATGCACCCGAATCGGGGAGAAAACAATTCCCTTCTCATTATCACTCTAAAGAGTTTATAACTGGGCAAACCGTACGACTCTTCAATGAATCCGTACATGCTTCGCGTCCGTACCATTGTGGATTCGTAATTAGAAACGTTTGGCTGGAATCGTGCAGACTTCGCACACCGCTACTGTGCCATACCAGTGCACGGAGATCCGCGGAAAAACTTGAAGCTCGCAGCACAAGTGGAGCCCAAAGATCAAGCCCGAGGCATTGTTAGAAATTGCTTTGGATACGAGTACTCCGCACATCACTTACCTCAAATATTACTAACATTTACATATGGTGCTTGACTGCGCCTTACCAGTGCAAGAGATGGTAAATCATGCAGTCGTGGAGGAGGCCTACCGTTACAGGTGAAGATAACCACAGTCCATGGATATTATGTCCATCCAGTCCAATTGGAAGCTTCTACAATTGCATACGGTCGCGTTTCCATTTGATACGTATCTTCTGTGAGTGAATTGGAGTACTGTGTTTTCCACTCTAGGCAATCCGAGAAAAGTGCTTCTTCAGTGGTAATTAGACCGGTTTATTAACAATTACTGAAGGTAATTTATTTGGCTAGAAAAAGGAGTTTTACCGAAAAAATGGTAGCAATTTTTCAATCGTGCTGTGTTGCGATCATCGCAAATATTTTCGATTTGGGAAAACGGAGGTGATGAGTGTGTGAACAATTAGTCCAGCTGTGTTGGTGGTCACTTCGACCATTCGAATTCTATTAATAATAACCGACGAAAGTGATTTCAAGTTTATTATACTGAGTATGCAGTTAGAAGCATTTAAATATGCTTTCCGATTTGTCTGAAAATCGTAAGCAGCAGGAGATATTGGATTTATTTTAACTTATAATTTTTATGTAAGTATAATTTCCTACTCTTATTGAAAATTAGCTTCTAGAAATAATGTTCAGCAACAATAAAGATGCTCGTATGTATTTCTTTTTCACTCAAATGCAAGTTAACTTTTTTAAAAATAAAATTTAAGGACATAGAAAGTCGTTATGATGCAACGGTACTTCACTATGTGTTTGTTCTATTCATATTAATGTATTGTTGTTTACCTTTGCCTGAAGAAAGTTCCAACGAATAGATTAGCCCCTACTCGCTCATTCTCTTGCTTGCTCTCTCACCTTGTTCTCTTTCTTAACACATCTTACTCTCTTTGCGCCTGATTTTTCATGTTTTTTCCCCTTCCATATTTCCGTTCTTCCTTCCTTACGCTCTGCAAACTCTCAACTGCGGTACACCTGTATTTGGCTCTCTTTTACCGCCAGTGGATTTCTGTTAAATAAAATAGAGCGCGTACTCGTAGATAAACCTTTTACTCAAGAAATTCATATTGCCTGGGAGTTGTAAAAAGAGTCAATTAATAAAGCTTCGATCACTGTTTCTTATTCTAAAATATTTATGTTTTGATAGTAGTCCCCGTGATGTAGTGGTTAGAGCACTCATCCCGTAAGCCGAAGGTTCCTGGCTCGATTCTCGTTGGCGGCAACGAAATCTAGTTCGGGTGATTCTTCGGACGGACTATAAGCCTGTTCAGTTCTTATACGTGCTGGTTTAAAATCGGAACGTATCGCAGCTGGGTTGACGGACAAACGGCCAAAGCGTGATATTGACCAAATCACCTTGTGAGGTGCCAATACATTCGATCTTGATAATATACTCTAACTATCTCTAAGTGAAGGTTCGAAAGGGACTGTAGTACTACAAATTGTAAAATATTTTAAATTTATATTTTGATAGGCGTCATATGGTTTTAGCTATGTTTTCCTTTTAAATGATTTTGTACTTGTTAAAACCCAAAGAATGATCTGAGCATAATCGCATATTTCTACCTGCCCTTGTTGTGGTTTTAAATAGAGCAAAAGGCCTTAGGTCGCCAGCTATAAGTATCCAATGCTCTCGTTTGTCTGAAAACTTTTGAACTTGTTTGAGAGAAGGCTCTTGATTCAATGGTATATCACCATCAGGTTTCTATGGAATTTTAATGTCTTCTGCTTCTGTTTCGGTCCATTGACCGCGTCCTTAAATTTCGAAATCCGAGCAGCGTTGAAATGTCTTCGACGACCGACTGAGGCCAGCGTTTCCTCGGTTTTCCCACTGGTCTTCGCCCTTCAGTTCACCCAACGAATGCTATTTTAGCTGTTTGTCCATACGATTCATGTGTCCAGCCCATTGTAGCTTCCGCAGTCTTAAAACCGTTAAGACCTCCAGCTCGCCCAGAATTTCATGCAGCTCATGGTTGTTTCTAATTGCCATTGGTCCCCGTCTAGTTCCATTCCGATTATTCGCTTCAAGACCCATCGCCCAATATATTTGCTGATGCTTGAATTAGGGTCCATATTTCACAATCATAGCGTAACACAGGGCTTATTACAAATTTGTATACTTGGAGCATTGTTTTCCCATCAATGCAGCTGGTCTTCAAGATCGTCAAAACTGACAAAAAAGTATTTTATTTGCGATCTGTTTTCCTCAGCGTATTTCACTTCATTCATTAGCTGTTCTTGTTATTTTGGCGTCTAAATACAGAAATTTGCACACATTTCCGAAAGTGTATTCGCAAAGTGCGATATTTTGTGTACTTGAGGTATTTTCCCTCGACCGCATCATGAGCTTTATTTTATTTTCACCGATTTATAGCCCTACTAGTTTTGCTTCGCTGTCAAGTTTCAGGAAGAGTTCTTTGGCACTTGTTAATGACCGAGACAAAATGTTGATATCGTCCGCATAGAATACTACTTGGCTCGACTTGTATAGTAATGCACCTTGTGTATCGACAGGTAGCTTTCCTTATGACGTTCTCCAGAGTCACATTGAATAGCAATGGAACCAGCCCATCCCCCTGCTTTAATCCGATATTTGTGTCAAAGGCATCGGTGAGTTGATGCAGACTTGGGAGATTGTCGACGTCATTGTCATTTTGACAAAATGGACTAATTTAGCTGAGATGCCAAAGTAAAGCATTGTTCGTACAGTACGTTACGATCAATACTGTCATATGCTTGCTTAAAGTCAACGAAAATTTGGTGTACGTCTATGTTGAACTCCTAGCATTTTTCAAATGCCCGCTTAACTGTGAATAATTGGTCTATTGTCGATCTACCTGCTCTGAAACCACCTTATTACTTCCCAATAATACTGTTGGCGTATGATCCCATTTTATTTTCTAAGATCTTCGAAAATATTTTGTACACCGTGCAAAGTAGGAAATATAATTGATTGGTTTCACTCGTTCGGCATATGTTCTTGTTGCCACAGTTACTGGATGACTTTGTGAATAGCTTTCTGAATCATGCTGCCACCATATTAGATAAGCTCTACTGGAATCTCGTCGATGTCCGGCGCTTTATTATTCTTTTGGACTTTGATGGTAGAACAATCCTCATCCAGATTTGGTGGGGCTATGGGAGCTCTTCACAGACATCTATAGGTTCAAATGTTCTGCAGCTGTGTGAACGATTAAGGTGATTAGTCCCGATTTCATCAGCGATGATATCGCCGATATCATCACGACAGAGCGTGGTTTTGGGTTGGCTTTTCACTACTTTGAATGCTTGTCTTGTGTTGTTGCTCTCTAGACTTACATCTATACTTCTCAATTGGTCGTCATAGTATTTTCTTTTCTTAGTTTTAATAATCTTATTGGCTGCTCTTCTGAAATTTTCGTAGTGTTTTCTCTTCATCCTGGTTTTCTTACAACATATTCTTTGTATGCCTGATTCTTTTTATCTTACGCATTCTGCCACTCATTATCGAACCAATCATTTCTCTTGCGCCGGGCTTGGCGTTCGATCGTCTGTTCTACGACGTCCTTGATAGCCAGTTTCACTTCCATCTAGAGCTCGTTGCTTGTCCTTCGCGATGCGTCTGATAGAATAGGAGCCAGCTAGTTGTCGAGCTAGTTGACCACGGACACTGTTTGGACCCTTTCGATGTCAAATTTTGCCAGCCGTTGTCATTTGTTTCATCGTGGAGGCTATATCCTCCAGTCGTTCCCCGATGAGATATCTCATTGCCAACCTTCCCATTGAAATCAGCCAGGATTATTTGTGTGTCGTTTGCAGACAATGAGTCGACTAGTCTTTTTAGGTGATTGTGGAATGTTTCCTTCATTTCTTCGTCCTTCTCTTGGATCGGGGCGTGAACATTTTTTTGCAGGATTGTGAAAAATTTTGCTTTTATATTGGTCACACACAACCATTCATTGACTACCTTAAAATGAATAACTTACGATTTGAACACAATAAAAGCCACTCCGAATTCTCGTTTTCTTGTAGGCTTCCAACTTTTGAACATTGTGTGCGATCTTATGTCTTGAATATCATTTTCAGTCTAGTTCATTTTCTGGATAGCCTGTGTTTCTAATTTATATTGACTGACCTGTTGTAAAAGGTCCTTTATAAGTCAAGGGTGATTGAGTGATCTGACATTCGAAGATCCAATGCTGTAGTCCTTTTCCCGTTCGCGAGATCGCCGCCGTGAGTCCAATCCATTCCGAGGCTCTTTTGCAGGTTACAAGACAGTGTATAGTTTTCCAGGGACAAGGAGTCAGCGCGTCGCCCAATCTCCATTCCGACGGTCTGATTATTACTTCGATTTCGTTATCAGGTGCGGGAAGCTCGCCTTCACCCTCTTACGTCCCCATAAAGGAGGTGTAAGTAGGATTTAGTAGCAGAGCTGTAAATGTATTTATAGTTATAAACATCAATCAATGTTCAAATGCCTTGGCTATGGTCACACCACACAAGTATGCAAAGGACCAGATAGAAGTTCCCTATGCTACAAATGTGGTGAAATGGGACATGAAAGAAAAGAGTGTACGAAAGAGGCACACTGTATTCCTTGCAAGGATGCTGATCCAAGACCTGATTTTGAACACATCTTGGTATCAAGAAAATGCCGGGTTTTCCAGGAACCCCTAGCCAAGGCAAAACCAAAACTTCGATGACCCGCATCCTGCAGCTAAACCTACACCGCAGTTCAACTACCCAAAATCTAGCCAAGGAATATCGGAAGGATGGACGTCGAGAAGTTCGTCAAGGTGCTCACAGCAGATGCAGCAGATTCACAGGGAATGGAAGCACTGGCAGCTCAAGACGTGGTGTACTCAACTAAGAGCATCATTACGACTGCTTGCAAAGCTTCTATGCCCCGTCGAAAACCCCGGCACGGCAAACCCCCAGTGTACTGGTAGTCAACTGAAATCGCTAAAAAGCGAAGGGAGTGTCACAAGCTTCGACGTAAGGCTCAACGGGCGCGGAACGGTGCCGAGGCATGCAACCAGGGGCAGCATATAAGTCGGCCAGGAAATGCCTTCGCAAATTGATCAACAATAGCAAGGCTCGCTGCTGGCAATACCTAGTGAACAATGTGAACAAGGACCCGTCGGGCCTTGGCTACAAGCTAGTTATGCGGAAGCTTGGTGCCCTCCGGAAGCTTTGCGTACATGACGCGAAAAGATGGACGCGATAGTGCGGGGACTCTTACCCGCCCATCCCGTCCGTGTTGACGCTGTCCATGGTGAAACAGCAGTCGAGTGCCCACTCTTCACACAGCTGGAACTGGAGGAGGCAGTCCTCTCCTTGAAAGCGAGGAAGGCTCCAGGTCCAGATGGTGTTCCAGTTGAGGTGTTGCGGCTTTTCTATCACCATTTTCCTGACTTGCTGCTCAGCACACTCAACGCTTGCCTTCGGGACGGGGTTTTCCCGGTACGATGGAAGGTGGCGGGGCTCGTGCTGATCAAGAAGGGGTAGGGAAATCCCGAATCGCCCTCTGCATACCGCCCGTTATGCATGTTAGATACGGCTGGGAAAATGCTAGAGAAACTCATCAAGGGAAGACTCACTGACGCGAATCGTGCTGCTGGGGACATATCTCCTCGGCAGTACGGCTTTAGAGCAGGACGTTCTACTATCGATGCGATTGCAGAGGTGGTGGGTGCGGTCCAGAAGGAAGAGGCACATAGTCGCACCAAGCGGCGGATCGTCCTGTCGGTGACACTCGAGGTCAGGAACGCCTTCAACTCCACTAGAGGGGTAGATATTTTAGACACGCTGGAAAACTCTTTTCAAGCTCCAGAATACCTAATGTGGCTTTTGAGGGACTACCTTAAAGACCGGAGCCTGCTCTACGACACGACACAGGGACAACGAAAGATGACGGTTACATCGGGTATTGCGCAGGGATCTATCCTTGCTCCGGACCTGTGGAACGTGTCTCACGACGGGCTACTGAGACTTGAGATGCCAGATGAGTTGCACTTGATTGGGTATGCGGATGATGTTGCGGCTCTGGTCACTGGACGCACCGTTGAACAAGCGCAACTTAGGCTAGGGACGCTAATGCGCCGAATGAGAAACTGCATGACAACTCGCGGGCTCAGTTTAGCACTGGAGAAAACTGAAGTGGTCATCTTGACAAAAAATAGAATCCCTAGAGTAAGGATGATCAGTATTGGGGACATGCGAATCGAATCGAAGCCATCGGTGAAGTACCTGGGGCTACTGATCGACTCGAAAACGAATTTTTCTGAGCAAATCAGGGCAACGGCTCAGTAAGGAGGCTTACCGAAAACGCCTGGCACAGGTTCAGAGAAGAGGAGCGCTGAGGATCACATCTTCGTATCCAACAGTCGGTGAAAGTCATTGCAGGCGTGATGCCTGTCGGCCTCCTTGCCAGAGATTGCCGTTCTATTTATCTACGTCAAAACGAGGCTGCAAGGGAGATGGTTGTCCGCGATGAGAGACAGTGCTCACTCAACGACTGGCAGCAGTCTTGGGTGAATTGCACGAATGGAAGGGGGACTGCGCGCCTCATCCTGGATGTGAGACCGTGGCTAAATTGAAGGCGTGGTGAGACTGACTTCTATCTGACCCAGCTTTGGAGCGGGCACGGGTGTTTTCAGTCTTACCTGCACAAGATTGGTAAGTCACGGTCCCCCGCTTGTCGGTATTGCCCAGCAGAGGAAGACAATGCCTGTCATACATTTTTTGCGCACATAAAATGGGATAGGCTGCAAAGGGCCCTCTACAGGGAGACGGGAGAGCTTACCCCGGATAATATAGTCGCGGTGATGCTCGAATCGGTGGACAAAATGGAATCAGGTGGCACATTATGTTCGGGCAGTCCTAAAAGATAAAAGGGACTCACAGCAGCCGGGGGCGTTGGGGCTAGGGGATCGCTCTTCTAGCACTTCCTCTTCTCCTCCCCCCTCCCGCTAGAAGAGCGATCCCCCAGCTTGAAGGCCCCTCACGGCGTAACGAAACGAGACCTGGCCCGAAGTAATATGTCAAACGGTTCCAGACTAGGTTCTCGGGTTGACAGGGGAGGTGTTTAGTGGGTAGTCCAGTTGCCTTCTTGTGAGCATGGGAGTCTGTGCGTAAATGGGTACCTACCTCCCTACCACAAAAAAATGAGCATTTCTCGGCATTTAATGTCCCATTATTGGGGAATCAGTAAGCCCAATGTGTGAGCCCGATAACTTTTACTACCATATAATTGGGGGGTTTCGGATGAGGGATCATGGAAGCGGTGGGTTGGGGAAACAAGAGGTTTCTCCTTTCTAAAACGGGCTTGAGATCGTCTACGGCGGATGTAGAATTTCAATGTTGTCCTTTTCATAGAAAATTCTCCAGTAAAAGTGTGGAGCGGAATGAATTATATTGATATAAATCCATATAAAGCCTATATTTACAGCAATAGATATTAAATACTGTCTTGATGCAAATTACACATACTTAACTAAAACAATTTGATCATCATTATGTATGGTGCTGTAGCCTAAACTGGGCCTTGGCCTTCTAAACTAATCTCTCCCAATTATCACGGTCCTGCAAATCGTTTCCCAATTCATCACTCCCAACAAAGATTTGCTGTTCAGTCTTCTTACTGGACGCCTACATTGTTTCTTTAATGTTTTTTTTTTTGGGTAGCTGGTTTTCTTCTTTTCTTCCACACGATTCGCCCATTCCAATTTGCACATCCATATGCAGGAAGATACAAGTCGCCGTAGCGTAGTCTCCTCTTTGTTCGTTATTTCACTGGACCATAAATTTTTGGAGCACCTTGCATTCAAATATGTCCGCTGCCTTTTGGTCTCACTTGCCAATAGGGCGATTTTTAACAAGGAAAAACTATTTTCCGGTTTTGTCCTTAGCAAATTTTTTAAATAAAAAAACTCAAATCAAAATGGAACATATAGTATATGTTTGTTTCCATTAACTTAAGGTGCCAATGGTGTTTTGAATTTTCACTCATTAAATTACTTGAATGAAAATGAACTGAAGGGTATCATATCTTTGTGTTGAAAATGAGAAACTAACGTATTGAAATCCAAACCGTTAGCTTACTGTTAAGCTAAAGCAAAGAGCGTTCAGTTTTTTAGCACGGCGTGCGTTAGCATGTCAAATGTGTTTCACCATGCCATCTGCTTTCTTGTACTACGAGGATATTAATTTGTTAGGGTTCTGTAAGAAAATCACAGCAAGTTTTCACAGGAACTATAGAAACCACAGTCATCAAATTTGGTAAACAGCTTAAAAGTTTCTGTTCAACGAGAACGTGTGTCAAAAAAATTTTAAAAGCTTTTAAGGGGGTCTCTGCACATAAGTATGTAAACCCTTAAATATTTTTTTCACTAAAAATAGTCGAGTAGGGTATCAAATGAAAGATATTGATGAAGGGTATCAAATGAAAGATATTGAATTGTAATCTAGATAATAGAGTAGGCAGAAGAAGTGGAAGAACAAGAAAAATTGTGTCCCCCTCTACCTCGCGATTGGACATCTGTAGATCGAAAAATCAGAAAAAAATCATGGAAGTAGTTCTCTCTAAGTACAACTACGACAAATGCCTGAGAAGTTGAAATTCACTGAACTTTGTTAGTAATAGTACACGTATGATTTATCAATTTTACATTTTCTTGTATAAAATCGTAAGGGCGCCCTTAAATTAACGAAATTCCATATCTGCATGGTTATTTACAAAACTAATCAGCCATGAAAATTTTAAAAGGATCGGTTTGTTTTTGAATTTGAACAACAACAATAGGCGTCTTATGAACGATCCAAAGCCCTGCATGGAAAAGTAATTTAATTGTCGTCTGTAATTTAATTGTCGTCTGTAATCTGTGGGTGTTGTTGGTATAATTTGTCTGCCAAGGTAGACCCTTGTCGCAGGTGTGTATGAGATGTTTTATGTTTTTAATAATACCAAGTATTTGGCACCATTTTGAGGGCTCTCGAAGAAAGATTGGTACTGTTTTAGATTCTTGTGTATGTGGGGCGGGTTGCGTATTTGTAGTGTTCGGCAGTGTTGGTTTTGGTGTAATGTCTGTAAATTTCGTAGCTGTTTTTGGTGGTGAAAGGGCAGTGAAAATCTCATCCTCTTTGTCTTTACTACTACCCATGCAGTCAACTCCCATCTCACTTTCTGAAGTTTTAGAAGAGAAACAAGACATTAGAGGTAAAGAGGTCCTGACCTTTCGTTTTTTCATCTGAGGAGTGTCTTTCTGAGATTTCCCGTTTGTCTTAGCCTTATTATTCAGCAGCTTAACTAGTTCTGCATTTTTTGCAGTTAGCGAGTGATTTGGTTCTGTTTCACTGGTCGGCCAGCTAGGCATTAATTTTTGTAAGTGTTATTTGTGTTTTCAATAGCGTTACAAATACTTGATCCAACTTAAACGTAATATTATCGAGCTAGGCAACCAGCGAAGTAATTTGTTCGTTTTTGTCTATCTATATACTGTTGTTTGATATCCGCCAAATAATAATATAATATAAAAAATTCAAAATTTAGACAAACAAAAAAATATGACTGAAACTGACGCAGGTCCGCAAAGAAATACTAAAGTACTCACCCAGAATCCCCTGTACTCTTCTCTTTTTAAAACCTTCTATTTATTTCTTTCTCTTTCTGTCCTCCGTCTCACTCTTTCTTCTATCCCGCTATCTTCTGCCTCAATCTATCATCTTTCCCACTCTATCATCTTTCTCACTCCATCTTCTTACTCACTCTATCTGCTTTCTCACTCTATCTTCTATCTTCAATTATATATATCCCTCTGTCTTCTACTTCATATCTTCTGTCTCCTTCTTTCTATGCTCTATCTCTTTCCTCTTCTCTCTTGCATGCACTATTCTTAATCCTTTACTTTTCAATTTCAACTTCCACTTGCTAATCAATTGCAGGAGATGTTGACTGGTCAACGGCTCCTATACGAGTCTAACTACGAAAGTGGGGTATTCGGGATTTTAAAGAATACATTAACATGCAACTTAGCTAAAGAATTTTCGAGATCAATTTTCCGACGTATGGCTTTTGCGGTATCGGTGTAAGCAATTTAGAGCACCCAACTTTTGGGTACGAGTGCCAAACGGATTTAGAAGATTCCCCTTGCTAGTCGTTGCTAAAGAAAAAATGGATTGACCTCGTCATTAGTTGAATATGTATTAACTGGAAACAGTTATTCTATTTTTACAACGATATGATCTTAGGCCCGTCTTATTGGATGTTTGTTTCAATGCACTTACTCGTATTGTGTACTAATCTGACCATAGATGTATGAAAAAAATTGCCAACAAATGATTTGGTGCATTTAAGCACGCAATAGATGTAAGTATATTTCACTTATACACGCTGTGACTGTATAAAGCTATAGTTTGCTTCTAAGTCTTCCTATTCAGTTGACCGCATCCTCCAATTTCGAAATCCAAGCAGCGATGAACTGTCTTTGTCGACCGAGTCAGACCAGCGTTTCCTCAGTTTCCCCACTGGTCTCCGATCTGCAATTCTCCCAACGAATACCCGAAAAGATACCTTTTTGGGGATCAATTGTTCGTCCATACAATTTACGTGGCCAGCCAATTGCAGCTCCCGCAGTCTTACAATTGGTGAGACTTCCAGCTCATCGAAAATTTCAGACAGTTCATGGTTGTATTGAATTTGCCATCGGTTTCCATCTACCCTCGCTCCAATTATTTGCCTCTCGAAGGCGCTCATTATGTTTGTGGATGCTTTGGCTAGGGTCCATGTTTCACATCCATAGCATAATATAAGTCTCATCTCAGGATTGTATACTTGGATCTTTGTTTTCTCTGTATGGAGCTGCTCTTCAAGATTATCAAAACTGAATAAAATATTTTAATTTCAGCATTACTTACTCATAAAAGCAATTACCGAAGGACAAAGAGCTGAAACCGAAATGTTTACTTTTGTATTCATACTTATGTATTTTGAATGGTGCATGGGAATGCATTCATTGCATAAAATATTTCCTGAGATCAAAAAGCTCAACAATGTTAATTTGGCATTTGTCTTCTTAACTTTGGCCTTATTGTAGAAACCACTCAACAAAATTGTATTTTAATATATGATGAAAAGTATAATCTTACGTTTACCGGTGTCGCGGTTGTGCGTAATTATTTGCTTGATTTGCGGTCCAGAAAATACTGGCATTGCCGGTTCCACGCATCCGTTCCTTAGTTTTCTTTACTGGCCCGAAACCAAATGCATCGGCATAAAAGGCGTATGCATGTAAGTCATACAAATTTTGGTTGTGCCGCTTAAAAATACAGCAGTCTTACATTTTACAATCGTTTATTTCAACTCCCCAACTTCTTCTTGCCACTACGGGCCTTCGCTTCCTGCTAATAGTGCCTCCAACTGTCTCGGTCCATTGGCCGTGTCCTCGAATTCCGAAATCTGAGCAGCGATGAGCTGTATTCATCGACCGAGTCAGACCAGCGTTCCCTCGGTTTCCCCACTGGTCTCCGGCCTTCAGTCCTCCCAACTAATAACTTTTTGGGTATCCGCTGTTCATCTACACGATTCACACTGCCAGTCTATTGAAACTCCCGCAATCTTACAACCGTTGAGACCTACAGCTAGCCAAAAATTTCATACAGCTCATGGCTGTATCGAATTTGCCATTGGTCCCCGTCTAGCTTCGTTCCAACTATTCGCCTCAGGACCCGTCACCCAAAGGCGTTCAATATATTTGCGGATGGTTGGGTTAGGGTCCATGTTTCACACCCATATTCTAACACAGTTCTTATCACAGAGCTTTGTTTCCCTGTGCATGCAGCTGGTCTTCAAGATCGTCAACACTGAATAAAATATTTTATTTAATAGCTGTATTCTTCGGCGTATTTCGTCTCTTTTATTGTCCGATATCATTATTTTGACACCTAAATAAACAAATTCGGTAGCATTTTCGATATTTTACTCGCCAAGTGTGATATTTTGTGTATTTGAGGTATTTTTCCCCGACTGCGTCATGAACTTTGTTTTATTTTCATTGATTTGAAGCCCTAATAATTTTGTTTCACTGTCGACTTTCAGGAAAAGTTCTTTGGCAGTTGTTAATGATCGTGACAAAACGTTGATGTTGTCCACATAGGCTATTACTTGGCTCGACTTGAATAGTAATGTACCTCACATATCGACAGGTAGCTTCCTTATGACGTACTCTAGAGCCAAATTGAATAGCAATGGGGCCAGCCCATCTCCCTGCTAAGGCCGATATTTGCGTCAAAGGCATCAGTGAGTTGGTTATTGATGCGGATTTGGTGCAATGATAGAATTCTCGGAAGGTTAGGATGGTCTTAATAGGAATAGAAGAAGCGTTGTTAACTTGCATATCACCAGCCAACATATACTACGCCTTTGTACCTGTTTCGTCGAGAGCACATTCCCAAAGTTCGTGATAAAGGAATGAAATATGAATGAACTTGAATGTGTACAGGCAGCGGAATCTCGCGTGGTGGTCGGTAGATTGGGGTGGTGTGTATGAGTGATGACGGTTCTAACGCACAACCATGTGTAGACGCAAGATTGTCGCCAACTATATGTCTCTTGCGATGCACAATTATGTGCAGGCATGAGATTGTCGCCACAAAGTTATACTTTTATTTATTGCTTCCGGATATTATTTACGCTGACAAAGACAAAATTCAAAAGAAAATATTCCAAAATAACCGATGATAAGCAACATGTATTAATAAACATGATTGAGAAGCATACAGCCTCAAGAAATTAGGATAGTGCATGGCTGTTACCAATTCCTGACTGCTTTTTGATGTTTGCTAGCTCAGTCTGGCCTTTTAAAGGTGGAAATTTGAAATATACTGCCAAAATCTGCCACAATTATGCGTTTGAGAGAGTTTCCTCGTCTCATGTTTTTATCTTTTCAATCCAGAATACTGTAAATATCAACGAGTACTTAGTATCGCCTTATTTTGTCGTCCAAAAGCTGCAGGACAACCAATTAACTTTTTCTAAATCTTCATTAAACAAATTTTGCCCTTCTCCAGAGAAACTCCATATCCTCGTATAAACATGAAGTGTTTTTTGCTAGTCGATTTGTTATCATAGATTGTACTCATATATTTAATATCACTTTCTTCAATTATAATACCGATGACTTTGAAATAGATATTATTGTGTAATCAGCCCCTAAGTAATAAACAGCAATTAAAATTTTCTACAGTGCTTCTAAATCAATAATCTTCTACTTCTACTTCGTAGAACTACAGCCCCTCTCTTACTTCAAATAGTGCCTCTAATTGCCTCGATCTATTAATCGCGTCCTCCTATTTTGAAATCCGAGCAGCGATGAACTGTCTACGTCGACCGAGTCCTTGGTTTTCCCACTGGCCTCCACCCTTCCGTTTTTCCAACGAATACTTTTTTGGGTATCCGTTGTTTGCCCATACGATTCATGAAGCCAGCCCATTGTAGCTTCCGCAGGCTTACAATCGTTGAGATCTACGGCTCGTCAAAAATTTCATACAGCTCATGGTTTTTTCGAATTCGCCATTGGTCTCCGCCTAGTTTCACTCCGATTATTCACCTCAGGACCCGCCGCTCAATTACATTCAATATACTTACGGATGCTTGAGTTAGGGTCCATGTTTCACACCCATAGCATAACACAGGTCTTATCACAGATTTGTATACTTGGAGCTTTGTTTTCCTATGTATGCAGCTGGTCTTCCAGATCGTCAAAACTGTATAAAATATTTTATTTACGAGCTGTATTCGTATGCGTATTTCGTCTCTTTTATTACTGGCTCCCGTTATTTTGGCGTTCAAATACACAAATTCGCTCACATTTTCAATACTGTAATCGCCAAGTGTGGTATTTTGTATACTTGAGGTATTTTTCATTGACTGCGTTATTAGATATGTTTTGATTTGTAGCTCTACTAGTTTTGCTTTACTTTCGAGTTTCAGGAAGAGTTCTTTAGCAGTTGTTAATGACCACAAAAAAATGTTGATATCATTCGCTAAGGCTACTACAATACTTGGTTCAACTTGTACAGTAATGTACCTCATGTATCGGCAAGTAGCTTCCTTATGACATAGTCCTGAGCCAAATTGAATTGCAATGGGGCCAGCTTATCTCCCTGCTTTATTCCAATATTTGTGTCAAAGGCTTCGGTGACTTGACAATGAATGATTGATCTTTTGCCGATCGAGCTATTCCAAAACCACTTTCATACTCCCCAACAATACTGTTGGCGTATGATCCGATTTTATTTTCGAAAATATTTTGCTCGCCATACAAAGTAGTGATATGCCTCTACAGTTTTCTCACCGTAGCTTGTTACTGTTTTTGTGGATAGGGAATATAATTGATTGGCTTTACTCTTTCAATATATGTTATTGTTGCCAAATATGCTGGATGAATTTGCAAATAGATTTATGAACACTGCTGTCACCATATTTGATGAGCTCTACTGGAATCTCGTCGATGCCCGGCGAGCTATTATTCTTTTGGGCTTTTATGGTGGAACACACTTCACCCAGAGTTGGTGGGGCCAAAGGAAGCTCTCCGTAGACATCTATAGGCTCCAATGTTCTGAAGCTGTGCGGAAGATTAAGGAGGTTTTTGAAATATGATGCCCGTCTTTTCTTAATCTTGGTTTCGTCAGCGATAATGTTGCCGATGTCATCACGACAGAGCGTGGTTTTGGGCTGATAAAAACGTTTTAGACTTTTCGCTACTTTAATGCTTGTCTCGTGCTGTTGCTTGCTAGGCTTACATTTAAACTCCTCAATGGATCCTCGTAGTGTTTTCCTTTCTTAGTTCTAATTATGCTACTCACTACTCTTCTGACGTTTTCATAATGTTCCCTCTTCGTCCTAGACCTCTTTTCTATGTATTCTTTGTACGCTTGATTTCTTTTGTCAAACGCATTCTGGTACTCATCATCATACACCTTGATTGCTAATTTCAATGTGCCTAGACTTCAACATCCTCAGCCTCTACAAGTTGTGACACCACCGCTGCGTGTCTTTGTTTCGCGGTTCGCTTCAAAAACATCGTGTGAGCAAATTCACGATTTCATCATACACAAATTCGGAAAAACACCTCCGTTTCTGTTATGCAGAAAGCTCACAGATGAAAAGCGTTACCTCGCTTCATTCAAAATTGACATAGACGCTGACTTCCAACAAATTCTTCACCAGGACTTCTGGCCCTCGGGCGCGCTTGTTAAGGAATTTGTTTCGGTGGGAAGAAGAAATTTTCGGAAACCAAAGCAGCCCTCAGTCATAACGTAACTTTGGATAATGTCAACGCTGTTTATAGACCTAACTTTCAATCCCGTAACCAAGCTAGTCAACTTATTTTGGATAATGTCAACGCTCTTCATAGTTCCAACTTTCACCCCCGCAAGCTAAATAATCAAGTTTCCATCTTTTATCAAAATGTTAGAGGTTTAAGGACTAAGCTTGAAGACCTTCTTATTTCTCATCACCTCAGGAACGATAGCATCATATGTTTTTCTGAGACGTGGCTGAAACCTTTTATTCTCGATTCAGAATTGTTCTCTGATCACATTATTTATAGGTGTGACCGTGATCTTAATGCCACAAATAAGTCTGATGGTGGCGGAGTCTTGATTGCCGTCAGTAATTCTCTGTCTAGTTCCCTTTGTACTGATTTTAACTTTTCCCATGCCTTAGAATGTGTAATGGTCAAAATAGCTTTACCTAATAACGCGCATTTACTGATTTATTCTGTATATATTCCTTGTAATTCCTCCTTGCAATTATATGAGTCTTTCTTTGATGATCTCGTTTCTTCTTCATACTACGCCATCCTCAATCCAGAATCCTTGTTTGTGGTGATTTCAATCTATCTGCCGTTGACTGGGCTGGCACAACTGTTTCCTCCATTTCATCTTCTAATGCGTCTTCCCTTGCCATTTCTTCCTTTCTTTCTCTATGTGCTCTGTCCCAGTTTAACCATGTCCGTAATACTAATGATCGACTCCTCGACCTAGTTCTTTCGAATGTTTCTGCTCATCGTCTGTCTGTATCTCCTGCCTTATATCCCTATGTTTCTCCTGATCAACACCATCCTCCTCTTTCTATAAACCTCACATAGGTCCTCTTATCATAAAAAATCCTATCACTTCTCCTAAATTCAATTTTCTCAGGTCTAATTATGAAGCAATCAATGCAACACTCTCGTCTGTGAATTGGCTTCAGTTCTTTCAAAACCTTGACTGCGATTCTGCTCTTACTAAATTTTATGGGCTTCTCCATTACCTTAACTGTAGATTTACACCTCTTCAGTCGGCCCGTAAAAATAAATTTAAACCTTGGTTGACAAGACGCGTTCTTACTGCCTTAAATGCCAAGGATAGGGCGCGTCGTGAATTTAAACGCTCAGGTGCAGCAAAGGATAAATCCAACTTTTGCAAGTTGCGTTCTGATGCCAAAAATGAATTGAAAATTGCTATGAAGAATTACTTTTCCAGCCTGGAAGCTTCCCTCAATTTTAGCAATGTTAAGCCCTTTTGGTCTTATATCATGTCTTTAAAGACTACATCTCATCTTCCTTCATCAGTCTGCTGGGATAATGTGGAATGTTCTACTCATCAGTCAATTTCCGATTTATTCGCCCAATATTTTTCCTCTACCTTCGCTCCCCTCCATGAATTCACTCCCTCCATCTCTGCGGGTAACTTTGGTTTTTCGTTCGCAACTCTAAGCACTGACCCTTTTGAAGTTGAATCCTTAATCAATTCCCTTGTTCCTAACGTCAGCCCTGGTCCAGACGGACTACCAAATATTTTTGTCAAGTCCCTAGCTTCGTCGCTTTCCTCTTCCTTGTCATTTCTCTTCAACCTAAGCTTATGCAGTGGAACCTTTCCTTCTCAATGGAAAAATGCCCGTATCGTACCTATCCTCAAAAGTGGTGATCCTTCGTGTGTATGTAATTATCGACCTATATCCTTGATATCTTGTTTTTCGAAGTTGCTTGAGCGTTTAGTTCACAACCGACTCTCTGAACCGTTGAGCTCTGTTTTGGCTAGTGAGCAGCATGGCTCTCGCAAGGGTCATTCCACGTCCACTAACTTAATTCAGTTCACTGATTTTGTTGCAAGGGGTTTGGACAACAAATATCAAGTCGATGTAATATACACAGATTTCACGAAAGCCTTTGATACAGTCAATCATCGTCTTCTTTGCAGTAAACTCGAAGCTTTTGGAATCTCTAATTCACTGTTGTCATAGTTTTCGTCTTATTTATCGACCCGATCATGTCATGTTAGTTTTGGTGGAAACGTCTATTCCATTCTGTCCTACATCTGGTGTTCCTCAGGGTTCAATCCTTGGGCCCCTCTTGTTCCTCGTGTTTATCAATGACCTCCCCTCTATAGTCTCTTCCCCCTCTCTACTGTTTGCGGATGATTTCAAGGTTTTTCGGATTATTAAGTCGCCCCTTGATTGCCAGTATCTTCAGGAGGACTTGAATGTGCTCAATAATTGGTGTTTGTCCAATTTTCTCTACCTCAATGTTAATAAATGCCATAAGATGTCCTTTTGTCTTAAGCAACATCCTATTGCCTTCACCTATATACTAAACGAGGCCGCATTGACCGAAGTTACTACGTACAAAGACCTTGAAGTTACTTTTGACTCCAAACTTAAATTTGACACGCATATTTCCTATGTGATTGCTAAGGCCTCTAAAGTTTCGGGTTTTGTACTGAGACATATGCACAAGTTCTGTAATATCTCCACTATGATCCGCTTGTTCCTTTGTCTTGTCCGTCCATTGTTCGAGTATTGTTCTGTGGCCTGGGCTCCCCATTATTCCTATCTTGTGTCCTCGTTGGAGTCAGTACAGAGGAAATTTACCCGCTTCCTATTCTTTAAGCTAAACTTGCCATATCTTCCATATGAGGATCGTTTATCATTCCTTGGTCTCTCGTACTTGTCTGCGCGTAGATCTTATTTGGATCAGTGCTTTTTGTACCGACTCTGCCACTATCAGACTCCGTATTGTATTTTTGCGGAGTTACATTCTAGACACTCCTTACGTCCTACTCGTGTTTCTTCTGTTTTTGTTATTCCATATGCTCGTACAGAGCTATATTTTCACTCACCTATTCTTCGTCTCCTAAGGAATCATAATAATCTGCAGCTAGGTCCTTTTCCCTCAACCTTTACTGCATTCAAAAGAATTTTGCAGGAGCTAACTTTAAATTCATAATTTAGTTTTATAAGCAATTAACTGTTCTGTGCTTTATTTCGTTTTATATGTACTCGTATATGTCATTTTTATCTATTGTATCTAATCATTTTTCTTATATATTTTTTTTATTGTTATTACTATTTTTGCTATTCCGTTTTGTTATTGGATTTGTTGATCTGTAAAATGGAAAAAATTAAAGTAAAATTTCTCTTACGTCGGGCTTGATGTCTGACCGTATGTTATGCCACGGTCTTAATAGCCGGTTTCACTTCCATCCAGAGCTTGTTGCTTTTTTAAGCGATGCGTCTGATAAGATGAGAGCCAGCAGGTTGTTGAGGGTCTCCGTAAAATTTTTGCCTACAGACGCCGTTTGAAGTCAAATTTTTATAGCGGGCTGGTCTTTGCCGAAGACGCCTTTGACATACGACATCGATAGGTTAATTTGATCAAGTGATGATCTGAGTTACAATTGGCTCCTCGGTGTGTATGGACGTCAAGCATGCTCAAGGTCCAACGTTATTAGATACGCACATCATTTTATGAATCATCGACGCATTCATAAAATGATGTGCGTATCTAATAACGTTGGGCCTTGAAGCATGTCAAACATGTGACTAGATTTCTTCGGTTAGGTCGTGAACATTTTTCAGCCAGATTTTGAGAAAATTCACTTTTATATGGATCGCACACAACCGTTCATTGACTGCCTTAAAATCAATAACGTGCGATTTGAACTCCCTATCCACATTGAACACCACTCCGAATTCTCGTTTTCCAGTAGGCTTCCCCCTTTTGAATATTGTTTGCGATCTCATGTCTTGAATATAATTTTCAGTCCAGACAGTTATTTTTAATTTATATTGACTGGCCTGTTGTAGAAGGTCATTAATAGCGCCAGGGTAATTGCATGATCTGACATTCCAGGGCCCAATGGCATGGTCCTTTTTCCGTTTAGGGAACTAGTAAACCCATTGTGCAACCCCGAGTACATTTACTACCATTTAATCGTGAAAGCTGGGGTTGGAAAAATAAGGGGCTCCCGCCTCCTACCTCAAACTGCCTTGGGACCATCTACGGCGGACTTCTACATCAATAATAATTTATCCCATTTTCTACTTTTTATAACTGTAACTTTTACATCAACCCATAAGCCGAAGGTCCCTGTTTCGACTTTCGCTGACGACATCGAGATTTTGTTGAAATGATTCGTCAGACTATAAGCCCATTCCTTTAATATACGTGCTGGTTTAAAACCAGAAATTATCACAGGTGGGTGAACGGCCACACGGCCAAAGCGTGATACTGACCATATCACCTTATGCAGTGCTGATTCATTCGACCAAGATAATGAGATACTCTAACTATCTCTAAGTGAAGGCCCGAAAGGGGTTGTAAGGCAACCAAAAAACATTTACATAAGACAATGATTTTGTGTTGATTTCTTGATGTTTTCTTCAACATTATCAGAGGTAATAGATTCTGTCTTAAAATTGTTCAATAATGTCTTGCACTACACGACAGCTGAATATATGTTAGTATTTCCTTTTTGGAATTTAATATCAAGCTAAAAGTCTATAAATGAGAGTTTTTTAGAACCATAACTTTGATAGAAAGATTTAATTTACGATACATCAACTCCTCAGGTTAAATTTAAACGAAAGTTTTCTGTATATACCTGTAAGTTGATATTTCTCTGACACTCCCAGAGCCGAATGTATCAGTTGGAAAATCAGACTCGGACAATCAGTCAAAACTTAATAAAAGTTAAAAGGGTGCCTAAGCTGAATAAAATATTCAGTTAGTATTTCGCCCACTCCCAATACGTAGGATTTACTTAATTGAAATAATTTTTGCAGACAAAACTCAAATGAAAATTAAACTTGCAAAAACTTTAACGAGTAAACCAGACGAGTAATTGCACTTTCGTTTGGTAACTGAAGATATTCTTTTATTTGTTACGTCTGGAACCTGGACCAATCTCCATCTTGTATGGACTGTTACTTATTGACCCCTTGACCAAAATCTGAAAGGAACCGAAAAATTGCAGCGGAGATACCAAGCCAACTTTAAAGATTACTTCAACAATGCTCGTTAGGTCTAACGACATAGCTATCGTGTAAAGCATGTTCGCAATTCATAAAATAAAACATAACAATTACATAAATCTTCGAGTTTACTAGTTAACGTTAAAATGTGAAAAATAGAAAAAAACCCATAAAATGATCATTGTTTAGGTATGAGCATTAAGAAATTGGAATTTTTTCATTATATTTGTTAATTTGTTGGATTTGCAGGTTTTATTGAATGGCAAGGCGGCGGTGGTGATGTTACTTGTTTGTGTGTGGTCTGATCTATGAAGTGAAAGTACCAAGTTAAAGTATATACTAACTATTCGAATTGCAGTTGGTTGCATGAAATTGTGCAAAGTTATCATTTCCTGAGTATTTTCGGAAGTTAAATCAGCTTTTGATTGACTTACATGCTCACATTTAATTTTTTTTTTGTTTTGTTTTCGAAATATATCTGACGAGATGCTACTACTTAAATGAAAATGTAAATTGCTCCTTTTATTGAGAAAACATAAATGAAATTTAAATCCGAAAATTGTTTATGGAAACACATACATATTATGGATATCAGGAACTAATTTTAATTGAGATGCAATTTTTAATAAGCTTTGGAATGCCTTAAATTAATTATGATAGTCGATATGTAGAGCAACTTACGCATTTTTCAACATAACTTGCCCCGAACATTTATAAAACGGTTCACCAACAATGATTTCGTGAGTTTTCTATAATTATATTGTAGTTGGGAATTGAAGAGTATCAAAATAAAAATGCATCGTTACATTCGGATTTGAACCATAGTCTTAATTTGTCTTAAAGGTACCATAACTGTACCGAAATTCAAGAAAGTGATACAGTAAGTAAAAGGCTTGGCCGTTTTTCAGCCATTTTTACTCGGTAGTCGTTTTTAAACAGAATTTCAGAATTAAACAATTTGGGTAGATAGAACTACGCTCCTATCAGAAGAGGTTTCTACTCGACCTACGAAACACTTCAATGAGATATACTAGGGTGTGCCTTAAAAAAATTTTTGATTTTGATATTGTAATGGCAAAATAAAGTTGCCTTTTTGTACTTGAATTGTAATCCATTTTTGTTTTATTTTTTACTAATGATCTTTGTGCCCTTACCACCCCCTAAATGTTGACAAAAACTACCCAATTCTGTAATTTGCGAAATGACCTGAAATTATAATCTGGGGACAAATATATATTTCTGCATATATTATTAATAATGTTTAACCATCGCCTTGCCACCCCTCTTCCCCCCATTTCTCCTCATAATGGACAACCAGCCAAATTGATAATATTTAGAAAAATATATAGAACTATATTCTTCTCTAACCTACTCAAAATGAAAATTGAATGTTGCAGTATCACATTTAACCGCCCCCCAATCACCCCTAATATAGAATAATCTTCAATATATTAGGTAGTAATAATTTTTAGGTAACACAGCCCTCTAGCAGTTCTTAGCTTGATTTCCGACCAACCCAGAACTCACCACGAGGAGGTGACTGCCAATCGAGTTCTATCTCACCCGCCCCTTTATAAACAATATTACACCGTAATTTGACTATTACTAATTTTATTTAAATTTACTGCTTAAAATCCTATTTTGATCCAAAAGATGGAATTATGTGTCGTGATCTGATGGTAGCTTTTATGAAACCATCTCGGGCTTCATATCTCAATAAGTTGAGGTATTGCTGCAGTGACTAATTTTACACACCTTTCAGTAGCTTGCGTGTGACAAGGAAATGCAAGTAAATCTACTATGTTTTAATCCCAGAATCATCATGATTTAAATTTTCAACGTCTTCTGTTGGTAAATTTCATAGAATTGGTGGCGTTATCACTTCATATTCCTGCCAATGAATGCGATTTATATAATAATCGGCATCAAAGTCCATTTTAGGAATAATGAAAGCACGTAAGCTTCCTGTTGCATTTCTCCTGGCATTCAAAATACATTTTAAAGCCAGTTGCTTAATTGCCTCGCGATCATCTTGCAGTATCGAAATAAGCAAATTTTCATGATAAACAAAATATGCATTTCGTTGTATTACTGGATCAATCACTGCTTTTAAATCGTCACTTAAATATCGACTGAACTGAATAGTTTTCCAAACATGCATTGCTCCATTATTACACGAAGGATTAAGTTTTATGATAAACCACATTAGAGCATATACTCTTAGAATAAAGTTTGTTAAAGTTATTAACACTGAGTTTGGGCTTTTGGTTGCAACGTTAAGGCGTAATATTCGGTATGCTGCAGTAATCCACCGGGAATGCGCTAATTTTCCAGGAGTACGGTTAGCCATGTTAAGTGAACATTCTCCTGAAGAGATAGCTAAACACATGTCGTGAAGGTACTTTTGGTCGGTGCTTAAATCTAGGACGGTAACTTTAGGTAATGTGCATGAAACTGGTTCAAACTGAATGATTCGCTGATTTTTCTAATAATTCACCAATGGGTCCAGAATAGCCTCAAGGTCCTGTAGTTTCACCATCCAAATGCTGAAATAAAATGCCTTAACGTTGACTTATTAGCATGAAGCTGACATACAAATCTTTGTAACAGACGATTCAATTACTTTTCAAATCGAGCGATAACTCCATTTTTAGGCTTTTGTCAAATCATTTTACAAAATCCTTCTAAAATCGCAACCAGTCTGCCCGTCTGTCTGCCTGTCCGCCCGTCCGTCCGTCCGTGCGTGTGTTACAGCAATTTTTCTTGCAAACTACTAGCAACATCAAATTTTGTATGTGAGTGTAAAGTGGCGCTCTCTTCAAAGTTCAACTGCAAAATAAATTTTATAAGGTATTTAAGGGGGTATCCCCATAGAGGGGAGTGGCCCGGGGAAAAAAATTGCATCAAAGGTAGCCAATATGGATATTTTCTTTTAAACGTGCACATCTTTATGACATGTGTAATGATTTTAAACATTTTAAGTCCAACGCGGAACCGACCTCTCATCGGTTCTAGACGTTAAGTCTGAATAGTGCCAACGGATGGTACCAACCGGTCAACCAATCCGTGCACCGTAACCCATTCACGCGGTGGCTGCTTGTCGGCCAGCTAGTTCGGAGAGGATTTCGGTCGCGGGTCTCCGAATGGGTTACGCTCAATTACATAATTCAGCCACCTATACACGCCCGTTTTTAAACGCGTTACGAAACAAAGCCATACGGAGAAGAAACCTACTTTACGTTACTCCGTATTTCTTCCTATAACCAGTCAAAAAGAACACAAGCTAATTTTTATTTCGCGTTCCCGAATTCCCGACGCGGTACCGAAAAGTATGCTACGCTAACTCAACCCAACGAAAACTACGTTAAAGAAAACTCAAAGTCAACTAAGGTACCGCGTACCGCACACGACGCGAAACCGACCTCAGTGGATTTTTCTAAACCCTACCCTCGCGACGGCATACTTACCCTGCACTTCTTTTCCCGCGGAAAAAAAATGAAGAACCACTGAAAAGGAAAGTCCGTTGGTTTATTAGCAATTCATTTTAATGTCAAAGCCTGTAGGTGATGCACTATACTCGTATTTCAAAAATTACAAGAATTTACAGGATGCTTTTCAATTGTTTCAACTAATTCAATGGTATTCCAATCATTCTTCAGATTATTTTAATTTTCTCTTAGTTTAAAGGAACAATCAAATTGAAATCATTTAAACGATAACGATGGTTACGTTCTAACACTTACAAGGATAGAGTACCAGACTGTGATGTTTTTCCTATATTTATGCTTATTTATAATAATTAAGAATTACCAAACTATATAAAAAAAAATGAAATCATTTAGTTTCAACTACTTATCTCGATCGATTATTATTTATATTATTTTTTTCATTCAATATAAAACCAAACAGTATTCTTACAATATTGTCATAACTTTAAATGCCGATGATAATACTAGGCAAGAACTTTTTTTTTTCGTTTAAATTTAATCACAATAAAGTATGTTGCGAAAACAAAAAAAAAAGCAACATAATGATATATCTGAACGTGTAAAGCATAACAAATGAAAACAAAGAAATTTTATAAAAACGATGTTTTAAATCTTTTTCTTATTGACGTACAATTTTAATTTTAAACGAACGATTCTGTTCACTTTCAAATAAAAGACAAAATTTGAAAAATAAATATAAACTACAAGAAAAATATTTATTCTGACTAAGCGATTAATGGTTCTTTAATTTTGACTGAAGAAAATTAATACAGCTAAATTTTGAAAATGTTTACTTATCTATTAGAAATCCATAAAACCGATTATGCAAGTTTTAAATTTCGTTTAAGCTATTTATAAGATATTTACTAATTTCGAAAAGAAAATAGTTATATAATTATGAATTTACGTCTTTTTATTATAATCTAGAATTTTATTAATTCAATTATTTAATTTTAAGTTACGCGCATATCAATTCATTATGCTAGCTTTTCATAAATTACATTACTTAATGTGTTTCCCTTTAGTGGGTTGCTTAAAGTATAATGAAAGAAAAATTTCATTTCAATTAGTTCTTATTTTCATTGTTTCTGTTTCGATAATTATTTTTTTTATAATTTGCAAAAATTTCGAAAAGTGGTTTCCTTTTTCATTTACTTTCTAATGTTAATAACCTAAACCGTTTACTAAATCGCGATGATAATTTTGATTATTGATTCATTGCAATGTGGGAAGATATAATGTGACGATACGATTTCCCCACTACTAAGATATTCAACCGAAAATGCAGACTTGATTCTGCAGTCGAATCCAACTAGGTTTGCAGATGAAAATCAAGAAGGGTTTCAACCGGACCACAATATCCGTCATTAAGAAGTATCACGGCACTACTTCACAACATAATAGAGTGATCAATGTTAACAACACAATGATCCCAATCGAAAGGCGATAGAATAAAGATAGATTTTAGAGCCAATTCAGTTCGATTCAAGTATCCATCAAGCTTTCACTCTAAATCTACTTCAGTGTGGAACAATTTTTGAAAAGCACTTTCCGAACTACGAAAATTCGTAACCACAACTACTAACCCAGTTCCTAAAAAAACATTCTCAACCTTAAAGACGAGAAAAAATCCAAAGCATGACACAACTCAATCAAAAAAACTAGCCAATTCCATTTCTTTTTTATGGCGTTGCAATTACTAACTAAGATTTTCAACCCTATTCTGACTCAACCTATTAAAACCTATCGTTTTTATGACTGCATCGCCAACGTCTTCAGAGTATAGCCAACATTGTATTCCGTAAAAATTGTAAGCAACATTCCCTAAAGTTAGACATTAGAGAGCAATTCCATTTTAACCTGTTTCTCTTCATACGATCATCCTCGGAGTGTGTTCATATTTTATATCCTAGCAGCTTATCCTCAACTGACCCAAAACCAATGGTTTCAGTGTGTTCCCAACAAATACATTCATATTTAATCTCAATCCGATTCACCATACCCGTAATGGGTTTGTAATAGAAAAAAAAGAAACGAAATTGTCTTATTTCATTATACACACACGTCAATGAACTTTGTGCATAACATTCCTTATCTCTTACTAATTGTTTAACTAAAATTTTTGTTATTATATATGATAAAATAATACGACACTGCCATAGAACATAATTTTTTTTGACTTGTTTAAATGCGATTCGCGCTGCTTTCTATGAGAAATTTACAATTACACGTTAAAATCTGCCTTGAGACAATTTTGCTTTGATTGGTCCATGTAACCAATTGACGACAAAGATCAGGGAAAACGACAACCCTTTGTCAGTTGGGTTACGATTACTCTATATTTTATGCTGAACTTTAATACGGTACAAATCTCTTTTACCGTTGGTTAATTTATATGTCCCTGAGATTGGAGTGGATTTGACTGGTATGCAACATACTCACTGTGATATGGCTTTGTAGATCCGGGGTTTACAAGCAAGCATAATGTTTCCAGCTTTTCGAGGTGCCAATTCAGTTTTTCTTCGCGGATGGTGGTTCAATTTTAGGCCGATGCAATTTCGATGGTGTCCTTTTCTTCATAAGTTGATCAGCCTTCCGTACTCCCTTCGAGTTAATATTTTTTTGCCGTGTTAAACGGATTCAAACGAACCAGCTTCTGCGTAACCCGTTTGGATTTCGACATATGGATTTCCTTTGCTGGGGACGTACCTAATGTCATATGGCAGCAATTAGTCTCGGCCCCGTGCGCTGGCTTTACCGCCATTAATGTGTAAAAAAATGTATGCCAAGGCGCGTTTATATCACCAACGTAGACGTGTGAGCCCCATGCACTATTGTAACCTCGTGGAGCTCCACACCAGTGGCAAATGCTACAATGTTGCATGATGAAATCTTACATTTTGTTTATCTTGGATATGAAGTCAGGAAACTCACCTCCAGTATGACACAGATCGTTTATTTTCCATCAATATAATCCTGGATACGCAGCTTCTGGTGGCGTACAAACTCACTGTATTTCTAATATTGAAGGTAAGGGGGATTAACCAACCCTATTTGACTCTATTTGGATAAGCTCTCTGTACACTCTGAAAGTTGTAACCCGAATGACACTTTGAAGGTTATATCCAGAATGACACTTCCAACCAGTTTCCACTTTTCTATCTATTCGATGTTTTGATGGCAACTGTGGGCGGCATTGCCAGATAGATATGCCTCGAAATGTATCGGTGTTTAATTGATATTATTTTTCAAATATTTATATCCACAGATATAAATATTTGAAAAAAAAAAATATTTTCTGCGCAATGATATCCGCACGAAGGATGAAGTCCGCTTGCACTTCGAAGACATACATATCTGGCTGGTTGCCAGGGTTCGGGATCGGAATCACTTCAATTCCCGGGCGTAGGCGTCACATTACACATGTTTCCTGATTTCATTTGGTGCTGCTGACCGCATTTGGGAGAAATTAGGTACAAAACCCTTCTGACATGCGCGTACTTTCGAATATATGTTTTTCCGAACCAAAAGAAGGTACTGTATGGCCAATATACGATGATCCTGGTTCTTGTATTAAAGAAATATGTTCTTCAACTATACTTCTTCTATAATATTTATCCGCTACTTTTTCTTTAACTATCGTCTTGTCTTTTCTGCCATTAAAATATATGGATTTCAAAACCTCCACCCTTTAAGTTTCCTTTATTTGTTTACGGCTATCGACCCTAGCTCTCTTTAATTTATTTTTGTAAATAACTGCGGTTGTATCGTCTTCTGAAATAATACTGACATTTTTCAAGACTGCGGTCGCTATAGCTGCTGCTAATCTATCTGATACACCATAACGATCAGCAATTTTAGCAAGTGTAGCAATTCTTAAGTTATTCCTCCTAATTGGGTTACTTAAATTCAAATTTTGGTATCCTGACTATGAACCTGCAATTTTTTCGTAAAGGCGTACCTCATGAATAGTATTTTCTCTATTCTCCATTTGAACTGGAATAATACTACTATCCTCTATTTCTTTGTTTTCTATTCCAGCTGGACTTGCATTTTCTATCCTGGCTATTCTCTTAAAGGATTTTGCTTGTCTTTTCTCTCTTTGTTTTATCTTTTCAGTTTCTGCGGAATCAATTTTTGCAATACACATTTTTCTAACACTTCTTTGATCAATAAGGAATTCTTGTTCTTTTACGGGGATTCT
Source organism: Odontomyia ornata (assembly GCA_963969285.1). NCBI lineage: Eukaryota > Metazoa > Arthropoda > Insecta > Diptera > Stratiomyidae > Odontomyia > Odontomyia ornata. Next base: position 142,582,069 of record OZ017738.1, read on the forward strand.
TGCACAAACACATTGCTTAAAACTATCACACTTGCATGCTCTTAAGTCAAATATTTTTTACACTCCTCTTAAAATTACTTAAGTTTTAAATAATAATTGACATTTTTTTAGTCTTAGGATAATTTAATAATTTACTATACTTATCATCATATGATCCACTCATTTTCCAACATCGGTTGCGCAAAATTGTTGGAATGGACAATTTTTCCCAGATGTTCATTAGTTCATCACACACTATCTTACAAATTCATAACTTCTTCGCACGTTGGTAATACAATGCCGCTAAATTGGCTAGATGCCCTAAATATACGAGTAGGGCATTTTACTTTTCTCCTGGTAAAATTTGCCCTTGAGAAAATCATTTTAAGCAAAATTATATCAGACCGAATAATATTTAAAACATCCAGCTACCCTGTATCGAACAATTTCTAACTTGTTCTAACTTGAATACACTCTCTCCTACCTCTCTCTGTAGAAAGAATTTCTATGCCAAGCTAACACATATTTAGCTACAACTAGATAGCATACACATCTGTCGTTTGACCGTCTGTTGGTCCTCATTCTAGTGCATGGTAGAAAGAAAATTAATGAGGATGCGTAGAGTTTTATTTTTCGGTGTGTTTTGTTTTTGTCGGAAGTGGCGGTATTTTGATAAAGGGTGTTTCCGGGGGGTGGAAATTTTTTTAAATGTTAACATTAATAAATAAAATAACAGTTATCACCAATAAAAATATTTTAAGACTGCTTAACAGCTGTTTACAAATTATTAAAAGTTTCGTCCCCTAAAAGGGGTGGTAGGAGCAGGAAGATATTGACCAATTCAATTTTTTGGGTTGCGTTTTTAGAACGAAAAGGCAACTAAATTTTGCTGATACAACATCAAAATGAAAAATTCATTAAAATATCACCTCTGAATGACCCACTCTAATATACATGTTTAAAAGAAAAATTGCTACTCCAATTGTAACAAAATCACTTGCATCACTAACTCCCAAAAATATTTATGTTATTCGTCTTATCTGAAAATTTTTAGAAAAGCATATCAAAATTGCACTTTCTAATTCGATGGAAAGTTCATAGAGTACCAAAATCAATGCTGTTGTTGTTGCGGCTAGAGAAACTTCAAATGGCTATAACGTTCGTAAATGGCAAAATATTTCACGAAGACTCTCGACAACCAGCTGGCTCCCAACGTATCTGATACATCGCTGAAAACAAGCAACGAGCTATGGGTGAAAGTGAAAGAATATACCATGGGACATCAATACCAGAATGCGTACAAAGAATACTTTGGTGGGAAATCATTACGTAGAGAGAACACTATGAAAATCTCAGAAGAGTAGCGAATAAGATAATGAGAACTAAGAAAATAAAATACTACGACGCCCAATTGAGAAGCATGGATATAAGTACAGCGAGCAACAACACAAGGTAAGCATACGAAGTAGTGAAAAGCCTGAAATGTGGCTATCAGCGCAAGTCCACGCTCTGCCGTGATGACATCGGCAACATCATCGCTAATGAAAACAGGATTAAACAAAAAGGGGATAACAACTCTAGAACATCGGCGCATATAGATATCCCCGGAGAGGTTCCATCGGCCTCACCTACTCTGGATGAGAATAATAAAATTCCAGTAGAACTCATCAAATATGGTGGCAGCAGTGTTCATAAAGCTTTTCACAAAGTCATCCAGCACATTTGGCAATAAGAACACGGCTCAAGCCAACATCTCACCCCTTACTATCTATTGATCAATAAACAACACTTCCGTCTAAAACTTAAACCGTGGATGTCACGTAACTACTCAGACGTTGAAATAAATCAATCGGTAGCTGCACGCTCCCTTAAAATTTCGAACACAGAACTCATCTACCATGAAGTGTTTGTATTTGATCGCGAAACAAGCTTTTGTTCTATATTTCGCCAAAATTTGCCGAATATGCAACATGTGAGCTCCCCGTCTCGTCCCGTTTATAAATAGTTGCGGCGAATTGACGAAACTGGGGAAATTGAGCGAGCGATTGATTTTCGCTTAAACTTTCGGCTTTCTCACAATCTTTTGGACGAATTGGCGAAACTGGGGACATTAAGCGAGGAAGAGCTTTTGTTTCGTCTTTTGGCTACCTCTCTCTCTCTCTGTCTCTCTTTCTCTCTCTCTCTCGCTCTCTTTGGCTAGATTCCCTCCAATAATTTGCCCCAAGACATGTCTTTCGAAGGCATTCAATATATTCGCAGATGCTTGAGTTAGATTTCATATTTTACACCCATAGCATAGCGTAGGTTATATCTCAGTTTTGTATAATTGGAGCCCTGTTTTCTTGTGTATGCAGCTGGTCTTCAAGATCGTCAAAACTGAAAAAATATTTTATTTGATATCTTTATTCTTTGGCGTATTTCGTTTCTTTCAAGACCAGTTCTCGTTATTTTGGCAAATAAATATATGTACAAACTCGCCTACATTTTTGATACAGTACTCACTAAGTGTGATATTTTGTGTATGTGAAGAATTTTATTCGACTGCAATAAGAAATTTGCTTATTCTAATTGATTTAAAGCCCTACTTGTTTTGTTTCACTGTCGAGTGAGAGGAAGAGTTCCTTGACGATTGTCAAGGGACCTAACTAAATATTGATGTCGTCCACATAGGCTACCACTTCGCTTGACTTGTATAGTAACGTACCTCTTGTATCTACAGGTAGTTTTCTGATAACATATTCTTGAGCCAAATTGACTGCCAATGGGGCCAGCCCATCTCCCTGCTTTAGTCCGATATTTGTGTCAAATGCATCGGTGAGTTGTGGGGGGGGGGGGGGGGGGGGGGGTTGTCGACTTCTTTGTGATCTTGGTAAGACGGGCTTATTTGGCTGGGATACCAAAGCAAAGCATTGTTTGGTACAGTACGTTACGATCAATCAAGTCAACGAAAATTTGGTGTGAGTCTATGCTTATTTATTTATTTAACCATTTAACAGACAAAAAGTCCAATTACAAAATGGCAAAATACAAATTATAAGGTAATGTGTTAAAATAAATGATAAGTTTGAAAAGAGAGAAAAAAATAAAGAACACATTAATTATGAATTGTATTGTAACTACATCTTCTAATCTAACTTTGAAACAGAAATAAGAAGAGAGAAAACGATCAAACTCAAATGAATCGTAATTTCTCATCATGCGCATGATAGGAGAGTGAAAATAGAGATCAGTGCGAGAAAATGGCAATGCAGAAATATTTCTATTCCGAGAGGGGTATAGCCCTTATTGGGCAAACAGTTCCGTACGTGAATTTAAATCAAAGTGATGACGGCAGAGTTGATACAAAAAACACCACTGGTCTAGGAAAACTCTACGACTCTTCAAAGCAGGAAGACAAAGGAAGGTTAAACGATGCTGATAGGATTGGTAGGGTAAACTAAACTTGTAGAATCAAGACCGAGTGAACCTTTGCTGAACAGACTCCAATCATGAATGAAGGTAGAAACACCGTGGAAACCAGATGACAGCACAATACTCCAGAAGTGAACGAACAAGGCAAACAAACAAGCGGACAGCCACAGAAACTTTGCTAAATTTATTTGCATGTCTAAGCATGAATCGTGAAACCCTTGGTGCCCTCGATACCACATTCAAAATATGCGCATCAAATTTGAGTAACCGATCTAACGTGACACCCAAGTCTTTAAACGTACTCACTGCTAGGAGGGGAGCATCACTCAAAGTATAATTAAAAACAACGGGAAATGATTTAAGTGTAAGAGACATTTTGTGACAATTGCCAATATTGAGGCAAAGGAAATTTGATTTACACCAATTGCTTAAGGGAACAAGATCTTGTTGGAGGTAAAAACAGTCCTGAAGGGTTTTGATCTCTTGGAAAACTTTAAAATCGTCCACAAAATGAAAGCGAAGTGACCCAATTACGGGCGAAAGGTCATTAAAAAACAATAAAAATAGAAGGAGGCCAAGAATGGAGCCTTGCGGAACAGACAAGGAGCTAGTACCAAGAAGACACTCACGCACACACAGTCGTAAGGGCAGATAGGAAGACATATATGAGAAAAATACTTCAATGATTTCGTAAGACTTCAATCTATAACATAAAAGGGTATGTTTCCCAGTGTCGAAGGCTTTAGTAAAGTTGCTGAAGATGACATCTACTTGATGTTGATAATCTAAAGCATTTGCAATGTAATCGGCAAATTCAATTAAATTAGTACTTGTTGATTTATCCTTGGGGAGCCCATGTTGTTGAGGTGTTATTATTGGACTCAGTATATCAGACAACCGGTTTTGAAACAGGCGCTCCAGTAACTTTGGAAAGCAGGAAAGTAGGCATATAGGACGATAATTTGTCACGGATGAAGGGTCACCGCTTTTGAAAATCAGAACAATGTTTGCTTCTTTCAAATATGTGGGAAAGTTTCCAGAACAAAGCCTAAGATTAAAGACATGGGATAGGGAAATACTTAAAGAAGATGCAAATGATTTAACAAATATGTTGGGAGTTCATCCAGACCAGGACTTATATCAGAACTCAGGGAATTGATTAAAAATTCATCTTCGGTGTAATCCGTAGAAAGAGAATAAAGGAATAGAGGGTGATTTGTAAATTTGTTCTTGAAGGGATCAGTGCACGCAGATGCAGACTAGATAGAAGAAAATAACCGAGCAAACAAATCCAAAATTGCTTGAGGAGCTGAAGCCACAAAATGATCCCAATGAATAATATGAGGATTGCCATGCGAAGTTTTGAAAGATCTAATATAAGAACAAAAAGAATTTACATTATTGGTAAACAAAGAGCTCTGCAGGTTAAAAAAGTACGTTTTCAGTGCCAATTTTATTTCTTTTTTGCAGCAACCCTTTACTGAGCAAACTTCAATCGAGCTTCCTTAGTGCGACGAGATTTGAAGCCGCGGAGTCTTACGTCTTTCTCGTTTAAAGCTCTTAGAACTAGCTGAGTAAGCCAAGGTTTATCTTTGGCCTTACGGCTACATTTGAGCGGTATATACTGCCTCATTAAGTTATTAAGGCAAGTATAAAATTTGTTTGTGGCATCCTCACAGCCAAGATCTTCGAAAAAAGAGACAAATTACTTTATTGACGGCACGCGAACATATCGTCAAAGTCAGCTTTGAAGAAGTTAAGCTTAGGAGATAGATTATACTCTCAAACTTCATAGCCTTAATGCGAATATCAAAAGTGGATGATACAGGTTCATCGGTACATAATGAGTACAAGCGGGTGATATACATATACATATACCAGTATATTTCAAAATATTAAGTCAAGCAGTTGGCTGTTTTGATTCCGGATGAAGTTATACTGCAAAAGAGAACAATGAGATATAAATCAAATTGATGAGATAGTCAAAGATACTTTGACTATCTCATCATCCATTCTATACTCTCAAAATTAAAATGGCCACAAAGTAGTATATAAATCGCTTTGAGATGCTGATGCAGTCTGCATACTGTCGTTTTCCTAACAGCATTCAACCGCTCAATTCTCATTATCGCTATCGAACTTACACACCAAATTATTCTTGTCCCCACTTTCTTCAGGAATGCGCTGAATTTCCTGAGATGTCAGTTTATTGTTAGCCATTTTTGAGACCAAAAAACTCTGAAACAAAATAATGAAAATTACAAATGCAAACACTATAAGTACAATAAATTGATTCAGCTACCCACTAGAATATAACTGTGCAACTGAAAGCAATTTATATACAGAAAAAATATTCTCTATAAAAACCGATATCGCAGATACAATGTGTATCGCTTTTTAGTTTCTATGTTCTGAGGAATCTTTGTTTTTATACCAGTTTAAATGCACAAACACTTGTTATCTATAAAAAGAATAACTTCTAAACACAATAAAATTTAATTACTTTCTGAAAAAAAAAAAAAACAGGAATAAATTTTGTACTTTTGGCTAAAGTATTTTCTAATTACTTCCTAATGGGCCATAAGGTTGTTATATTCATTCACTTAGTTGGTTGGTCAGTCGTTCATTCACATTCGGCACTACCGATATCCACAAACTTGAGTGCTTATTGCATTTCTTGCAATCTCGTATCATCTATAACCATCGTAGGTCCATCCCATTCTATCCCGTGCGCTCCGATGTTATAAACTTAGATACATAGGTTGTTGGTGCTTCCATTAAGAATTCCTTTCAAAAGATTTTCCGCCCAATAATCTGGCCTATCTCATACTAGGATCAAAAAACTTTTTATTGTGTCTCCTGGATACTTCTGGGATGATAAGTCGGTTTTTCAGTTTTTCTTCTTCTTCTTCGTAGAACTACAGCCCCTTTCGGGCCTTGGCTTCCTGTAACCCTCCAACTGTCTCGGTCCATTGACCGCGTCCTGCAATTTCAAAATCTGAGCAGCGATGAACTGTCTTCATCGCCCGAATCAGACAAGAGTTTCCTCGGTTACCCCAATGGTATCCGGCCTTCAGTTCTTCCAACGAATACCTTTTTGGGTATCCGTTGTTCGTCTTTATGATTTAAGTGGCCAGCCCATTGTAGCTTCTGCAGTCTTGCAATCGTTGAGACCTCCGATTCTTCAAAAATTTCAAACAGCTCATGGTTGTATCGAATTCGCCATTAATCCCCGTCTAGCTTCGCTCCGATTATTCGCCTCAGGACCCGTCGCTCAAAGGCGTTCAATATATTTGCGAATGCTTTGGTTAGGGTCTCACATCACATCCATAGCATGACACAGGTCTTATCACAGATTTGTATACTTGGAGCTTTGTTTTCCTGTGTACACAGCTGGTCTTTAAGATCGTCAGAGCTGAATAAAATATTTTATTTGCGAGCTGTATTCTTTGGCGTATTTTACCTCTTTCATTACCCGTTATCATTATCTTGGCGCGTAAATACAAAAATTCACTCACAATTTCGATACTGTATTCGCCAACTGTGATATTTTATATATTTGAGGTATTTTTCCTTGACTGCGTCATGAGCTATGTTTTATTTTCATTGATTTGTAGCCCTACTAGTTTTGCTTCGCGGCTTGACTGTGAACAGTCGGTCTATTGTCGACCTACCTGCTCTAAAATTACCTTGATACTCCCCAATAATACTGTTCGCGTATGATCCGATTTTATTTTCTAAGATTTTAGAAAATATTTTGTACGCCCTACAAAGTAGTGATATGCCTCTATAATTTTCGCACTGTAGCTTGTCACCTTTTTTGTGGATAGGGAATACAATTGATTGGCTCCACTCTTTCGGCATATGTTCTTGTTGCCAAATGTGCTGGATGACTTTGTGAATAGCTTTATGAGCACTAATGCCACCATATTTGATGAGTTCCACTGGAATCTCATCGATGCCCGGCGCTTTATTATTCTTTTGGGCTTTGATGGCGGAACAAACTTCATCAAGAGTTGGTGGGGCCAATGGAAGCTCTCCGCAGACATCTATAGGCTCCGATGCTCTGGAGCTGTGTGGAGGATTAAGGAGGTTCTTAAAATATGACGCTCATCTTTCCTTAATCTTCGTTTCATCAGCGATGATATTGCCGATGTCATCACGACCGAGCGTGGTTTTAGGCTGATAACCCCGTTTCAGGATTTCACTACTTTGTAAGCTTCTCTTTTGTTGTTGCTCGCTAGGCTTACATCTATACTTCCCAATTAGTCATCATCGTATTTTCTCTTCTTACTCCTAATTATCTTATTCGCTACTCTTCTGAGATTTGCATAGTGTTCTCTCTTTGTCCTAGTTTTCCTACCTACATATTCTTTATACGCCTGATTCTTTTTGTGTAACGCATTCTGGCACTCATCATCGATCCAATTGTTTCTCTTGCGCCGGGCTTGATTATCGACCGTCTGTTCTGCCACAGTCTTAATATCCACTTACACTTCCATCCAGTGCTCGTTGCTCGTGTTTAACGATGCGTTTGATAAGATGGAAGCCAGCAGGTTGTTGAGGGTCTCCGTGAAATTTTTGCCTACAGACGCCGATTGAAGCCTTTTGATGTCAAATTTTTCTAGCAAGTTGGTCTTTGCTGAATATGCTTTTTACATACGACATCGATAGGTTGATTTGATCAAGTAATTATCTGAGTTTTAGTTTTTAACCAATAAATTGTTGACAATTCATGTAAAAGTAATTCCTATTAAAGGTTTCGTTTTGTAATACATTTTAGATAGAATAGATAAACTGATTTTGCATAAGAGTACATACTTTAGTTTTTTTAACTAAAACAAAATTAAAGTGTGACCGCTAGACACTTGTGGGCTGTTAAGGGTTAATAAAGTTGAGTAACTATCGATTTCCGAGGTATTTGTTGCTCTTGTACTCATAAAGACCCAAGTCTGTGATTATTTTTAGACTTTTTTGGCTCAAAGGTGTCCAATTCCGGGGGGGACACAAAATATTGGTACATTTTGCCTCCCCGTGGACCCCCTGATGCATAAAATGACTCTTACAATTCGGACTCTTAAAAGTTCTACTCAAGGCTTTTCATTTGATACCCCACTTGACTGCCTTTCATTAGATAAAAATATTTAAGAGCTACTCCATTATTTTTACACAGTTTGAGCTTTGTAGCTTCTATAGTTTCTGAGGAAGCTTCCTGCGACACACGGACAAACGGTTAGATGGACGGACGGATAGACGGAACGCAAAACTATTAGTTCTTTGTAAAAATATTTTTAAAAAGACATAAGAACCCATGAGCTCCAGTATTTTTAGGGCGCTGATAAAAAATTCAAAATGCTCTACTAAAATCTCGACCTGTCTGTCCGTTCGTGCATTCTAGCAAGTTTTTTAGCAAACCACACAAGTTAAAGGCACGGAGATTGGTCCGTAACTGTAAATCGTTGCTCTCTTAAAAATTTTAGTTCAAAAAGAAAAAAAATTAAAGTTTTTAAGCGGGTGTCTCCATATAGGATATTTATTTATTTCAGAAATTAACTTACAGACTAGTAGTCCAATTACAAGTCAATTAATACAAAATTTAAATACCAACAAATGAATCCAAAATATGGCAGAAATGAAAGAAAAAAGATCACAATACGATATTGAAAATTAAGATTAATAGGAATATTTATAAATTTGATTTTTCAAAGAAGTTTTGAATACGCCAAGAGATTGTGGTAAAGGATCAAGACTTTGCTGGTTGTGCATACGAGGTAAGCGTAGCAAAGGAGAGTAGAAGAAGGTGTTAGTACGTGCATACGGAATCTGAAATTGAAGCGAGGATCTATTGGAGCGAGCCGCGTCGAATTTATTTATTTGCCTGCATAAATTTTGAGGTAAAAGACAATAATGAAGCTTGAACAAAAGACATTCGTCTAGGTAAGATCGTCTGGACTCAAGGGTAGAAAGGTTCAAAGAATGAAGTCGGTCATCATAAGGGGAGTAAGGAAGGTTGAATTTGAAGAATAGAGACCGTGTGAATCTGCGTTGAACTGACTCAACAGCATCGATGAGCTTCCTGTGGTACGGACTCCAAATTTGGGAGCAGTACTCCAAATGGCTACGTACTAGTGAGAAGTAAAGACACATACAGGATGTAATATGTTAAATATGGCCCTTAACCAATATTTTTTGTCAAAGATAACCAATATGGGGTATCAAATGAAAGCTATTGATGAGAATATTTCGAAATTGGCCTTAAATTAACAATGGTTCCTTCAATGAATGCAGGGAGAGGGAAAACGCACGAAATAATTTAAGTGTAGACTTCAATATGAGTGCAATAACTGTCATAATTACATTATACAAGTATCTAGTGCATGTAAATTATATATTTGTCATGCGAACAAAGCAAAATTATTTTTACTAGGACAATATCATACTGTATCTTCAGCAAGAAATTATATCTACCTTGCATATACGAGTAATTACGTTTGCTGCACTCATTATTAGTAAAAAAAAAATGTTTTTTTTTTCGATGTAAAACACCTGGCTGAGATACCTGAGTATGCTTGATTGCCTTTCTCCATGAATCAGTAACAATGGGGGATTTTCTCTCTACACCATGGTTATCTGCTCAGAGTAGGGAGGCTATGAGACTATGAAAGAGTCTAACTAATTGACAACCAAACTATGCGGTGTGACAATTAAGTAATGAGACTGATTTGACTGCTGCGCTTATGGTAAGCCTGCGACCTTCAAATTCCCTTCCCTTTCCCCGGGATCCTTTTCCTCCCTATTGATATATTTTCCATTCCTGTAGCTTCTTCAATTTGCCTGCTGTGTCGTGTTGAGTAGACGTGTGTTGGTGGTGCTCGTCACGAAATCAAGAGCAACGGGTCGTGATAAAATTTTGCGCCAAATTGGGCGAAATAGCTTCGGAAACGTACGCTAAAATTGTAAAAGTCCATGGTGATAGTGCTCTTGGTCATGCCCCTAGTGTTTTGATGGCAAAACGAGTTTAAGGAGGGGCGTGGAAGACGAGGCGTGGAGCGGGAGACCAGTGGAGGTGTGGACTGACGTGAATGCACAGCGTGTGTGCACCCTAATCTGTGAAGATCGGCGTTTAACAGTTCGAATGTTGGCCTCGGAACTGGGTATGAACCGTGAAACACTCAGACAAATTTTAACCGACGATTTTGGGATGAAAAAGTTTTGCACGAAGATGGTTCCAAAGAACTTTTTTGAGGAGCAAAAGCAGCATCGAATGGCCGTCGCAGAAGATTTTTTGGAACAAGTGGAAAACGATTCCACGCTGCTTGATTATTATTACAGGCGATGACCGATGATATTGTCCTTAGAACAAAATCGGTGGTCAAATGAACCCATTTTGAGCCGATTATGGACATCCAGGTGGCTTTGACGAAGGTACCCGCGGACATCCCAGTCGAAGCGTTCCAGAAATGTTACGAAGCAAGAAAAACGCGCTGGAATCTTTGTATAGCTGCCCAAGGGGCTACTTTGAAGGGGATGGCAGAGTTGTAGAATAATTTTTAAATATACGGTTTTCATTATTTAACTGTTATTTGATTGTCACACCTCGTAGAATCGTTGCCAAGACCTGCCACAATTTCATTAGGATAGAGGTAATTAGTTTAACCGGCAGTTGTTCACAGTTTCATTCCAATCTTTTGCTACCGCGTCTGAGGACGGCTCTCACAAGAACAAAAATTTAATAAATAAACAAAGTAAACCAGCTACGTGATGTAAAATTAAAGGGAAACGATAGCTTGCTTTCGTTATTTCTATTTTATATAGCACCATAGTGGCTTATAAGATATTTCACTTACTTAATTTAGTAGCCTTAAACCCGATTTCATACACGAATGTCTTGATTTAACTTCCCTTCCACTTTAGATGATCTATACCACTTAGCAAACAAATTGAACAATAAGTTGCGACTTTTGTAGAATATTGAATTCCTTTTTTATAAAATTTTCTCTAATCCCAATTTTTAATTTTTTTTAAACCAATGTGGTCTATTGTATTGAAAACATAATCAAAAATAAAAACAAGAGAGCTTTCAATTGACCCCCAAGTAATCATAAAAGAAAGTCAAGTATATTTATAATAAATCCCCAAAAGTTGGCTCCATTAAGATTTAATGAGCTTAACTAATGAAAAATCTGTTCTTGCAAATTATCATTGAAGAAATAATAGAGAAAATTAACTGCTACTAAATCACCTATGAAAAACCAAAAAAGCTCAAGTAACGTTATCTCATATACATGCAAAAGAAATACGAGAAATTCAAAACAAGTTCGAATTCAAACTGTTTTCTCTATGAATTTTGAAATTTTGTAGAACAACCATCATATCATATATTAAATTTCTAATATTCAGATAATTTTATTGTAGACAGAACACATATAAAAAGTGTGATAAGCCTGAAGATGATCAAGTCTTTAATAATCTTTACGAATATCTTTATTTAAACGCTAATTACGTTCTATTGTTTAAGAATCTAATTTTATTTATTTCGCGTCGGGGAAAAAAGTAGTTTAAGTATTCTCTCTTTCGTCCGGATTTATTGCAATGTTACAGTTTAAGATCGTTTATTTAGACCCGGTTTCAACACTACATCACATACCATACCATGTGTGATGGAGGCTGGCTGATACAAATACGTACATATGTCGGAATAGTTGGAGAGGTACAAGAAAAATGAAGATGAGACGATAATGTTAAGATGCGGTCTTAAAACGAAAAGATACTAGACTTCTTAACACTTGTACGGATACACATGCTTGTGTGTATATGCTTTATCGATCTGTTGGTCTCGGCAAATTTAGGTTAATAGGCTTTATTGCACATACATATCCATAAGCGATTTATCTTCTTCACTTTTTCACTTATGACCGATTCAATGAATAACTGAATGAATAGATTTGGAGCTTTTGAGCTGGAGTTTATTTTTTTTTTCTTATTCGCTGTACGGTATCTTTTTAATCGGACCTGTAACAATAGTATCTAGAAATTAAGATGTTTAGATTTTCTTTTGCGAGTTTTCGCTTTTGCATTGTTTTCGTTAACATTCCTCCTAGCATGACATACTATAGTCTTAACGTTTTTTTTTGCGGAACATGATTTTGGTAGTTCATTGAGACGTTGTCAGTACAGAGTTAACACGTTTGTTTTCTAAGGAATTCTAACGACAGACATTATTGTGATATATTTCGCACTTTTTTCTCATATCATTGTTAGTCTGATAGTACTAGAATTAATGAAATTGCAAACGAAACTGCAGAGTCAATAAAAACAAGCTGCTTTATAAATCTTGCAATAAAAAAAGAGGCATTTTGAAAATTCGTATTAGCACTATAACTAAAAATCAAAAAAACTAGTAGTAGTGGAAATCGTAACGCCAATAGCGTCACCGAGGAAGAAATTTACCAGGTGATCAACAGTTTTAGAGTTAATAATCAGTTGGCTTTATCGGACAAATCCGCGTGGTGTAGTAGTTAGAGCACTCATCCCGTAAGCCAAAGGTCTCTGGTTCGATTCTCGTTGGCGCCAACGAGACTTAGTTCACGTGATACTTCGGACGAACTTTAAGCCCGTTCGGTTCTGATACGTGATGGTTTAAAATCAGAGCCTATCGCAGCTAGGTGGACGGACACACGGCCAAAGCGTGACACTGACCATATCACCTTGTGGAGTGCCAACACATTCGATCATGATAATGAGATACTCTGATTATCTCTAAGCGACAGCTCGAAAGGGGCTGTAGTGCTGCAAAAAAATTTTCGGACGATGGTGGAGAGAAATTTCTGTCCAGATTCTATCCAGATGAAAGGCAAGCCACAAAAATTTGAAGTAGATTTGGGAGCATAATATGCTCTTCTTCTTTTAAATATATACCCGCAGCTGAAGATTGGAAACCAGAAATTAAAGCCCACGAATACCAAATTTGGGTCTTATCTTAACGAATTATTCACGTCACATGGAGTCGTGACTGTAAAAGCATAGTACAAAGATACACAAATCATGCATGAAATGTACATAGTCGATAACAGTTGACATCCTCTTCTAGGCAGAACATGGATTCGCTGCATGGAAATAAATCTCCAGGAACTTGTTAGACGTCAAACTAATTCTAATTTGGTAAATATTCTAATCGCACCATCGATAGAAGGCGATATTAACAAACTAAAACATAAATATTTCAACGTATTTGAACAGAAAATTGGGAAGATTCCTAGTATCCAGTGTTCGCTTAAGCTTCGACCGAATGTTAAACCTATTTTCCATAAAACAAGAGAAGTGCCACTAGCCCGCTGAGAAGCCACCGAAAAAGAACTCAATATATTTTATTAGAACGCATCCATGCCTTAACATGACGGAGCAGTACGACTATGTGGCGACTATAAGGTGGGGGCTAATAAAAGCCTTGAAAATGCCCACTACCCTATTTCCGGGATCGATGAAAGTAGTGTGAAGTGAAGTAATTTTGGACACTCGACCTTTACGAAGCATATCACCATGTGGAAGTAGGAGATGGAGGTGCACATATTCAAACTACCAGAACATATAAAGATACATTTAAATCCAGCAGACTAGCATTCTGAATCAAAATAATTCCTAGTGTATTCCATTGAACTCCCGACCAGATATTAGATGGACTAACAGGAGTGACTTCTTATTTTGATAATATTGTCATACGGCAAGGCATATACAAAGAGTGTCAAGAGCGACAGATTGCTAGTTTTGAACGACTATGTTATAAAAATAAAATCTACATGTGAATATCAATGTGTTCATTTTTTCGCACAAATTTTGATTATTTTGGACTTTTGTACGTAACTGAACTTTAGAATCGCCAGAAAGAATTAAAGCAATCATCAGTGCAACAAGGCCTTAATAATGTCCAAGAAGTACAATTCCTTGGCATGGCAACGTACTACACACGATTCATAAAAGACGGATTAAAAAATCATATCCTTTGTGAATGCTACTTCAAAAAAATAGGAGATTCATTTGGTCTCGACAATGTGAAGAAGCTTTCAACAACGTGATGAAGGATATTGCTAGTCACCAAGTAGTAACACCTTTCAATCCGGATTTACCAATAGTTGTCATCAGACGCCAGTCCCGTGGGTATTGCAAGAGAGCTTTCTAATGTAAGGGATGGTGAAAAGAAGCCTGATATTTGGAGATCTTTAACGGTATCCGAACAAAATTATAGTTAATTTGATGCAGAAGCTGTGGCTATTTACTGAATTATTAAAAAGTTATATATGTACTTCTGTTGCCAAAATTTCAAACTTATGACAGATAATAAGCCATCAACATATATTTACAAACTAAAACAAGGACTCTTTCTTTTTTTGTAGCGCTACAATCCCTCTCAGGCCTTTGCTTCCTGCAAGAAACACATCAAACTGTCTCAATCCATAGACTGCGTCCTCCAATTTTGAAATCCGTTTCCTTGGCTTCCCCACTGGTCCCCACCCTTCAGTTCACCCAACGAATACCTTTATGGGTACCCATTGTTTGTCCATATAATTCACGTGGCCAACTTATTGTAGCTTCTACAGTCTTACAATTGTTCAGATATCCAACTTTTCAAAAATTTTATACAGTTCATAGTTGTGTCAAATTTGCCGTTGGTCTTTGTCTAGTTTTGCTCCAATTATTTGCCCCAAGATCGCTTTTTCGAAGGTATTTAATATGTTTGCAGATGCTTTAGTTAAGGTCTATGTTTTGCACCCATAACATGGCACAGGTACATCGTAGATTTGTATAGCTGGAGTTTTGTTTTCCTCTCTATGTAGCTGGTCTTCAGGATCGTCAAAATTGAAAAAAAAAATATTTTAATTGCGACCTGTATTCTGCGGCATATTTCGTCTTTTTTATTACCAGTTCTCGCTATGTTGGTGCCTAAATAGACAAGTTTGCGCCTCCAACTGTCTCCGCTAATTTTTGAATCCAAGTAGCGATGAATTGTTTTCGTCGACCAAGTCAGACCAGGGTTTTCTTGGTTTCGCCACTGGTCTCCGCTCTTCAGTTCTCTCAATGAATACCTTTTTGGGTATCCGATGTTCATCCATACGAGCTACTGGGGATTGCAGCCATCTAAATGCATACACCTGCCCGGACTGCTACCCACTGCCCATTATCGAAAATCTGATTTAGGAGGCTAGTGGCTCAGTATTCTCAGTCATCGACCTCTAGCGGGCCTTTTATCAAATCCCGGTAGCCCAGGAGGTATCTGCAGAACGGCAGTCACTATGCCCTTCGGTCTATTTGAATTCGTAGGAATGCCTCTCGGCCTACGCAACGCAGCCCAAACCATGCAGTGGGCACTCAACCACCCGCTGAGGAAACTCAACTTCGTACGCATCTGCCCGGATGACATCCTAGTATTCTCGGCTAGCCACGACCATCGCCAGCGTCACCTTGAGTAACTTCTTTCCTTAGTGCAAGTTGCAAAGCTCCAGCCTAACTGGAATAAATGCCAGGTTGGCCTACCCAAGGTCATCTTTGCCGGGTGCCACATCTGCGAGGCAAGTGTCCTTAGACGAAATCCATCGCAGACTACCCCAAACCTGCTGACTCCTCACAGTTGAACCGTTTCCTTAGTATGCTTAACTTCTATTGCCACTACATACCACACGCCACCAAGTTACAAGCGCCACTTTCAGAGCTACTGAAAGGTTACATCACCAAGAGATAGCAAATCACTCGGACACCCGACGCTGAAGCTGCTATTACAAGCTGCAAGCAAAGCATCGCCAAAGCAACTATAGCAGCATTCTTCTCACCCTTGCATCAGCTCGCACTTCGCACTGATGCATCCAACAACGTCATTAAGGCAACCTTTAACCAGCAACGGGATAACGGTACTTGGAAAGCTCTGGGTTTTTTCTCGAGGAAGTTATTCGAGACCGAGCAACGCTACTCCACCTTCGATGGCAAACTTTTGGCAATCTTCGCCGCAATCAAGGCTTCCAGTGGATTCTGGAGGGGAGAGACTTCATGGTCTACACCAACCATCGACCACTCATCTTTGCTCTGACACAACGCTCGGGCAAAGCCTCACCCCGCCAAAGCAGACAATTGCATTTTATCGGTCAATTTGACACATGATTGGAGTATACACAAGGAAAAGACAACATCGTTGCTGACGCTCTCTCTCTCTATTGCGTAGACACATATGCGGTACCCCCACACTTACTGCTCGAGCCATCAGTAAGGCCCAGGCCACAGATGATCAGCCGCCGCACCTCCTGGCGAGCCCCCAATTCAAGATATATGAGTAATTTTTTTTTGTGGTAGGAAGGTTAATGCCGTTTATGCGCAGAGTGTGGGACTCCCATGCTCACAAGAAGGTGACTGGACTACCCACTAAACACCTCTCCTGTCAACCTGAGAACCCAGCTTGGAACTGTTGGACACATAGTAGGTATAGGACGGCTACTCTGCGCACTACAACGAGTTCAACGGTGCAATTAAGCCCTACTTGCCAGCAGTGCTCCACCACCAAGCCTTCGATACCATCCACCAGCTATCGTACCCTAGCGGGCGGGAAACCGCAAAACTCGTAGCACTAAAATTCTTCAGGCTGACTCTATGAAAGGATTTTTATCGTAGGTCAAGCAGTGTATACCATGCCAGCATTCAAAGCTCCATCGCTACAACTACACCGCGCTAGTTTCAAGACGCCCGACGGGCGTTTCGACCTCATGTACGTCGACCTTATTGAACCCCCACAGTGTGATGGCTACGAAAACTGCCTTACCGTCATCGACCGGTATACACGCTGGCCTCAAGCAATACAAGTGCGTGACATCAAGGCCACACCGTCGTTTAAACACTGGATAGCCATATTCGACACGCCACGCGGGATCACCTCAGACCAAGGCCGTCAGTTTGAAGCCGACCTCTTCAATAAACTCGGTCACCTGCTGGGAACCAACCAAGTCCATTCTACACCATACCATCCACAAGCCAATGACATGGTGGAACGGATGCATCGAACGCTTAAGAGCACTTCCAGAAACTCCTTGGCAGCAAGCACTTCCGGTGATCCTGTTGGGCTCGCGCACCACTTTCAAGGAAGACCTGCAAGCCTCCCCAGCAGAGATGGTTTTCGGCACGTCGCTATGAATCCCAGGCAGACTCCTTGCACCTCAAACGACACCAACCAGTTGCTCTCAGGATTTCGTCGCAGACTCTGGCCAGGCACTCCGAACACCATCCGTTTGTCTTCAAGGTCCTCGCCACCTGCGAATATGTGTTCCGCCGCATCGACGCAGTCAATAAACCCCTCGACCAGCCATACTCCGGACCCCACAGGGTCATCGAAAGAGTCAACGACCGCTCCTACGTCATAGACGTAAACGGCGTTACCAAGACCCTCTCCACCGACCATCTGAAGCCAGCACACTTGTGGCACTCCGATGCCCAGCCATTAACACCAACGTTAGTACCGCTTCAGTCACCCTCACCACCACCACAGTCGCCCATGCTGCCAAATCAGGCGATTCAACGATTCAACCAACCGCTAGGATGCTGAAACAACACAAACAAAAAACGTTTATGGATAAAAATACAAAATTTTATGAGGCAAATACAAATGATAATTAAAAAAAAAAAACTACTTATGTCCTGTATAAAGATACGGTTACGTTTATCCCAAAATGTTTGAAAAAAAAATGTCCATCTGTACAAAGCCAGACGGGCCGCTTGTATACTATGTAACCGAACTATAGATCTTTATATTTTGCCAATTTTTAATTGGTATAGATACTAAATATTTTCATCTTCTGGATCATCATTTTTAATAAAGAGTTACAAACGCGTAGTCCAAAATTCGTTATTATGAAAGTGTCAACTGGCTTTGAATAAAAGAGTGGTAGCGCATTTGCGAGACTTCACTCATATTTTGTGTCCGGTATAAACTGAATTTAACCTGATAAGTCTGTTTTTAGGTCTTTGTAAATAATTTTTTTACAAAGACCTACTAGTTTCGCGACCTGTCTGTCCGTCTGTCCGTGCGTCACAGCTAGTTTCCTCAGAAACTATAGGAGCTAGAATGCTTAAACTTTGTGAAAGGTCAGAAGTGATGGTCTCTCAAAAGTTAAGGTCTTACCAAAAATTTAAAAAATTTTCAGGCGGGTCCCCCCTAATAATGAATTAGCCCTTAAAAATGTTTTTTTATTCAAAGGTAGTCGAGTGGTGTATCAAATGAAAGGTCTTGATTAGAACTTTCAGAATCTCAAATAAAACAATAATTTTATGAATCAGGGGGTCCAGGGGAAGACAAAATGTACCAAAAATTGGTGTCCCCAACCCCTCGCGATTGGACACCTTTGAGCCGAAAAATGTGAAAATTATCACGAATCCGGCCCTTTATGAGTACAAGGGCATCAAACACCTCAGAAATTGAAATTCACTCAACATTGTTAATAATAGTATGGTTTGTAGATTTTACATTTTCGCCCATAAAATCAAAACGGTACCTTTAAACTCTTATGTAGGCTGATAGAAGACATTTACTTTCACAAAATTTAATCGAGATCCAATCATAATCAAGTGAGTTGTAGCCATTTCAATTGTATGGAATTACAACAACAATAACTCGTATTTATGGTTGATACATATTTCAAATTGACCTTGGCACTTTTATTTTCTTTCTATTTTCATGAACATTTAAGGAATAGTGTTTAACTTGAATATGTTCAATCGGCCGAGCATTGAGAAAAATCATTTAAGCTAGATCAAAATGGCGGCTGCACTGTGCTTTTGAAAGAAACTGTGCATCTTTTGTATGGATTTGAACGATTTCATATCCAAGTATTGGATGATTAGTTCAAGTTATCGATTCACGCTATTAGAAAACGTGTTTTTTACCCTAGGATGTTTACAAAGACCTTCTGGTAGGAGCACTCTCCTGCTTATTCAACTTGTTCTATGTTTCAAGCCTGCTCAAATATTTTTTCTTGTCCTATGTATTTTTCAGTCTACAAGGGTGATTCATAACAAGTGTACACATGTGAATGGGCCTTAACTCTTATTTATCACCAATTTCAGGTCCATATATTGACATATTATGACTTGTTATGAATCACCCTTTACATAAGATTTTTTTCATTTCGAATCTTTCCAAAAATGACAAGTTACCATTAATCAACTTTACTTTACAGATCAGTGATAAGCCAGCGCCTCGATGATCGTCGCGGGTCTCATCGCACGGCATCCATTATAATGTACGGTCGTCGTAGCGATATAACGAGTAATTCAGCTAACAGTAATCGCTTGCTACTTGCCAGTTCTGCTGGCGACGATAAGGATCTTGTGCCGGATGAAGTGACCGCAGCCATAAGTGCCGTACAAAAAGATGTCAGAAGGATAAGCAATAGTGTACAAGCACAAATCGAAAGGATGTTTACAGACGTTGCAAAAGATGCAACATCATGCAGTTTTCAAGTACGATGCTTAGGATCCCTGTCACTTAAGGATAAAGTCACAAACCTGCAAGGATTGCAGGATCCTCTAAGGCAGCTTTATTTAAGCGGTGCAGGGCAAGGGGTAAGTTATTTTGTTTTAAATGTTTTTAACTTAACTCTCTTGCTGAAAATGAAGGAACATAACCTAAAGGAAAACAATTTAAAACTACTGCTCATTCAAGTAGTAATAGCAAGTTATGGGAAATTTGTTCTCTTCATTATGTCGAACACTATTTTAATTTCTGAAATTTTCCGATTCTAAAACTTTCTATTTTAAGATTCATGAAAACAAATACCAATTTATTTCCAAAATGCAAAACCCATTTACCAGTTCCAAAAAGGGTATATTGACCTCAACGCAAATTATGCCAATTTACTCTTTACAATGATGCTGAAGAAATAGAAAATACTGTCAATTCGCTCGCAAATATTTTTACAGCATTTACCTTAGCTTCTTCTTTGTAGCACTAAAGCTCCTCTCCGACCTTTGCTTCCTGCAAATAACGCCTCCAACTGTATCGGTCTATTGACCACGTCCTCCAATTTTGAAATCCCAGCAACGATGAACTGTCTACGTTGACCAATTCAGACCAGCGTTTCCTCGGTTTTTCCACTGCTGTCCGCCCTTCAATTCTCCCAACGAATACCTTTTTATGCATCCGTTGTTCATCCACACAATTCACGTGGCCAGCCTATTGCAGCTTCCGCAGTCTTACCTCTGGCTCGTCAAAAATTTCACACAGCTCATGGTTGTATCGACCTCGCCATTGGTCTCCGTCTAGCTTAGCTTCGATTATTCGCCTCAGGACCCATCCTTCAAAAGTGTTCAATATAATTGCGAAAGCTTGGGTTAGGGTCCATGTTTCACACCCATAACATAGCACATGTTTTATCACAGATTCGAATACTTAGGGTTTTGTTTTTCTGTGTATGCAGATAGTATTCAAGTTCGTCAAAACTGAATAAAATATTTTATTTGCATTGTTGGTTCTCGTTATTTTGGTGCCTAAATACTCCAATTTGCCAATTTTCCAATTTGCTCACATTTTTGAAACTATGTTCGCCAAATGTGATGCTTTGTGTTTTTTTTTTTTTTTTTTTGACTGCGCCATTTTATTTTTATTGATTTGCAGCCCTACTAGTTTTGCTTCGCTGTCGAGTTTCAGGAAAAGTTCTTTAGAAATTGTTAATAACTGTGACAAAATGTTAAGGTC
The DNA here is from genome assembly GCA_963969285.1 of Odontomyia ornata. Taxonomy (NCBI): domain Eukaryota; kingdom Metazoa; phylum Arthropoda; class Insecta; order Diptera; family Stratiomyidae; genus Odontomyia; species Odontomyia ornata. The sequence goes on from OZ017738.1 coordinate 142,603,181, forward strand.
GTCCAAATAATTACGACTTGGCTCGAATTTTATTGCAATGTACCTCGTGTATCGACAGGTAGCTTCCTGATGATGTATTTCAGAGCCAAATTGAATATAAATGGGGCCAGCTCAGTCCGATATTTATGACAAAAGCATCGGTGACATGGATATTGATGCAAACTTGTGAGGTCGTTGACATCTTTATCATTTTAATAAGATGGAATTATTTGGCTGGGATGCCAAGGCAAAGCATTATTTGGTACAGTACATTACGATCAATAATGTCGTATATTTTCTTAAAGTCGACGAAGATTTGGTGCATTTCTACAGTACCTGCTTCACAGTGAACAATTGGTCTATTGTCAATCTACCTGCTCTAAAACCGCCTTGATACCCCCAAATAATACTGTTGGTGCATGACCCGATTTTATTTTCTAAGATCTTTGAAAATATTTTGTACACCGTACAAAAAAAGCCATATGCCTCTATAGCGCGCGCACTATAGCTTGTCAACTTTTTTCTGGATAGGGAACATAATTGATTGTTACCAAATGTGCTAGATGACTTTGTGAATAGCTTTCTGAACACTGCTGCTACCATTTTTGATGAGCTCCACTGGAATCTCATCGATACCCGGCCCTTTATTATTCTTTTGGGCTTTGACGGTGGAACAAACTTCATGCAGAGTAGGTGGGGCCAATGGAAGCTCTCCGAAAACATCGATATGCTCCAATGCTCTGAAGATGTGTGGAGAATTAAGGAGGTCCTTGAAATATGATGCCCACCTCTCCTAACTCATGGTTTCATCAGCGATGATATAAGCGAGTTCATCACGGTAGAGCGTGATAACCACGTCTCAGGCTTTTCATTGCTTTGTCTGCTTGTCTTGTGTTGTTCCTCGCTAGATTTACATCTATACTTCTCAATTGGTTGTCAGAGTATTTTCTTTTCATAGTAGTCTTAGTTCTTCGTCGAACACGCCTTTAATATACGACTTCGATAGGTTAGTTGGATTAAGCAATGATCTGAGTTACAGCTTCCTCCTCGCTATGTTGAATGAGAATATGGTCAATCTGATATGGTCCGGTGATACCCAGATCATTGCATGCATGCGTCTATGTGGGAAGCAAGTTTGACGTATGGCCAGATTCCTGCTGCATTCAAAGTCAATTAGGTGCTGGCGTTGTCATTTGTTTCATCGTGGATGTATCCTCTTTTCATTCCTCGATGAGATAGCTCATTGCCAACCTTAAAGTTGAAATCACCCAGAATTATGTATTTATAGTTATTAGCATTTTTTGGCATTTAATGTCCTATCATTGGGGAACTAGTGAACCCAATGCGCGACCCCGGAATTATTTACTACCATTTAATCGTGGAGCTTAGGATAAGGAATCAGGAAAGTCATGCGTTGGGGAAAGAAGGGGTTCGCACTTGCTTTTTCAAACGGGCTTGGGACTGTCGACGGCGGAGTTTCCTTAACTTGCTTTGTATATATTTAAGCCCGTCGATACTTCCAATCTACTTTTCAACCAAACCTGGTGGCATAATTAAGCTGTAATTTTATTTACTCATGAAAAATCCATGACGATGCTACATTTTGGTACTGTCAAGCTTTTGTCACCTATATCAGTATTAGTGAACCTGCTAATATAAGTTAAATCTATTTTTCGACTATGTCCGGTCGGACTGAAAGTTTGCATAGCTATGTAAGTCCCATGATAATGCAATGTTCTGATACCGCTGAGTTTTTATGAGCCTTAGCAAGGTTTTAATTTATTTGCTTTGTTTAAGTTTCTTTTACCACTTCCTGACGTCCGATTGAGATGAAATTTGGTACACTTATGTAAGTACATTCAAGAAAAAGGATAATTGGCCTGCGGATATCAAATGAACAAAATAATTGACTAAATTAAATAAGGCTTTGCAACTAAAGAAGTTCAAAGAAACCTAAAAGAAGTAGAATTATGCTCCTGCCAGAAGGGTATTTTATGCAAAAATTTCACTAACCAGCTAATGAAAACATTCAAACGAGGAATCAGATTCAAAAATAGAGAAAACTCATTTTTTCTTGAAAAGCCGTCGGCTCATGCTTTTTTATGTGAGCAGACACCTCTCGACTTCTTTGAGTCATCTTCAGATTTGTGTCTATCCATCCTTTAGACACTGAAGATGACTCAAAGGAGTCCAAACGTGTATTGAATTTGTTTACTGGCCTTTCCAGAAGATATAACGCCTTGCAACTTCATGAGCTGATTGTATGCACCCACAAAGTTGGTGGCGTTATCCACACCTACCGATGAATCCTTTCATTGTTTGGATGAACGCATCCATCGTCAGATTTTTTGCCACTTTGATATGAACTGCCTTGGTCGCAAAACAGCAAAATACCGCTGTGTAGGCCTCTTGTGTAGGCTTTCCCCTTATTTTGAGTCTTGTATATAGTGGGCCGTCAAAATCGACGCAAGTTTTAATGAAAGGCCTCAATGGCTAAAATCTGTCTTTAGGCAGGTTTCCCATAATTTTTTACATCAGTTTCAGCTTTTGCTCAGCGTATCATACGCACTGTTGTAGGATTGATCGCGTGATTGTCTTTCCGTTTATGGGCCAAAACATTTATCGCGTTATTGCTGATAAACATAACTTGCCGATATAATTATTGTCATGGTGGATACGCCGGATAATTAGCCTTGTTATATGATGTTGGTATGGGAGCAGTACTGGATGTTTTGCTTCGAAAGGAATATCAGCGCTTTTTAATCTTCCGCCCACACGAATAAGACCTCGTATATCCAAAAAAGGAGTGAGACTTCTAATGTTGCTAATGGTGCTTACCCTTTTGTATTTTGCAAGACTTTTAGCTCATCTGGAAATTCTTGCAGCTGAACTTCCGTTAGAATAACTTCCATCGCCTCTTCCAATTCGTTTACCAATAAATTGCCTTGCCGCATCGGATTTGAAGGTTTTGAGTTGAAAACGAACCGAAGACTGTAAGCCACCACTCGGTTGATTCGAACTTTTGAGCTTAAGTGTGCTAATGAATCCACAAAGCCATCCTTGAACTGTGATACAGATAGCACAGTATTGTTTTGTTTCTTTTCTAGGGTAAATTTTGAAAAAATTTCAGTTTTTGGCCAAAATGACTCATGACCGTGCAGAAATAATGGTCCTATGAGCCATTGTTGATAGTTTTGACCTGCCTCCATGGGATGTCTGAGGTAGCTTCTTGAATTGTTGCTGTATGGTTGGTGACGAAATTTTGAAGTGAAGATGCTGGTGCCTTTAGCGAGAACAAGACAATTTCGGAGTTTATCCAGAGATGTATCGGTTCTTTCCACTTGAGATCCCTTTTAACGCGAAGTAACAGATCGGTTCCCAATTTTGCCGCCCACAATTCCAGGCGAGGAAGAGTGATAGATTTTATCGGTGCTGTTTTAAATTCTGCACACTATAACCTGACCATTATTGTGCCATCTGCAAGTTATGATCACACATAAACTGCAGCTTCATATGCTTCCCCTGAAGCGTCGCAGAAAACATGGAGTTGCTTTGCTGCAGCTATGCGGGTTCCAATCACATGTCGAGGGATACGAATATTGTTGAGAGCCTGAATATTTTGTTGAAACTTATTCCATTTTGCTTGCAGCTCTTTGGGACGATATCATTCTAATCCAGCTTTAGGCTCCATAGTTGTTGGAGGATCAATTTTGCTTGTACAGTCACTGGTCCTATAATGCCTAATGGATTGGAGAGTCATAAATGGTGTGCCTAGATGCTGGAATCGCGGAGAGAAGGGGCACTTGCAAAGAGACTGCAATAAGCAAAGAAAACTGAGGTATTGCCCAGGGTGTACAGCTAGGAGGAGATCCAGACCGAGTCAGAAGCCCAGAATGGAAGCTCTACAAACTGAGGGGTCGGGAAACATGCAAGAGCCAACGTCGTGGGGTAGAAGTTGGCTAGGAGGATTGACGCCCCCAGCACCACCATCACCGTGTTGAGGCTACATCGTGGAAAAGCAGACTTATGCCTTTCGGGCTAAGTTGACGGAGATCATTGCAGCATAACAATCGACACTGGTGCAACCCGATCGATTATCCGACCAGACATAATGAGGCAACAACTACTTCACAAGGGCAGGATTTTCTCACTACGGACAGCTCCGGGAGAAACTGCATCTGCCCATGGAGACGTCAACTTCATAATACAGTTGAGAGACCTTGCACTCCGACATAATTTTCTGGTCGCGAACATTATAGACGAATGCATTCTTGGAATGGATTTTCTGCGACCACATGGAATCACGTTGGATTTGGGCAAAAGGGGGTTTGAAATGGCGGAATATCAAAGTATTGATGGAGGATCCTAGCGTCCAATACCAAAATCTCCCGAGAGCATTGTATGGGCCAAGCTTGACGGTGATTCTGGAGATCACTGAAGCCTTGTAAGATCTATAAGGAATGGATACGTGCCGGTTAGAGTCCTTAACACCGCCGACTCAACCACGAGCGTCAAAGCCAGCCAGCTGCCAGCTTGTTTCGACCATCACCTTTTTGGAAGCTACTCACGACAATCATTGGAAAAAGACGCAAGACGCAGAAAAAGCCCGGGAGCTCGTGTCTGTAATATTGAAGCCGACCAAATTGCCAGTGCAGCTATTCAAGCAAGCCTCTGATCTGGTCACCAAGTACAATGACATCTTCTCAGCAAGCCCGGATGACCAAGGCTGAATGGGTATGGTAACTCACGTCATAGATACACAGAGAGTCACGACGATTCGGCAAGCACCGAGACGTCTTCCTATAGCCAAACAAGGAGAAGTGAGCGAACTGATCTCGGACTTGAAAAAACAAGGCGTTATCGAGCCTTCTGGAAGACCTGCTTCGTGTGCCTAGATGACATCATTGTTGTCGGGAGAACGTTCGAAAAGCATGTGCGGAACATAGCAGTTCTCTTGATTGCGACTGGCGAATCTGAAACTTAGTCCTGACAAGTGTAATCTTTTCGCAGTTGAAATAAAATACCTGGGACACGTTGTATCAGCAGAAGGGGTCAAAACAGACCCTGAGAAAAAGCCGTGAAAAGCTGGCCGAAACCAAACAACGAGCGCCAACTATGAAGTTTTCTGGGGTTGATGACCTACTATCGAAGATTCGTCAAAGATTTTGCCAAAATAGCTAAGTGTCTCCATCAGCTAACCGAGAAAAATCTCCGTATGTCTGGAATGAACAATGCCAGGCAGCCTTTGAGACCCCGAAGGAGAAACTGTTTGAATCACCCGTGCTGGCATATCCAAAACCCGGAAAAATATTTGTAGCTGACACCGATGGGAGCGACGACGGTATTGGAGCTGTACTCTCCCAGCAGATCGATGGCGAAGAAAGAGTCCTCTCGTATCATAGTCGAGTTCTCTCAAAAAGTGAGAGGAACTACTGCGTGACCAGGAAGGAGCTATTGGCTATAATAGAGGCAACCAAGCAGTTCCACAAGTACCTATATGGCCAGGAATTTGTTCTTCGAACAGACCAGGCATCGCTGAGATGGCTGCTTAATTTCAAAAACTCCGAGGGACAAGTTGCGAGATGGATCGAAAGGTTGCATTCATACGATTACAAAATAGTTCATCAAAAGGGCGGAGTTCATGGAAATGCTGACGCCGTATCTCGTCGTTCATGTGCAACTAACTGCAAGCATTGCTAACGGATTGAGGAAAAGGAGCCGAGCATTGATTTGTGAGTGGTAACGGCCGAATTCGATGAAGGTTGATAATTGAAGGAGATTCAAAATGCCCAGTTAGCCGATGAAGACATCGGGCCATTGCTTGTATGGAAGGAGACAACTGGGTGCCCTGAATGGAAGACGTTTCGATGCATGGCACCAACCTGAAAAGTTATTTGGCACAATGGAACTTCCTTCAGGTGGAGGTGGTGTACTCAAGCGGAAATGGGAAACGGCGGATGGCAGCTCCTAATGGATGCAAACGATACTTCCCAAAAGCCGAATCCACGATGTGGTTAAGGAAATGCAACAAGGATCCTCGGGAGGCCACCTTGGTGTCAACAAGGCCTTAGCGAAATTGCGGGAAAGGTTTTACTAGCTCCACGCTCTAGTAGACGTAAAGGACTGGTGCCGTAGATGCATGATTTGCGCTTCCGTCAAAGAACCAAAGTGACGACTGAGAGGACAAATGCAAACCTTTAACGTGGGGGTACCGTTCGAAAGGATTCATGTTGACATCGCAGGACCCTTTCCTGAATCCGAATGGGGAAATCGATACACGCTGGTTGTGGCCGATTATTTCAGCAAGTGGCCCGAGGTCTACACCATTCCCAACTTGGAAGCAACTACTGTAGCCGAACAGCTAATGTTAAATTGGGTCAGTAGGTACGATGAACTACATTCGGAGCAAGGCCGAAACTTTGAGTCACTAGTTTTTGGCTGGGAGTACGGAAAACGAGCACAACACCGCTGCATCCCCAATCCGATGGAATAATCGAACGGTTCAACGGTACACTCAATAAACACCTGGCCAAAATGGTTGACGAGAACCAAAGGGACTGGGACCGGCACAACCCATAATTCTTGACGGCGTATAGAGCTGCCGAACACGCATCGACGGGTCAAGCATCGGCCAAAGTCATGTTCGGAAAGACGATTCGTTTGCCGGCTGATATAAAGTTCAGGACACCCCCTGAGAAACCCCAAACGATCAAACGAAAGAGTAATAGAAAAAACTGCGATAAGAGTGGAGCGCGAATGAAAGGCGATATTGATTGATAGTGAAGACAATTGAAACATTTATTTTTAGACAAGTGAAAAATAATAACATAACATAATAATTATTTATAAAATATTGAAATTAATTATTGTGCAAATAAACTCTAGCATTCTTTGGGGAGGGCCACCCCTACGGACCCGAAGATATGGGGGGCGCCATGAGGTTCCCTCCTAGGGTGACAGGTAACGACCCTGATTGGATCTGGACTACGCTTAAGACAACGAACTGGAATTGATGCTATGGGCTGACGGATATGATGGTTTGGACCTAGTTGCTTTGCACGGTAGCGCCGAGGTGACAATCGTGTGTGAACGGCTCCAATTCAACTATCATACCGTCTCCGTTCCGGTTAAACCTTGCCAGGCCTCGGAGTACGTTCGAAGTTTGCACCATTGGGTTGGTGGTGTTGATTCGTTCGAGACGGACTCCCGATTAGCGCTGACCTAGCTCTGAGCACTTGTCCCCATAAGGGCTTGTACCAACCCTCGCATGGCCTCTCTGCCCTGCAAAGATAACCAAGGGACCAAAAAGATGACTACACACACGAACGGAGATAGCGCCTCCGAGGGGGGACCCAATAAAAGTGGAGCAACCAAAAACACTTAAAAAGATTTTAAAAAACCCAAAAAAAAAGAAATAAAAAATAATAACAATGACGACGCAACCAGCGATTGCAGCCACGATGTTAACAGTACATCGAGAACGGTACTAACGATGACAAGAACGACGAATAATACAATGACAGCGAAAATGGACGAAAAACGGATATTAGCAAACAATCTGGTCCAGACTGAGATTCCTGCGGTGTTCGGGCGCAGCAAAAAAATGATGTGAACGCCAGAGCGTCCTTTAAAGGAAAAGCGGGAAACTCTGCAGGACGCTTCAGGTGTTCGAGCGGTAGAAAAAATATAAAGAACATCAAGAATTCGATGGTCACTGCTGCGATCGTTACCGAAGTGACCGATGCAAGGGTCGTAAATCCCGACATAACAAAGAACCATGCTGAAGCCAATGAGGAGATTACGGCAGGAAAAGGAGATTAAGAGGCGGAGACTGTGGCAGGAAAAGGCAAATAAAGCGACGTTGTGTTTTTGCATAGCCAACGTCGAAAAAGTGGCGGAAGTACTGTATTCAGAAACGAAAAGCGATAACCTCTCCCAAAGATGGTGCCGCTCAGCGACACGAAGAAAAAAGGCTATTCCAAAAAGTGGGAGTTGTTCTGAAAAGAATACAATCTACATGCGACCCCCAAAGGCAGTAAAGATTGGGCTCCTTGAACTAGAAGAGCTCCTAAACTGCATAGGGCACTATCAGAGGAGCTAGTTGAAGGCCAAAGACGAGCAGAAGGCTAAAGAGGCGCTGGGGGCAAAATCTAATGGCCACATGCAGATAGCACCACCATCAAAAGTCAATAAAAGAATGGCGACTAGCCCAATCGAAGGAGATCGGGATAAAAGAAGGAAGGAAGAGACACTTGATGGGCGTGGAGCACCAGATCACGGGTTTCAGACAGTGCTTACAAAAGGAGCGAAGAAAGCTACAAAGAAACTCCTCGAAAAAGTTCCAGAAAGTAAAGTTCACACGGACGCCCAACAACAAAAAGGACCTGATGCAAAACAGGAGAGACAAAAGCCCCAACAAAGACCCTGGCAGCAGGCACTGCTTGTAAGGCCCCAAGATGGCCGACCCTACACGGAGTTGCTGCGGGGTATCAGGGGAAACGTAAGGCCCGAAGACACCGACACTACCGTTAAAGCAGTACGAACAACGCGGTCAGGCCAAATCCTGGTCGAATTCAGAGGAGAGTATTCTGCGATGCAGTAAAGAAAGTCCTCGGCAAAAGTGCAACTATAGCCTCGCTCAAGCCGATGGCAACGGTCAACATAAGAGTCATTGACTGCATCGCGGATCTGGCCAAGGTAGAAGAGGCCATTAAAAGAGAGTTCCGTATCGTGGGAAGGATCAAAGCGAGACTGACATTAGAAAATAATAGGGGACAACGCATAGCCATAGTTGACTTGACTGAAAAGGACGCCGAACAATTCCTGAACAAGGGCAAAATACAAAAAGGGTGGGTTGTCTGTAGGATACGGCGAAGAGCAATGCCTCTTCAATGTTTCAAATGCTTTGGCTATGGTCACAGCACACAAGTATGCAAAGGACCCGATAGGAGTTCCCTATGTTACAAATGCGGTGGAATGGGACATAAAAGGAAAGAGTGTACGAATGAGGCACACTGTATTCTTTGCAAGGATTCTGATCCAGGACCTGATTTTGAACACGTTTTGGGGTCAGAAAAATGCCGGATTTTCCAGGAAGCCCTAGCCAAGGCAAAATCAGAGCTTCAAGGACCCGTATCCTGCAGCTAAACCTACACCGGAGTTCAACTGCCCAAAATCTGCTTGAGCAGTTTGTGAAGGAACATGAAAGCCGACTTCTTGCTGTTGAGTGAGCAACAACATGTTAAAAGTCCTGCATTATGGTATCTTGACGAAACTGGCACAGCCGCCATCTGGGTTCGGAACAGTGATTTCCAAGCGGAGAGTTGTGGACGGGGGGGATGGTTTCGTGTGGGTTCGGTGCTCAGGGACCACCTTCTTTAGTGTGTTTCTAACGCCCAACGAATCGAGATCATCTTTCCAAGCCAATCTTAATGCTCTGGAGCGCGCTGTCTCGAACACAGAGGGCAAAGTGCTCGTTGGGGGTGGCTTCAACGCTAAAGTAATCGAATGGGGCATACCTCAGATGGATCCGCGGGGAAAACGAATCCTGGAAATGGCGGCCAGGACAGAGTTCGTCATACTAAACACCGGGAATACATAAACTTTCCGCCGTATTGGCCGTGAACCATACCGGAGGTGACATTCAGCTCGGAGTCCTTAGTCCGGAGGATACACAATTGGAAAGTATTAGAGGACTACTCAGCCAGTGATCATCAGTGCATTCTGCTTGAGATAAGCGATGTTATCTTCCGACGTCCGTGCTCTCGGCTTTCTACAACTGGATGGAAAATCGGAAGGATGGACGTCGTGAGGTTCGTTGAGGTGATCACAGCAGGTGAGCTGCTGCAGGGAGCTTCGGAGGGGACGGAAGAACTGGTAGCTCAAGACGTGGTGAACTCAACTATGAGCATCATTACGACTGCTTGCAACGCTTCTATGCCGATACCGATTTTCGGTATTGCCCAGGAGAGACAGACAATGCCTGCCACACATTTTTTGTGTGTATAAAATGGGACAGGCTGTGAAGAGGCCTCCACAGGGAGACGGGAGAGCTCACCCCGGATAATATAGTAGCGGTGATGCGCGAATCGGTTGAAAAATGGGACCAGGTGGCACATTATGCTTGGGCAGTCCTAAAAGATAAAAGGCACTCACAGCAGCCGGAGGTGTTGGGGCTGGGGATCGCTTTTCTGGCACTTCCTCTTCCCTTCTCCCCTCCCGCTAGAAGAGTGATCCCCCAGCTTGACGGCGACTCACGGCATAGCAAAACGAGACCTGGCCCGAAGTAATGTGTCAAACGGTTCCAGGCTAGGTTCTCAGGTTGACAGAGGAGGTGTTTAGTGGGTGGTCCACTCACCCTTTTGCAAACATGGAAGTCCCACACTCTGTACGTAAATGGGCATTCACCTCCCTACCAAAAAAAATATTGCTCTGATATATAACAAAATTGGTATTCAAGTGTGTGATAAAGCCCACAATCAAAAGTCCAAAGTCAAACCATCTGAAAGAAAATGGCTCAAAACTAAAAACAGATTACTAATAAAACAATACTTCAGGATCAGGGCAGAATATCCAAACGGCGGCTAGGCAAAATCCGAAATTCAAAAACTCCTTAAAGCTACAATTTATATTGGATTTTTATGAAATGTTGGTCTAATCTTGTACTAAAATGTATCAGAACTAAATTCGTTTCCTATAAACGCTGCAGATTTTAGCAGTAGTGAGTTTTGCATTGCAGTCAAAAAGTTATACTTGAAAGGGCGGTCCCAAAAGTACCCGACCCGATAAAGAAAACAGTAAAAAAATTGCGAAAATGTTTTTTGTTTTTCAACATACTGTCTTTTTAGCTCGATACGATTTTCCCAACGATGTTCAATAGCTTCGATACCCGCATTATAGTAGGAACCGTTATTGTTGGCAAATATGGCAAATAGGGTTCGTGAGGAAGCAAATCGAACTTCAACTCATTGATTTTAGCCATCACAATGACGCACATTTGGACTGGTGCGTTGTCATGATGAAACAATACGTTCTTTTTCGTCAGATGGGGCCGTTTTTTCTTGATTTCATCACTCAAACGCTACTATAAGGCTGCATAATACGAGTATGCGCCGTTGATTGTTTTTCCTTTTTCGAGATAATCAACAAATATTATTCCACGCGCATTCCAGACAATGGATGCCATGACCTTGCCAGCTGACTGAACTGTCTTTGCTTTCTTTGGAGCCGGTTCTCCCTTTTCACTCCACTGCTTTGACTGCTCCTTGGTCTCAGGTGTTAAATGATGGACCCATGTTTCGTCCATGGTTATGAATCGACACAAAAACTCAGCTTTATTACAGCGAAACATTGACAAACACTCGATGGAAACATCCTCAAGTTGCTAATTGTGCTCCATTTTGAGTAAACACGGCACCCATCTCGCGCACAACTTTCTCATGTCCAAATTTTCGGTCAAAATGCGATGCACAACACTTTTTCAAATGCTTGCAATGTCTGCTATCTCGCGCACTTTTAGTAGACGGTCATCCAATACCATTTTGTAGATTTTCTTCACATTTTCTGACGTAGTGACCTCACTTGGTCGACCACTGCGTTGTTCATCTTGGCAGCTCGTACGACCTCGCTTAAACTCAGCTACCCAATATTTGACCGTTGTAAACGAAGGAGCAGACTTTCCCAGAGTAGAATCCAACTCGGCTTTGATATAGGTTGGACTCAGACCTTTCAAATGAAAGTATTGTTTCACATAACGATGCCCGATTTTTTCCATATTTACAAATTCACTAAGAGCGTTCACTTTGGATTTCTGTAAAAAAAATAATAATAAACATACCGTTATGAATTTTTCAAATTTAGTTGTTGAAAGGTGGTATTGTCAATCGCAGTAATTGTGTTCAGGTCGGTTACTTTTGGGACTACTCTTGTATTTTAATTTAAATGCTACAATGTATTCAAGAAACTGAGTTTTCAAAGACTTGAAGTGAAAAAATAATTGCCACTAAATAGGGTGAAATAAAAAACTTTTAAGAAAAAAAAAGAAAACCGAATTCAAAATGCCCTACAAAAGATGAATTATCAATTTCCCAATTTCAACATAAAAACTTCCAACATGAGCACAATCACATAAGAAACACAAAATTTATTTCATCCCCAAAATTTATCTCATCCTTTTTTTTTGAAGTCAATTTTCTGTTTTGTTTTTTTCTAAAAGTTTTTTTATATCCAACAACATTTTCGAGGTATGCACGAAAATCTTAAATTTTGGACTTGGTATCTGAATGTTAGTCTTAAGTAGGATGCACTGTTTTCCAGGCATCCGGCAACATCTGAATAAAAATACCGTTAAACTTCCCAGATTGTGCTTTTTCTTTGAGAGGGTACATAGAGGGGTAAATGTTGATACACTTTCTAGCAGGGAATTTGATAAACTGGGTCAATTTTGGTGTACAGTTTTCAAGACATTTTCAAAAACTGAAAAGAAAATTGGGGAACGGAAAGAATTGATTGTATTTATCGGCAAATTTCATAATTGTCACTGTGCCTAAATGCATATACACCTCACCTATTGTCAAGAGTTACATTTTGCCTACTGAAGGTCTTACCTATCATTGTACTCGTATTCTTACCAATTGCAACTCTACATCTAAGTTTCCACGGATTTTTAGGGTTTTGTAAAATAATTTTACAAAACCCTTCTAAAATCGCGTCCTGTCTGTCCGTCTGTCAGTCCGTCCGTGAGTCACAGCAGTTTTTCTCGGAAACTACTTAAGCTAGAAGCATCAAATTTTGTATGTAGGTGTAAAGCGATGCTCTCTTCAAAGTTCATTTGCAAAAAAATTTTATAAGGTATTTAACCCTTTCGACCCGGCTTTCGAATAGCAACGCAAAAATAAAATTTCTAATTTTAGGAGGTTATTTAAGTAGTTTATAATATATTGCTGAGTGAAAATCTGTGAAACAATAATTGAGGGGCGCGGGGGGTGGTGGTAAACCATTGTACCATCCGGGATCTTATGTGGTACAAATAAGTACCAATCGTCCAGTAAAGCAAGCTTTATCAATAAGAAATAATAGGCACAATGATATAATTATAACAAATAGTAAATTATAATTTATTGATTTTGGATGTTATTGAAAAAGAAGAGTAAGCATATATAGAAAAATGTAGTTTTGCATAAAATTTATGAATGATATGGCGCGAAACACATTTTACAAAGTGGCACTTGGCACTCTTTGCAGATTGTCTTAGTGCGTGTCTGCTTTTTTTGGGCGGTGCAGTTGATACAACGACGCCTGGTAGTTCCCTCAATAGGAAGATGCATTTCCTTTTTGAGCCTTCCTGGACCAATGCCTCAGCTAGGGTTACTAAAAATGATTTGAATGGCATCTTGTTCCGGTTGAGTTCATTATAAATGACCCATGCGTTCACGGCTGCCATCATTATCAACCGGTAAAAAACTTTCTTCCATCACTTATCTGATTTTCTATCGTATTCGTAAAGTCCAGACATTTGATCAGCTAAGTCGACGCCTCCCATGATCTCACGATAAAATTTTATTTGGTTTGGACATGGGACTTGAATTTTTAGGGTTTTGTACTAAAATACAAAACCCTATTGCAATCACGACCTGTGTCCGTCTGTCCGTCCGTCCGTCCGTCCGTCCGTCCGTCTGTATATCACAGCACTTTCTCTCCGAAACTATAGAGGCTACAGCTATGAAACTTTGTAGAAAGGTCAGAAGTGGTGACCTCTTGAAAGTTCAAGGGTGGAAAATTTTTTCAAAGGCGTTTAAGGGGGGTCTCCCCATATAAGGGGGTGACCCCTCAAAAAAAAATTTCACCATTGGTAGTCGAGTGGGGTGTCATTGGAAAGGTCTCTAAGAGATCTTTTCAAAACAAGTCTTAAAATTGTCTTACAAGTACCTAGGGGGGCAGGGGAAGGGGAAATGTACGAACTTTTCGCGTACCCCCCCTCGCGATTGGACACCTTCCATCCGAAAAATCTGAAAAAAATCATGAATGTAGGCCTTAATGAGTACAACAACAACAAATACATGAGAAGTCGAAATTCACTCAACTTTGTTAGTAATAGTATGATTTATCGATTTTGTGTTTTCTTGAATAAAATCTAAACGGTACCCTTAAATTCAATAAAATTTAGCAAAGAGATGACTATTTATAAGGTTGATCTTTATGGAAAGTTTCATAAAGATCGAATAGTATTTAGCGAAGTTATAGTGATTTGAATTTTCCTGTATTACTATGGAGCAATATGCCCTGTATTACTATGGAAACATATTGCTATGGAGCCATATGCGCTTTTCACCGACTTAGACACTACAGCTTTGCTAGAATTTGCATGAACATTTCAGGAGTGATAGGTATCATGAAGATGAGTACATACAATTGAAACAAGTCGGAGAGGCAGGAGAGAGCTCCTAGCAAAAGGGCTTTGTAACCATTCTAGGATTCGAAAAAATAGGCCATGAATCGATGATTACAGTACAGAGGAGTGGCCCCTGAAAAAAAATTTCATGAAAGGAAGCCGATATGAGTATCAACTGAAAGTTCTCTATGAGAGCTTTTCAAAACAGTTCTTAAACTGACCGTTTTTGCTTCAGTGGGAGCACAGGGGGGGGGGGGGGGAAATACATGAAAAATGTGTTTCCTCCCTCGCGAATGAACACCAGTGATCTAAAAAATCTGAAAAAAATATCAAAGGAGATATTTATGGGTATAACTATAACAAATACCTCAGAAGTCAAAATTCGTTCAACTTTGTTAATAATAGTATGATCCTCGAATTTCACATTTTCTCCAATTAAATCGTCTTTGACATGTTTCTTGATTTTATTCGTTGCTGGTTACTGCATTTTGTAAGTTGAGTACAAAGCCCTTCTGACATGAGCATAGGTCTGTCTACCCAACTTGTTTCACCTGTTTTCAATGTTTTCGTGACAGTCGTAACCGTTGCTTGATGACAATTACTTAGTACCAGGACTTCTTTGGTGTCTTGCCATTTTGCGCATAGAAGCCCAGATGGTGTGCACTTAAATTCCATTTCACATATTTTCAGTTTGTTACAAAAAAATTTGGGCATATTTTTTCTGTTTGCCATAATGGTGCCAACAGCTGGGAAAGAAATACTGTCCAATAAATGCACCGATGTAAAAAAGCGATCGAAGCATAAGACATCTGTTTCTGCGATTGAACTGGCTAATTTCATCAAGACTCGCTCTGCAAGCGTTCCAGAAGATTGATCTATTTCTTTTCCATGGTATATGTTGAAGTCGTATGTGTAGCCGGTAACAGCGTCGCATCGAAGCCACATTTTTATACCACATTTGACAGGCTTGAGAGGCATATATTGTTTCAATGTGCTACGATCCTTGAACTTCGTCACTGATTCATCTATGCTTTGGTACCCACTATCCTGTCTGCATTTCTGAAATGTGTTCTTCAAACATTCCACAAAATCATCAACATAGTAAGTTTTATTACTATTTTGTGGCTTATCTGGCTGTGCAAAATACATTTTCGAAGTAACGAAAGTGAATCTATCTCGTGCGATTGCTTCCTTCAATGACTGATTCCCAAATGACTTATAGCGTGACCAATAATCTTTTAGAGATGGAAGTCGATTGTAGCACATTATAAAATACATCCAATAATTGTTTCTATTTCACCAGCATTGGTTTCAGTTATTTTTAACTTTCTTCGTTTTAGGTTGTTCTCTTTCGTAAATTTTGATACGTTCATTTGTACATTGGGCTATGTACATATATACTGATTTTGGCAATAGTTTATTGAAAACTTCGATTGGAGACAAATGGCGAGGTATGTGGTCTGCTATTTTGCAGTTACGGGGATTGTAGACAATTTTTTTAGGCATGAAATCATCGTCAGGAGTACTCCAAATGACATTGATATTCGATGCGCCCGGTTTGGAAATGAACTCATTGCTAGTTGTTTCATTACTGAGAAGTACTTCTTCGGCAGCCTCATTCACCTCATCGACTACGTCGTCCGCTGAATCATTATCGCTAGAGCTAGAGACACCAGTTGGTACATATTCCTCAGAGCTTCCTCCAGAAAAATCTTCTAAGTCACTAGAACTATCACTTTCGTCTTCCAAAAATCTCCGAATTTCTTCAGAGCTCATTTTCTAGGAAAACAACAAATTTTATTCAAAATCGGGAATCACATTATTTGCAACTCATCGGACTACTGGTACATATGTGTATCAGCATACCAGACAGATGGTACATATAGGTACCATATACCAAAATGAGCATAAAACTAATATTTTTTTCCATAAATACTTACCGACCACAACTGTTAACACGAAAAAACTTCAATTTTGCTTTGTTCTCAATACTTTCCGAACTTCAGCACTCAATATCATGCAAAAACTTAGCAAAAACAAACTACACACTTCAGATTGGCTGAGCCGCAACACACAAATAACGATGTAGTAATCATAAACAAACAAAAAACGAAACGAAACCGTTTGAAATGCATTCAAGAAAGCTTAAAGACGATAAGATACATTCACAACCCAGCAACATTTAATTTGAAAATGGTAGGGATGTTTAAACTTCAAGTGGTACACATACGTACCATCAGGGTCGAAAGGGTTAAGGGGGGTCTCCCAATGTAGTGGAGTGACCCCCCGAAAAAAAAATTTCATTGAAGGTAGCCGATATGGGTATCAAATGAAAGGTCTTGATGAGGACTTTTCAAAACAGGTCTTAGTTTGGCAAAGTTTGCGTCGAGGGGCGCACAGGGAGGGGAAATACACGAAAAATTTGTGTCCCCCCCCCCCCCCCTCGCGATTGGACGCCTTCCATCGGAAAAATCTGAAAAAAATCAAGAATGTAGGCCTTGATGAGTATAACAACAACAAATACGTGAGAAGTCGCAATTCACTCAACTTTGTTAGTAATAGTATGATTTATCGATTTTACGTTTTCTTGAATAAAAACTTAACAGTACCCTTAAATTCAATGAAATTCAATACACAGATGACTAATTATAAGATGAATCTACCCTGCAAGTTTCATGAAGATTGAGTCATATTTAGCAAAGTTATAGCGGTTTTAATTTTCCTGTGTTACTATGGAACAATATGCGCTGCATGTATTACTATGGCAACATATGGCTATGGAACAACATGCGCTTTTTACCGACTCAGACGCTACAGTTTTGCTAGGATTTGCATGAAAATTTCAGGAATGATGGGTGTAATGAAAACCTTTGAGAATCAGTTCAGCTAGTTGTGTCAGTAATCGTAAAACAAGATAGTGGCTGTTTTAAATGCGAAGATTGAATAATTTTGAGTTATTTTTTCCCAACTTCAACGTTTAAGGTGCATGCTTTGAACAATTGATTCAATTTAATGAATGACTGAAGATGAGTACCTACAATTAATACTCATAAGTGAAACAAGTCAAGGTGGTGGGAGAGAGCTCCTAGCAAATGGGTTTTGTAACCATTCTAGGATTCGAAAAAATAGGCCATTAATCGATGATAACAGTACAGGAGAGTGGCCCCTGAAAAAAAAATTCATCAAACTTAGCCGATATGAGTATGAAATGAAAGTTTTCATGGGAGCTTTTCAAAACAGTTCTTAAACTGTCAGTTTTTGCTTCAGTAGGACACAGGGGGGAAATACATGAAGATTGTGTTTCCTCCCTTGCAAATGGACATCCGAAATAATTATCAAGGGAGATATTTATGAGTATAACAATAACAAAAACCTCAGAAGTCTGAATTCGTTCAACTTTGTTAATAATAGTATGATCTTCGAATTTCATAGTTTCTCCAATAAAATCGTCATTGACATGCTTCTTGACTTTATTCAATCTGGTGACTGCATTTTGAAAATTGAATACAAAACCCTTCTGACATGAGTGTAGGTCTGTTTACCCAACTTGTTTTTATCTGAGATTAGATGTGCTAGAGCTTATCTTAAAATATTAGTTTGAAAATTATTTAAAATAACAATAAGGCAGTAAGAAAGTCTGCAGTGCATAAGTTCAAAGCTGATTTAGCACACTACGAGAGACCAATCTACTTTCTTCTTTTAAGCGCACTTGAAAATTCAAAGTGCTTAGAAATTAAATAATCCACTAAAGAATCAATACAGATCTTGCAAAAAAATTCGTTGCGAATTCCAATTGGTTGAAATCAAAACAGTGAGAGCAAAACAGCAGTTTTTTTATTCATCCTCAAAGCTCAAATATGATAACTGCTTAACACCAATCGCTAATCTGTTCATCTGAATTACCCACATATGCAAATTTTTCTTTTTTTCTCCCAATCCAAAGCCTGAGCAGTACAGATAACATATGCTGATTCCAGATATCTGAATTTCCATTTCATTAAATGAGTTCAGAGATTATTAATGTGTCACCTGTGTCGCCTTAATCCAATTGATAGTGAATGTTTTAGCGAAACCTCATTTCAGACAGCAGTGTCTGGTTTTTAGTAGTTCATCTTATTATGAATCTATTCATCTATAATAATATTTTGCATTTATTTAAGTACTGTTAACGTCCGATTGGCCTCATTATTTTCCGATTTGCATGTTCTATCAATTTGGCGTAAAATTCATGGAACGCAGCTGTTTGATAGGAATCCCGGAATCTGCTGAAGCATTTCATACGCTGATTTCATTTTATCTGATTCCACTCATTAAAGCTGTATGCAAAATGTTAGCAAATGAATAACAAGCAATTAAGTGGTCAAGACTCATGTACAACACTGGATTCATGCTGGCTTGGTTCAATGTTGCAATTACATAAGAAATCTGCAAGTACAAGTGGGAATCATGTGCAAATTGATAAGCGACCCGTTAAACATATAAATACAAACGTATTAATTAGCGATTTAGCAGGCTGAATGTTTTATCCTAAAAACAAACAAAACCAGTTTTACGAAACCACGAATAACGTTCAAATATTCGCGGTAATTGAAGCGAACTCTCATACACATAAACAACAAACTAACTCGGCGCCTTTCTCTTTTCCAAAGCCATTTTCACAATTTTCCTTCATTCAATAAAGTAAATGCTCCACATATTGGCATCCGACCAATCCGCATGTGTGCTTTGAATTTATCTTGCACTTCCACTCGGTGCCTGTGTGTTCAAATTGAATTGAATTTGATTGAAAATTTCACCGGAATCTGATAGAGTTATCGTATTTTATATTATTTTTTAACTTCTTTGATTTTTTTTTGGCTCACTCAACCATAAATACTTCATTATAGTCTTTGAACTTGTCTGCATAAACAAATTAGCAATTAAGTGGAAAGAAAAGTGTGTAGCTAATACGGAAATAATGCTTAAACGGGATGTTAAGCACGTTTGTTGTTTGCAACGGAAACATCCGATTTTCTGGAGAATGTTTGATATTTGCATACTGTTTCATATTAACTAGTACACTGCACGCTAGCATGGGTTTCCAGATTTAAAGTAATTTATCAATGTTTCA
Source organism: Odontomyia ornata (assembly GCA_963969285.1). Classification (NCBI taxonomy): domain Eukaryota; kingdom Metazoa; phylum Arthropoda; class Insecta; order Diptera; family Stratiomyidae; genus Odontomyia; species Odontomyia ornata. The sequence goes on from OZ017738.1 coordinate 142,622,659, forward strand.
ACTAATTGTTTAATTGAGTAATGGCACCTACTTCCTGTTTTCCGAATATTGTGTAATAATCCGAAACCAATCGGAAAATTATCCGAAAATTTTGAATGTATTATGACCTTGAGGCTGTTGATTAAATGGTTATTGCCTATAATGATTATATCTATGGATTTAATCAATCAATAATATTCGTAATGTAAAAACAACATGACAGCCACTTTAAATAAAATGCGGGTAAATTTGAGAAGATTTTTTTCAATTTAAGCATAACTTAAGCATAGTAAACTTCATCTTCGGTTAATTTATGAATGGCTCAAGATAATGTCATCAGTTCATTTGATGGATACAAAAACCCTTCTGGATGGAGCATACTTATACCTACTCAACTTGTAATACTCTACGAAGAAACTTCAGAAATCCCAAATAGAGTCCTAAAAGCCATCACGTTTTAGGTATAGACATCTTTAAGACAGCTTATTGTCAGCGAAAAGTTGACTTATGGATATCTCACGACTCAAAGTACAAGTATGTCATCTTTTTGTTTTAACCTCAATATTGTCGCCTTGTTCTAGTCACAAATTGAATAAGTAAATTTCGAATACATACTACAGTGTCTTCTGACTCCCATCGAAGTACTGTCCGTGGCCCATACTCCATTACTTGGATGAAGTTCAGAAAATCAGCATCCTAGCGTGGCTAAAACTTCTTCTTAGCACTATACCCCCTCTCGGGCCTTTGCTTCCTGCAAATAGTGCCTACAACTGTCTCAGTCTATTGACGGCGTCCTCCAATTCCTAAATCCAAGCAGCGATGAACTCTCTTCCTCGACCGAGTCAGACCAGCGTTTCCTTGGTTTCCCCACTGGTCTACGGCCTTCAGTTCTCCCAACGAATACCTTTTTGGGTAAATTTCATACAGCTCATGGTTGTATCGAATTCGCCATTGGTCCCCGTCTAGCTTCGCTCCGATTATTCGCCTCAGGACCCGTCGCTCAAAGGCGTGCAATATATTTGCAGATGCTTGGGTTAGGGTCCATGTTTCACACCCATAGCATAGCACAGGTCATAACACCGATTTGTATACTTGGAGCTTTGTTTTCCTCTGTATGCAGCTGGTCCTCAAGTCCGTCAATACGGAATAAAATATTTTATTTGCGAGCTGTATTCTTCGGCGTATCTCGTCTCTTTCATTACCGGTGTTCATTATTTTGGCGCCTACATACACAAATTTGCTAACATTTTCGATACTGTATTCGCCAAGTGTGATATTTTGTGTATTTGAGGTTTTTTCCACGACTGAGTCATGAGCTTTGTTTTATTTTCATTGATTTGTAGCCCTACTAGTTTTGCTTCCCTGTCGAGTTTCAGGAAAAGTTCTTTGGCAGTTGTTAATGACCGTTCAAAATGTTGATGTCATCCGCATAGGCCACTACTTGGCTCGACTTGTATATCGACAGGTAGCTTCCGTATGACGTATTCCAGACCCAAATTGAATAGCAATGGGGCTAGCACATCTCCCTGCTTTAGTCCGAAATTTGTGTCAAAGGCATTGGCGAGTCGATTATTGATGCGGACTTGGGAGGTTGTCGAGGTCATTGTCATTTTGGTAAGTCGGACTAATTCAGCTGGGATGCCAAAGGCAAGCATTATTTGGTACAGTACGCTACGATCAATACTGTCGTATGCTTGCTTGTATGTTGAGCTCCCCGCATTTTTCAAGTACCTGCTTGACTGTGAACAATCGGTCTTTTGTTGATCTACCTGCCCTAAAACCACCTAATTTAGCTGGGGTACCAAAGCAAAGCATTACGTTACGTTCAATACTGTCGTATGCTTGCTCAAAGTCAACGAAAATTTGGTGTACGTTTATGTTGAACTCCCAGCATTTTTCAAGTACCTGCTTGACTGTAAAAAATTGGTCTATTGTCGATCTACCTGCTCTAAAACCACCTTGATACTCCCCAATAATACTGTTGGCATATGATCCGATTTTATTTTCTAAGATCTCTGAAAAAAATTTGTACGCCGTACAAAGCAGTGATATGCCTCTATAATTTTCGCACAGTAACTTGTCACCTTTTTGTGGATAGGGAATATAATTGATTGGCTCCACTCTTTTGGCATATGTTCTTATTGCCAAATGTGCTGGATGACTTTGTGAATAACTTTATGAACACTACTGCCACCATATTGGACGAGCTCCACTGGAATCTCATCGATTCCCGGTGCTTGATTATTCTTTTGGGCTTTGATGATGGAACTAACTTCACCTAAAGTTGATGGCGCCAATAGAAGCTCTCCGCAGACATCTATAGGCTCCAATGCTCTGGAGCTGTACGGAGGGTTAAGGAAATTCTCGAAATATGATGCTCTTTCCTTAATCTTGGTTTCATCAGCGGTTATGTTGTCGATGTCATCATGACAGAGCGTGGTTTTGAGCTGATAACCACATTTCAGGCTTTTCCTTGTATGCTTGTCTTGTGTTGTTGCTCGCTTTACTTACATCTATACTTCTCAATTGGTCGTCATAGTATTTTCTTTTCTTAACCCTCATTGTCTTATTCGCTACTCTTCTGAGATTTTCATAGTGTTTTCTCTTCGTCCTGGTTTTCCTACCTAAGCATTCTTTGTACGCCTGATTCTTTTTATCTAACGCATTCTGACACTCATAATCGAACCAATCATTCCTCTTGCGCCGGGCTTGATGTCCGATCGTGTATTTTGCCACGGTCCTAATAGCCGCTTTCACTTCCGTCCAGAGCTCGTTGCTCGTCTTGAACGATGCGCTCGATAAGATGGGAGCCAGCTGGTTGTCGAGGGTCTCCGTAAAATTGTGGCTAAAACTTTATGACTATAAATTATAAAGATTAATGAAGCATGAATTATTTTGCAAGCTCCTCTGAAATAAATTATTATTTAATCAAAGTTTCAAACTTTTTCACAGGTTCAGGGGAGAGATGTCAGATTAACCTCGAATAAAGACCCGCCTGAGATGTGTGCTAGTCTCAAACGAAGACGGTGCATCGTAGAGAAAAAGTTATTTGACCAAAACTGAAGCCGATCGTAACATCTGTTAAATACTTTATCGAAATTCGCCACTTTGTTCAGCATAAAGACTTTTTTCAGTTTTGCTCAATACCTCGAAAACAGTTTCTTGTAGAGAAAAAATGATTGTTTCCAAAAATAAAACATGTAAGACTTCCTCTTAGGTGATTTACTTTCACGACCGCTTTCTATCCCCTCTTTGGTATATTAGCCCACGATGATATTTCTATTATCGTGGAGGGCTCGAAAAAATATTTTGAGTTTTCGCCAAATAACTTGAAAACGGTATGTCGTGGAGGAAAACTTCTTATGATAAAAATTGAAGCTAATTAAGAGTCTCTGAGGTGTTATTTTCAATATTTTTTCTGCTTTAGCACTACAGCTCTTTTAGTCCTTTGATTAGAGGTAATTTGAATACCTCATTATCTTGATCGCATGTATTGGTACTTGGTTATTTTCAATTTACCCATTTCTGCTCCCTCTCAAATATATAAGCCGACGATATAAGGAAGCTTATGGGCCTCAAAAAGACCTGTCCATTTTCACCACATATCTCGAAAGCATGGCATTGGAAAATTCATTTTGATCAGAAATAAGACACAAAAAATCTCTCCAAAAAATTGTATTCTTATCTAAGTTTATGTATTTTTTCTTAAAGAATCATCCAATAGAAATGCAAAACGTGTGGGAGGCTGCCAGGAAGTTATTTCAAGGTTCTTTTGATCTACGTTAAGAATAGTTTTCTGTTCTAAAAATTGCTAACTAAATGACTTTATTCCTTCTTCACCTGTTGAGTGTATAATTGTGCTAGTCTCTCTATCTGACTCTATTTCTTTCTTTGTATTATCTGTGTACACCCCATGTAACAGTTCTATTATTGCTTATGAGTGTTTCTTTGCAGAATTCTCGAGTGACATTAATACTCGCTTCCTTGCGACTACTATACATTGGTCTGTGGTGACTTCAATTTGCCCTCTATTGTTTAGAATGATATATATGTCTCCATAGTTTCTAGCGGTAGTGTGTCTTTTGCTCGTTCTCCTTCTATTTCCCCTCTGTTCTTTCACCCGATTTAACACGATTCCTGATGCAAATAAAGATAAAGAACTTGCTATTTTTCTTTCCAACTTGCCACCTTCTTCTCTGTCCGCCTCGGCGGTAGTCTCGTCTTTTGTCAAACCTGATCCCCACCATACACCACTCTCCATTCAGCTTGTTATTACATCTTCTCGTTCTTTGAGGAATTCCTCACCTTCCCGCTTTAATTTTTTATAAGCTGATTAATCGAGTATGGAAGCTTGTGTAATGTGCCGGGTGTCGATTGTCTGGCACAAGTGTCAGCGAGCTATGAACAACACCAAGCTCAGCTAACTAGCTTCGCTTAACGACCGCGTACGCGTGCTTGACGACTAGTATTTGCGGGATCATATGAGGTGGGTTCTTGTCGAGCCACGAAGCTACACTACAAAATATTTATCACGCGTACTCTACTCTACAAGACATACCGATCAATTTTTATTATCTTTAGAAATATTCTATTAAGTGTCAATTAAACTACTCTTCATTAATCCAAAATTTGTTTGTCTCGTTAAAGTTAGCGGACACTGAGGCTTGAGACAAACGCAAACATTATACAAAAAGCAAACGTTACTTTCTCAGAAGAAGGTCACTGCATTACAAGGGGAATGTCAAACCTAAAGATGTTAAAGTGGCTGACGTGAACCACTCATCTCTGCCTAAAGAATGGAAATTTGACGTATGTAATTTACTTTAAACTAGTAAAACAACAAACTAAGCAGTTTCGCCGGGTTGACCACCTTATCTCTTCAGGAGCAGCCACTCCTGATCACGACGGAGCTGCTCGACTGCTTACGTGTATTACACTTGGTTTTCCGGTTTTTGTCATCTTCGTTTTAACCGAGTGGGTTCTTACAGCCAAAAAACCGATTTTTGAAAGAACCGGTTTTTGATTTTTTCCTTAGCAGACTTTTAAATAAAAAAACTCAAATCAAAATTAAATGTATATTATCATGTCCATTGATTAGCTTTAGGTGTAAATGGTTTTTCGATTTTTAGGATTTTTTATAATAATTTCACAAAGCCCTACTAAAATCGCGCCCTGTCCGTCCGTCCATGTGGCACAGCACTTTTTCTCGCAAACTACTCAAGCTAGAAGCATCATATTTTGTGTTTTGGTGTAAAGGGGTTCTTTCTTGAAGCTTCAACTGCAAAAAAAACTTTATAAGGTATTTAAGGGTGGTCTCCCTATATAGGGGAGTGGCCCCCGAAAAACAAAATTTCATCAAAGCTAGCCGATATGGGTATCAAATGAAAGGTGTTGATGAGATCTTTCAAAGCAGGTCATAAATTGACATTTTTTGCTTCGAGGGGCGCACAGGCAGGGGAAATACACGCTTAGTTTTACAACAGTCCTTCCAGTTGGCACAAACAGAACTTAATCCATCTTCTTCCGAAATTTGTACCGGAACATGTATTAAAAAAGCAACAACGAAAAAATGTAAGGACGAAACTTACAACTCATTTTCCTATGGAAGCCGGTTAAAAAGAATATAATTTGAAAATCACATTTTTCCTCTGACAAGATAGCACAGCTACCCTTAAAACCAATAAATTTAAATAAACAGATTAAATACTCTTTATTTGATCAACTGCTATAAAATTCTTAAAAATTTATAGTGAGTTTCAAAACATTAAAAGAAACAAATGGTAAATGGCTCACCTGACATTCCTAAACTCAAACAATGAGGCAACTGAAAGAATTAAACAAAAATCAATAACACATTAAATTATAACACTAAAGATGACTCAAAGGAGTCGAAACGCATTTGCTCACAACAAAAAAGCAAGGCCTGACGGTTTTTAAAGAAAAAAAAACATTATAATTATTACATATGATCAATTAATTGGGAAAAAAAGAGAAAAACCCAACTAACTCTTTCAATAATTAAATATCATACGAATAACACAACTAATTCTAATAAATCCGATCAAAAAACGCTATATATCTATAGGTTGGAATAACTATGAAATCCAGGGATTTTCGCTCACGCTCGCAGACTTTGTAACAGGATTTCAAAAAATCAAAATGAAGATATCGACTCTCGTCACATTAGCAGTTTGATAAATTCTTTGATTCGACGTATAGTATAGTATTTCCGATTTGCCTTAGGCTTTCTATACTGACCAAAACATACATGAAACATTTTTTTCGAAAAAATTTACTCTTTCCATTGTACTCGCACTCTGATTATACCAGAGTTATCATCCATATGTCAAGTCTTGTCCAACCAGAGCCTTGCAACAGATAACTTTTGATCAATGTAACATACCTGAAATGGAATAGTCTTTGAAGGGACATGACAAAATTTTCTGCTTTACTGAGATATCGAATACGGGGCTTATGAGAAACCCGTTCTGAGCTAACTTCATCAGCCATTATAGGAAAACCCTTCCACGTCATAACTGACCAACCGCCACGTTGCCTGAAACAAAATTGTTCCGCACTTCTGTGCATTGACTTTCCTTTGCCAATTGTCGGTATACAATTGTCTAAAATTAAAAATTGTTCTGAACTACCAAAGCTTTCCGGCTTACCGTATAAATTACCAGATTATTAGCTAATGCTACTAATGATCGCGTTGGTGGTACGCTAGTATTAAAGTCTTTCAATAGTTTGCAAGTGAGCGTGGAGACAAACAGATATGTAGTGACTGTTCCTTGCTGTAAATCAGTGAAGACCTTAAAACCACGCATTATCATGCAACTTCTATCAGGAGCAAAACCCAATTTCCCGTGCAACTGCCTAGGAACCCTGTCCTGAAAATTTTTAAAAATTCGTCCTTCTCACCACACCGTATCGAAGGCTTTCTCCACATCAATGAGACATGCTAAGGTCCTTTCGCTATCGCATATATGGTCGAATGCCTGGCATGGAACTCCAATGGGCAATTCAGCATGAACTCATATTTCTCAATATACGAGTTTGATGCTTGTTTCAGTATCACTTCAAATACCTTGCTGATGTTATGTAGCAAGTTAATTGGAGTGTTTTTCCATTTTTTCAAGATCGAAAATACCTTGGCCCTTTTCTACTGATTTGTGAAAAATGAATTGTTCAATATGTTGTTGAACAATACACAACAATTTCTAATAGCAGTCTCTGGTAAATTTTGAGTGCTTTATTGGGAACACTGTAATGCCACATGATTTCTTGATGTTAATTTTTCCAGACATAAGACATTCACATTCATAGCTGACAAAATAATTAAGAAGATTCCTGCTTGGCATGAGGTCAAAGGTCAGTACTTCATTGAATTGAAGAATAGATTCCCCCTCAAGCTTTATTCAAAATCGGAAACTTTTAATTCAATGGCCTCTGGAAATATTTATGTTTCTCTCTCAGGTTTCGGTAAGTGGACCAGTTCAAAATGAGTCCAATCAGGGCAAGCTTCTGTAACACATATAATCCTATTTTTATCTGCATCAGAAGTCGTGTGATTAATTTCGATACCAGCCCCATCTACTCGTATAAGATTTATCTCACTATTAGTGACTTTAAGATTTGACACAAGACTTCTTACGAAATATACTATTAACTTTCGTTAACACGCCATCTAAGTTGTGTAGGCTAAGTCCCTTCAGTTTCACCACCCATTTTTTGTGACTTCACTTCTGAAATATAGGGTTTTCCAATAAGAGACGTTATTTTGAATAAATGTTGTGTTTTAACACCTTGCGACTTCTTCCTTTGTGACCACGTGAAAGAGGAGGTCTACGCCAACAGCCCAGCGTCGATTCGAGACCTCAAAGATGGAATTCGTGAGGCTATCGAGGCATAGGGCAGCCACTTTGCGATTTGGTTATGGGATTATTGGTCCTATAAGCGTGTCGTGGTGATCATTAGCCTGATATTATTTTTCACTATTAACGGTATACTTTTTTCTTTATAATGAAATAAACATCCGATCATTTATATTGAAAAATTGCATTTTTCTTTAAATATCAAAATAACACCACTTATTGGAAATCCCTGTTTGAATGGATGAAGTTCCAGTGATTCTTCAGGTGTAATGTCAAAAAGCTAATGAAGAATAGCCAATTATTTTGTTTATTTGATATTCCCAGGCCAAATCTTTTTTTCCTTGTAAAGCCGTCAAGCCTTTCTTTGCTGTCCAACAGACGCGTTTCGAGCGTTTCTCATGAGCGAGAAGGCTTTTTAATGGTTGGTGAGAAGGCTTTAATGGTTGGCGTTTCACATCCTTGCATATTGTTTCGATGTTTAATCTTGGGAACTACTTTCTTCGTGAGAAGGCTTTTCAATCGTTTCAACCATGTAATAATTGGCGTTTCACATCCGGTCATATTGTTTCGATGTTTCATCTTGGGAACTTTTTTCTCAAAGACTTTCAATATCAGGTTCACTAACTTTGATATATAGAGATCTACTTCATCGTTAGTTAGATTTCTGTCATTAGGAAACATCGAGCAAGAGTTGAGCATACAAAGTAGTGAAACGCCTGAAACGTGGTTATCAGCCTAAAACCACGCTCTGTCGCGATGACATCGACAATATCATCGCTGGTGAAACCAGGAATATGTAAAGATGGGCATCATATTTCCAGAATCTCCTTAAATCTCCACACAGCTCTAGAACATCGGAGCCTACAGATGTTTTTGGAGAGCTTCCATTAGCTCCTTCAAGTCTGGATGAAGTTTGTTTCACCATCAAAGCCCAAAAAATATAATAAAGTGCCGGGCGTCGATGATATTTCAGTAAAGCTCATCAAATATGGTGGCAGCAGTGTTCAAAAAGCTATTCGCAAAGTCATTCAGCACACTTGGTAACAAGAACATATGCCAAAAGAGTGGATCCAATCAATTATATTCCCTATCCACAAAAAAGGTGACACACTGCAGTGCCAAAAAATGTAGATGCATATCACTGCTTTATACGGTGTACAAAATATTTTCAAAGATCTTAGAAAATGAAATCGGATCATACGCCAACAGTATTATTGGGGAGCATCAAACTGGTTTTGGAGCAGGTAGATCGACATAATTGTTCATAGTCAAGCAGGTACTTAAGACATACTGGGAGTTCAACATAGACGTGCACTGAATTTTCGTTGACCTTAAGCAAGCATACGACAGAATTGATCGCAACGTGCTGCACCAAATAATGCTTTGCTTTGGCATCCCAGCCAAATTATTTCGTCTTACTAAAGTGACAATAACGTCGACCACCTCCCAAGTCCGCATCAATAACCAGCTCACCGATGCCTTTGACACAAATATCGGACTAAAGCAGGGAGATGGGACGGCCGCATTACTATTCAATTTGGCTCTGCAGTATGTCATAAGAAAGCTACTGTTGATACACGAGGTGCATTACTATACAAGCTGTTAAACACGAAATTGAATATGTTAGTCACGAAATGCTAACCACGGAATGATTCCACACCTAAAGGGGGAGGGTTATGGCGGGGCTTCTCGATGCTGGGTTGCTCGTTGGAGACGGGCGTGGAACGCCACATGCTCCATATGACTCGGCATAGCCCGAAAACTGCTTTTGCCACTCGCGAGTCTGTGAATTTACCAATAATTCAAAGCAAGCCGAAATTAGAAGGCTGAGAAATTAACGAAACAGAAACGGACTGCGATCCAACGCACCAACAATTTTCGAGTTGGCCAACTGACTCGCCACAGCCCCAATTAACGAGGACTCCCTAATCCCTCGGAAATTTCCTTAAACGCTTGGAAATTCACTAACTAGCACTGCACTCCACCAAACCCTTCCAACTATTGGATAGTAAAACTATTTCTCAAATAAACAATAAGGTGTTAACTTACCACATCGAATCCAAGCCAGGTTTACAATTCTTCCCTCCAAAAACTTGGCAATTATGCTTTGTTTCCAGATCCAATTTTCTTTTCAGTATAAAAGGATGAATTTATTAGCACAATATTCACAAAGTCGTTCCAATCAAATACTTACAATTTTTACCAACATCCTTTCTTACTTGCTATACTATTTGATCGAATTTCAAGGGGCGCCTCTGATTATTCACTTACTTCTCTGGTTGATTCCAGTTTTAAATTTGATTATCGTTGCCAGCCGTCTTCTGTTTTTCACTTGCTTCATTTTTGCTCCAGGAGATCTGTCTTTCTCAATCTTTAGGCGCCGAAAGAGGGACTTTCACTTCACGTTCGTTGTAACCGCCGTTATTTTTTTCGATTCTCAAAGTGGCTCCATCACTTCCAGTTGTGGCGTTCATGCATCGCGTTCACTTCGTTGGCATTATTGGCGTAGGTAATGTAGCCAGACAAGGATGCAATGCACGTAGAGAATTCTTTGACAAGCTACTGTTGGCTACAATGGTGCGGTTCGCACAAACTTTTGATGCAATTTAATTTGATGGTTTTGTAATCGAGCCAATTCATTTTCGTATCCAACCTTATATCATTTTGGATTACGTTGGCAGATTCCAAAAGCCCAAGTTCGATTAATGATTTAGTGAGTTCTTCCTTTTGAACTAATTTGCATTTATGACTTACGGGGTCATGTAATGCCGGTTTATGATGCAATCATTTAATAACAACACCATTATTTGACTCATTGCAAGTTTAAACAAAAATTTTAGTTCTTCCCAACCGATACGATCATCCGAACTAGCTGATATACGAGTACATATTTTCAACAGTTAGAATATAAGCGGGAATATCTAAAATTAGCTGCTCAAAATTTTGGCTGATTGTACTACGTTTGTTTGCTAGGCTCATATCCCAAGATGCGGATTTTTAATTTCAGATGTTGATGCTATCCATCCGGATAGGTCTATCATTTTATGGACTTTATGCATGTACGAGTATAATACAAATTTTAAATCATTCTCCGCAGTTATTAACCGATTTTCCGTTGATACATCATAGACTGATAAATGATATTCGATTCATTTCATCAGCAAATCCTTCATCCATGGGGCTTGGCGTTATGTTCATTGTGCACTGGCTACTGTTTTTGAATGTGATTGATAAATCTAAATGTTAGCATTTCAAGTCTTTGCATATTTGTCCAGTCAAATTTTTGATTTCTTCCATCACATTTGTTGAAATTTTCAATGAAGATATGACATGCATCCATTGGTATGGCCAGGAGTTGCTACTGCTTCAATTTCATTGCATACTTCAAAGTAAGACCAAGCTCTTTGATTAAATGGGCCTCTTTTTGCGTACTCAATCAAGACGTCTTCCTTTATATTTGGGTCCGCAAGGAGATGACCAAAGATGTCAGCCAAACGGTGGATGATAAGCTTACTTTCAATTCTATTTAAAAACTGCCTTAAAATCACAACAGAAATTTAATAGTACTCTAATTTTCAACGATTATACTGCCTCAGCTCGGGGTAACGTCGATATTAAATACTCAATTTTGAAGTGACCACAAATTTAATTTTGATTCTAAAAATAAGGCACGGTTCTAGCTCTGTCCTATTTACCTGAAGTCAAGCCAAGTAGTAGCCTTTGCGGACAATATCAACATTTTGTCATGGCCATTAGGCAATGTCATACGTAGTCCTAAACAGGATTGCAATCTTTTTCAACATTCAGGTTAGCTGAACCCTATTTGAGGTCTACGTGGTCCAACATTGCTCCTATGCTCACTTTGTATACGATACATATTTTTTCAATGTATGTGTATTTCTGAGTTAATTTCATAGTCAGCCATCGACGAGTGAACACGAGTAACATACATGAGATGTGCATCTTGACCATTTTCATCCTGAGACCAAGAACGCATTTCCAATCTCTTAAATGAGATCTTTCCCCTTGAGCTATCGATACATGAATGATTATCTTGAGACTTTGGAAATTTTCTGAGGCGCAGCAGATAGGTACGCATTAGTTGCAGTGCGTGCGGCTAGGTCGTTAAAAAATTTTCAGGAGCAAAGTAACGAGAACTGCTAATGAAAGAGATGAAAAAAGCCGAAGAATACAGCTCGCAACTACTATAAATTATTTCATTAGGTTGGGACGGTCTTGAAGACCAGCTGCATACGCCGGAAAACAAAGCTCCAAGTATACAAATCTGTTGTTACGTGTAAGCGACCACCCTGTCTGTGCTGATACCTAGAGGAGAAGGGATCTGTCTGAATAAGAAGAACCTTTTTTCTTTTCAATCGAAATACAAAAGATCTTTATTCTCTAACTGACAATTTGCTTTTGTACAATAATTTCAACGCCTGGAACTCGTTTGGCCGGTAGCACGCTAATCCTAGCTACCATCGCTAGCCTACTCCTTCGCTCCTCTCCTTTTTTTTTTTTTTTTTTTTTTGTGGTAGGGAGGTGAAGGCATTTATGCCCGCCGAGTCTGGCAGTGTGGGACTCCCATGGAGGATACCTTTGGACTACCCACTAAACACCTCCCCTGTCAATCTGAGAACCTAGCCTGGAACCGTTTGACACATTACTTCGGGCCAGGTCTCGTTTTGTTACGCCGTGGGGCACCTTCAAGCTGGGGAGTCCCTTTCCTAGCGGGAGGGGAGGGGGGAAGAGGAATTGCCAGAAGAGCGATCCCCCAGCCCCAGTGCCTCCGGCTGTTGTGAGTCCCTTTTATATTTTAGGACTGCCCGAGCATAATGTGCCACCTGGTTCCATTTGTCAACCGATTCGAGCATCACCGCAACTATATTATCCGGGGTGAGCTCTCCTGTCTCCCTCGCATCCTCGTTTCGGCGCAGGTAAATAGCGCGGCGCTCTCTAGCAAGGAAGGCGACAGGTATCACGCCTGCAATCACTCTCACCGCCGAGTCGGAGACTGTTGGATACGAAGATGCAATTCTCAGTGCTCCTCTTCTCTGTACCTGTGCCAATCGTTTTCGGTATACCTCCTTGCTGAGAGCGTCGCCCCATACCTCTGCTCCGTACAGTAGCACTGACCCTACAGCACTCATCAAGAGGCGTCTTCTTGATGGGCTGGGTCCCCCTACGTTGGCCATAAGTCGACTCAGGGCCGATATTCCCGAAGCAGCCTTCTCAGCCGTTGCCCTGATTTGCTCAGAGAAACTCATCTTCGAGTCGATCAGTAGCCCCAGGTACTTCACCGCTGGCTTCGATTCGATCTGTATATCTCCAATACTGATCATCCTTACTCTAGGGATTCTCTTTTTTGTCAAGATGACCACTTCGGTTTTCTCCAGTGCTAAACTGAGCCCGCGAGCAGTCATCCAGTCCCTCACTCGGCGCATTAGCATACCTAGCCTAAGTTGCGCTTGTTCAACGGTGCGTCCGGCGACCAGGGCCGCAACATCATCCGCATAGCCGACCAAGCGCGACTCATCTGGCATCTCAAGTCTCAGTAGCCCGTCGTAAGACACGTTCCACAGGTCCGGACCAAGGATAGATCCCTGGGCAACACCCGATGTAATTTCCATCCTTCGTTGGCCCTGTGTCGTGTCGTAGAGCAGGCTTCGGTCCTTTAGGTAGTTCCTCAAAAGCCGCATTAGATATTCTGGAACTTGAAAAGAGTTTTCCAGCGTATCCAGAATATCCACCCATCTAGCGGAGTTGAAGGCATTCCTGACGTCGAGTGTCACCAACAGGACGATCCGTTGCTTGGTGCGACTATATGCCTCTGCCTTTTGGACCGCGTTCACCACCTCTGCAATCGCATCTATGGTAGAACGTCCTGCTCTAAAGCCGTACTGCCGAGGAGATAGGTCCCCAGCAGCACGAATCGCGTCAGTGAGTCTTCCCTTGATGAGTTTCTCTAGCACTTTCCCAGCCGTGTCTAGCATGCATAACGGGCGGTATGCAGACGGCGATTCGGGATTTCCCTTCCCCTTGCTGACCAGCACGAGCCTCGCCACCTTCCATCGTACCGGGAAAACCCCGTCCCGTAGGCAAGCGTTGAATGTGCTGAGCAGCAAGTCAGGACAATGGTGATAGACGAGCTGCAAAACCTCAGCTGGAACACCATCTGGACCTGGAGCCTTCCTCGCTTTCAGGGAGAGGACTGCCTCCTCCAGTTCCAGCTGTGTGAAGAGTGGGCACTCGACTGCTGTTTCACCATGGACAGCGTCAACACGGACGGGATGGGCGGGGAAGAGTCCCCGCACTATCGCGTCCATCTTTTCCGCGTCATGTATACAAGGCTTCCGTAGGGCGCCAAGTTTCCCCATGACCAGCTTGTAGCCAAGGCCCCACGGATCCCTATTTACATCGTCCACGAGGTCTTGCCAGCATCGGGCCTTGCTCTTGTTAATAAGCCTGCGAAGATATTTCCTGCCGGACCTGTATGCTGCTAGCCTAGTGTCTGCCTCCTCCCGTGTTCGCGCCCGCTGGGCCTCTCGCCGAAGTTTGTGACACTCGCTTCTTTGTTCGGCGATCTCGTTTGACCACCAGTATACTGGAGGCTTACCATGTCGGGGTCTCCGGCGGGGCATGGAAGACTCGCAAGCAGCTATGATCGTACTCATAGTTGAGTTCACCAAGTCCTTGGCTGTAGGCCCTCCACTCCCTGGCGGAGCTCCCAGCAACGGTGCGCCTGCCGTAAGCGCGTCAGTGAACTTCTCGACGTCCATCCTCCCAGTCCTCCATCCGAGGATTGAAGTTTGGGCATATGCACGCAGAGTGGCACCGTCGTGAATCTCAACAGCTATATACTGGTGATCACTAGCCGAGTAGTCCTCTAGTACTCGCCAGTTGTGTACTCTAGGTACCAGGGACTCCGAAGCGAGTGTCACATCGGGTATGGTTCCTACGCAACCCCAGCGGCGGAAAGTAGGGGTGTTACAGGTATTTAGGACAAAAAGCGCTGTTCTGGCCGCCATGTCCAAGATTTGCTTTCCCCTTGGGTCGGATTGTGGCATACCCCATTCGATGGCTCTAGCGTTGAAGTCTCCCCCGACCAGCATGTGGCCCTCTGTGTTCGAGACAGCGTCCTCCAGGGCATCGAGTTTGGTTCGAAAGGATCGCGTTGCCTCGTTAGGCGTCAGATAAACACTGAAATATGTTATCCCTGAACACCGCACCCACACAAAACCATCCCCGCGTCCATGGCCCTGCACCTGAAGGCGGGCGCTGTCTCGAACCCAGATGGCCGAGGTACCAGTTTTGTCAGGGTACCACGCTTGCGAGTCCTTGTTATGATGTTGCTCGCTCAGCAACAGGAGGTCAGCTTTCTTATCCCTCGCAAACTGCTCAAGTAGGTCCTGGGCGTTTGTGCTTCGGTGCAAATTGACCTGCAGGATACGGATCATTTGAGTATCGATTTGGCTTTAGTTAGGGCCTCCTTGAAAACCCGGCATCTCCCTGTCCCCGGCTCATGTTTGAGGTTGCCGGGTGCTAGCTTAGCATCCTTGCAAAGAATGCATTTTGCCTCGTTCGTGCACTCCTTCCTTTTGTGCCCCGTTTCACCACATTTGTAGCACAGAGATCTCCTGTCGGGTCCCCTACAGCCATACGCGGTGTGTCCGTATTCGAGGCATCTGAAGCAGCGGGTAGGGATCGCTCTTCTCCGTATCCTGCAGATCACCCAACCTATCTTAATTTTGCCCTTCGCCAGGATTTGCTGGGCGTCTTTATCGGCTAGTTCGACAATAGCCATGCGTTGCCCCCTTGTGTTTTCACGTGTCAATCTTGCCTTGACTTCACTTAAGCTGGGGAACTCCCTCCTTAATTTGTTTCTTAAGTGCCCTGGCCCGGATTGCGAAGAACTCCCGCTCCTCGTCGGACTTCGTGCCTCGTGTGAGATGTCGTATAGTGCCCAGCTCTTGCCGCAGCCTCACGCGACTACCACCGCGCTTCGGTTCCTCCGGGGGCTCCCTAACTGCGACATCCAATGGGACTGCCAGGCGGGCTAGGTACGTTTTTCGAGTGAAGGGTTGTCGTGTTCCTCAAGTGGGCGCCGGAGCTGTGCACTGCTTTCGACCTGGCTTCCTTTTCCTTTGGAAACTTGTCACCGGTCGCTACCGGATCAGCGCGGAGTGCCTCTTCCAGGCTGGGCTTGATGTACCTGGGGCCTGCTGTTGCTGCCAAGCTCCTCAACTGAACCGTCGATACCGGCAAATGTGGCCTGTAATTAGACAAAACGTAAAGGGGTTTGCAGCTGATCTTTGTGCGCCCTACAATTAACCTGGGCTTACGACCCTCGTGCCATGATTTAATTCTCTGGTGATCTTTGTTACGTGGATGAAAACTAAAACCAGAGTTTCACTGGCTTAGGCCTTAAAAAACTCTATTTCAACTCCTGTAGATGTCTCCTAATACTCACGTGCCTACTGCTGATGGAAACGAAAGTATCCTCTCGTGATATCAAACGTGAATTCCTCGATAACTTGAAATTACTTGATATAAACGTTGACCGGGCTTGTCTCCAACAGACTCTCCTCAAGACTTGTGGTTATACTCACTCATCTTGTCAAATTCGCCAGTAACAAGCGAATTGCTTGCATTGCTAGTTGCAGTCGTAGACCTTTGCTCCAGTTAACTGCAAAACGCTGAGCTTGTCAAGGTGCTAGTTCCCTTTAATTTGCTTTACTAAGTCATTCCTTTCCCTTCCTCGGGAACAATCTTGTTGCATGAAAAGGAACGCCAGATCCAATCTTACGTTTTCACTCTTTTCGTCTTCAGTATTCATATATCTGAATATTCGACGACTTGTCCTTATACGATTTCTGAGTTGGTTGTTGCAATAGCGCGTGCGTGGCGAATTGATACTCAGTTGAGCGAATTGCGCATGGTACACACATTCAATTGTGTTCGTGTTCCCCTTGCGCTCTCAACATGGCAATTGTATGGACTACCATGTATGCGTGTGGAATTTGCCGGGGAGCCAATTCAGTGACTTAACCAATGAAACGTAAGATATACCTGTAAGGTTCTTATATACAATTAATTGCGATTATGTTTTCTGTGTAGGGTGTCGCCGTTCCCTAAATATGGGCGGTGAAGCATTCATTGCTTGTTGGTTCGTAGAAAAACGCTACGTGTGGCTACATGAGGAGCGTGATCAACTGTTATAGGATTCCGAGCAATTAGTATTCACATATGTTAATGAATGTTATCGTAACACTGTTATAAGACCTGTGTTATGCTATGGGCGTGAAACATGGACCCTAACTCTAGCATCTGCAAATATACTGAACGCCTTTGAGAGACAGGTCCTGAGGCGAATAATAGGAGCAAAACTAGACGGGGACCAATGGAGAATTCAATACAAACATAAGCTGTATAGAATTTGTGACAAGCCGGAGTCTCAACGAGTCTAAAATTGCGTAAGCTGCAATGGGCTGGCCGCATGAATCGTATGAATGAACAACGCATGCCCGTAAAGGTATTCGTTGGGAGAACTGAACGGCAGAAGACCAGTGGGGAAACCGAGGAAACGCTGGGCCGACTCAGTCGACGAAGACAGTCAATCGCTGCTCGGATTTCAAAACTGGCGGACGCGGTCAATGTACCGAGACAGTTGGAGACGCTACTTGCAGGAAACGAAGGGCCGAAAGCGGCTGTAGTGCTGCGAAGAAGATGAAGCAATCTCGATTAAAATTCCTTTGAAACTATTTCCTATCCGCTGGAATGAAAAAGACATCATCCTTTTGATGATTCACTTCCATTGCATTTGTGTAATGGTCACTGTCATAAGGAAGCATCTGCGTTTACCGTTGAGGAATGTGAATTCAAGTCTTGCGCCAGCAATGCAGAGTTCCAAATATGAATTAATCCCAGAGTGTGTTGGGAACTCCGACCTGTATAAATTACATCTGTATTGAATTTGGTTCTCTGTCACCTACAATTTCAGGAATATAACTCTAGAATTATTGTTAACATTCAGTCATGAAATATGCTGGGCGTTTAGATCACCGATAAGAATGTAATAATCATGCAGCCGTTCAATTCGAGTACTTCAAACAAAAAGAAATAAACAAATATGGCAGGTTATGTAAGCTTCAGAATAATTGAACAGAATTTAAATGATCTACAATATTAACTTCCCAAAGACCCAGATCTTTTCAGAAATTTTCAAAAGATATACTCGTACATATGTCAGCAATGTCTTTAAGAAGTTTTTCAGCTTTTTAAAGTGAAATAAAACATATTTGCTTTTAATTATCAAATCAGCAGGCCATCGATGTGCTTCTTAAATCGATTAATTCATGGTATAAGATACGTGTTTGCACTCATTAGTAGAATTCTGTCTGATCTTACATCAGTTATTGAAACTGAAAATGTTTTCAACTATTTAATAATGCCTTTAACACATATAAATTTATTCTAATTGAATGCAGTTTTCGACCTAAATGAAGTACTGTATTCAGCATAACCTACATAAAAATATTTGGGTCGTCCTCAAATCACATCAAAACAAAATTAACAGATTGCGGAGAATAATTTCACGTCTCACGCGCTCAAATTAAGTGAAGACTTAGATATCCACCCAGCATTAAGAATAAATTAATAAATTACAATTTTTTATTAACTTTACACCTTCAAGCTGGTTCGTTATCATTTGTAGAATGTAAAATTTGATTTTTCTGTTCACATCAATAAACCTCTCTGATTTGAATATATCTTTCCGTTTTATTTTCTTGCTTTTTTAAAAATTTTATAGTTGTTTTAAATAACCAATAAAGTATTCAAACCTTGTGCTCATATTTGATTTGAATAAAATTCAAGAATTTTTTTATCAATATACTAAGTCAGATGCGTTCACTTTTTGGTTGACGTAGATATACAGCTAAAAAACTTAAACTTTAGCATACATGCATCGATTTCGTAATGCACGCTTTAATATAGTCATTTGAATTTGCATCATAAAGTAAATGTCGCCAAACTTAGATCGAAAATTGACTGGCTACCAATTCAGTTTCGCTTTGATTAGCATTTATTTATTTTATTAGACGATACGATTAAGTAACATTTCAATTTACATAAGTTTAATTTATGTTTTTATTTTTTTCATTTCAGAATCACAGTACGGGTAGCCTGGATATTTGTCCTAAAGGTCTTCGTATGTCACATTCTCCAGAATGTGATCCGCACATTACACCATTTCATCACATAGCCGTCTGGTCAGCGGTTAAATTTGTAGTTTCACCTGCAGAAGGAGGCGCTGCATTCCTGCCATTAATCACTGATCCTGAAAATATAGATAAATCAACATTATTTCGACCGCTAACGTAAGTAGTGAAGTGACTATGTGGCTTTTAATTTACATAGTCAAAGTTAAAAGCGCTTTATTCAATACTTCTCGTTATAAATTTTAGAAGAATATAAAGCTGATTCCGAACAATGAAAGTACGAAAACTAAATGGCGCAAATGGCTCTATAAATTTATACATTATCAATTAAAAAATATTAAATTAAAAACAACAGTAATTCAAATTAATTAAAAGTATTACATATATAACCAACCAGCCAACAATATTAAAAATTATTTATAATATTAACATAACAGTGAACTTTTACCCTATACCTAATATGTTATAACCTAATTCTTATCAAATTCAATCAAAAAACGTTATCTTATACTTAAAAAAATACTGACAAAAAATTCTTAACCTAGATGTTCAACCTTACCTTTAAACATAATATGTTAAACATAACATATACCTATCTTAAATATTGAAATCTATTCCTTATTTTTAATACAAACAAACAAGAACACTATGTTACATGTGACAATAATGAGCTGAACTTCAAAACTATGCAAAGGGAAACATAAAACAACAAGATAACATTGGACATTGTCATTTAGCCACCAATACCTAACATAAATCGCTCCGTCCCAGCTCGACCAACCTCAACAAATCTAGCAAATGATTATCTCAATTGAAATTGTTGGTCACGTGAACTCAAATTTGGAGGATATTTTATCTTCTTATCGGTGGCCCGTCTATATATGTGATATATGACTGGGACGACGTCAGAATCAAAAATATATCGATTCGTGTCCAAAAACATGAATGCTTCTGAAGGAACGAAGCCAGTAGCGAGGCAAGTCACAATATACCCGTCTGGTGGAACGGCTGTTAAATCCAAGAGGTTTCACTCACAGTCATAGATCTTGCGATATGACTCCGAAGAAATTTCAATATGAAGATATCGACTCTTGTCACTTGAGCAGTTTGATGAATTCTTCTATTCGATATATTATGTTTCCAATCCGCCTCAGGCTTTCTGTACAAACTAGTACATGCACAAAGACATTTCCTTTCGAAAACTTTTAATCTTTCCATAGTACTAGCACTCTGGTTGTACCAGATCTGACATCCATATACCAAAACTGGTCTAACCAGGGTCTTGTAGCAGATAACTTTGGTGTCCAATAGCGAGGGGGGTACGCGAAAAGTTCACACATTTCCCCTGCCCCCACGGTACATATACGACAATTTTAAGACTTGTTTTGAAAAGATCGCATTAAGACCTTTCCAACGTCACTCTCCTATATGGAGAGGCCCCCCTTAAACCACTTTGAAAAAATTATCCACCACAAAACTTTCAAGAAGTCGCCACTTCTATCCTTTTCACAAAGTTTCGTGGCTGTAGCCTCTATAGTTTCGGAGAACAAGTGCTATGACGTACAGGCGGACGGACGGACACAGGTCGTGATTGCAGTAGGGTTTTGTATTTTAGTACAAAACCCAAAAAATATGTGATGTTTTTTATTGCAGATTCGACATGATCCTCCCTTGCAATTATTAGCTATATGACCAGTCCTGAGGCGATTATAGCAGACGGATTTTAAGTCACCGTCTGACGTCTCTGACCATTCGACATTTTTCGGAACTAAGGGCATTTATGTGTGGAATGCTTTTCATTACAAACAGAGCACGGTACATGCTTACGCTCGAGACTATTGTTAGCAGATGCAATTAATGTCTTAGTCCACGTTATGTTGTTGGACCTATTATTAGACGACTGATTATCGCGTCGATTTTTACGGTTTAATTCGTGACTATTTATTAAAAATTAATTCGAGCATGAACCACGTATCTCCAGGAATTCCAAAAGGTGTGTGTAGGGTGAAATTTGGTTATTCTTCAGCTTAGTCTCCCACTAATATCGAGTGTTATCGCCAATTTCGCTGAGAAGCAGATATAAAATGCATGTGTCCTAGTTTTCAACAGGTTGACTACGAAGCTTTAATGCCCAAAGATGTTGTTTAACGTTCCGACTAAATCATCGAGAGCAAATTGTGTATCCCTTGTTGATCGAGGAGGCTGATTTAATATTGCCAAATGTTTTAAAATACTCTTACGCGAGTCATCAAATTTATTATTGAGAATATCCCAAGCCTCTTTGTAACTAGATTCGGTACTCTCCATATTCTCTATAACTTTCGCTGATGCTTAAAGATACTGCAACTTATCTGCGTTTGATAGATAAGTTTTTCAACCGCAGGGCTCGCAATATTTTTTTTTTTAAGGTGTGGAAGACCAGGCGTTGAAGATTAAGGACCATAAAATGGGAAAAGCTTTTATTAGGGTTTAGGTGATTCCAGATTGAAAATGATACTTAAAATAGATAGAATAAATGGTAATTCCTAATTGCTAACATAAATAAATTAAAGATACGTTGAAAGATGGAAATACCTAATTACTTCTATAAACTAATTTTGAAAGGATTCATATATATTTAAAAAGGTCTGACAGGTAGTAAGCAACCTTCTTAGAATTTTTGATATATTTTCAATCTATATATATATATATATATATATATATATATATATATATATATATATATATATATATATATATATATATATATATATATATATATATATATATATATGTGTATATATATATATATATATATATATATATATATATATATATATATATATATGTATATATATATATATATATATATATATATACGCAATTTTTGTGAAATTAACCTAAAATTTTAAAAAACCTACTCCAAAGTGCTTTATAAAGGATGAATTAAATTTTATGGAAGCAGTGCTATATTAGTGATGTTACATGGTGATTTAGTATCACTTTCATAAAATTCATTTCATCCTTTGTAGAACACTTTGAAGTCAAATTTCTAAGTTTTCCGTTAAATAAACAAAGATTTTCAAATTAAACCGTCATCTTTTCGAAAATAAGATTTAGACGCCCCCAGATCATGTTGCACTGTGTTGATACAAAAAAAAATCAGAATGAAGTATTTTTCAATTTTCGAAATGAAATTTTATCGTGTCACCTTATCTGATTCTTTATACGAATTCAAAACAACCCGATATTCAATATTCATTAACGTTGTTTAAAATTTCGTTGGACTCGGCCCGTAGTATTCAAAAATTTCCCCAATGACTCTCGTTGCAAATGCTTCAAATAAAAATGTTTACAAAAATATATACAATCTGGACAAAACACAAACACGAAACCATAAAACGAATGAATTGAAAGTTAATTTGATTGAAATACCCTCGAATTATGTCCTTAATCAAAATATTTTTATCAGTTCATTCCGCATATGTCAATGTTCGACGAACGGGCATGAAACGTATTTCACTCGAGTATATCATTAAACATATCGGTGACACCACTTTTTAAACGGCAGTCAAGCATCACTTTTCTGGACTAACATAACATATCCACTTACACTGATGGGGCTTCTCATAATTTAATGTTTGGTTACACTTTACTCACCTGAACCAAGAAAAATACTGCACGTCAGTTCCTTTTTCCTGCAGATAATTAAAAACTACATACTTGAATTTGTAATTCAGTCACTTTCAGTAAAGTAGTTTTTCACTTAAAATTTTCCAATTTTCCCATGCAAAATTCGTTTTTTGTCAACTGACAGTTCCGGGCTAGCCTGATACTTCCACTTCGAAAACAAGAGTATCTTCATAGTTTTTATAGATCAAATACTTTTGAAAATATGGAGCGAAGCATGAATTTATTGACATTTGCTGAAAAGAGTGGGAATTTGCCAATAGATAACGATACCTTGTGTATTAATAAGAATAACAAGTAATAACTTACGTGGACATTTGAACGTGCTAATAAATGACTTGAATTTATATTTTGACATTGATTTCGACAGTTGAAAAACTTTACGCAATCCTTAAAAAAGGCGTCAGTTGAAAATTTCAAAAGCTTTCAAAAATGAATGTATCCATACACAGAAGGTTTGATTGTACTAAGCGACTTAAACGCTTTCCATAGAAAATGAACGCTCGCTGCCTCCTGTATGTACCTCTATAGGTTACTGAAGGAGAAAACCTTCACAATTGATTTTTCCCACCATTTTGGAAATGTTTATGCGCAAGCTATGGAGGAAGATATTTATGTAGCTGGTTTGATTATATCGTCTTCAATATTAAATTCTTCTAATATTGCACACGTAATTCTTGTGTCTGCTAAGA
This sequence comes from Odontomyia ornata, assembly GCA_963969285.1. Classification (NCBI taxonomy): domain Eukaryota; kingdom Metazoa; phylum Arthropoda; class Insecta; order Diptera; family Stratiomyidae; genus Odontomyia; species Odontomyia ornata. Next base: position 142,646,092 of record OZ017738.1, read on the forward strand.
CTTTTTCTCATGCCTAACTGCATGGGGCGAGTTTTGTTGGACGTAGTGCCAATAAAACCACTTGTATACTTCCGGTGCGTACCGCGAATCCATTTTATCAACCTTGAAAACCTAAACAAAATTTTCTCTTCCCAATTACTCCACTCTGAAGTTTTCCTAGTAAAACTCAGGAATTCCTCCATAAGTACATTTCACAAAATACAACCATTCATTCTGCTTTTTGTTATTCGTAGGTCCAGTTGTGCCCTCCCGCTTATGGCACTGCTCTTCTTTGAATGCCGCCCCAGTGCTTTTAACTGCTTCGTGAATGACTCCCGCTTCGCTTTCGTTACAACATGACGTGCCAATCGGCGCAGGTTGCTGCATCTACGGTGATACTCTACAACGCGCTCACCTCTTTGCCGCTGCTTTCCCGGCCCGACCATGGGTATATTAAATGGCCTGGCCAAGCACACAAGATATATCTTTGGCCCGCTCTGAGCGTCACAGCGATTGCTTCCTCGAAAGTTGGACTGGGTTGTGATGACATCATAGGCCTCTACTGTTCGTTAGTAGTAGCAGCAGTAGTAGTGTGGTTCTGGCAGTACGTGCCGGTTGTTCAGTTGCCGCTGGCAATACTGGAGAAATTGTGATGTCTCGCTTGAGTTGCCGTGTCTGATCCTGGCTATGCGTTGCATGATCGCTGATGGTGCGTGCCATTTGCACGGTCGTTGATGGTGCGGGCTGGTTGCGCAGCCGCCGATAGCAATATAAGAATTGCGTTAGCTTGCTCGTTCTTGGGTTAAATGCCTTGGAAATGCCACTGTTTGGGCAAGAGCCTTTGCAGGGGAAGGGGGGGCAAGACGGGTCCTTAACGTTTGAAGAGTAATAAAAAGGATATTTTTATGTAATTTTAATCTTTATTAACTTTAAATTACCCCTACATAGTTCATCTTTGGAAATAAGGAGCTTTTCACTCATAGAAAAAGTCGAAAGTGGACAATTAGGTCAAACATGTCCAACACCCCATCTTACCCTTTACGATGGATAAGACGGGGTACCCTATGGGGCCACATGGGGTATGGAGGACACATTCTATTTTTGTGTGCAAAACTCGCAAACAAATACTGCCTTGTCATCCTCGTCATCTATGCCAGCACAGCTACAGTGTGCCCAATTCCCGCAGAGAGAACAAGCGGCCCATCCTTCATTTGAATCTAAGTATTTTCCATGACAGTAAAAACAAGGGATATTATTTTCATCATTTTCACTTTCTGATGGAGAATTGAACTTTTTGTTGGTTTCCCTTCTGTTGTTTTTCTTAGGCAATTTGGATTTTTTTCTTTTTTTTTTGCTCTTTTGTGTGCCTTTTTTTCTTATTAATATCTTCTGACAGTTTCTTTTTTTTTTCATTGTTTCTTCCAATTCATATTTAAATAGGGAAGACGTTATAATAGCCAATTTTCCTCGTTTCCTTCACACACGCGAAATTTTGCGAGTTGCAGGATAAGGCATCACTTCCTGAGGGCTAATAACAGAAAACACTGATTGCTCTGGTAGAGTAGTTGGCCTGTGGTCTATTTCTATATTTCTCGTCCAAGTCGAGCATCCGGGCTCAGGATTCATCAAATTTAGAAGCACCAAGCCAGCTGTTGTGTTAGAGGGTGTCAAAAGGACAACAGGCACGTGAAATGGCTCTGCTTCAATATCAGATGGTGCTATAGCAACAGGCATGGTATCTATTAGCGGTTCATCAATAGTTTCTTTATCAACATTTACAACTCCCAAAATTGAATTTACTGTTGCAGCCGTTTCCATCTCAGGAACAACGATTGGTCATATTTAGCGCAGTAGCAAGGTTGTTCGTTGCTTTGCTTAAAAATTTCTGCTACTTGCCGGATACTTACAATTATCCCTGGGTTACTGCGAAGGCAAGCTGTGATTTGTTGGTCGCAGTATGTGCCCAAGGGCCTCATGTATGCTACATCCAGAACTTGAAATCGATGAGTTGTATGAGGGGGGAAACATAAAATAATAACACCATTGGTACGAGCTTCATTAATGAGGTCCAAGTTTTGTGTGTGGGTGCTGTGGCCATCTAACAACAACAGTATAGGACGATCAACCATTAAATTCAACAAACTTTTCAAACTAGCCAAGGAATAATTCAGAGGTCATCCAGCCAGAATCGCTGCAAACACCCTAAGTTCCAGGAGCAGCATTGTCCATTCTCTTTCGTGGGAACACCAGCATTAGAGGCATGTATTGACCACTCGCACTAAAGCATAGTTCCACAGTTATTGTCGTACCTCTCTCAACAGAATTTATAGATCCCACTTGCTTTCTACCTTTTGGCTTTCTACCTTTTTGACCACTGAAACTCCTGTTTCATCACAATTATAAATTCTTTCTGGCGAAAGCTTATGCTCATCATAAACGTTGCCGAGGATGTTGAAAAACTGTTTAACAGCTTGTTTATTAAAAACAGCGGCACGTGCAGCTGAAGTGCTTTCTGGTTTTCGTATCGACAATTCTGGATGCTTGCTTAAAAACCGCTGCACCCAATCTTTGCCAATTTCTTTTCTTTCAGAGTTGAAGAAATTTTGCTTCCCATTTTTTACTGCTAGAGTGTACGCTAAAGCCCTCAAATCTTTTGTTGTGAGCCCGTAAAGGCAACTCTCCATATCCATTATATAGTTGCAAAGCTCTTTCTCTACATCATCAGTAAATGTTCGCTGTTTTGGGCCTAAAGGAACTTTAATCGAAGTTGCAGTTATAGTAAGATCTTCTAAGGCTGCACGAACTACTTTCAGTTTTCGTTCAAGGGTCGTTTGTGGCACAAAATATGTTTTCGATGCTTATTTGTACTCCATTTTCCCTTCAATTACAACATCTACCGCATTTCGCATACTCTGTTCATTCCAGTTTCCCCTCTCCGACTTTCTTTTATAGTTTTGCACCATCCTGAAACAAGATTAAAAACAAAGAAGTTATGAAAAAGCATAAACTGTCATAAGGAAATAATTGAATTTCTTCGAGGGGCAAGATAGGGTACTCTATACCCCATCTTGCTCTCCAATGCTTATTTGAATAAAATAACATGCCTTTAATGACCAATTCAGAATATGGACACAAACATGTTCTTACCAGCTGGTGTAATCATTGATAAACAAGCATAACCTTCAGTAAGTTCTAGAAAACTAATATTGAGGTACAAAACACAATCGATGTATAACGCGGAATTCACAACTAACTTGACAAAAACCTAGTGAGCAGGATAAGCGTAGTATCAAGAATGACTCGCTTGTTTATGGCCATGGTTATTTATGCAAAAATATTTTGCTTACCTCAAGTTAACCCTTGCCAATCAATTTAATTTCTTATTGGTTGCATTTACCTCTTTGCTTCATCAACCAAAATAACGATTAATATTAATAATAAATTGGGGCAGTGGATTGTTTGGGAAATTTTCACGTGGCCATCTGTCGCTGACTAGCAACAATGCTTAAGCTTTTCGAGGAGTGATTTTATATATGTATTCATTTGAATTACCCCAGCTTTGTGAGTTGGTCAATGTCAAGCCAACCGGACCAGCACGAAGTATATGGCATGCTCACGCATACACTTACTTCTCAAACTTTTGCGCATGATGCAGTGAACTTATGAGATCCAATGTCCGAAGCGTTGGTAATGCTCGAAACATAAGCCAAACCTAATGCATAGAGCTTATGATGGGTCACCACAATATGTATATGACACTATGTTCTACTGTTTTTCTGGAGTGAGTAGGTGCACCCTCTAAAGATGTGACCTCTTACAAATTTTGTTCACCAAATATAGGTGCGTCTGATATTGAATGAAATATCCTGAGATTTTTTCCGGAGGTTTTACATTAATTGTGCAACAAAAACGCCTAAATTTAATAGCTCGCGCACAAAAAACTTCTGGTAGGAACATACTCCTGTCTATTCGACCCGTTTATGCATTCAAATTCATTGCGTCGTAAGGCAACATATTTTCGCACAAGCTTAATCGAATGTTAGGTCATTGTAGCAGATATTATGCGTATCGCTGCCTGCCTTGCTAAACTTCTATAATTTACACAATTGTCTTGTAAATTTTACCTGGTCTGATTTTGTGTGATTTTCCTAAAATGATATTCTAATTTACCCAAAGTTATATGTGATAATTATATTGTGTAGTAATCGAGCAGCCGCATAAGCAAACTGCTCGAAAACCTTCTTAACCCTTATCCGCAATTTTATTTGCAGATTTAGAAAAAGATTTCATTACTTCCATTTATAGTTGTTATTTACAAAATATTTTTTTTTTCTTATTATCATGATAAAACGTAATTTTATATCAATTTTCTTTTGTATTAAATTTAAACGTTTCATTTTAATTATATTCTTCATCAGATTTAATGTTTATTACTATATACAATCTTTTTCATTTTTCTTTACTTCAATTAATTCTTTGGAAAATTTTAAATCTGCTAATTAAAATTTCGGACATGGGAACCCTGATTTAGTGCATCCCGTTCGTGTACTGCACTGCTGAATGCAATCTAACTGGACTGAGGGAGCAGCTATATTAGAAGTACCGTTGCAACAGGGAAAAATAAAGAAAAGACTTGGATAGATCCGGGAGTCCACGGAAGATTACGAAACGGTAAACACGACGAACGGGTTGTGAGCAATCACTTTTCACAGATTTTATAGCACTTATCTTGTCGGGTCCTTCGATCATTTGGGGTCCGATTTTGCAACAGCGTGCGGGCGCTTAGAAAAAATAAATATCACCCCGAGAGTGACGAATTTGTGACGGAAGTTTTCTCGGAAGGATCGCAAAGCGCAAAATCGAAAACCCCGGTTTTGAGTTATTTGAGCTTGAGGTTGTCTCCAACCTAATGAGAATCGGCCCAGCTCGACACCGGACCGCCCTTTCGCATTTCCTTTGCTCGGAAAACGTGAAAAGCCAGCGCAGGGCATCCCACGATTGTGTTGTGTGCGATTTAGTTTAATATCTTCGCCAAATACGTTACCCGATCGAAACATCGACGCCGGATCAAGGAGTGACGAGTCGCGCAAAACTCCGCGGTCGCTCTAAAACCTAACCACCCCAAATTGTTGCATATCACGATCGGGGCCCAGAAGGCAACAAAGAATTCAAGTTCCAAGAGTCATAGTCCATCTCCCAATCATGAAAGCGTGATCCAGTTATAGTAGTCTATCTCAGTTTTAGTAGCGGATGGGCATATCCGTCGCGTTTTTTTGTTTTGTTTTAAAATTTTTGCTTTCTCGAAGTTGTCCAGTGTGATCGTGGAAAATAAATTTATCGTTAAACTGCTCAGAGAAGGAGAACCTTGAATTGCCCCACCAAACAACTTGATGCTGTCTCCACTTGGCTTACAATAAATAATTGCATTCAACATCTCGTTCCGACGCACACATACTTATGCATGGATGGCTTTCAATCGAGAGCTAAGATATATTTTTGCATGATGGAAATAAAACGGGCCACTTCGTGATTGAGTGAATAATATTGTTACATGTTCAAATAATTCTGCGAGCTATTGTCAACAAACAAACATGATCAACAAACGAATGTACTCGAAAGTAAAGAACCCACCAAGCATGATCCATATCTGAAAGTGACGTCACTGCTCCATTCATGATTGCTCGAATATTCCAGGTAGCTCTTGTCAGAACATTCGCCAATGTACGAAAAATGGATTGAATGGCTAGAGACCCAATATAAAGGCAGGCGAGCTGAATGAATGGGAGGATTATTGCAACCACGATATAGTAAAACTGCGATAGTGTGGAGTGCGAATTAAAAGCGATATTGATTGTGAAGTGATAGATAGTTGAAGTAAAAATTGATAGACAAGTTGTAAAATGGTGAAATCGATAATTGTGCATTCTTAGTAAATAAACTCTTTTAACTTAATTCAAAAGGCCGCGAAACATAACACGCGACAATATTCACAATACGTATCTATATTTTTCTATATTTTTCAGCAACAGCTCGTATCTAGTTCACGGTCACAGATTGACTTCTCTCTCCATCGATTTTATGCGTGCAACGAGAAAAAACCTCCGGTATGAATAGCGCTCTACGAGTCGAACAGCAATATCCCAAAAGGCAAAAAGACTAACACTTTAGGAGTTTTGTGCTCGCCTGCCTGTACTTAGTTCCCCATTAGCGAATCTGAGAAGAATGGGGATCATTGGTTCCGACTGATGTTTTGATTTCACGTAGTGGGTATGATCTAATAATCGAATACAAGATAGAGTTCTGAACATGAAGATTCTGGCGGTGAGAATAATGAAAGCATGACGAGTACGTCGTTCGCGATTTTTAGTGACGGGCTACATTTAAGCACAGCGCATTATCGTTTGTACCTGCTGTGTTTGCTTAAAAATTCAGTTACAAGTGATCACTATAGTTTCTGGCGACGATTAATTGTACGAATGAAATTTATCCAAATGGCCGTGGTGAAATAGTTTGTGTGGGGCTTGCTAAGACTTGAGCGGCTGCCCGGAGCCACAACTGCCGTCAATAGTGCTCGCGCTTGATCGGAAGATATTTTTAAACTCCGCTTGTCACGGTTCGAGTTTGGGCAGTCAACAAATCTGTGGCAGCAATTAAACTTTATGAGCATATCATGCTCTGCCACGGGGCAAAATCAATAAGGAATCGCGAGGAAAAATTTGTTTAATATCGAATTCCCAACGCGAGTTTTGGGGAGCAACTGGGAATAGGAAAAAATATGAAAATGGAAAGTGCGATTGAGAGCTGAACCCGCAAACGCTTGAAAATGTGTGAACAGAGTCGCCTTCCTCGTCATTATCCATCTTCATTGTCGTCGTCGTAATAGTAAATCATTGACAAAGCAAGTATTTACTTTTGAGCGTGTAACAATCGTGCAAAAAGTGTGTGAAAGTTTCCAAAATTTCACCAAATCCTATGTGCGCACGAGTGTTATTCGTTTCTTCAGCGGTCGCGGTCGTTCCTTATTAATCAGTCCGTACTGATTTCGGTATCTTCACCGTGAAGTGTGAGCCAACAACGAAAACCACCGTCCCCCATTCTTATTAGGATTCGCAATTGGTGGTGATTTGGAAAGGGAAGAAAAACTTTATCCCCGTACTTTAATCCACGTCTGCTTTCTGCATTCAGAAGCTATCGCTAATCAATTTCGACCTTTAGACTTTTGTGGACTGAACAATCACCAGTAAGGTAAGCGAACATAATTTATTAGTTGATGACAGTAATAAGGGATCAAATGTCTCCCAAAATTACGGAAACGGATTAACTGGACGACACACAGAGTCATCTAGCTGTACATTTCTCGTAAAAATCATCAAGGGTCCGCATGGCCTAGGATTTTCAATATCAGGCATAGTCGATTCGAACGCACCATTTCCAGGACTTATACGAATTAACCGCCTAATTCCACATCAGGCTGCATGGTCAACGGGACAGCTGCAACCGAGCGGTATTATATTACAAGTAAATGGGAACCATTATAAAATCCAAGTGTTATGGTTAACATTTGTAAATTATTATATGACATTTTCAAATCAATGATCGCAAGAATCCCCAATTTTAATCAGTGCTGCGCCCGACATGATTTTGGTTCAGTTTAAACTCTTCTCATTTTGAGTATATCCGTTATTTTTGTGAATTCTGCTTTATTTTGTAAATCATATGTGAACAAACAGTTTTTCCGAAAGGATCAAACATGAAACAGCCGCTTAAAATTGATCTGAAGTAGTTTTCCTTCACGGTAAAATTAAACTGCGAAATCGATTGATATATTCGCCACATTTTTTTATATTCAGCTCAGCTGGTAAGTATTGCCTCTTGGAGCACCTATCACGACAGTAATGAATCTCAACTACTTTGAATGACTTGTTTTTTGTCTTTGTTTGCATCTGATACCCTGTCTCCTCCACGCCCCTCTACAGGAACTGTCTTACTTTGCAAATGCCGTTTGCACACTCTCTGTACACGATCTTTAGATATGTTCAACGTATTGATGAATTGCTTTTGGCATACTTTCACAATTTTCCCGTTTAATTTTCGAAATCTGTACGTTATTGAAGTTCCCTTCTCGCTGCCTCCTTTTAAGCGTCGATCTGTTTTTATCGGTGGTTCAGTAGCATAATATGTTAGAATAAACATATCTTGCTTTATTTTTTCAGGAAAAGCATAAAACGAATTTTGAAACGACACCAGATCCCTTCCATTTACTTCGCTGTATTTAAATGATGTTCCTTTGTGAGCACAAAACGATTTCTTGGATGATTTCTTTTTTATACCTTTAAGATCGCAGTATTAATAATGTGTATCAGAATGAAATACTGTGCATTGATCCTTACCGTACAACCTTTGCCTTTTCTCGTGCAGTATTTTTAGATTGCCAGGCATTCTTTCTCGCCTTTTCACCACTTGAAACTTCTGCTACGTATTCCACGGATACTTGCTCCTCCGTTTGAGAATATACAACTTATTGCTAATAAATTTACCACTTTTTTCAAAAAATACTTCACTCTACACTTCGCCACTAATGATGAGAAGCTGAAATTTGACTAGTGGCAATTGAAAATAAACACGCTCCAGCTTTCCCGCGCTTTTCAAAGTCAGGAATAGACGCGCATTGAAAAAGACTTATTTGTCAATATTTTGAACTTCTATTGGAAGAGACTAGCTTTACAGGTGCTATGTGGATATAAGATAATAGCAGCACTTTGTTAATTACTTATGTATAGAATAGACCAAAAACATATAAATAAATGGACGGAGAATCTGTGTACTTGTCCATGTGAAGCAAATTTAACACATAAATAACTTATAAATAACTTACGCTCTCGGAACTATATGATTCTCTCTGCTTCTCCTTCCCCTTTGTTTCCCGAGAGCTTTTTCTTTCCTCTCTTCAGAAGAATCACTTCCCCCACTGATTTCATTTTACGTGTACACGATCGCGCCTTCGTTATTATTTGTAGAACGGTTTGAGTACAACAAAATAAATGTTCTCTCACAGAAAACTTGAACGTCAAAGCTGATGAAATTCCTAGAGGCGAGAAAACTCATGTGTCATAGCCGATCGAAAATTCCTAAGTTTTTAATAAAAAAAGAGAATTAAAGTGCCAATTTCGTACACGTGATCTTCAAAATTAAAAACTCTTTAAACGTGAATGTGTTTTGGAGTGAATTAAATGGGAAAACAAAAACATACCACTTCAAACTTCAACCTCACACAACTTTACCGAAGGTTGCTAATTGCTTCGGCTCTCACGACCGGTTGCGGATCCAGTACTATCTATACCTATGGAAAAGACGCATTTTGCATGTGGTAGTCAAATTAAACGCATAATAAACTAAAGAAAAAGTGAGTTCTGATTTTCAATTCGTGCACAGAATCATTAGAAAATTCAATGACTTTTAAGCTGAATACATAAGTCTAATTTCAGAAAAAAATGGAATATGCGCACTTTGCACCTAATGGACACAATTGCTTTTAGTGATATGTATAGTAACTATATTTTTTGGGTCTTGATGCGTGACCAAACTTAACCTGTGCACACGTGAAGTTTTGTCATATTGACCTCAGGAGGGAAGCTGTTTAATTGCTCCGTACTTTTTTTTTATCTAAACATTCTAGTTTTTTTGATTAATATTAAATTTGGATTATATATGTATAACGTAGTCTATTGTGAACTGAAGAATAATAAAATAATGTGAAATTAATGCTTACAGGAACTCGGTCTTTCCCTTTAGTTCTACCTGACCGGGTATGGGACCCGCATCGATGGCAGGTTCCTCCTCTAGAATGGACTAGCCATCGGGCGCGCTCTTTTCTTTCTTTTGTCAACAGGGGCTCTTGCCGGGTAGAGTGGCCTTACGCTCGCGTGCCTCTTTATGACATTGAGTTATGTGATTTCATTCCATAACGCTATGGCATCAATCGGCTACGTCTGTATTCCTTATTTGAGGGAAAGGTCATACAAAGTACCTTTGTATGAATTTTTCCTCAAATGGGAAATACATGGCTACGTCTACGTTTGGATCTTGATCCGATTGGGAGGGTGCGAGGAGGCACCACTACCATCTGAATGCCCCACTCTTATTTGTGGGCTATAAGTCTCGTCGGTAACGACGAAGTCATCTTAAGTCCGTCTGTTTTCCCCATGCCCAGTTTGCCTTCTGAGTCAGAAATACTCTTTGACCCTTAATAGGTGACCTCCTTCTCGACTTCGCTCTACATTTCTTTGACCCCGTAATTCGTGAATGCGAAATTTTTTGTAGTGGGTACTTGTGCTAGGGGGAAAAACCCGCCCCACGACACCGGAACGATAGCCTGCCAGCACATTCACGCGTCCCCAGACAAGACCAATCTCGTCGGATCTCAACATCTTCTTCCGCTGAGGCAGCAGACCATCGCTGCAGTCCTTCATGGATATTCTAATCTTCCAATTCACTACAATTGATAAAATAAATGTATCCCAATCTGCTCAGGTGATTTTCAGCGCAAAGCTGATAACTGACCAATCATACCCGAAAAAATTTTTCGATACGAGTAGTTTTCCTGGAATTGAAATAGAATTGATCCCGATGTATGTATTAATTCAGTAATCATTCATTATAAATCCGTTGAACAGTTATGTTTTGAAAAATATGCCCGGAACAGCTATTCATAAAATATTTGCTTCAGTCAAAAATAAATTTGAGTTGTAAAACACACCTTCAAATGAAATTCTTTTCCATAATTTATCACTATTCAAACCTTTATTACACTTTCAAGTTGTAATTCGTTCAAAGTTATTTTAAAATTCATCTATATTTACAGAGCTGCCGACCAGCGTCGTCTATCTTCCGGCCTACATGCCCCAATATTTGCTGTGGTTATGCGATCATCCATCAACCCCAAGCTTCTCGAATGCCACGCCTTTGTATGCCAAAGTCCTGAGGACGCGATTGTGATTGCTGCAACACTGTATCAAAGTCTAATGGCCCATGTTGGTTCAAGCCCGCACAATAGTACAAAACGAAGAACACCAAGGAATCAAAACGGTGTTAGTTGTATTAGTATAGCAAGCAGTTCAGCGCTCACGAATTCGACGCCAGCTATTCGAACTGTTTCCAAGAAGAACTCATTTCGAAGCTCTTCGAATAAACTGCCGCCCATACCTTCCCGGCCGCCAAGGAAGAAGCGAACTGCCACAAGCTCGCTGAGCGGCGACAGTGATACTCTTCGAGAAATCATAGAGACAACGACAGAAGAAAGGAAAAAGAAGTCACACAAAACAAAACGAGCTCCACCTGTACCAACAATAACAACTGGATCGCGATCCCACTCTAACGGTGACCTTTTCATGACGTCGATGTCATACTTGGATAAGCAAAATCGAGCGAAACACTCCCACCGATCAGCTGATGCGCTATACCATGATCATGACGGAAGCAGTGGAGATATTTTGACGCGAGTAGCAATACCGAGATCGGGCAGTTTCTTGAACACAAGCGGATTAACTCGGTATAAATCGCGAGCTACAAGAAGGCATTCGGGAAAGAGCGGTGGTGGTGGAGGTGGAGGGTAAGTTGCTTCAGTGCTTGATTCATTTAAAATTGGTTCATTTACATCCCCTCGATACTCCATTTGAACACTCCCATCTAATACATATTTGGACCGTTGTTGATCTAAATTTATCGTTACCACAATTTCATGCTTAATTCAAAAGTAGTAGGAAGCTTCAGTAGTTCTACGTATTTAGTATAGCTTCAATAAGTAACCATTTAAAATTCATAATTTAGTGGAATTGTAGAACGAAATCATTAAAGGATAGTACCTCGTCCATAATTCATTAAAACAGACACAAATACTCATTACACATTGACCAAGACCTCAAATCATCCCAAGGTAACATTTTGGCGGCGTGCCTTTGCGTTAACGCTTTGTTGTTCCTAAAGAATAAATCAAAGATTCCATTGATTTGTAGACTTTTTAACAATACCCAAAGTATTATTTTCCTGTGTGTAGATATTACGATACAGACCCTGAATACAATAACGACTCTGAACCCGAACGCATTCGTCATTACTCGACACTCCCAGCAGCCTTTAAAGCTTCTTCTAGACCGTCCCAATCCAGCTCGGATGAAAATCCGGTCCCGCTATCGATTCCAATCCAGTACGCCCATAACCACAGTCTGACCAAATCTAAGTTCCCGCTTCACCTTTCCAGATCACCGCTTGGCTTCAGTGAACTGTTCAATGAATTTCGATTGCATGAAAATCTCCATTCATTGGATGATATCTTAAATGCCATAATTGATGCTGATGGGATGTCGTTTAATGATCTTAAACCGATCTATAAGGAGTTCCTCTTGAAGTTGGCCGTCACCCTGACCAAGGATGAACTCTATCAGCGTTCGAAGAACATCATGCGAAGACAAAAGAAGAAGAAGCTGAAAAGAAAAAACAGTGCAGCACAGGTAAGTTTAATATTACTTTTAATGATAAATCCAGCTTAAGAAAATATTATTTTTACAAATACAAATAAAAGCGTATGTTTTGCCAAGTTCATACTCACTGGGTTAACGTAAGAAAATTAACAATTTCATCTTTGCTTTAAATAAAAACAAGTCGAATAAGTGAAATCTCATTCCAGGCGGTATCCAGAGAGAATTTCATTATTCGCTCAGTTTTCATCTACTCATAATTATAACAATCTATTTAACAGGCTTCTAGTTCAATTACAGGGTTTTTCATCAAGGACACAACCATTTTATCTATTAATAAAACACAGAAATATTTGAGATTTCGAGCTCGAATTTATTGTAAATGTAGTGCAAGAATTACATTATATAAATCATTTCGGTCAAATGACCATCACGAGCCCGTTTACAGTGGCCGATTTTTTGGACCTAATATTCCACTACTCTGGCCCACATTTCGACCAGAATGTTGGCAATTTCGTGTTGAATGTTGTCTTTGACCTCATCTGAAGTTGCTGGCTTGTTGTTGATAAAAAGAAATCCAATGGCGTTAGATCGCATAAACGAGGCGGACCATTTCTCGGCCGGACCATTTTCCGAGATAACACGTTCACCAAATTTGCTTTTCAATAAATCGATTTTGGGGCGTCCAGTGTAGCTAGTGACACCATTCTGTTGAAACCACATATCGTTGATGTCAAGTTCATCCAATCCTGGATACAAATAATCTTCCAATATAACACGATAACGCTCTCCATTGACGGTAACATAACGATTGCTTTCATCCACGAAAAAATACGGCCCAATTACACCCCGGGCATGATAAAAGAACCAAACAGTAATTTTTTGCCGATACAATGGTGTCTCAGGAAGCACATGTGGGTTTGTTGCTGACCAATAACGCATATTTTGTTTAACAAAGCCATTGAGCCAGAAATGAGCTTCATCGCTGAAGATGATCTTTCGATAAAATTCATAATTTTCTTCAAGCTTTGCCAGAGCCCAATCGGAGAAGTTTTTCGGCGTTTCGAATGATCAAGTGGCTTTAGTTCTTGAATCAATTTGATCTTGTAACCATGTAGGGTAAGATCTTTTCGCAATAATACGCTACAATGTCGTTTGAGCGATGCCCGATTCTTGAGAACGACGTGGAATCGACTGATTTGGTCCATTTTGAATCGATGCACTTACAGTTGCGATATTTCCTTCGCTTCGAGCGGTATGTCGTCTTTTTGGTACCGGCACGTCCAAAAGTGAAAACTTGGACTCGACCTACTCCACTATAACACGCACAGCCTGTCGGGTGGGATGATTATTACGGTCGAAAACCGCTCTTAAAGTTGCGATAACCCACTCAAAATTCTGGTAGTAATTTCAATAATTTCCGAGTGTTGCTGTTTCGTGCACGTTACAATGATTTGAACATTTTGACTTTAACTAACGTTTTGACATTGACAGTTCATCAAAAAAGTTTAAGGGAGTGTTTGTATAAAGATACAAAGTTGTTATGTCCCTAATAGAAAATCTTACATAAAGTAGTTGATAGCAGTTAAATATTCAAACGTGTTAAACTCGCGTGAGGAGGGGTCCGTATGATCAATTTGTAATCTAGCGTTTTTTTATGAGTCGAATTTTTAATGGTAATTAAAACAAATTGAAGTAGCAGGAGAGTGCTCCTACTAGAATGTTTTTGTAAATAAAAAAGTAAATCAAGCAATGTCCTACAAATAGCAAATTCACTTCCTGTAGAACTCGCAGATGAATTGAAAAAATTATATGAGATTATCATGTATTTAATTTTGCCGAATTTGGATATATGCACCTATCATTAGGACAGCTGCATTTGGCAAATTTGAGAGTCCTTTTTAGATTCAATGAACGAAAATTGAAAATCCGCAAAGCATACTTTTACTAACAAAGTTTATCAACTTTTAACTTCAAAGGTATTTGTTGCTCTTGTACTTATGAAGACCGACAACCATTGATTCTTTCTAGTTTTTTTCGGCTCAAAGATGCCCACTCGCGAGGGAGGTGAGGGTTCCAATCTCCAAATACTTTGAATCGATCCTAAAAATGCTCGTTAAAATCGTTCACCTGTTATCCATGTCGGCTATCCTTCATTTAAAAAAACTGCTGATGGTGTCATTACCCCCCCTCATTAAAAATCATAAAAACACTTTTCATAACGAAACTTTGGAAAGCTTGTAACTATTGATCTATGGTTTGATAACTGAAGCTGGTGTATTTTCCGCGAAAAATTGTTATGACGTATCACGGACAGACGGCGAAATGCGCAAACAGGTCGCTAAACTAAAAGGATTTTGTAAGGATATCGTATTTTTCAAATCCCTAAAAAATATGTATGGTACCGAATTGTGCAGAGAAATCGCTAAATATATTGTCGGTTGTTGAATTCTGTCTGTCATACACTCGTATTTGTGTATACGTAGACTAAGGTCGATTGTTATATTTCATTTTTAACTTGATGTTTCATTTTTAAGTTTGTCCGCCCCATATAGGGGGTTCATCCTCAAATTTATTTCATCCAAGATAGCTGAGAAGAGTGTCATTTGAAAAACCTTAATAAGAACTTTCCGAACCAGGTCTTGTTCTTCTTCTTCTTAGCACTACAGCCCCTCTCGAGCCTTCGCTTCCTGCGCCAGAGAAACTTACTTATATGAAAAAATTCCTGCGCGGTGAGTTAGGCGGATAGAGTGGCGAGAGGGGGCGCATCTGCAGGGGGAAGTTCCCAAGTTTGTTTCTCCCTCCAGTCGAGCGAGTTACTGTCTGGTGTGCAATGTCGGTAATGGGAATAATTGGTCCTTACTTTTTTGAAGAAAACGAACGCGCAGTTACCGTGAATGGAGCTCGTTACAGGAACATGATCGAGGAATTTTTTCTTCCAAGACTCGAAGAAATGAACGTTAGGAACGTGTGGTTTCAGCAAGATGGAGCCACAGCACACACAGCACGAGACTCAATGAATTTGTTGCGACAACATTTCCCCGACTGCCTCATCTCTCTCAGAGGCGATCTCCAATGGCCGGCACGCTCTCCAGATTTGACTCCATGCGATTTCTTTTTATGGGGTTATTTGAAATCCCTGGTTTATGTCAATCGACCACGGACCATAGCACACCACAAGAACAACATTCGCGACGCCATTGCCAACATACCGATTGATATGCTGCAAAGAGTGGATACGAATTTCAAAAATCGACTTCATCAGTGTATGCGCAATGGCGGTCACCATTTATCCGGTGTCATTTTCAAGACTGCATTAAAATAAATTGGGATATTGTATTCTCAGATAAAAAAAATTTAAAACAATAACTGAAGCACTTTTGTTTTTATTGACCTTTCAAATAAGTAAGTTTCTCTGGCGCACCCTGTAGTACCTACAACTGTCTCGGTCCATTGACCACATCCTCCAATTTCGAAATCTAAGCAGTGATGAACTGTCTACGTCGACCGAGTCACACAAGCGTTTTCTCGGTTTCCCCATTGGTCTTCAGTTCTCCCAACGAATATATGGGTATCCGTTGTTCGTCCATACGATTCATGAGGCCAGCTCATTGCAGCTTCCGCAGTCTTACAATTGTTGAGACCTCTTGTTCGTCAAAAATTTCATACAGCTCATGGTTGTATCGGATTTGCCATTGGTCCCCGTCTATTTCGCTCCTATTACTCACCTCAGGACCCGGCCCTCAAAGGCGCTCAATATATTTGTGGATGCTTGGGTTAGGGTCCATGTTTCACATCCATAGCATAACACAGGTCTTATCACAGATTCGTATACTTGGAGCTTTGTTTTCCCGTGTATGCATCTGGTCTTCAAGATCTTCAAAATTGAATAAAATATTTTATTTGCAAGCTGTATTCTTCGGCGTTTTTCGTCTCTTTCATTAGTGGTTCTCCTTATCCTGGCGCCGAAATACACAAATTCGCTGAAATTTTCGATTCGCCAAGTATGATATTTTGTGTATTTGAAATATTTTTTCTCGACTGCGTCATAAGCTTTGTTTTATTTTCATTGATTTGTAGCCCTACTAGCTTTGCTTTGCTGTTGAATTTTAGGAAGAGTTCTTTGGCAGTTGTTGGTGACCGTGACAAAATGTTGATGTCGTCCGCATAGGCTACTACTTGGCTCGACTTGTAGTGTACCTCATGTATCGACAGGTAGCTTCCTTATGACGTACTCCAGAGCCAAATTGAATAGCAATGGGGCCAGCCCATCTCCCTGCTTTAGTCCGATATTTGTGTCAAAGGCATCGGTGAGTTGGTTATTGATGTGGACTTGGAAGGTCGCCGACGTCATTGTCATTTTGGTAAGATGGACTAATTTGGCTGCGATGCCAAAGCAAAGCATTATTTCGTAAAGTACGTTACGATCAATACTGTCGTATGCTTGCTTAAAGTCAACGAAAATCTACGTCAACTTTTTTGTTGAACTTCCAGCATTTTTCAAGTACCTACTTGACTGTCAACAATCAGTCTATTGTCGATGTACCTGCTCTAAAACTACCTTGATACTCCCCAATAATGCTGTTAGCATATGATCCAATTTTTTTTTTAAGATTACTGAAATTATTTTGTACGCCGTACAAAGTAGTGATATGCCTCTATAATTTTTTCACTGTAGCTTGTCAACCTTTTTGTGGATAGGGAATAAATTTGATTGGCTCCACTCTTTCGGCATATGTTCTTGTTGCCAAATGTGCTGGATGACTTTGTGAATAGCTTTATAAACATTGCTGCCACCATATTTGATAAGCTCTCATCGATGCCCGGCGCTTTATTATTCTTTTGGGCTTTGATGATGGAATAAACTTCATCCAGAGTTGGTGGGCCAATGGAAGCTCTCCGTAGACATATATAGGCTCCAGTGTTCTGGAGCTATGCGGAGGATTGAAGAGGTTCTTGAAATATGATGCCCATTTTTTCTTAATCATCAGCGATGATGTTGCCGATTTCATCACGACAGAGCGTTCTTTTGGCCTGATAAACACGTTTCAGGGTTTTTACTACTTTGTTGGCTTGTGTTGTTGCTCGTTAGGCTGACATCTTTACTTCTCAATTGGTCGTCATCGTATTTTCTTTTCTTAATCCTAATTCTTATTCGCTACTCTTCATAGTGCTCTTTCTTCGTCCTGGTTTTGCTACCTACGTATTCTTAGGCGTATAGCCTGATTCTTTGTATCTGGCACTCATTATCCAACCAATCATTCCTCTTGCGCCGGGCTTGATGTCCGATCGTCTGTTCTGCCACGGTCTCATTTCCATCTAGAGCTCGTTGCTCGTCTTTTACGATGCATCTGATAAGATGGGAGCCAGCTGGTTGTCGAGGGTCTCCGTGGAATTTTTGGCTACAGACGCCATCTGGAGCATTTCGCTGTCAAGTTTTTGTAGGGGGCTGGTCTTTGCCGAATATATCTTTGACATACAACATTGATAAGTTAATTTGATCAAGTAATGATCTGAGTTACAATTGAGTCCTCGGTATGCACGAACATCAAATATGCTCGAGGTCCAACGTTGTTGGATCAGAACATGGTGGATCTGATTTGTGTGTTGCCATCCGGTGACACCCAGGTCATTTTATGAATACGTCGATGCGGAAAGCTAGTTGAACGTATGACTAGATTTCGGCTACATGCAAAGTCAATCAGGCGCTGGCCGTTTTCATTTGTTTCATCGTGGAGGCTATATCGTCCAGTACTTTCCCGATGAGATAGCTTGTTGTCAACCTTAGCGTTGAAATCACCCAGAACTATTTTTGTGTCATTTGCAAGCAATGATTCAACTAGTCTTTCCAGGTTATTGTAAAGGGTGGTCCAACCAAAACGAACGATGTTAATTGTAAATAAAACAAAAAGTTTTCAGAGAATTTTTAAATATTTTTTATTATAATAGAATAACAATATGACAATTAAATGTAAAACAAAATATTGCCCAAATGCTCGCCACAGCTAAGGTGGCATACTTCTATCCGATGGTCCATATTTTCAGTAACTCTGAGACATAATTGAGGTTCAATGTCATTAATGTGCTGAATTATCTCATCTTTTAGATCTGAAATTAATCTTGGCTTATTGACGTACAGGTTTTTCTTTTAAATTTCCCCAGAGAAAAAAGTCCAACGGTGTCAAATCACATCGCCACAACGTAAGATAACACGGCCATTGAATTTCTTGCGCAAAAAAAAACCATTATTTCTGGGCGTGTGGCAAGTGGCATCATCCTGTTAGAACTACATATTACCCAGGCCCTTAACCTCAATTTCTGACCACTAGAAGTCCGTTATCATCTCGCAGTAGGGAACACGATTCACGGTGACTGATTGGCCGTCCTCGTTTTTGAAGAAGTACGGTCGATGACGCCGCCAGCCCATAAACCACACCAAACAGTCACTCTTCGTGAATGCATCGGCTTTTCACCAATCACTTATGGATTCTCATTTGCCGAAATGCGGCAATGCTTCTTGTTAACGAGTCCACTGAGGTGAAAGTGTGCCTCGTCGCTGAAGATGATTTTCTTTGTAAAGTCACCATTCCCTTCTATCTGTTCAACAAACCACTCAGCGTATTGCTGACGCTTGAAATGGTCAGTAGGTTTTAGCTCTTGAGTCAATTGAACCTTGTAAGTGTATAAATTCAAATCTTTATTCAAAATTCGCATCAGTGATGTTCATGAGATATTCAATTGTTGGGCACGACGACGAGTCGAGGTTGACGGCTCTTTTGCCTCACTACCGCGCACAACAGCAATGTTTTCCGCAAAACTAACTGGGCGAGCATGTGCAGGTGATTTACATTTCCAACAGACCCGGTTTGCTGAAATTCGCGCACACTTCTCCCTATTATGGACACATTTGGTCGATTATGCTGATCAAAAAATCACGAAGTGCACGAAATGCATTTTTATTTGAACGCCCATTTTCGTAAAAGGCTTCAACAACCTTAACGCGCAGCTTAATTGTGTACCTCTTGATGGTTAAATTTGTCAAACACTGAAACAAAGAAATGTCAAATTAAATTGGGCAAAAAACTTGACGTTAAGTTGTGACTCACAATGAACATCGCGCATAATGGTTGGACCACCCAAAGGAGAAGTAAGTAGGATTTATTAGCAGAGCTGTAGATGCATTCACAGTTATTAGCATTTCTCGGCATTTAATGTCCCATTATTGGGGAACCAGTAAGCCCATGATGAGGTATCATGGTAGCCTTGGGTTGGGGAAACAAGGGGTTCCCGCTTCCTTTCTCAAACGGGCTTGGGACCGTCTACGGCGGAGTTGATAAAAATTAAACCCACCCAAAAAACAAAGATTTTTCATTTATTTAGTATCGTAAAAGCTAGATGAAAACAGCCGAGGAACAACAAAGAGCATTGTTTAAAATGATAACCAACCAAAACTAGGAGTACAACAAATTTATAAAATTAAAACAGACTGCAGCCTCAATAAGAGCAGCTTAAGAGAATGTCAGAAGGCAGGTATAGCTCAAAAGTCACATAAAGCAATAGTAAACCAATCTTTGCGTAAAAGTGGAGAAAATATTAAGAAAATAGAACACAGTATTCAAGCGTTATATTCGAAATCGGCAGCGAAAACATTATAAGCCTACGCCATGCACTTAAAAATAGCAAAAGAAATTTCAAAAAACTCGTGAAGTATTGGAACACTAACACAGAAAATAGCCAAAGGGTACAAGTGTACAACAGCGTAGAAACTGAGCGAATTAACAAGTCAAGCCGGAATTTTTTATCATCGACAAAATGGCAAAATTAAAGAACTACCTGACTTCATCATCAATAAAGTAGTGTATAATTTACTAGGGAGGAAATTATGGTACTGAATAAAGGACTAAATTATGCTATACCTTCTAATAAGGTGATGATAGATGTAATTATCGGCGTAGAAAGCGCAATTAAATACCTGAGTATCAATGAAAAGAATAACACCCGAAAAGAAGTGAAGGAAGCAGTCCAAAATACATTCGGTAAGAAAATCAAAATAGAAGAAGCACGTGTAATCAACAACTTGCAGCATAAACTACCTTAAGGCCGGTAATGGTAATAACATACAATACCAATATGAGCAGGGTTCTTAGTAGCCCCAGGTTCTTCGAATTAACCCTTTAGGTCCGGAATTAACTTTTTTTTTAAATTTTATTTTATAAATAATGTTTTATAGTTTAGAAATAACAATTACCCACAATAAATAAAGAAATAATATAAAAAATAAATAAATTTGGGCTACCAGATTTATTTCAAAAAATGGTGGTCCGATATGCTAACGAGTAGGAATTAGGGTTGAATTAGGGTTCAATTTTTTTTTATTGACAAATTATCTGTTTTGCATAATAATATTTAAGAAGTATCTGTAATATAACTAATTAGCTTACTCGTCACGATGGCGGATCAAAAAACAGTTTCTCTTGTCTTTTAGACATAGTCCAGCTGTACAAACATTACAACTCTGCATACTTCTATGCACTAGTTTCTTCGTGCTGCATACCGCACAACGCGATGTACCATATATAGGCATATGGGCTGACTTCTTAGTTCTTCTCTCGATTGCCACTGTCTTTTTGTAATAATTTATGAATTCCACTGACTTCCGTCCCTTTTTCTTGGGTACATTACGAGTGTCAATCAATCCTTAAGCAACATTGATTCTAAATTGCTTCAAGCAAAGCATCGCTCCGCTGCATGTTTTTTGAGATAAAACATATGCATTTACCACAGTAGTGTCAAGAAAGTGCCGAACTATTCTGTCGTATCATTTTTTGCTTTTTCGATCAATGGCGTAACATTTTTTGAGCATGTCAGCTTTATCAACGGCACCCATATTGTTATTGTAGTCGACAACTACTTTTAGGCGATTTACCACTTCCAAAGTACCATTTTTGCTTCTTCGATTAGTCGTAAAAGCGTCTCCATGATCATGGTAATTTGGTAAAAAATACACCGGTTTTTTATCTTTACATTTTAGGCGCAACAGCTTGTTTTCCATCATCCGCCAATCATACTGGCCTCTGACAAAACTGTTGTCATCTGCAAAGTCATTTGGTGCATATTTCTTTCCTTTCTTTAGAGTTTCGCAGCCATTTATTTGATTCTGTTTCAAATCCCACAGGAGAGCAACACCAATAAAATAACTACCTAAGAATATCCTATGGTTTTTATACTTCAAATCTTCCGTCAGGTCCCTCACTTCTCTTGCTCCCAAAACTTTTTCGGGTAAATCTGCTATTTTTCCAATATATATTTGGAATTCGCAAACGTAGCCTGCACGAACCCATACCTTGTATTCACGCTTAGTAAGTTTTGCAGGCATATACTTTCTTCTATTGCTTGACATTCTCCCGGAAAATAGTATTCCTTGTATATTTGAGAAAGGGTCGACAAAAGCGGTCTGAGTTTATACGAGTTTATTATAATTTGGTTCCCCCTTTTTCACTGAAGAGTATTGTCTGCAAAATGTAAATTACTGAGCAACCAATAAAATTTGTCACGAGAAATAATTTTGCCAATTTCTACAGGAAGCTCGATTGCATCGCTCATATTTACGCTCTCAGATAAATCAAATGTTGGAGGGTCCTGATAAAAATTACGTTTAGTCCAAATTGCGCCGGCAAATTTGGGTACAGATGTAGCAGCTATCCTTTCAGCTACTCTTGAAAGCGGCTCGTTTTCATCACTCTCAATCTCAGCTTCTTCAAGTAAAATTTCTGCGACGGATCGTCCTGCTCAATAATGATATTTTCATCAAGAATTCCAAGTATCTGACCAATTGTATGGTCAAGTTCAACTTCGTCCCCTGATAAATTGTCATCTGCCGAGGACTCGGCATTTGACGGAATTTCAGCCAGCAAGTCATTTATTTCTCTATCAGCCACTGCTTCTAGCTCCACAGAAGACCATTTTTTTAGAGGCCCACATAATATGTTCCCGGTGGTTATTACACGTAACCACGTCTTATCACAAGATATAAAATGAAGTGAAATTTAAAAAATTGACAGTCACGATGTATAATATGAAACTATACAGTATTTGCGTGCCATTTAAACCAACTCCCATTTTTTTTAACTTCATAAACAAAAACGAATTGTCTGGCACTAATCACTCGAATGTAGGCAGAACACTGAAATACATGCAACTTATAACGTGGAAATGAAGTCTAAAATCAAATGTTCCCAATAGATTGCACCATTAGCATTATATTTAAGCAGTGGCAATGGCATATAACCAGTAGGAGTCAGCTGATAAATTATTAGATTGGTGTGGCCAGTGGGACACAAACGGTTAAGAAAAGAGCCAATATCCTGACCGATTAAGCGCGTGGAAAAGAACACTAAAAGAGTGCAAAGATATTATTCAGCATATATGAAGCCTGAAAGTCCCCAACCCGGTCCTTCCACGAGTTCTAGGGGGACCCAAGACTCATAAGCAAGGCAACGAGATGCGAAAAGCAAAAGCAGACAGCAGTCCCCTACACACAACATTGTAAAGTGGCTCATCGAAGAATTAGAAAAAATAGGGAGCATTTACGGGCATAGATCAATTAAAACTCCCAGGAATTACTTAAGAAACTGCAGATGTTACGATAGGAATTTCTCTAACGGTTAGAAAACATTATTGATCCACTACAACTGAACTGTTCATATATAAAAGAAAATACAACAGTGAAAAGAACAGCCATTTACAAGGTTTCATAGAAAATGTAACAGTGGAAACAACAACCTTGTACAAGTTTTTATTGAAAAAATAACAGTGGAATAGTGTTCCAATACAACAACCTTATTGCGAAACACTGATCGTAAATATCCAAAATATCTACCAGAACTAAAATAAGGTTGATGCACATTAAGAATAGATGTCACTGGCAACGGCAAAGAGGTTGAAATTAATTCAAAAAAATAATTATATATGCATATAAACAACGAAGCAGACAAAGAAAATTGAAGCGACTATCATTCGTTGCTTCATATGGTTGGCTTCGCCCACACAGCCTGTTTGAAAACCAGTTGGCCTTGCACCTAGTTTAGTCTAGTCGGCCTTGTGCCTAGGCAGATTTTATCGAACTTCTCTGATGGTTGACTTTGCCTTGCAGATTGTTTGAAAACCAGTTGGCCTTGGGCCTGGTTAGGTGTATTTGGCTTAAGTGCCCAGACCCGTTTCTTCCTGGTTACCGCATATCTATGTGCTCTGGTTGGCTATTCGCCTAGAGCCCTCGGATGCTCCGAAGACCAAGTTTGGCAGAGGCCATTGAGGCGGACCCCCCAGCCGGCCCCAAACCAATCAGCATAGCTGAATATCGGGCCCGGCAAAAGAAGCCGATCGACACCAAGGTGGTAGAGGGTAAACCACCTACATTGCGTAGTGGCTGGCAAGTGCAGTAACGACAGGGCACCTGCGAAGCAAAACCAATCGCCAAGGTCACAACAACTGCAGTGGAGTGCGAGAAGTTCCGGCGCCTAGTCAGCGAACTGCGGCGGGAGTACCGGAGTCGAAAGGAGCTTCAGCAACAGACCGGGAAGGCCAAGGCGTCCCAACCAACGGAGCAGCAATCCTAGAAAAGCAGAACGCCAACAGACTCCTAGAACCTCGCAGTCCAATAGTTATTAAATTGAAATGTAGTGAAATAAATTGTCAACATAATACAAATAACATTTAATTAAAAATGATTACAGCAACAAATTCCCAATCTTTAACTGAAGATCAAAGAAAAACCCGAGTAGGGAATAGATAAAGGTGACTGAGTTAGAGTGAAGAATAAGGTTTTATGGCTCGAATAATAGGGCCATAAAAATAAGAATATAACACAGAGTAATATCGCTATCAACAACGTCAAAAATATGATATTCTTATACGTAGAAGCACTGTTCCCGAGTACACCGATTAAAATGGCACTGTATGAACGAGAACACTGCATCACAAGGGATGATAAAGCGGTGAAATAGTGGAAAAAGGCAAAAAAGTATGCAAAACTTGCAGCGCTGCGCACACAAGAGAACTACTTCTGGTCCCGATACGTGGACGGCAACATTGCAATCGTGAAAATCGAATAAACGTTAAACAAAATGAATAAAATCAATATAAGTATCCAATTCAGCATGGAAAAAGAAGAAGATGCTAAGATCCCGTTCCTGGACTAACGAATCACTAACGAAAATGGAGGAATTGCATTTGACCATAAGTCAACGACAACACAGAGAACAATACCAGCTTTGTCTAGCCATAACCTACAAAGTAAATTAGCAACGTTCCACCATATCGTAAATCGCCTCATCATAGAACCAGTGAATGAGCAGATATACGACAAGAGATTACGGCATATCATACAAACGACGGAGACCAATGGTTAGAACCAAAGACATATAAATAAATGCACGAGCAACGAAAATCGGTGTACTCGTCCATGTGGGAAGCAAATTTAACACATAAATAAGTTATAAATAACTTACGCTATCGAAACTATATGATTCCCTCTGCTTCTCCTTCCCCTTTGTTTCCAGACATGTTTTTCTTTTCTCTCTTCAGAGGAATCACTTCCCCCACTGACACCCGCCCACACATGATCGCGCCTTGGTTATCATTCGTAGAACAGTTTGAGTACAACACAACAAACGTTCTCACAGAAAACTCGAACGTCAAAGCTGATGAAATTCGTAGAGGTGAGGAAACGGCGAGAAAACGCATGTGTCAAAGCCGTAGGAAAATTCGCGTTTTTAATAAAAATAGAGAACTAAAGTGCCGATTTCGTACACGCGATCTTCAAAATTAAAAACTTTATAAACGTGGACGTTTTTCGGAGTGAATCAAGTGCAAAAACATATCACTTCAAACCTCAATTTCACACAACTTTAGTGAAGGTTACTAATTGCTTTGGCTCTCGCGACCGGTTGCGGATCCAGTACTCTCTATATCTATGGTGAGAACATAAACATGATACAACAAATGACTAGCAAAAAATTAACAGCGATAACAGTTTCAGCAGCATTTTACAGAATCAAAAAAAAAATATTTCCGTTGTAGAAATTTCTCTCCACAATTTCAGTAGCTATAGACACAAAACTTAATGTGATGTGTGTAAACAGTGCTTAGATTGAAGTACAAGTAAAACAGAATTTTCTTTAAACCGTTTATTTTATAATACATACATATATATTTCATTTGCATTGCTTCGAAGTGTTTTTGAATTGTTGCATCAGTTGTGTAGCAAAAGTTTCTGCATATCATAAAGTGAGTACAAAACCCCCCTAACATGAGGATACTTCCGTCTGCTGGAGTTGTACATATTATTTTATTTCTAGTTTCTAGGATAAACTCCAAATATCAGAGTGTTGCAAGTGCATTGAATCAAAGCACTTATGTTAAGTATGTAAATTCTTGAAGTCACTTTTTACACGTTTCGTAGTGTTTTAAATTTTCAAACAGATTAAAATGCTTTGTTTCAATTCATCAATAAAACAAGAGTTAATATATGCTTTCACCCAGGTTAGGGCTTGAACTTGGATTCTCAGATTACAAGTCCCAAGCCTTTACATTTGGTCTACATGATGTTAAAGTTAAAAAAATGCCTTATTTAACGATTATCATATATACATTGCAATCTTAAATATAAACCTAAAGCTAAAGTTATTCTATAATAATTCTACTTAGTCCAACGGCCTCCAGGTCACTCAAGATGTTAATAATTTCTCTCATTTTTGAATCATATACATAAAATTCATATAATCGGATACTGTCTTGGTAAATTATGTTGTTAGGAAAACCCGCAGACAAAAAACAACATATTTTCTATACTTATACTAGCCTTAAACCTAAGCAAGACTTAGCTATTCCTAGCCTAACTTATAAACTAATATGTTCAGGTACGTTATCCATTATGTATATACACGTTCCCACACATCCATATGTACAGACATACACCTACGTGTGCATATATATATATTTTATTTTTAGGAAAGTTTAGAATCTTATTCTGAATTACAGTCTTTTAATTTAGAAAATCATACGCTTGCTAGGTTTTCATTGCAGTGAGGTCGTATTATTTTCGGTGCTAACTAGTCACCGTCCACCCACCAATAGAATGACTTATTCCTCTCATCCCTATCAATATCATCATACTTTGACGTGGAGCCCCCTCGCTCAGATTCGCGACATATGTAAGCGTTTTGTCAGTATTCCTTCTGTAAACGTGGTATATCATAGGAAGACCTTCTGGGTTCAGAATAAATCCTTTCTTGTCTAGGTATATGAAAACTTCTGGTGGAATGAATTCAGTGGCAGGAGCTTTCTCCCAATAGAAAATAGTCGGGTAGAAAGGCTGGGAAATCCAAGGGTTTTCCCCACCAAGAGCGGAGTAGTTCTAGTAGTTCTGACGAGAAAAATGTCAATTCTAGGTATCTGTGCAATATCATATATCTCCTCGTTTGAAACGTGGTGAACATATCCCATCTCAGCCTTCCTATATACTCCCGTATATGCTCGAAAACACCTCCGTTCGAAGACCCTTAACTTTTCCATCATACTCCCGCTTTGGTTAAACCAGATAGGACATCCATATAGCAAGACTGGTCTAACCAAAGTCTTGTAGCAAATCAACTTGACCTCAGGATCAAGATGCTTTGAGAAGAAGAGCCTTCGAAGCGCATTCCGTATATGTTGTGTATAGTATACGTTCTGGTCAAGGTTCACTCCTAATATCTGACGTAAGTCTTGCGAGGAACTCGTTCTGAGCTATTTCTTCCTACTTTAAGTCTCGATTGGCCTTTTTCAGGGTGGGTCGAAACAAGATTGTTTCACACTTCTGCACGTTGATCTGCATTCTCCAGGTGCTCATGTAGAATTGGATATCATTCAATATATTTTGAAGTTCATTTTGCACATTTGAGGCTTTTTTATCTGCCGTGTAAACTATGAGATCGTCGGCGAATGTAACTAGCGATCTTTTTGGAGAATTTTTAAAGCCAAAACTATTGAGTAGTGTGCTGATGTAGATCACAAAAAGCGTCGGCGCAGTGACCGTTCCCTGTTGGAGGCCATTCAAGACTTTGTAATCATGGTTTGAAGAAACACTTCCATCCGTAACGATAAACGTTTTGCCGTACAGCATACTCCATAAAGTGCGTATTAGATGTTCAGGAAAATCCATCTTTAACAACCTGTATATAAGTCCGTTGAGCCAGATCGTGTCAAATGCCTTTTCCATATCAACAAGACAAGCTCTGGTGCAATTTGCGCTATTGAGATGCCAACACATATCCGAAGTTACCTTCGTTATTGCGTGGACGGTTGAATGTCCAGCGCGGAACCCGAACTGAGCATTTGGCATTAGATCGTTCCTCCGCAGATGCCCATTGAGAGCCCAGTTAATCACCATCTCAAACACTTTGCTGGCATTTGGCAGCAAACTGATTCAACGGTACTTTCTCGAACTGGAAGAATCCTTGCCTCTCTTTGCGATTGGAAATACTTTGGCTTTTTCTAACCTTCTGGAAAATATGAGTTGTTCAGCATGTTATTGAACACTTCAGGCATATGTCGTAGCATAATGTTAGGAATCCCATCGATACCAGATGACTTCTGGATATTAATTCGTCTGAATATGTCAACTAGATCTTCATATGAGACGAAATAATCGCCTAGTTGTTCATCAGTTATAAGGTGTGCCGTAAGCTTATCATTGAATTGGAGAAGGGGCTGGCCATTCAAGCTTTCTTGAAAACGATGGACTGTTCTTTTCACAATTTCTGTAAATCGTTCTCGCCCAACATTTTGTTTTGGTCTATGTATACATTCAAATTGAGTCCCAATAATTTGAAGCTTCTGCATTTCATCAGTTACTACACGTTTCCCCTGCTCGCCAGGAACCATTAGGCCTACGTCGATTCCGAATTCAACCAGGTGAGACACTTCGCTGCCTTCAATCTTTAAGGCTGGCACTTCTACTCGAGTCTTCTTGTTTACTTACGAGAACATTATATCCGCATCCTGTGAAGAGATGCTCTTTATTTTATCCGTCCACTGCCTTTTGACCTTGTTCCTGAAGCTCTGTCGAATAAGATTTCGGATATTCCTAAGGATCGATTTCGTCAAGTTCAGTGTAGGATGATTATGGTCCTGCAGTCGCCGATAAATATTGTTGATACGGGTTGAGAGGGAGTTTTTCAGCCGTTTTAATCGTTTGTTATTTGGCGTATCATATTCTTCCATGTTGTTTTTGGGTTTTGTTTTGGGAACAAATCGATCCTTCGTGTCTAGCGTCAGAGATTCCAACCTTGAAAGATAAAAATCTATCTCGTCATTGGTTAAATTTCTGTCGCTAGGCGCCATAGTTTCACCATCTGAAGTACTCAAAAGAGGGCATCGCTTTGAGCGCTCCCATCTCTGGTCTACACGATGACTCACTTTGATGTGGTCAAATATGTGCAATAGTTAAAAGTGCCTTAAGTGCTTTAAAGCTTTTTCACTGAATATTTATAATGTGTTATGAAAATTAAACATCTTAAATGCTTTGCAACAAAGCACTAAAACATTTTAATCCAATTGTAAGAGTTTAAGCAACTTAATATAGATCTTGGACATTGGAAATGAATATAACAAGTTTAAAGTGACTTGAAACAACGTTTGAATCAATGTAATACACTTAAGTGCATTTAAACAACAACTTAGATTTGAAGTGTAGACAGGAGTGTTTCATTTCTTCAAAGTAGAGTGAATTTCTCAAAAGTCGGAGTACTATCAATTTATTTGTGATTGGTTTACATGTGCTTAATAAATATACCTACCCTATCAGCTTTCTAATTTATACAAAAATTATGTTTTCTTTTTGTTCTTTATAAATTGAAATGAAATAAATTCATCTAGCGAAGTAAAACATTCAACTCCACCGTAGACGGTCCCAAACCCATTTTAATAGGGGAGGAGGGAACCCCTTGCTTCCCCAACCTATTGCTTCCGTGATTCCTCATGCCAAACACCCCAATTAAATGATAGCAAATGCTCTTAGGAAAGCACATTGGGTTTACTGCTTCCCCAATAATAGGACGTTAAATGCTGAGAAATGCTAATAACTGTAAATACATCTACAACTCTGCTACTAAATCCTACTTACACATCCTTTGTCGGGACGTAAGAGGGTGAAGGCGAATCTTTCGCGCCAGATAACGGAATCGACTATCTAACCATGCCGCCGGTCCCTGGAAAACCTTAAAATGTTTCGAACCTGCAGATGGGCCTCGGAATGGATTGGAGTCACAGTAACTACCTGGCAAACGAAAAAGGACTTTGGCATTGGATCCTTGAATTTCAAATCACTCAACCACCTTGGCATTGTTAAGGGCCTTTTACAACAGGCCAGTCAATATAAATTAAAAATACTGGCAATCCAAGAAACGAACTTGACTGGAAACGACATTCAAGACATGAGATCGCACATAATATTCAAAAGTGAAAAGCCTACTAGAAAACGAGAATTTGAGGTGACCTTCATTGTGGATAGGGATTTCAAGGCAATAAACAGACGGTTATGTTCGATCCGTATCAAAACGAAATTTTTCAACAACTGATGAAGGATCCATGCTCCGACCGAAGAAAAAGCCGAAGAAACGAAGGAAACGTTCTACAATCATCTGGAAAGACTAGTCGACTCGATGCTACAAACCGCACAAAAATAATTCTGGGTGGTTTCAACGGTAAGGTTGGCAATGAGCTATCTTATCGGGGAATGACTCGAGGATATAGCCCCCACAATGAAAGAAATAAGAACGGCCAGTGCCTGATTGACTTGGCATGTAGCAGAAATCTAGTCATACGTTCGACTTACTTCCTACATCGACGCATTCATAAAATGATCTGGGTATCACCGGATAGCAACAAACAAAATCAGATCGACTATGTTGTGATCCAACAACGATGCGCCTCGAGTATACTTGAAGTCCGTACATATCGAGGAGCCAATTGTGACTCAGATCATTACTTGATTAAATTAACCTATCGAAGTCGTATGTCAAAGGCATACTCAGCGAAGACCAGCCCGATACAAAAACGAAGAGTAGTACCAATCAATTACAGGGTGCGTACGGTATTTGAGGACAACTTGAGAGTAAAATTAGTTAGCTTGTATTTTTAACAAAAATAAATGAAATTTCAGGAACTTTTTATGCAACGTTAAATTAATATATAGCTATATTATTATTCAATAAAATCGCCATTAGCAGCAATAACCTCTTCGATCCGAGTCCGGAAACGATTACATGTCCAAATCAAATGCTTCTTGTTCATATTGACTATATAGGCATTAATAGCAGTCTTCAGCAAAGAAGTGGTATTATCAAGACGCTTATTGGTCTCACGCTTAACTACGCCCCATACGTAATTATCTAAAGGATTAAGGTCTTGGGAGCTAGGTGACCATAGGTTCGGTGCTATGTGGTCATGAAAATTTTCAGCAATCCAATCTTTGGTCGCCATCGCTTTATGTGTTGAAAAATATATGGTCTGCCTCCGCTTACATTGTCTATCCAGAGTTTCACTACCGTCTCCAAAACCTCGATGTATGCAGCAGAGTTCACTCAAAGTCCTTAAGTAAAAAAGTGTGGTGGCATAACATGTCCTTCCCTGCTGACAACACCTAAAACCATAACAGTGGCTAGAAATTTTGTGTGCATAGCAATAAAAACCTCCGTAGGATTTGAATATAGCCATCTGTCATTTCTGCGATTGGTCTTTTGATCTTGGTCAGCATTTTTTTCGTCGAAAAAAAACCATAACATTTTGGCGTGTTCGTTCCGACATGAACTGTCCTCTACGCATCACGTAAGACTTATACCGAACGTCCTTGTGGACAACTCTACGAATAAGGCGCTCAGAAACATGAAGCTCACTCGCAAGGACTTTCATTGATTTTGAAGGGTCGTTGTCTATGATCGCTTGCACTTGCTCTAAAAATTTTGCAGGTCGGAAAGTGTCAGAACGTTGTTCGTGCTTTTTGCGTTTTACAACCGATTCTGTGTCGCCTCCTGATGCTTCCAATTCACGGCGAACCTTATGCACGAATGAACGAGCGTAATTAAAAAAATTAGAGATTTCTTAATCTGTATGGTTCGCACATATATCGACGATGACAGCATGTCTCTTCATTTCTTGAGTGATGTTGTAGTCCGTCATTTCTTATCTGAAACGAAAACAAATATAAACAAGTTGGGTAAACAGGCCTACGCTCATGTCAGAAGGGTTTTGTATTCAATTTTCAAAATGCAGTCACCAGATTGAATAAAGTCAAGAAACATGTCAATGACGATTTTATTGGAGAAACTATGAAATTCGAAGATCATACTATTATTAACAAAGTTGAAAGAATTTACACTTCTGAGGTTTTTTTTTATTGTTATACTCATAAATATCTCCCTTGATAATTATTTCAGATGCCCATTCGCGAGGGAGGAAACACATTTTTCATGTATTTCCCCCCTGTGCCCCCACTGAAGCAAAAACTGACAGTTTAAGAACTGTTTTGAAAAGCTCCCATGAAAACCTTCATTTCATACTCATATCGGCTACGTTTGATGAATTTTTTTTCAGGGGCCACCCTCCTGTACTGTTATCATCGATTAATAGCCAATTTTTTCGAATCCTAGAGTTGTTACAAAGCTCTTTTGTTAGAAGCTCCCTCCCGCCTCCTTGACTTGTTTCACTTATGAGTATTAATTGTAGGTACTCAGCTTCAGTCATTCATTAAATTGAATCAAGTGTTCAAAGCATTCACCTTAAACGTTGAAGTTGGGAAAAAATAACTCAACATTATTCAATCTTCGCATTTAAAACAGCCACTATTTTGTTTTACGATTACTGATACCACTAGCTGAACTGATTCTCAAAGTTATTCATGGCACCTATCATTCCCGAAATTTTCATGCAAATCCTAGCAAAACTGTAGTGTCTGAGTCGGTAAAAAGCGCATGTTGTTCCAAATGTTGCCATAGTAATACATGCAGCGCATATTGTTCCATAGTAATACAGGAAAATTCAAACCGCTATAACTTCGCTAAATATGATGCAATCTTTATGAAACTTGCAGGGTTGATCAATCTTATAAATAGACATCTGTGTATTGAATTTCATTGAATTTAAGGGTACCGTTAAGATTTTATTCAAGAAAACATAAAATCGATAAATCATACTATTACTAACAAAGTTGAGTGAATTGCGACTTTTCACGTGTTTGTTGTTGTTGTACTCATCAAGGCCTACATTCTTGATTTTTTTCAGATTTTTCGGATGGAAGGTGTCCAATCGCGAGGGGGGGGACACAAATTTTTCGTGTATTTCCCCTCCCTGTGCGCCCCTCGAAGCGAACTTTGCCAAACTAACCTGTTTTGAAAAGTTCTCATCAAGACCTTTCATTTGAT
The DNA here is from genome assembly GCA_963969285.1 of Odontomyia ornata. Lineage (NCBI taxonomy): Eukaryota > Metazoa > Arthropoda > Insecta > Diptera > Stratiomyidae > Odontomyia > Odontomyia ornata. The sequence goes on from OZ017738.1 coordinate 142,679,000, forward strand.
ACCCATATCGGCTACCTTCAATGAAATTTTTTTTTCGGGGTCACACCCCTACATGGGGAGACCCCCCCTTAAATACCTTATAAAATTTTTTAGTAGTTGAACTTTGAAGAGATCACCACTTTACACCTACATACAAAATTTGATGCTTCTAGCTAAGTAGTTTCCGAGAAAAACTGCTGTGACACACGGACGGACGGACGGACAGGCAGACAGACGGACAGACGGACAGACAGGACGCGATTTTAGAAGGGTTTTGTAAAATTATTTTACAAAACCCTAAAAAATCGCGAAGCTCTAGTCACATTTATGCATGTCCTCAAATACCGTACGCACCTTGTATATTCCCTATCCACAAAAAAGATGGCAAGCTACAGTGCGAAAATTATAGAGGCATATCACTACTTTGTACGGCGTACAAAATATTTTCAAAGATCTTAGAAAATGAAATTGGATCATATGCCAACAGTATTATTGGGGAGTATCAAGGTGGTTTTATATCAGGTATGTTGACAGTAGACCAATTGTTCACTGTCAAGCAGGTACTTGAAAAATGCTGGGAGGTCAACATTTTTTTCGTTTACTTTAAGCAAGCATACGATAGTATCGATCGTAATGTAATGTACCAAATAATGCTTTTCTTTGGCGTCCCAGCCAAATCGGTCCATCTTACCAAAATGACAAAGACGTCGAGGATCTCCCAAGTCCACATCAATAACCAACTCACTGATACCTTTGACACAAATATCAGACTAAAGCAGGGAGAAGGGCTGGCCCCATTGCTATTCAATTTGGCGCTGGAGTATGTCATAAGGAGGCTACCTGTCGACACACGAGGTACATGACTATACCAATGGAGCCAAGTAGTAGCCTATGCGGACGACATAAACATTTTGTCACGGTCATTAAGAAGTGCCAAAGAACTCTTCCTGAAACTCAACAGCGAAGAAAAACTAGTAGCGCTACAAATCAATGTAAGCAATGAAGCTCATGACGCAGTCGTGGAAAATATCTCAAATACACAAAATATCATACTTTGCGAATACAGTATCGAAAATCTTAGCAAATTTGTTTATTTAGGCGCCAAAATAACGAAAACAGGCAATGAAAGAGACGAAATACGTCGAAGAAGACAGCTCGCAAATAAAATATTTTTTTTCCGGTTTGGTGATCTTGACTTTGAGCCATGGGTCCTGAGGCAAATAACCGGAGCGAAGCTAGACGGGGATCAATGGCGAATTCGATACAACCATGAGCTGCATGAAATTTTTGTCGAGCCGGAGGTCTCAGCGATTGTAAGACTGCCAAAGCTGCAATGGGCTAGCCACATAAATCGTACGGATGAACAACGGATACCCAAAAAGGTATTCGTTGGGAAAACTGAAGACCGGAGATCTGTGGGGAAACTGAGGAACCGCTGGTCTGACTCGATCGACGAAGACAGTTCACCGCTGCTCGGATTTCGAAATTGGAGGGCGCAGTCAATGGACCAAGACAGTTGGAGGCACTATTTGCAGAAAGCGAAGGCTGAGAGGGGCTGTAGTGCTAAAAAAAGAAGAAGAAGAAGTAAAATATTCTTCGAATAGACAAATTGCCATGTGAAGAATTAGCTTCACCTACCTGGCTGATTTTGTAGTAGGTTTCAATTTTTCCTTAGTAGCCGTGCTAAAAGCGTAGTAAATCTACTCCGATTGGAGTAGAACGGAATTACTACTAGGCAGTATGTATGATTACATGCAAGTGTACTCGTAACTATTTATTGTTAATATTAAGATATTTTCAAGTGAAATTTTTTTCTTATTTGTTAGTTTTGAAACGAAAATTAAAATTCAATAGTATTTTTCTAAATTTTTATTTTCAGTTACAGAAATCAAGTAAAGGATTTATATTTGGTGCGCGTAGTTTGAAGAAGGTTTTTTGGTTTGGCCAGTTTCGTTCGTGTCGGAAACCCAGAACAAAGCCCAAGCCACAAATTGTCACACAAAATACAACAACAAATACCAAGAATAATTTGAACGCTCAAACTGCTACAAGTGGATCAGATATGTCAGAAGCGAGGAATGAACATGCGTTAAATGCAATCAATCGAAATAGTTCCAGCGGGTGAGTGACTTTAAGCTGTTTCGCTAATGCTAATAGTTTTCGTTTATAAATCATATTTTTGGCGGTGTCTGGAACTTGTTCAAAAAAGTGCTTGGATTCATGTATCAATAATTTTGAAAATTCATTTCATATTCGAAGGCCGCCTAAAAGTGATTTTTGATATTTTTGCAAAATATTTCACTCAATAAGCAAAAACAACTTTGGGCAGATATTTTACAATCTTTTCAGTCAAATTTGACCGTATTTTTTATTTAGATCAGTCTGAAATCTACTTAAATTTCACACAGTAAATCTAAAGGTATAATGAGCTTTATTTTTCACCAAATTAACCCAATGAAGAGACATTCTATCGCCCGAAAATATTGCTTCATGTGTAATAAAGAACAAAACGAAACGTTGAAAAATGTTAATATGCTCATCAGTACCTATCTTAATATCGTTACAGCTACGTCTCATGTTCCGAATGCAGTTACGACTCTGAAGCTTGCACCTGTACATCTGCGGAACGGTGCTATTGCAGTTTAGGTGCCGATCATGATCGTGTCAATGAGAAATTATCGAAAACCGGTGCCCGCGATTCGCTTGCATCTTGCAAATCCGAAGATAAATGCTATTGTTCGCTTGGCGAAACCAACGAGGAAAGCTTCGAAACAACTTCTTGCGATACCGACAGTTGCGTGAGTACAAGCAAGTGCTATTGCAAACGTTCTCAGAAGAATACCAAAAGCCAAGATACTGCTCGTCGCAAGAAAGACCGTAAACCAAAGGATGACAAACTTGCCTTAGACTATGAGCTCTTCACAGTAGGAGGCGGCAGTACGACTAACAGTCGACCAGTTAAGGCTCATGAAGCGTTAAGCGTGAAGAAAAGTGTCGAAGTCGCGGCCGAGCTAGCGGATGTGAAGCTCAGTCAGACCACGGATATCAAAAGTTTGACTGCTGGAACCCTGATTGAAAATAAGACAAACTCAAAACGAAGAACTGCTTCGAAGAAGGGATCCCAAAGATCGTCCCATAGATCATCGAGCACGAGTGATATCATATCCAAGCTTAATGCGATTGAGAAAGAGACCAGCAGAAAGGGCACCATTAAAAGCTCTAATCACGATAACAACTACCAATCCATGAGACCAGTCAGCAGATCTTTAGAAGATACTCTTGGGTACCTTCCATGATGGCCAGGATTGCAATCAGCTTAATTTTGGAATCTTTGGCATAATATCCTGGTGCTACGTATGAGTGCAAAGACTTCTTCATTACCTCCAATCTCACGGTGCAATAGCTGTGAAAGTAGTTCGGTTAGTTCCAGTAGTAGCGCAATGTATCTATAGGTCCGAACAATCTATTTTGCAACTCAGCTGTGTTTATCGATTCGATCACATTCTCTGTATATACGAGTATGAGCATATGAATGAAACGACGGTTTCGAACATCAGTTATAGTTGCAACACTACTTTTGCACAAATGAATCCAAATGGATGAACAAAGCAATCCTCCGGGCTCCCAACTATCGTTCATTGGATGACCGTGGAACTGGTTGCACTACTCTGTAATCATTGTGATCGGCATTCACCAAGCCATTTGAGAAAATAATCGGTATATGATTTGAAAAGAAATTTCAGATGATTATATACCTGATATGCGATGAAAGCAAATCATAAGAAACCCCGCAATTAAAAACAAGCAATCTTTATCAGATCGTCATCGTAATATGTTCAGATACTTATCAATTTCTCACGGACGCCAAATCGACGATTTAAGTCCATTGAAATATCATTTGGACCAGCCACAATGCAAAGCGAAGATAAATATACATACATGTACATATCATAAGCTCTTAACTATATTATAATCAACTCTGTTGGTAAACTGAAAATAATATTTTATTTTCTCAGACTTAAATATTTGTTGCGTTAAGACTCACCCAAAAGACGTGATTCCGCGAAGATGATCTTATCGAAGAATTCACTCAATTTATGTCGCATGAATTGGGCAATGTAAATATCTGCTCTTTCAATAGAGTTGGACTATTTTCATGACAATTCTTCCATAAGCCAATTAACTGGTGCGCTAATCACTCTTGGTCGGCTCATGCAAAATACGCAATCGATTTTTAACTCGCCGAATAAGCAATTTTAAGTAGACTCGTCTCACGCAAATATAGTCTAGGTGATGGTAAATTATCGAATTAATGAATTTTAAACGGGATTTCGGGACCAACGCAAATACAGGTCCTATTAAACTTACACTCTGCATAGAGATAGACGCAGAATTTTCTATTATTGATCCGCGTTATTGTAGGCTAAATAAAATTTTATTCTCGATAAACGATTTAAATAAGTTTCTTCCTAGTACTCCAAATAAATGATTATCCTAGTTATACAATGTGCAATCTTTTCCGCTGTAATCTAGAAGCATGTTATGTGTGATAGTGAAAATGTATAAAGCCCTTGGAAATTAATTTTGAACTTAACAATTTTACAAAGGATAATAAAGTTTGCAATATTATATGGAAACATGCCATTCCTAGGATATTATCTGTTGAACTCAAATTGTATATTATTATATATAGAATAGCTCTAGAAATATTTTATGAATAAATCGGGATCAATGCGCAATATATACTCCGTGTGCAATATTCGCCCAAAAAATTTAAAAAATTTGCAACATGTATTTATATCGTCTAAAAGATGAAATAAATGATTAAAACAAAGGTGGTTTTTAATTAACATTAAATTTGAGTTGTATCTCCGTTTCTGTGCTCCGTAAAAAATAATTAGTTCCTTCATTAAAATAAATAAGATTGTTATTTTTCAAATTTAATCTAAAACAGTGACATTAATTTATTAAATTACCACAATTTGATATGGATAGTGTGTTTGTCTATTTAAATGAAAGTATTGGGGACAGGAAATATTGTTTTAACGCTTGCTATAAGATAAAATTGAAAAGTAACAGTAACTGCACATATGCGAATCTATAACTGTGGCCCATAATTTTGACCTAATCTTGTGAAAATGCAGTGTAATCGTAATCGATTGACGATGAATTATTTATTTTGTAGTAGTCGAGCAAACGCCTAAGCAAACTGCTCGAAAACTACCATAATGCTGATCCAAATTTCAATTGTAAATCAAAAAAAAAATAATCATTTAAATTTGCAATTGAAATCTGGATACGGCAACCTACTTAACAACGGAGCTTTTCCACGAATTGCACTTCCGCAATGCAATTGAAAGTGGATGGAAGGCTCGTCAATTGCCATTGTGAGGAGTCCCGCAAGACGACGACGGATAACAAGGGAGTCTGTTATGAATCGTCAAAGCGAACATGTCGCGATGCCCAAGTGGCATCTGTCTTTTCTACTACTTGGCGAAACCACTACGGGGAGTTGAGAAGGAACCTCCGTGGGAGATGACGAATCGTGCGTGCGATACTAGTGCAGATATTTTTGTTGAAAATCGAAAAAAAATGATTTTTACAGAACTCTTGATTTGTCGTCGCGGAAAATGGAGTATTTGGCGCGTAGAATTTGGAGTTTCCTTCGTAATTTGCTTGCTTGCAAGGATTAGAAATTTATAGTGACGCGAACGAAGCGAGAGCGGTTCGTGTCACGTGCATGGTGCGGAGAAGGGCAAGTGTAAGTTGAAAATACGTGAATTAAGAAATCAAATTAGACCTGAGTTGTGCCAGCGCCACCATTTGTGGGATTGCTCGTTGCGCAGCGATCATCACAAGTTTGGTCAAACGTTCGTCTGAGAATATTTCTTACGCGAGTGGAGTTCCAACTCTCACTGCTTTTGTAAACTGGAAATCAAAAAGCGTCATAAAACTACGGATGCTTACGCAAAGATTTGAGACGGAGGTGAAAACGTGCAGATCATTAATGCAAATTGTGTGCTGATTTAATCGCGAAAAGTCTGCTTGATATCGCCACATAGCGGGGACGCCGCGGAAAAAGAGTTAGTGGAAAGTGGCTGCATTTCGTTTCTTAAGGAAACCTTTGAGCCTCTCAGAGTATGTCAGTTTGATAATTACCCTGAATATTATCCAATAAAAAAAATAATTTTGAAGTGCTCAATCTGTCTGTTTTTACCGCGAACTCGTGGCAAATGCTCTAGAAACCTGCTAACTTTGGGTATATTAACGATTCGTGAAAACTGCATGCCAAAAAATTTCAGTACGTGACCGGAATCTGATTTCCCCCATGCAAATGGCAGTATCGAAGCGGAAAAGTCTCACGTAGCAGTGAACCGTCTACCAATTTCCGTCCAACAGGCGTTGCGGCTGCAAGTTCTCACAATTTTCGGTGAAAATTATGAGGCTCCATTTTTATCGAATTGAATATTTTTCCCAATACGCGATTGGCAACATCGGGTGACAACTATTGCGACGAAAAGTTTTCTTTGCGTTGCGGTTGCTACGGACGACATTTTGAGAGTAAACCACGATGAGAGTGAATCTGATTTTGAATGAAAAAAAGATGCGGTTTCTCCATTCTTTGATGGAAAGCGAGTAAAAATCTTCCAGAATCAGTTAAAGAAGCGAATTCTCTTATGGTTTTCAAGAAAAGACTTAGGAACTATTTAATGAATAACGATTGAATCTCAGTGCAGAAACTTTCAACATAGCATCTTAGGTCAATTATTGATCCTATCTTCGAGATGCCTCGAGAAACACCTACTATTATTATAATATCAGTCCAGTAATTTCAACATAGCATCTTAGGGCATTGTTGACCCTATCGTCGAGATGCTTGAAGAGACAGCTATTCTTTTAACTCAGAGTTTTTTTTTACTGCGTCGAATTTATAATTTTTTTTTATCTCTGAGAGCTGATCACGATATGGACAAGACAAGATTAACCGGAGGACTTCACATATTTTTGTGTGCCCCCTTATACCGATGTGTCATACATTGCCTGGGTGGCACACCTGAGGAAACGACGAAATGTGAAGTGCAGATCGCACGAGCGTAGTGCGACGAAGAAAGTGTGATGGAGAGAGTGGAAGGGAATGGAGGTTTTAAAAAAAAAAAAAAAAAAAAAGGGATGTGAGCAAATATTGCTCTCAAAACCAAGAATTTTACACTTTGCTACGATTGGATATTCTGATTGAGTGCCAATTGTGTATTGTATTGTTGCATATCATCGAAATTTTAATTTATTACTGGTGTAGACCTTCAGCTTTCGAAAGTGCTTATGTTGTGCTTAGAGGTTTTTTTTCGTATCCCTTTTGTTGGCGGGACAATTGTCCACACAAGCCATGCCGGCTTTGTTAAACGTAGTAAGTAGCACAGCATAAGTTGATAGGCAAGCTTTTCCGTCAACTATTCAACATCACAACAAACTTAATTAAAGTGTGGACTACAAATATTCGGCTAGCGCATTTGATAAATATTTTCATCCTAGGTTGCATCCTTACGTGCATTGGTATCGGAGTTATTTAAAGTTCTATCACGATTCGACATAGTATAAATTGAAATGCATATGATTATTAACGTGAAATTTATCATTATGTGTCCATGAAGTTTTTGTCTTTTTTACATTTCACTCACATCATCAGCAGGCACCCGGCGAGGATGTAGGTGAGTACACCTGTTTGCTTTACTTTGCTTTAATTTGTTTATAAACAATATTGTTCATTATTTATACGATTGCATGCATCATTGAATATAATGAAAAATAATATAATATATTATATTGTGTAAAGGTTGAACTCAAAAATTTAGCGAGAAGGAGGCAGTAGTTTGATGAATTGCCATAAATAAACAAGATTGAATTAATTAGGATTTACATAGGACTTGGAATGGCTATTTTCAAATATTTTCGCAATAGCTTCGATTAATTCTGTAACGTAATTAAAACGAACGCAGCTAGTGGAAAATTGATAATACCTCCTCAATAATTGACTACACACATGTCAGCCTGCATAAACAGAAATTAGTTAAGCATGATAAAGAAAATCTGTGAGTAGAGAAGTACATTCGGTCTTTCTATTTCCCTGAACTCAACCGGGTATGGGAACCCGCAACGATGGCTGGCCTCTCCACTATACTAAGCTAGCCGTTTGGCGAGCTCCTCCCTTTTTGTGCATTACAGGGGCTCTTGCCCGGGTAGAGTGGCCTTCCGCTCACAAATTATATTGTATGAGTTTCTCACTTCAATAGGAAATATATGGCCACGTCTAAATTTGGATCTTGATCCGATTGGGAGGGTGCGAGGGGACATCACTTCCGCCTGGATGCCCCACTCTTATTTGTGGGCCATAAGTGTCGTCTTTCAGTCAACAATTTAATAACCCTTAGCAAGTTACCTCCTTCTCAACTTCGGTCGACAGTCCTTTAACCCTCGAAATTCGTGGACATGAATTTTTTTTGCAGTGGGTCCTTGTGCTGGAGAAAAGAACCCACCCCACAACACCGCAACGCTGGCTTGCCAGCGCATTCACGTGTCCTCAAAAAAAGCCAATTTCGACGGATACTACCATCCTCTTTCGCCGAGGCAGCAGATCATCGCTGCAATCCTTTACTCTTTTACTTGAACCATAAAAGCTTTTTACTTGAAGTCCTTCCTACTCATTTTTGCTGTTTTTGCATCCCTCACCTTGACTTTGCGCGCCGCCATTAACCGTTCACGTAATTAACTTTATGATGAGTTTTAAATATAGCCTACCAAATCGCGTGGCTTTTGACCACACGCTTAAACATTTCATCTGCAAATTGCACGGTGTCTGGGATTGGTATAATAGAGGAAGTGCAGCATACTCATATTTAGAGTACTGCAGCTAATTTAGAATAGTCGAATATATCCATAAATATACAAGTCATCTGCGTTCCATAAATATTTTGCTACCCAACGTCTATATGCACTATGGCAAAACCATTTATCTTCATTGTTGTATGCATGTGTGTAAAAACTGTTAGCGAGTTGATGTCGGTGCTTGAATAAAGTAAAACGTATAATCGAAGACCTTGGTGTTCGCGTTTTTGTTTAAACCTTGACTGTTGACCGTATCAGAAGTGGGATAATCCCTAGTTTTGCGAGTTGTTTTCTCAAAAACTAGGATAGTAATGCCAACGGGTGATCTGACGGAAGCGGAGCTACGCAAAAAACTTCGCGAAGCCAGTTTATGTGTGTCCGGCACGAAGGAAGAGCTTATTATGCGGTTGCGGAACCTTGAAGGCAAAGCAAGGGCCAACGAAGATGGCATGAAAGAAGTCGAGGTGCTGCGAGATGATGTAGGGGAATTGCAAAAGCAATTGATGACCCTATCACAACAGCTAGCTTCCGCCATCGGCACCATAAATTTGTTGAAACCGTAGTCAAATGTCCAGGGTGAAAAATGTCCGAAGATGGCAACCAGCGTGGCGTCGGCATCTAGGTCATACGTATACTCGTCAAGCATACCAACACACACCAAAGTGTATGCATGTAACGACGCTGCAGTTCCAGTTTCATCTGTGCTGTCTGCAACATTTCAGCAACATGCTGCAACGTGGAACACACTCGTTCTTGTCCCAAACAGACATCATATTTCCAATATAATTTCAATTGTTCCTGAATTTCACCCATGTCATGGTGACATGACGTCAGCACATTTCATCGATCGAGTCGAGCAATTTGAATGGGGTATGGATGGGAAGATCGTTTGCTACTCCTAGCTGTCAACGCGCAACATGTGTTTCGTACATGGATAAAATTCCACATGGTTTTTATGCAGATTTTCTGCTTCACATAAGTGCCGCCGATATGCATATGAAATTAATGAAGGCGAAAAAGTTTAAGACTGAATCGATGGTAGAGTACTATTTTCGAATACTTTCGTTGGAACGCCACGGTGGTGTCGACGACCAGTCATTAATCCACTATATGATTAACGGGCTGACGGACGATAATTTGCGTCGGATATTATCGGTCATGTGTTTTCCGCGATGTGCTGATCTGTTATAATCGTTTTCGGGCATTGACGCATGTGCTGTCGTTAACAGTAAGAAAAGTGTCATGAATTGTTCAGCCGGGGACAAAAACATTTCCGTGCAAAAAGTGATAACTCACGATAAAGGTGGCCCAGTATGTTTTAATTGTCGGGATCGGGGACACATTTCACGCGATTACCCAAAACCGCCGTGAAAAAGAACAATGACAATTCTGTAAACCCCATCAGTGAACCATCTGGTGATCTGGTTACGAAGACCATCACCGTGAACGATATACTGTTCGAAACGCTTATAAACTCGGGCAGTTGCCACTCATTTATAAAACGGAACATCATAGATCGTTGCATCGGTACAGTTAAGGCGTACAACAAGACGATGATAGGATTCGTCGGTGGACAGGTAGAGTGCCGCGAAACGAAAACATTAACTGTCACAATTGACGAGCAGCAATTTGTGTGTGACTTCATGATGATAGACAACCCAATCTCGGTGTATGACGTCATCATTGGTACCGATGTACTTTCACGTGGCCATATAGTGATTAACAAGGGCAAATGTTATGTAATTAATAATGCGTGTGAAAATATCAATGATACTTTGAGCTAGTTCGAAAAACAGCGAGTCGATGCGTTACTAAATGAATATCGTGGCTGTTTCCCGGAAAGGTTGAAGGACCTCGGAAAGTGTAGTGTTATGAAAATGAACATTGTTTTGACGTCAGACATTCCGGTAAATAAAAAACCGTACCGTGTTCCTATCCCTAAACAGAAAATAGTCGAAAGCATCTTGAACGAGCTACTGCAACTCGACATAATCCGCCCATCGAAGTCGCTGTATACTTCATCCATTGTCTTGTTGCGGAATCAGAATGGCGAAGACAGACTCTACGTGGACCTCCGTGAGCTAAACGTGGTCACCCAAAAAGTACCATGGTCCATGCCTGTGGTCGACAACATTTTGTCAACGCTGGTTGGGAAAAACTACTTCACCGTGCTTGACATAATGTCTGGTTATTACCAGTTGAAGATAGCGGAGGAGGCCAAACAGTACACGGTGTTCATAACTCACCACTTTGAATGCAATCGGGTGCCGTATGGGCTTCGAAATGCCCCGAGCAATTTTCAACGAATTTTGCCTCGGCTCATAGCATCGAGGAATGGCAAGGTGATAAGCGAGGTCATCATTCCATCTGAAACTGTCAAGCAGGGTCGAAGTACTTGAAAGAATTCCTAGAAGTCATAAAACGCTAAGGACTAACGTTGCGCAAGTCCAAGTGTTCATTTTTCCAGAATAACATACTGTGGAGTCCCGTGAAAATGAACTAACGGCTGAAGCAATCAGGCCTGGGAAGATAAAAACCGTGGCGGCGCAACAGTTCCCTAGTCCACAAAATGAGAATGAGGTCAGGTGTTTCCTTGGGACCTCCGGCTTCTTTAGGAAATTTATTCCGAATTATGCTATGTGTTTGTTTGGTGATTCCATGCAATCGAAATGACGATAACTCACTTGATTGAGATTTGATTTCCATGAAATTTTTAGGCATAAGGGTCGTATATCAGCCTACATAAATGTAAAACTTTAAGAACTTCAAGGGCACCGTTTCGATTTTCGGGGGAAAATGTAAAACTTACAAATCATACTAGTATTAACAGAGTTCAGTGAATTTTGATTTCGGAGGTATTTGTTGCCTTTAAACTCACAAAGACCCACCTCCATGGTTTTTTCAGATTTTCAGCTCAGAGGCATCCAATTGTTAGGGGACCGGACACAAATATTGTTTTTCAGATTCTAAGGCCTTTCACTTGATACTCTACACGAGTACATTTAATGAAAAAAATTGTTAAGGGCTCACCTGTTATAAAGAGGACACCTATCACGGGTAAACATTGAGATCCCATAGTGCTGCTCACCCCCAACACTACCATACGGGATTTCGTAAGAATTAAACCTACGCAATACCGAGCCCCACTTTATTAACTTTTTTTGATAACCTCATAATGTAACCAACAGCAAGTAAATTAAATTTTCATTCATAACATGACTGCTTGTTAGATTACGGAAAGAAAGCCACATAATATTTTTTGCCTTTTAACTTTATGTAATTAAACTTAAGTAGCTAGATCGCTTCCGATTCACACGCCACATTATGGACAACGCAAGCAGTAGCAAGCGCCGAAAGCATCAAGAACCAACGTGTGCTTGAAACGAAACGTAAATTCCCGGCACCACGACTAGGTCACACGGTAGTGGAAACTTTCATCATCCAACCAACATATTCTTCTTTCTTCTTTGTAGCCCTACAGCTCCTTTCGGGCCTTCGCTTAGAGATAGTTAGAGTATCTCATTGTCATGATCGAATGTATCGGCACTCCATAAGGTGATATGATCATTTTCATGCCTTGGGCTGTGTCCGTCCACCCAGCTGCGATACGTTCTGATTTTAAATCAGCACGTATCACAACTGAACAGGCTTATAAGTCCGTCCGAAGAACCAGTCGAACTAAATCTCGTTGATGCCAACGAGACTTGAACCAGAGACCTTCGCCTTACGGGCTTAGTGCTTTAACCACTAAGCCACGTGGACTACTAATCAACATATACGGCAGCATAAAACATATAACATCTCGAAGTAATCGGAATTTCGTCACAAACAAAATAACATGAAACGCTGGGAGGAAATCCGAATTTGAATCGTTGCTCCCCTCATGTGACAAGAGGTGTTTGTGATATACGCGATAATGAGCGGGCATTTACATTATTTCCTCAAATCTTCATACTGCCTGTGTTTTCATTGATTCTAATTTCCGACATAGACTCTGAATGAATTTTGATGCAGTATATAATACGACTGATTTAAATTCGAACCTGAGTGCTGTCGAAATTAACTGGGAAACGATTTTGAGTCCGGATCTAAACGTGTGGCTGTCGTCAAACCCGACATTCCTATCAGGTATTTAGCCACTGAGCTTTCGGCGAAGGACGCAAACTTAACGATCCCGCCGCAAACATTTTCACACCACGCAGATCCAGCAGAGATGCATATATGCCACCAAAGAGGAACGAGCCGAGTAACGAGGCGTAATGTAAATTAAAAGTAACAGCAACAAGAAAACGGAAGTGCTAAGGAGAAGGTGAAAGAAGTACTTCTAGCTCTAGAAGAATTGACTGTTAACTACGATCAAAAATCGCCAGGAGTCGAGACCAAAAACAAAGATATTGATACTATGAACGAGGAATTGCAACAAAAATAAGCCACATTGAATGTCGTTGCATCGGAGTTGCAACAATTGAATGATATGACAGCGCATCATAAGAAACGAATTTATGGAATGCTCTCAAATCGTTTACATGATCTGTCGAAAGTTGGACAAGCCTTATGCACGGATAGTATCAGTGAGATGGAAATGAATAAATCGGATCCACGTGGTAAGGTTGAAGAGGAATTCACTGCGGCTCGACTGTATAGTATTATAATTAATATAAATTGGAAGCTAAAAATATCGCACAAGATGTCAGAATCTGGAAGCGTTGCAAAGGGATCCAAATAAAAAGATTTCTGAATATGAAAAGGACTTAGGCGAATGCCGTTTGTTGAGCTCCCAACATGAAGCCAAAATAAAGTCATTGTAGGAATCAGTGCAAGAGTCCGAGAACAAGAAGCGAACTCTTGAAGAACAAATCAATGGGATTCAGGAAGAATGTGCGAAAGTGAAAACAGCTGAACATTTTTCAACAATTAATGCTCAAGCGTTACACGCAACGTTTGATATTAAATAGCTGAACTACGTGACGCCCACACAAAACAATTGGTAGAGATTCGTGATGAATTTTCAGCCAAACAAGAGGCTATGAATGAGCTTAAAAATATCAACCAAAAACTCACGTTGGCACACCAACAAGTGATCACCGATTACGCCAAGCTCAAACAAGAGGAAGCTGATAAATCCATTAAACTACACGAAAGAAACACAGGTACAACTGTTGAAACCCTTACTTCCTCTCCTAACTGGCTATCGACATCGTACCGAAGCATACTATTCACTTATTCGCACCAAATTTACCACGGAAATCTAAATGAAGAAAATCGCGACATTCCCGAGGAGAGGCTCGACGACCAAAATTAGTTAAAACTGATGGATAAATATACACACACGACACTCCACGCATCGGCACGGTGATTAAACTACCGGCGGGGACAAGAAAAACTAAGAAATATTAGTGCCGGCTCAAGGGAAAAAGGGGAAAGCGAGGATTATTGCGAAATCCTCAACTCGCGTCGTGATGTAAATAAACATTACTGACAGTTCGAACTGTCAGTCAAATGCATTCAGCGGGTAATACACTTAATTCGCACTAGGATCGCCACCAAGTGCAACTTTTTATGAGTGAAATCAAGCGAGGGAACTTGAACTTGAACAAACGAAAAAAACGTCAACCCGGAGGTTATTTAAGCCCGGGAAGATCGGCGTGCTTTCTTTTTCTCTTGTGAGTTTTTTTCGAGCAATTGGGGGAGGTATAACAGAACGTTTATCAGCGATAACATTTTTGGCGAGCAATTGAAGACACACCCTCGATTCCGGAACATTAAATTGGGGTTGAATCTTGGATACCAGAACATTAATTTGGGACGAGACAACTGTTCGGTGGTGAAAATCACGAAAACGGAAGAAAGTGGCCCCTTACTAGAGTAGGGAGTAAATGAAGTGGCTTTAATTTTATCTTATATTGGTCGAATTTTTAATAAAGTATAGAGTATTACTCAAGTCGAATAAAGATAATTGTAGATTTTTCTTTCCTCACTACCATCCGACATGACAACTTTCCTTTTCAGCTGTGAAGGGTGTGGCTCGGGAATTCCTAAGAAGACCTGAAGAGGTTAACTGAGGTGGTAATGCTCGGTGGGTGCAGTGAAATTTACTGTCGTTCTAGGTAATTTCGGTTGCCCTGTTGTGGAAAACTACGAGTTTTGTGTGGTGGTGAAATACCTTAACTCGTTCTACGTGGCAAGGTTTCTTTTTGAAGGTGATCTTCGCGACTAAGCGGCGGCGAGCCCCAAAACTCGTATTAGTGTTAATTTTGCTCCGGACGGTCATCTTCTCGTGCGGACGACCCCTTGGGAAGCTCAGAGAATTGAACGACTGGCTGTATTAACCGAGCAGTTGCACAATAAAACTGCTCGAAAACCTTCCTACCTCCTACTCGAAATTTTGTGGCAGATTGGAAAAAAAATATATAATTAATTCTATTTGTAATCCTAATTTTGTTGAACACTTTTTCTTATTATTTTTTTACTGTCATTTCATACTAATTTTCCTGTATATCATAATTTAAATGTCTCTCTTTAATTTTATTCGTCATGAGATTTAACTTTTGTAACAATTTAAAATTTTCGTTTCTTTACTATAGTTAAAATTTCTTCACTTTATTTAAATTTCGTCACCCCATTTAAATCTTCTGTACCTCATGTAAATTTTTTTACTACGGATCAAATTTCCTTACATCCGTTCAATTTTTCTACTTTAATTAAATTCTGTTTTAAAAATTTCCGATCTGCATGAAAAATTCTGAGTTTGAGTAACGCTGATGTAATACTCCTCAACTGTGTATTACATCACTGAAGAGAAGGGAACAGAGCTGATGGAATCAGCCGAGGCGATTCACCACGGGCTAAGAAGAAAGAAAAAGACAAGTTTTGAGGACGGATCCGGGGGAGTTGCTTCGAAGACGCTGGTGCCGATGGATAGAAACGAGATTGTCGGTCAAAATGTCACATCATCGCCTGATTCCTAGCAATTTTCCATTACCTCGAACGCATACCTAGTTTTGTTTCGCAGGTGAATGTTCTGAATTCGTCAGAACGTGCGAAAACGAAAGGAAGAAACACATTTAAGAGTGAAAATTCTAAATTCTTGACCAAACCGCAATCCAGAGCAATAATGATAGGCTTCGGCAGCAGCGTTTCTCCGAAAGAGTTTGTGTTAGCTATGTCCATTGGCCGTGCGTGTGTTCATGGTCCCATATAAACACAGTGAACAAACACGTTTTTTAACTATGTACGAAAGACTTTCTAACTTATCGCAACACCAACTGGATAATCAAACGAAAGAGGGAAAATATACAATTGGAAAATGAATTGTGATGCGGATATGTTATATCCGCAATATACGCAAAGAAAACTGTGAAAATATGTGAAACCTTATTCCCTAATATTTTTTTTGGTGAAAAAGTAATGAGTGTAAACGATAGAATAAAGGATTTTCCATTAAAAGGTTTGAATGTCCCTTAGAGAAACGGCAACGTAACGGTGTAACGGAACAAACGTGGTGAGGAGAGAGTGTCTTTCAACTGGTTGTGTTCATTAACTGCATAAGAAAAAATTCAAAGGAACTGTGTGATACTCAAGTTGATGACATTTGAAATTTCTCGCAAGTATTGCTGCATATTACGTATCAGGAGACAGACAACATCAACTCCGTTATAATAAAATAATAGAAAAACGCGTTTAATATACATTCGCGCGAAAACTTCTTAACGGCATTAATATGTATATGCGACAAAATAGTGCGGTCGCTTCACAGAAGATATGAAAGTGCATCAGGTCAATATTATGGTGGATAAATCTCGGGTAGAAATTACGTTATCATTGTTCAAACATTTCATGCATGGTGCAAATATTCTTTTTATCTTGAGAGGAGATCAAAGACATATAAAGTAATGGACGCCAAATGAGCTTATTTTCATCCATACGTGAGTGAAGTACTTTTACTACATACATGCCTTCCTCTCGCATGCGAACTGAAATCCCCCTGCCTTTCACGCCGCTAGAGAATCCACACATTCAAGTGGCTCTCTAGTTGCTCTCACAAAAATCCCACTCCTCGTATACCTTAACCACCGAATTGTCAACAAAATATCAACCATATGATTGAAAACATATGATTTATGAAAATTCAACATTGATGGGAAACGTCTAATCAAGTTGAATTTGAAATTGTACACAAAACAATTTTTAAGATAAACCGTGTTGAATCTAGTGCAAAAGCGTTGCAAATGTGATAATTAATCGAATTGAAAAGTTTGGTACGGATCGCGAGTGTTTTTGTGTCGAAAAATGAAAAATGTAGTGACGTGTGCGGGATCGTAAAAACAGCTCTAGGAAGCATGTCAGGGACGTATCCTTCGCAGGGTAAGTCATGTTCAATCTTTTATATAGTTCAAGTTAGAGTACCCGCACGGAAAATTGATTTAGTTAAAGATGCGAAAATTAGTGGGAGACGTCACGTCAAATTCATTTGAAATTCGAATCAACAGCCAATAACGCGCGAACTTCTCGCTACATGATAAAGTGCTTCAATTCTCTCGATGCATTTCGTATCCATTCTCTCTTACATCTATGGAGGAGATCGTAGGACAAAAAAAAGTCACGGTTTTGTCTAGTTTTTCAGGATTTTTACATTTACCGTTCTTACACTTGCGCTTTGCACATAATACAAACACACGTGCAAATGTGAAGTTTGAAGACGTTTGTGGTTGTTCCACATGTGAATATACATATGTGTTTGTGCGGGTGATTTTATGCACAATACGAGTATTTACCTTTGGAGTACAGTGAATGGCTATGAAAGTGCATCAGGTCAATATTGTGGTGTAAAATCTCGAGTAGAAATTACGTTACCATTATACAAGCACACAGCCACAGTCGCCTTACCCAAACGGCACATAACGAAGGGGTACCCTAGATATTGGAACTAGTGTTGTTCACATCGATCAACTCCCTTCTCCCCCACAATCTTCGGTACAATCAAAACATTAAATAGGGCAAAGGCAGGAAAAATTCGCTTCAGGGGCATGATTAGTGACATAGAATGGATGGTTACTCGCGAAGTTTACGGACAAAATCGGCACACAACAAAGCCAACATCGACTCCTTGTGTATGTTGGCAATACAGTGACGTCGACAACAACGTCTATTAGAAAATAATACCAATACGAGTGGATCTATTCGGGCACATAAATCTCAATCACCAAATTCTGCATCCACAAGATTCGAACGAAAACGGATATCGGACCAAATTATTTATTGTTTTACATGACTTTTGATGGAATCAGCGGAACGCCCGTACTTCAAAGAGCTCATTTGTCTGAACCGATAAGAAGGAAGTTAGCTTGTTCGTGTATAAATTCACATGGGCAATATATGAGTTATAGCATCTTTCACTTAATTTCTACAAGTCGATCGTGTCAACAGTTAGGGAACAAGCAATTCAAAAAAAAATAATCAGTTGTTAATTTTAACACTCAGTTTCAGCTATCACCACATCGTCAACGGGCCCTCGTCAAGGATGCTGGTGAGTACCTGGTTGTTCTTCCTATAAAAAAAATGTATTTATGTGTAACGTTCAAATTTTAATCAATTGCAGTATTATTTAATTTAATAGTTTTAAGAATTTGTAATTTGAGAAGGACCGTTTGAACATTTGTTCAAAGTGAAGAAGACTTTTCTACTCCTTTGTTTAATCGGTACTTAGTTTTTTCCTGATTTTGTTTTTTCAAATTAAAACCAAAAAAAAAACGTTTAACGAATCATCAAAAATTACTGGAATAATTTTAAAGAATTCAGCTAAAGATAGTTCAAGTATATTTAAGACGAATAATTTAACCTCTTAAATTATTTGGATTGAAAAACCATAAATGTCGCAAATCTTTGTTTTTTGTTAATTTTAATATGGGAAATATGATGATCTACGAACACGGTTGAACATCTGCAGTTACGACAGGCTAAAAATTATAAATCATCGTCAACAAGGATTTTTAAAGCATAAGATATCTATTGAAAATTTCCATGTTTTAAGCGCTGTAATTTAACAAAAAGAAAAATATAATTTGAAAAACGCAACGCTATTTATTTATTTTTCTGACAAATATATATATTTTGGGAGTAAATGTTCTCCCTTCTTCAGTGTCTAATTTTTTCCGAAGAGAAATCCTCAAGATGTAGGGGAAATCCGGGAAATTTGCCAGGTGGGAGAGATGCTCCATAACGCTTTAATCATTTCAAAATTCGCGCCATCATATTCTGCTACATGTCACAACATGCCGGTTCATTCTTCATCATATGGGTGGCACGACATCAGCTGCTACCATTCTGAGTTGACAGTGATAGAGACAAACACGTTTTTGGTATTCACGAGTGAAAAATAATATTTTTGTGTGTTTTTACATTAAATAGCCTTATCTACAGGGCCGCAATTACTGTCTAATAAAGTAAATACGTGAAAAAGTGTAGATGTAAGAAATAAGTGTATTTTAATCTACAAAGTCAAACAGTTTCCTCAAACAGGCGACAACGTGAAGAGGTATGTTCAGGGAGATTTGATCCATAATGTATTAGGGAGACATGATCAATGGTTTAAGTGTCCCTCATGTATATGTGGAGTACATACAAATATTTTCTAATTGCTTTCAGGTGCCAGCGTCATGCCATTCAATTACAAACCAAAACTTGGTTCTGCTCGCAAAAAAGTAAACATCCAAGAATTAAAAAACGCTATTCGTGAAGTGAAATCTGGGAATTCTCTTAGGAAAACAGCGGCGAAGTTTGGAGTCGACAGGACCACTTTACGTCGCTATTGCAAAAACGATGAAAAGCTACAACTGTTCGATGAAAAGGGTTGATACAAAGCTTCCCAGGTTTTCACAACTGCAGAGGAAAAAATTTTAGTGGAATATTTACTAAAATGCAGTAAAATGAACTCTGGCCTATCTCGGGTGGAGGCGATGAAATTGGCATTTGAGTTTGCTTCATCAAATACAAAAAAGTGCCAGATAGTTGGCTCAAAAATAAATCTGCTGGAAAAGACGGGTTTCGTGGATTTCTGCAAAGAAATTTAGAAATCAGTCTACGGAAACCTGAAGCCACTAGCTTGTCAAGAGCAAATAGTTTTAATCAGAAAAACGTTGCTGATTTTTTTGAAAATTTAAGATCAGTAAGAGAAAAGTACAAATTTGAACCACAAAATATTTATAATTGCAACGAAAGTGGATGCACAACTGTGCAAGACTGCCCTTAGGTACTAGCCAGTAAAAAGTCAAAACAAGCAGGACAGGTTACTTCTGCTGAAAGGGGAACTCTTGTGACACTCTGTTTTGCAGTTAATGCAATCGGTAATGTTATTCCTCCGTTTTTCATTTTTCTCGAGTGAAATATCGACAAGATTTTGTGTCAGATGGGCCAGAAGGTTCAGATGGTGATGCATACTCCACCGGATGGATGACTACGAAAAGTTTCTTAAAATTTATGGAACATTTTAAAAAGTACTCCCGTGCATCAAAAGAAAAGCCAGTTCTGCTAATTCTTCATAATCACGAGAGTCATGTTAGCGTGAATGTAGTCAAATTTGCAAAAGACAATGGTATAACATTATTAACACTTCCTCCGCACAGCAGTCAAAAACTACAACCACTAGACGTAGCTATTTACTCTTCGTTCAAATCTAGATACGACAGTGGGATGAACAACTGGATACTGTCGAATCCCGGAAAAACTGTAACAATTTACAACATTCCTGGATTTATAAAAGCGATGATGTCACAAGCTTTCAGCCAATCAAACATCCTAAGTGGATTCAGAAGTTCCGGCATCCATCCATTTAACCCCGATATATTCAGCAAAGAAGACTTCATGTGCTCAGCAGTCACAGACAGAGGTTTCTCGAATGACAAAGAGATGCTCCCTGAATACGCTGCTTCACATCAAAATCATCAGATTCAGCTCACTCCCTCCACTGGTACCCTTCCTCAAGTTTATCTTGAGCAAGCATCTTGTGATGACACTGAAACTTCTATTAGCATACTTCAAACTGAAGCTAATAATTTGCAAAACTCACCGATTGCTAGCTTATTAACGATCCATGGAAAAATATAGTAAAGGACTTTACTTCACCACATCCTGCGGAGGTTTCTGTCATGAATGAATCAGCTTTAACTGGCCACGATAAAACTGATGATGCTTCAGTCCCGTATACTCACCAATAGTTCTCAGCCTTAGCTCAGATTACAAATCCAAGCGACCAAAATATTGCTGATGGTACTCGAGAAGGAACAGCTTGTCAAAAGCCCTCACTTGTTACTCTGGAAACGATAAGACCGTACCCAAAAGCTGCACCCAAGAAAACTACAAGGCGTGGCCGTGTGCCAGGGAAAACGAAAATTTTAACACAAACTCCTGAAAAAGATGATACAGACAATCCAAAATCCAGTACGAGTGGGGTTTTTAATAAAATAGAAATGAATAAAATAAGCCAAAAAATCAAAGACAGGCAAAGCAAAACAAAGAATTCTTCGGGATAGTGAGAGTGCAATTGAGTATAAAAAAACTAGTTACAAAAGTCTAGCTGAAAAGAAAGCAATGAAAGTTAAAACAAAAAAGAGAGAGTTACAAAGTAATATACAAAGAGGAAATGAAACAACAAAAAATATATGTAAAACTAAGACCAAGAAGCGCATTCATACCAGTGAAACCGAATCTGATAGTGAATTTATTATTCCATATGCTGATAGCTCTTGTGATAGTGATTGGAATGAGGATTCAGATCTAGAGAACCGGTGGTACTGTTTTGTATGCCAAAGAGAAGCAGTTTTAGATATGAGGCTTTGTATTTCCTGCGAGAGATATGTCCATGAAAAATGTGTTGGGTTGACGAAAAAAGATGATCGGAATTTCACATGCTATGAACATTCACATACATTAAGATCTGAAATACAGAAATAAATTAAATACTGATCTCTTTAGCTTAGATGCTTACTTCGAAAAACAATCAGTTTTTCATCTTACTATATTTTCTCAAAATGAATAGAATCTTTTGTTTTTACATTTATATTTTGAATAAATTTTTATGTGCATGTTATTGCATTTATTTTCGAATGAAAGCTTGTTCATAAAACTTTAGAGTTATTGTTTTTAATGTTTGTGGTGGTTTTAATTAAAATATTCGAGTTTGTAAAATCGTTTGTCATTACTCCTCCTATGCAAATACATACGGGCAAATCTCCCTATTCATGTGGCCAACTCTCCCATGCGTTAGGGAGATTTGAGCCATCAATCAATTAAAGAAAAAAGTTAGTTGCTACTGAAGTTAATAGTTTAACAGTTACTTTGTTATAAGAAAGTGATGTCTGTTTACTAAAGCTTTGCATACGTGATTCCACTGTTAAATTTCAAGCCGTCTGTACAAGTTTGTTCATGTTTAAGTACGAAGGGGTTCAACTCTCCCGGATTTATCCTACAATATATATGCTAAAGCTAATTAGTTATTAATGACCGTACTTAACAAAAGGATGCATATCAATGAAGTAATAGGTCATAAAAGTATATTTTAAATGTGGTTCAAATGAATTTTAGTGGAACTATTAATTTATTTTAAATTATTTTAAAAATTTTGTAACCTGAACTTAATTATTAAGAAGTGATTTTAAAAGAGGTGAATCTCCATTGCCAACATCATCATTTAATCATTTTTCCATAGGTTGCCGCATAATCCAAAGTGTCTCGTACGTGTCCAGTTTCCTCAAATCTCGTATTTCTTTGATAACTTCCAACTGTTCCCAATTGACGTTGTGTCCTTCGCAAATGTGACGGGCTGCCGATGATCGAACGTCTTTCACTTTATTTTTCGTTAGTGCTGATTGTGCTTCTCGAACATGCTAGTTGAACCGGACTTTCACGCTGCGTTTTGTCCAATATATACTTTTTCGCATTGCTGGCAGTTAATCTTGTAGATCCCTCGCTTTTCATGTTTGCTCTTCATGTCCTTGATTTGCGCTACGTTGGTTTTAAGCTGAAACTGTGAGCTTCTGGTCACCACTTGGATACCGTTTTTCCTCATCATTCTATTCAGGGCACTTCGACATGATCATTACTGCTCTTTGCGTTGGTTCATTCTTGAGTGTACTCAGTTTTGTGAGCTTGCGTCTTTGTGCTCTTTTTTCCATTTTTTCCCCCATCCGTTTCACTAACATGGGGTCGTATCCATTTTTGACAGCTGTGTCCATGATGTAACCTTCCTCTTTTTCCGATTTTCTTGGCTTAAGGGGACGGTAATCATTCGATGTAGCCAAGTCCAGAAAGATGCCATTTTTTGCGAATAGCTGTGATTTGACGTAGCTGGTACCGAAATATATACATTTGTCGGAAAAACAAATAAAAAGCGTTGCTTTTTTCAAATTATATTTTTCTTTTTGTCATTAGATATGTTTGAGGGACTTTCCTAACGCACGACAGAAGAAAATCAATCGATTGCACACATCCAGTGCATTAAAAACCTCAATCACCTGCTCCATTTTTGTTTGTAAAAAAATAAAGTAATTAAGATAAGGAAATATAATGAATAGAATGGCAAATTAAATCATAAATCCGGTCTTTCCATTCCATCAAATTTGACCGAGTATAGGGCCCGACACGATGGAAGGCTTTCCGGATAATATGGGCTAGCCATCGGGCGCACTCCACCGTTTTGTTGTGTCCGGGGGCTCTTGCGGGGTAGAGTGGCCTTCCACTCGCATGCACTTTTATGGTGTAGGGTTATGTGATTCGATCACATAATTCTATAACATAAATCGGTCACGTCTATATTTCTCTTTTGATGGGAAAGTTCATGCAAATTATGTTTGAATGAGTTTTCCACTGAAAAGTGAAATATATGGCCACACCTACGTTTGGATCTTGATCCGGTTGGGAGGGCGCGAGGGGGCACCACCTCCATCTCGATGCCGCACTCTTATTTGTGGGCCATAAGGATCGTCGTTAATGACGAAGTCTCCGTTTCGTCCCAACTTGTTCTCTCAACAAGCAATTTCAACCCTTAGTAGGTTACCTCGGCCTCGACAGTTTAATTCGTGAATACGAAATTTTTTTGTAGTTGGTCCTTGTGCTAGGGGGAAAGAACCAGCGCCACAACACCGCAACGCTAGCCTGCCAACGCTTTCACACGTCCCCAGACAAGGCCAATCTCGGCGGATCTTACCATCCTCTTTCGCCGAGGCAGCAGACCATCGCTGCAATCCTGTACGGGCATTTTTCTACCTCAATCCACTACATGGCGCCCACGCCCATCTTTGGGCGAGTTAGTCTGGGTCGGTGGAGCTCCCGCCGGAGTAGCCCCAATATAATGGTGGGGCAGCTAGGTAATCGGTAATACCACTTTAAAAAATTTGATAAGACCTAAAATTTTAAGAGATCCCCACTTCGGATTTTTTTCACAAACTTTGAGCTTTGTAGCTTCTATAGTTTCGGAAGAAATTTCTTGAGAAGCAGGGATAGACAGACAGATGGATGGACGAACGAACACGTAGGACGGGAAACTAGCGTTTTTGGAAAATTTCTTTCAGAAAGCCCTTAAAATCATGGATAACTTAGAGGCTGAAATTCGTTGAATTGGCTAATAGCCAGCAATTCCATATTAGTATCATTAAATTGGATGAAATCAGCCATTTAAGTATATTTATTGCATTATGCAATAAAATTTACGACGTTATAGCCAGTTGTATTTCCTCCGATTACAACCTTCATATACGATAAGATGAATAACAAAAATACATTTAAGATTCAGGTCAGTTAAGGATTTTAGTAATATTGGAACAAAATGTTGGCTGGTGAAAATCGAGTTCTTTTAAAGCAAGAATATATTTGTTGTGCATATCACAAAAGTTTTTATTGAATTAAATAATTCTATTTATCCAAATATTGTAGGTTAAGTACAAACACTTTTGACATGATCTTAATTTTGTTTACCCAACTTGTTTAAATTTATAATTGGTCCAAATAAAGCGCATTTGAATTAGAACTTTCCATAAGCCAATGCATAAGCAGGCATAGAGCGCAAAGTACAATAAAAAGGATAATGAAGAGAAAGTATTGAAATTAAAATTAAATATCTCAGCATAAAAAATTTATTTTAAAAAACAAATACAATCCGAAAACACGTTACAAATCATACACAGTTTCTCCTGCAATCGTTCCTTGCTTGTCAATTTCCTCCTGTTCCTCTTTAGTAAAAATTTCATGAGGCCAAACTAGTTGCGGTAACCACGCTCGATCCACTTTTGACCAGGGCAAATTCAATGTCGTGCAACTCTGTACAGCAGCTAAAACTTGACTCGCTAACGAATTTGACATTGAATCCCTTAATCGCGATTTGCTCTGCGTCAAATTTGGTAAACTGAAATTTGCATCTCGATTTTTCCGATGACACTCATTAGACGGCTTTGTGGATGTTGATACACTCGTCTGATTTATTTCGCCCTCTATTAACGAATCCAGACCGTTGGGTGCTTTTGATCGACTACAGTTGAATTTTTTGTTTAGAGTTAGACTATTAACATACAGTTGACTTGGAAGCGCTCCAGCGATGGTTGTTCGACGTATCCTGGGACTCATCTCTTTTATAATCTTGTTGTCACTCAACAGTCTTCAAAGTGGGACTAAACAAAATTAGAATCACTATAAGGGATTAAATACAAGTTGCGTTCAACTATTACGTCGGTCTCAATTGCAATTATCCTTTGACAGATTTTGAAGTGCCAGGGTTGACTGGGAAAAATCAATTAGTAGGCCGCAATTAGGTTTAATTGTAGGTGTTAACTGAAGAGTTGTATACCTGGCAAAATATCATAATTTACTTTAAATTGTTTACTAAGTAGACTTTCTGCTAATGGCATTATTTTCATTGCTTTAATTGGGCTAGGTTCTAAAATACTTTTCAAAAAATTATCCGACTTGAATTCAAATGTTTCAAAGGCCGAGATAATACAAAATTTAAATAACATGACTTCTAAACATCCCTAGCTATTGGTAAAATGTGACCTTTTTCCAAATTTTTCAGCAAAGCCCTGTTTTTTTACCAGTTTAAATCAGTTGCCGTTAAAGAATCTAAAAGATATACATATTTTCATTCTCTCCAATCATTTTGAGCTCAATATTTAATAAAATAAATAGCCTAAAAAACCAGTCAACGTTGAATCGCTATTGCATCATGAATGAAGTTATCTCTGAGAAAAATATTTTAATCATCTAATATAATAAGAGCATTACAACATCTAAACGCCATTATACGAGTAAACATTGATAACAGATGTTTATATTTACGCAACAAGATTTATTCGCGCTATTTTGATCGAAATGATCAAAGCAAATGTACCCAGAAGATTAACAGTGATTTGCATTTTCAATATTCTTCACATGCAACTAGAATATTACTGGTTTTTGCTTTGTTAGGCAGTATTTTTAGAATTTGGAGACGCATCAATTAAATAAAAATCTCTCAGCATCCTCAGTTATAAATGTACATACAACATATATGTATGTAGGTTTCTTTTATGTTCAGAACCATGTTCTTTGGTATGTAACTATAAAAGAAAATTCCCATGTAAATACTGTTGGCCCACCATTCAAAATATGCAACAACAAATCCAAGAAGTAAATTAATTACAATGGTAAAATCATTTGAAAGCGTTCATTGTTATAATTCACTACTTAGTTGATAAAAGCCGTCCGAGTCAACAATTGCATAAATCGAAGACTTATCAGTGGCGGCGCAATGCATGAGTGACGTGGGCGACTGCCTATGGCCTCGTACTTAAGAGCCTTTTCTAACTTAATAAAAGTTTGAAAAGTATTGATACCAGTGAAAGCTGTGAATGATTTTACTCAAAGCTAAACAATAAAACCATTCGAATCGCTAGCATTTGGCGTTACGCATCAATTGTCCAGTCCATAGTATAGTATACTGAAATAGTGACCATGCTCAACTCAACTACAGTAAGGCATTTAGGACGGATGAGACAATGGTTCACATTCTTTCGCAACCGCCCTGAATGTTTTCTCTCACATCACAATTGCACTCCTATCTTCGGTGTGGTATCTATAATTCTAGTGTAATATATAATAAAATTGTGCTTATTGGGTTCCTTGAACCTTTCGTAGAATGCCAGCACACTTCCGTGAAGCCCGAAAGGGGTATCCAATGGCATTTACTCGCGTAGGCATATCTCACTAAATGTTTGGGCTGGGAAATTTGCATAATGGGCAAGCGCATCATTTCAATAATCAATATCAATCTTAAAACGATATAAAGAATGAGATTTCTTTAGCGTGGGAACACCTTGTTATCTTGACAAGATATGCAATTTTTATGCAGCTCATCATGCGCAAAGTTTTATTTAAAACACATAATGAACCCGCCATCATAAGTCGCAGTGTATCATAGTCAAGACTTAACAACGGACTACAGAAACCGGTCTGTGCAAGACGCATACATGATGTGCCATCTAATTCTAAGGACCATGGTAAATACCCCAAACAGATTTGAATCGGCTATAAGGTTATTTTCATCCCCCCACTACTTCTGAGAAAGAATCGTGGGTATTTATTCGTGTGCAAGGGCAAATACTACATGCGTTGATGAACATGGCAAAGGCTATCAAGGAAGTTCCGTACCTGCAAACGATTTTGATTTCGATTGATTTGTGTCTACCTCCACTCTTTCTCGATGGCTCGCGAGACAAAGCAGAGTACCGTAAGCATTTCTATTATTTTATTGTGAGTGAGAATGAGTAATATTATGTTGAAGGTTTGAAAATAATAACTTTTAAATTAAAACGTAGTGATTGTTGATTAGCTCGATTTATTCAAATTGAACTTTAATGAGCTACTTAAGGTAATTTTTCATAAACTAACTGTAAACATATGGAGTGACTGTACGTATGTACTTGATAACAAAATTATAATTATTGTTAATAGATTCAATATACGTTAAAGAACGATCGTCATTTCACGCCCAGGCTCCAAGAGAGATAGAGAAATCGGGAGGAAATGGGAATCTGTGCCCACAAAGAGACAAAAAGAAGCTGAATGAGTCTTATCAGATTGGGTTCAGGATAGATGCAGTAGGTTCAGGATAGATGCAGTACCCCAAAAAATATCACATAACTTAACAAAATCAGATGAATTAATTTCTTTGACGTCGAATATTTCAATAGCCCACACTTCATTCAATTTGTAAAGTACTTCAGGTGTATTGAATTTTAAGCTACAGTCGAAAGTAGAAATAGCATTAAACTCTACCCAACCAGTTCTGAGGTGGAAAGCGGTATTCTTGAACAACAAATAAGTTCTTGGTCAGTTAACGGCGACGAAATCGAATTATCAAAGAAACGTTTATAAGTTCTGATCCAGAAATGTGGTAGTTTCCCCTAACCGATTCTCAGCGTCATGATATTGTTTAAAGTGGTCTAATGCAGCCATTAAATAACAGCGATGATATTTATCCCAAAGATGATGATCGTAGGTACTTTTCTTATTTTTTATTTTTTAAGAAGACTCTGTAATGGTGAAACCAAAAATTTCACTGGCTGGTTTATTCTAGTCAAAAATAACAGTTTACTGTTATTCGCGCAGACATTTTAGTAATTTGTATTAATCGAGCAGTCACACAAGCAAACTGCTCGAAAACCTTCCTATCCCCTACTCAAAATTTTATGTGGCAGATTTAGAAAAGCTATGCAATCATTTCCATTATAATCATTATTTGTAAAATGATTTTTCTTCTTCTTATTATTATTATTAAATGTAATTTTATATCAATTTTCCTTTTTATTGAATTTAAGTTTTTTTCATTTAATTATACTCGCGATGAGATTTAAATTTTATTACTAATTCAAATCCTATTCACTTTGCTTTACTCCAGTCAAATTTATTTTTTAAAATTATTTCCGAATCTGCCACCTAAAGTTTGCAGTATAGGAACGTTGAACGTTGACCTTACCGGTGTACTAAATTTGGAATGAAATGAAAGTGACACGGGGTGGAGGGTTGTTAAATAATTTTGGTGGTTAGGATGGTTATTGTTTCGCCATCCGTGAAGTGTGTCGTTTAGCTTTTTCTACTGAATGAAGAATTTTTCATTGAAACCACGCTACGCCAATGTTTTTGTTTATGTCAGCGTATAGTCAGCGTATATAGTTTGTTCGTTGAAGTAAATTTATAGTTCGATCCTCGATTTCCAGTCGATTCGAAAACGTTGACTTTTGATCGGCTACATTGCCTTTGAGCGACGGGTTGCGAAGCGAGTAATTGGAGCGATGCATGACGGGAACCAATGGCGAATTGGATACAACCATGAGCTGTATGAAATTTTTGACGAACCGGTGATTTCAACGATTGTAAGACTGTGGAAGCTGCAATGGGCTGGACACATGAATCGTATGGACGAACAACGGATACCCAAAAAGGTATTCGTAGGGAGAACTGAAGGCCGGTGGGGAAACTGAGGAAACGCTGGTCTGATCGGTCGATGAAGACAGTTCATCGCTGCTCGAATTTCGGAATTGGAGCACGCGGTAAATGGACCGAGACAGTTGGAAGCGTTGTTTGCAGGAAGCGAAGGCCCGAAAGGGGCCTTTGCTTCCTGAAGACATTGCGAGATATTATCTACGCTTCATTTCCAACTTCTGTGGCTACAAAATCTGCGCGCTGTTCAAATCGGATACATTATTGTGGTAAATGAATGCGTGAAAGAAATCACAACGCGTTAACATCAGAAGCGTCTTGAAAAGCTACCATCATTTAAATGCATTGTTGACCACTGATTATAGCACTTCTTATCTACGTGATCTCCACGCATATTCATCATGCTCAACTAGTTTTAAAAGATTCAAATTCCAGTGTTCCCTCGACGTTTGGGCTAGCTGTCAAAAATGGAGCTCGGTTCGAAAGTCTGGGATTGAATTCGGGATTTCGTTGGAAGCCTGTGTCATCGTACATCAAGTTGCTGGAGTCGACCGGGTGTGTCCGTGTTAGTTTCAGCCAACTGCATGGGGCAGCTTGGATGGATTGAGTCATAAATTGCATGATGATAAAATTTGTAAACAAAGTCCCGCCACGAGGTGGTGATATTGACTTCGAAATAAAGAATTTCCTGGACAAGTTCACGACTTTCGCAAAACAAATGTAGGGAATATTGTCCTCTGTCAAAATTTATGCAGCCTAATAGATGAAGTTGAGATCTATGTGGACAGTGAGCCTAAACAAATTTCCTATCCCGAATTAAGTAGTTTCGATTCTAATTTAGAGGAAAACGAATTAGAGCGAAGCATTTGCTGTAGATCATCATTATAACTAGCCCTCCATTTTATTATAAAACCATTGTGATTTTGGCAATGCGTGATGGCTCAGTCGTTAGATGCCGGAAGCGTGTATCGGCGTTTAAGTGACGGTGCCCGAATAAACCTTTAGCCCATTGTAAACGATTAGGTTTCTCGAGATGAAGTCGTGAAACATACTACCAAGTTTGCGTGTGGTTTAATAACACGATTTTTAAGGTACTGAAAGAAGCATTCGCAGAAAAGATTTCTTAACGGTATAGTTAAGTAGAAAATTGATGCAAAGAAGAGTGCTCGTGAAGTCAAAGAGAAGCTGAAATAATTCCAAAGAAAACTAATAGTTGCGTCCATGTGTCTTTCAAATTCAAATTTTAATCTAAGGCGGTCGTTCTGGGCTTTGCTAATAAAAGGTATAGTTGTATTATGCACAAATTATCGAATTAACGCAAAAAACTTGGGTATTTTTGGGGAATACGGTACTATCATAACATTAACTGATACTCAGTTCATAGCATTAAACTGGTTTTATTTGAATCGAGCAACTAGTACAACTCAAAGCGATCGGTTCCAAAATTGTTCAGAACGGCGCTCAACGCTAGAATGTCAGTTAAGTCTTTTCAAAGGCTCAAATTCATCGTGCGAAAATGAAACTCAAAGAGTTAATTCTTGAGGAAATTAATAGTAAAATGGGTACTGACCCCGATCCCGGTATGCGGCATTCAGAAAAACGATTAATTACGAAACAAACTATTGCCTTTGAATTTTAAAGAAAAATTTAATTTTTAAAGAAAATATTAATATTTTTTTAAATGGGAAATTGTTTTGATATTCAAGCATTTTTTTTTTGTAATTACTGTTCATGCATACTCGCCCTATTTAACGCCGCGTCCAGTCGAAGGCAGTTTCACAATGCGCTGGCGAAATGAAACATGTATGAAATGGACAATATAAGATTAAATGTCTAGAATACTTTTTTTAAAATGTATGTATGCATGCATCAGACAGATAAAACAAGCAAAATAGGATATACATTTGCTTATGTTCGCAAGCTTACGCAAATTACTTTTTTTGGATCCCTATATAAAATATTTTGGGTGCTTTTTACAGAATTAAATGTAGTATTCTTCATTTGCCTATGGAAATAATTTAAATTATCATAAGGTTGAAAGCAACTAATCAGCGCATAAGCTTTGAAGCCTAACTACGTGTCATTCGACCAATTGCAATTCGTCGGAGAAAAATATATATATTTTTTTTTTTTTGAGAAATTTGAGGTCAAGTTTTGTTTGATAACACCTTATAAACAATTGTTTTACATCGGTACCAAAAATTAGTACAAGAAAATGAAATTTAATCGTATGCTCTCGGTTCAGTAAACAAAGTAAATATTTAGATAAATTAATACAAGAAAGGAAAACGATAAACTTAATACTTGAGTCAGCTCATTACCATAAGAGTAGCATCGACGCTATAAATCAATCAAATAAATACAGTTTATATCACATTTAAAATTAGATAAAGGTTATTTGAAGCAAACGAAATATATATAAAAAAAAAAAAAAAATATATATATATATATATATATATATATATATATATATATATATATATATATATATATAATTTCAAAATATATAGATATATTTGCGATGGAAATAAAAAGATTAAAATTTTAATTATAATCGATAATTTATATGTCAAAAGGAAATTTTAACATTATTATATATTATAACAATAGTAAAAAAATGAAGTTTGCCATGATGTTAGTTATTTGCGATACAATGAATTGTTAAACAATAAAAACTCTGTCTTTCCATTCGGTTATACCTGACCTGGTATAGGACCCGCATCGATGGCAGGCTCCTCCGCACATATGGGCTAGCCATCGTGCGCGCTCCTACGTTTTTTTGTTGCTTAACAGGGGCTCTTGCCGGGTAGAGTGGCCTTCCGCTCGCGTGCCTTTTATGGTATAGAGTTATGTGGTTCAAGCACATAATTCTATAACACAAATTGGTCACGTCTATTTTTCTCGTTTGATGGGACAGTTCATGCAAATTATGTTTGTATGAGTTTTCCACTCAAATGGGAAATGCAGGTATATGGCCACGTCTACTTTTGGATCTTGATCCAGTTGGGAGGGTGCGTGGGCACAAGCTCCCTCTGGGTGTCCCAATCTTATTTATGGGCCATAAGAATCGTCGTTAAAGACTAAGTCTCCGCCAGTCCGTCTGTTTTTGCTCGGCCCAATTTGTTCTTGGAACAAACATTGCAACCCTTAGTAGGTTACCACAGCCTCGACGCCGGTGGATTGGCATTCGATTCTTTAGTTCGTGAATGCGAAATATTTTTATAGTGGATCCTCATGCCAGGGGAAGGAACCCGCCCCACGACACCACACGCTAGCCTGCCAGCGCATTCACGCGTCCCCAGAAAAGGCCAATCTCGGCGGATCTCAACATCCTCTTCCGCTGAGGCAGCAGACCATCGCTGCAGTCCTTCACGGACATATATTATACCTACTTTCACTACAAATTCTTTGACTCAGATGGTTCAGGGAGGATGCTGTGACTAGAAACACTTAACAAATATTTTACAAAGACACTAGAATAGCGGAGAATATATGTCATTAATGTTTCAATGGCTAACATTTGAGAAGCAAATTAAGCATGGGAAAACAAAAGATAAAGAAAACGAAAGGCTAATTCACAAATCTCAAAATTTGATGATGTTGAATGTATCGAGAGCTTAAAAAATCACACAGAAGAATCCGATGCACTCAGTGATTGTGATTCAGTCCTAAATGAAATTCTCAGCGTAGAGTTTATTATATCGTTACATTTATAGTATGCAATATTATCGCGAGTGAATGTCATAATCAAATTATGGTAACCCGTAGAAGTTCATTTAAGCATAGCCCTTGATCATTTGCATATGTTCTGAGACTGGATCAAAGATTATCGTCAAATTGGATTCGAACAATGCTTATCTGATGCTCATCGATTTACCGAAAAAGTAATTATGACTTGCTAAAAGAATTTAAAAATAAAAAGTTAGCCAAAAGAAAAAACATGTTCGCTTATGAAAGTAGTGATGAACCCATACAGTCTCCCAAAATTCGGTTCAAAACAGAATTCTTCAATACTATGATTGATTCTACAATGAGCAGTACGGATACAAAATTTACATCTTTGAGTCAAAATTTTGCAGATTTCGGTTTCCTCGATGATTCAAACAAACTCAAAAATATTGAAAAAGAGCATTTATTAAAACATCGTCAAGACTTAACAGTCATACGAGTGCGTGAAAGCAGTGACATGCAATCTAATGAATCGTATGGAGAACTGCAAGCAATTATGCCAAATTTGCCCGCCTGCATCGAAGACGTCAAACAGGTGCTTCAATACATAACCGAGAATAACTTAAAGGAAATTTACCCAAACATTTATACTGTAATTCGAATTTTATTAACAATACCTTTAAGTACAGCTCCCGCTGAAAGGAGCTTTTCTAGATTAAAGCTTAGTAGAACCTAGAGGAAACGATTGGTGAATTCGATACAACAATGAGCTGTATGAAATTTTTGACGAACCGGAGATCTCAACGATTGTAAGACTGCGGAAGCTGCAATGGGCTGGACACATGAATTGTATAGATGAACAACGGATACCCAAGAAGGTATTCGTTGGGAGAACTGAAGGCTGGAGACCAGTGGGGAAGTCGAGAAAACGCTAGTCTGACTCAGTCGACGAAGACAGTTCCTCGCTGCTTGAATTTTGGAATTGAAGGACGTTGTCAATGAACCGAGATCGTTAAAGGTACTATTTGCAGGAAGCGAAGGCCCGAGAGGGGCTGTAGTGCTACGAAGAACAAGAAGAAATTTTTTTTAAAAAATACGAGTACAATGGGTCAGCAAAGACATAGCTCACGTAAGATAGAAAGCTATATGGCAGTAGCACGTACTACCACAAACATGACCACTAGTATGCCGACTTTGCTCGCTACGTTACATGGCGGAATATGAAAAATTATGTAGGTACTAACGATAATTCGAGGTTTTGTATGTGAAATCCAGATGGTCTGCGGAGAACACAGTAGCGCTTCTAGTAAAGTGAAAATTATTTCAGTCCTTATACCCCTTTAATGTTTATCGCCTTCCAACGTAAATAAATATGGATTGTTTACTTCTTAGCTATCAGTGGAAAGCTCATGCACGGAAAACGTTTTGTACGTTGTCATTTGGAAAATAGTACATATTACACGATATAAGCATTTGCTGGTGCCGCTGTTGGCTGACAGCTCACGAAAGATTTTCCAATAGAAGGCCGACTAATACATATGCGAATTGCTATCATATGAATTCCTGTCTTACGTGAGCTTTGATTACGATGCAATTATTTAGGAGTTTAGTAAGAAGAAAATTAGAAAATTTCTGTTTATTTAAGTGGTATCATCTTAAAAGAGTAAGAATAGAATATTCAGATAATAGAATTCCATTATAAAAGTAGTATACAGAGTCCAACTCATGATTTTTCAATTTTATACCACATTGAAAAAACACTTGCTGACGATACTCTGATTTATTTAATGTATAAATAAAAATGTATGCTTTTGTACGAATAAAAAAATCTATTTAAATTGTTTAGTTTCCATGATATTCTTCCATTTGTGTCATTGTAAGGCCTCGCGGAGCTTTTCTTGCCCACATAAATTTTTGGCCTTTTTTTTGTGGTAGGGAGGTGAATGCTATTTATGCACAGAGTGTGGGACTCCCATGCGCGACTGGACTACCCACTAAATACCTCCCCTGTCAACCTGAGAACCTAGCCTGGAACTGTTTGACACATTACTTCGGGCCAGGTCTCGTTTTGTTACGACGTGGGCGCCTTCAAGCTAGGGAGTCCCTTTCCTAGCGGGAGGGTAGAGGGGAAGAGGAAATGCCAGAAGAGCAATCCCCCAGCCCCAGTGCCCTCGGCTGCTGTGAGTCCCTTTTATATTTTAGGACTGCCCGAGCATAATGTGCCACCTGGTTCCATTTGTCAACCGATTCGAGCATCACCGCAACTAAATTATCCGGGGTGAGCTCTTCCATCTCCCTGTAGAGTTCCCTTCGCAGCCCGACCCATTTTGTACACGCAAAAAATGTGTGACAGGCATTGTCCTCCTCTTCTGGGCAAAACCGACAATCGGGAGACCGTGACTTGCCGATCTTGTGCACGTTAGACTAAAAACATCCGTGCCCGCTCAAAAGCTGGGTCAGATAGAAGCCAGTCTCACAATGCCTTCAATTTACCCATGGTCTCACATCCGGGATGAGGCGCGCAGTCCACTTTCCCTTCGTGCAATTCACCCAAGACTGCTGCCAATCGTTGAGCGAGCGCTGTCTCTCCACGCGGACAACTATCTCACCAACAGGACGATCCGTCACTTGGTGCGATTATATGCCTCTGCCTTTTGGACCGCGTTCACCACCTCTGCAATCGCATCAATAGTAGAACGTCCTGCTCTAAAGCCAAACTGCCGAGGAGATGGGTCCCCAGCAGCACGAATCGCGTCAGTGAGTCTTCCCTTGATGAGTTTCTCTAGCACTTTCCCAGCCGTGTCTAGCATGCATAACGGGCGGTATGCAGACGGCGATTCGAGATTTCCCTTCCCCTTGCTGATCAGCATGAGCCTCGCCACCTTCCATCGTATCGGGAAAACCCCGTCCCGTAGGCAGGCGTTGAATGTGCTGAGCAGCAAGTCAGGACAATGGTGATAGACGAGCCGCAACACCTCAGCTGGAACACCATCTGGACCTGGAGCCTTCCTCGCTTTCAAGGAGAGGACTGCCTCCTCCAGTTCCAGCTGTGTGAAGAGTGGGCACTCTACTGCTGTTTCACATGGACAGCGTCAACACGGACGGGATGGGTGGGGAAGAGTCCCCGCACTATCGCGCCCATCTTTTCCGCGTCATGTATACAAGACTTCCGTAGGGCACCAAGTTTCCCCATGACCAGCTTGTAGCCAAGGCCCCACGGATCCTTGTTCACATTGTCCACTAGGTCTTGTCAGCAGCGAGTCTTGCTACTGTTGATCAGTTTGCGAAGGCATTTCCTGGCCGACTTATATGCTGCCACCTGGTTGCATGCCTCGTCACGGTTCCGCGCCCGTTGAGCCTCACGCCGAAGCTTGTGACACTCCCTCCGCTTTTCAGCGATTTCAGTAGACCACCAGTACACTGGGGGCTTGCCGTGCCGGGGTCTTTGACGGGGCATAGAAGCGCAGCAAGCAGTCGTAATGATGCTCATAGTAGAGTTCACCACGTCTTGAGCTGCCAGTTCTTCCGTCCCTTCCGAAGCTCCCTGCAGCGGCTCACCTGCTGTGAGAACCTTGACAAACCTCTCAACGTCCATTCTTCCAATGTTCCATCCAGTTGTAGAAGGCCGAGAGCACGGACGTCGGGAGACAGCATCACTTATCTCAAGCAGAATGCACTGGCTGAGTAGTCCTCTAATACTTTCCAGTTGTGTATTTTTGGCCTTGCCAGTTCGACAAGTGAGCAGTTTTCTTTTCGAATGAAATATTTCGGCTTGTTTCCTTGGTCAGTCTTTAAGATTGAGGTGGACAATATAGTATGTGTGCGCTGATAAAAAATTGAAGTGAATCAATTTAAAAAATTATTTAGTTCCAGGAGGGAAGATTTTGAGCAAATTAAACTAATTCAAGGTATAATTGGAACATTGTGACAATATTAGATGGACCGTAGACTCCACTGTAGTGCAGAGGAAAGAAGACTTGTCGGTCAGCTCCAAGATGAGGGGGAAGCCTTCGAGTTCGTTGCCACTTCAATTAGATGGTCTGAAAATTTTGTTCCGAATGCTCTCAAACTGGGAAAATTGATTGAGATGCGTGGGGCACCTAAAAAACTTCACCTGTGACTGACAACGTATCGTTACATTAGCTGAACGCATCCCGTTCACATCATCCAGGACAATTGCAAGCGAAATTAGGAATTTTATTTCATGACAAACCATTTGACGGCAATTAGTAGGTGCAAAACTATCCGGTGGGAATGCCTAAAAAAGTTTTCTCATTAAAACTACAAATTTGAGGCGGACCAGGAAAAACTTTGTGTTAACTCATAAAACCTGGTGCGGATCGAAGGGAGAGAGCCCAATATCCTCCGGAGTGATGAAAAAAATGTGATTTTGTTTGGTAACGATACGGAAAGAAACGTTCGTCCACCGGAAAGCAAACGATTTAATGCTATATTTACGAAAAAAACAACGAAGCACAGAGGTGGCAGGGTGGTGGTATGGGGTTCCCTTTCATGGCAAGATGTAGGTCCGACACATCTAAATCGGCTAAGTCAGACGTAGTCGTAAACATAATTGCGACCTATTTCAACATTCAGGTAAGCTGAACTCTGTAAGAGGTCTAAATGTTCAACATTGCAACCATGCTCACTTTGTACACGATACACATTTTTTCAATGTATAGGGTTATCCATTTTACGCTTGGGAAAGTAAAGCTTAAGAAAACACATAAGATATTCAGATGGAACCAAATTTTTTATTCAATATCAAGATTGAATTTTGCCATTATACGAAAAATACAACATCATTCAAATGACGTCCACGGGACCTCTTACAGACCTCAATCCTTTTGAGGTAATTTTCATGACTATTCCAGCAATATCTCGGCCATAACTTCACGAATATTGGTTTCCAATTGCTCAAGATTTTGAGGATTGTTCGCGTAAATACGACCTTTTGCATAGCCTCATAAAAAGAAATCCAAATGTGTTAGGTCGCAGGATCTTGCGGGCCAATTGCCATCACTCAATCTCGAAATTACGCGTCCTGGAAATTTCTTTTGCAAAAGTGCTCGATTAGCCAGTGTTGTATGGCTTGTCGCTCCGTCCTATTGAAACCACATGTTCTCCAGATCATAATCTTCAATTTCTCTCCAAAAATAATCAGTGAACATCCGTCCATAGTGGTCAGAATTGACTGTAATGGCTCCTCCTTGATCGATTTCAAAAAAATATGGGCCAATAACACCACCAGACCATAATGCGCACACCAAACGGTCACTTTTTCCGGATGCGAAAGTCTTTCTGCAATCACCTGAGGATTTTGAGAGCCCCATATGCAGCAATTATGTTTTTTACGTAACCACTGAGCGAAAAATGAGCCTCATCACTAAAGAAAATTTTGTTCGAAAAATCGTTATCAATGGCTTGTTGTTGAATCACCCAACTCTCATACATTCTGCGTTCTGTATGGTCTTGAGGCTTAAGTTCTTGAGTGAGTTGGATTTTGTACGGATGAAGTTGCAAATCCCAATGTAAAATCCGCTACAATGAGCCGTAAGACAAGCCCAAATGTTGAGCACGTCGAGGAATCGACGAATTCGGGTCTTCCTCCACACTTTGAGCAACAACAGCGTTATTTTCAGCAGAACGGTTGTTGCGATGATGCACACGTCTTGCAATATCCATAACCGATCCAGTCTCTTCAAATTTTCTCACTGTGTTCGAAATTGTTTGCTGTGTAGGTCGATTATATCGACCGTAATCGGCTCGTAAAGCCCTAAATATTGATACAGCAGAATCAACATTTTTATAATAAAATTTAATAATTTTAACACGTTTCTCGACTGTTAAACGATCCATATTTCTAAATGGCAAATCTTCAACTAAAAGAAAACATGCTTTAAATGACATTTAATTCTGACATATGTCAGGGTTATACTTTTCTGCCACGAAATGGATAACCCTGTATATGTATCACAGAGTCCATTTCATTGTCAGCCATTGACAAGTGAATACGAGTAACATACATGATATGTGCGTCCTAACCGGTTTCATCTTGAAACCAAGGACG
Organism: Odontomyia ornata; assembly: GCA_963969285.1. Classification (NCBI taxonomy): domain Eukaryota; kingdom Metazoa; phylum Arthropoda; class Insecta; order Diptera; family Stratiomyidae; genus Odontomyia; species Odontomyia ornata. The sequence goes on from OZ017738.1 coordinate 142,718,058, forward strand.
CATTTCCAATCTCCCATATGAGATATTCAGTTCTAAGGGATGGTGAACCTATGGCTTTCTTCTTCCTGGAGGATTTCGATCTTGGTGAATCTAAACTATTCACCAAGAGCTCAGCCATGAGCTCGTCAATTTTCTGACGTTGCTCTTTTAACTCATTTTGGGTCTCTCTGAGCTGTTGATGTGTTTTTCGTAGCTTAGTGAGGGCTTCGTCAAATTGCTATTGGATCGCATTTGCCTGATTGACTTGCTGAATCAGGAGCGTTGATCCGTCGATCTTTTTTGCCCATCCCTTAGTGGTTCAGCGCCAAGGTGACGAAAAAATCAAAATGGTGTTGGAAGTTTTTAAGTATTCCTAACAAATATTGAAATGACAAGAAATAATAAGTCAACGTCGTTCGTTTCTAGTTGTACTTTTTTGTAAATATAAATACGCCAGTTGAGCAGAAAAATACTCACCCAGAAAAATAAAGTTGGAACGCATCCGTTCTTCTAGATTCGGACACATTCCACTTGTCGTTTTTTGAAGTTCCCTCTTCTTGCTTCTCACGGTCTCGTACCAAATTCACTTTTACTTTTTTATGTCCACATTGATTTACGGCATTCACCTTTTCTTTCTTTGTCTCACTTTCCATCTGCACTATCTCCCTATCCTCCGCTTCGTTGATCTCCTGTTATGATAATGATATCCAATAATTCAGTCTCCGTCAGCACGTCCACTCTCGTCGTCACTCTTTTATATTATTTTATATATGTCCTAAAGGATGTGTGGAAGAAATGACTTTATATAGGTGTAGGATGGGTCATTAACTTCCACACATCCTTTAGATACTGAAGATGACTCAACAGAGACAAAACGCGTCTGTTCCTACAACAAAGCAAGGCCCGATGGCATTTCAAGAAAAAAATGGTCATATTGTTTAAATTTAGTATGTCAATGTTTTGAAACTCACTAAGTTTTTATAAAAAATTATAATAATTGACAAAATAAAAAATATTTACATTTGAATTTAGTAAGTAGTCTAGAAGCTTTGCAAATCTAGGAGTCCCAGCTCAGAGTGCTTATATATAGTCTTCATTAGAAACTAAATTTGTGATAACTAGTACCTATCATTCGCGCAAAGATCTTTGTTTTAGTGTCTATCAGAGCACCCGATTCAGTTAGTTTTATGATTGAGTGCATTCGAATTTCTAATTGAGTTATAATCCATCAGACATCCATGACCTCATAGTCCGATGTAAATACAATCGCAGCTGATTTGTGGTCACAGATGGACTTTAAGCAGAAAACCACTACACTAGAAGCAAGCACTGTAAATATTATACCATTCACAATTACAATCAATTAACTATTAAATTCATAAGAACTTTATAAAGCTGCCCTAGTTTTCCAAAAATGGAGGGTGTGGTCGATATATAACAAGAGAACTTTCAAAGCTGCTAATCTACTCTTGGCTTCAACCATAGTAAACTCGACCGGCTTTGATTACCCAGTTCAGAATATGGTTATCTTGATACTCCCAACCAAAGTTGCCACTTAATAAAAATAAGGTTATCAGTCTTTTAACAGGAATATTGAAAAAAACCAGGACGGGCGCTACTTATCAAAATGTTTAGGTAAAGTTATGTTATTATCAAGCATTAGGAATGAATTTCAATACGATTTTAAAAAAGTGAAAATGATTTTTATTTACAGAAGATTATAACAAATTATTTTAAAATTGCATTGCCTTTAGTTTTGTTTAGTTAAATATCTATCTCTACTATCTATAATTTTAATTAATATAATTGAACTAATTATTATATATTCATAGCAATACAGTCTCAAAGAACATAATTCCTACTTTGCCTTCTCCATTACATGGATATAAAAGGCAGGATCTTTGACATCGTCCAACGGCTTAAAGTCACCGTAAATTGTGTGTTTCGATTTGGTACCGAAAATTTCCTTCAACATTGTTGTGAACACTTTAAGTTGGTGTGGGTAGTACGAAAGTCTGAACTCATTCGCCTCGTTATCAACGCGGATCATATAATCCATTGTGACCATAGCTGGTTTACCACAAACATATAAAACTGAGGTTTTAATGTCTGCTGTATGACTTGACTGAAATCAACGAGACTTATCTTTTTGCTCACGGGAAAACACGATTATCAGTACTTACGTTGTAGTATATACTTTTCGCGGGAGTTTCTCCAGTATCCATTATATGATCGTAGTTTCGATGGTCAATAAGCAGCAAACCTCCGGGCTTTACACACTTTTCAAAGTTGCGTATAGCTTGCTTCTGTTCACGCTGGTCACCAAAAGCGTCCATCATGTGTGCAAATGAGTTTCCGAAACACAAAACCGCATCAAAACCATCACGAATAATTCCACGAATATCATCGTAAAGAGTGAGCCAGTTTGCTTCCTCGATAACTGGAAGGTAAAAGTAAGATATTATTGAATTTAGAAAAGTTCTACTGGATAATCTACCCCAGTTATCAAAAACAGCTTCTTTTCTGCGCTCCCAGCGCTCCTTCAAAGCGTACTTCAGCATTTTATCAGAAGCATCTACAGAGACAACTTCAAAACCCTCTTCCAAAAGCATTATGGAGTCAACTCTGTGGAAAATCGAAGAGGTTAAAAATCAGGTATTCCATATCACAACATATCTTACCCAGTGCCACAAGCAACATCCAATACTCTCTTACATCCATTGCTTCTCAATAATTCCACGATAAAGTTCCTGTAATTATCCGTTCTGGATTTCTTATCACCAATGAAAATTTCCCACACTTTAGCGGCTTTACCATCTGCATACTGATCACGAACTCCTTCGGCAGAAATACCCTCGGAACGGGCGTGAAATACACTATCAGCTTCTGGCATACTTCCCGATGATTTCACAGCTAGATTTAAATAACTATGGAGGCTGACTGGTGGTCCATTTCAACTTTTATACGTTTCATCAACATATAGCTTTTCAGATAGCGTTATCAGCAAGAGCCACAGCTTTCGCTCATTTTTAGATTGGCAATGAACTTCATCTAAAAAACAAATCAATCTCAATTTACAATAAACATAAACACTTTAGATGAATAATTTCAAAGTTTTCAGGACGTTAAAATAGTATTTTTAAAAATCAAAATGAAAGTTACAAATACTGTCCTTAAGTTTATTGTGATGACACATATTTGTCATGTATGTTTTGATTTTATATGTTTACGAATTTTTATTAGCACGTTATACCTAACATACTCAAAAAAGTCTGCGTGCATCTCATTAGTACAAACTGAATTATGTTGGAATCGTATGAATCAATAATGTGATCTTGATTACATCATTTCGATAAAAGAGCCTAAACTGCAAGAAATGTATTGAAGCAGGTTTGTTGAAAAAATTCCCAAAATTATCGAACATATAGTAATTTCAATACTTGGAAGTCTGTGAGCAGCCCCAAAAAAGTCTGCGTACACATCACATAATTTGGGGATCCCCCGATATGTGCAATGTTGATGCCTTCATTTTTTCATTGTTCTGCGTGACAGTACTTCATTGGAAAATTGTCTGTGTGTTTTGCGTGAATAAAAGACTATTCTTTAATATGGAAGTAAAAAATAAGGAAATCAGTGTTAGTGAGCGTAAAGTCATAGTAAAATTGCGTGAAAACGGGAAAAGTTTTCGTGAAATTGCAAAATTAGTTGGGAGAACCCATTCCTCGGTCCAAAGGGTTGTTGCTAATTACAAAGAAAGCGGTTTGATTATTTCACGGCATCGGTCAGGATGTCCTCCCAAACTTACAGCACGTGAACGTAGGAGTATTATTAATGCTGTGAAACAAAATCCCCGATTAACTGCGTTCCAAATTGCGCAGGATATAAGAAAGAAATACAATAAAACAATAAGCGATGAAACAGTGCGCATAATTCTCAGAAAAGGCGGTTACCATGGTCGAGTCGCACGTAATAAGCCGTTCATATCGGAACGGAATCGCCAAAAGAGAGTGGAATTCGCCAAAAATTATGTAAAAATGCGAAAAGAATTTTGGGAAAGCGTACTTTTTTCGGAAGAAAGTAAGTTTTGTATATTCGGGATAAAAGGACGCAAATTAGTATGGGGAAAACGCTCGACAGAATTCAATAAAGAAAATTTGATTCCCACTGTAAAGCATGGTGGCGGCGGTGTCATGGTTTGGGGGTGTATGGCAGCCAGTGGAGTGGGGCAACTCGTTTTCATAGAATCTACAATGGATAAATACGGGTACCTTAATATTTAAAAAAATAATATTAAGCAAAGTGCCGAGAAATTGCGGCTGGGGATCGCATTTTTCTTTCAGTAGAATAATGACCCCAAACATACAGATGAAATAAATAGGTTTTGGTTGGCCTACAACGTCCCAAAACTCTTAGGCACACCTCCTCAATCGCCAGATTTAAACCCAATTGAGCATTTGTGGGATTTACTTGAAAGAAAAATTCGAGAGCATGACATAACTAGCAAAGAGTCATTAAAAAATGTTATTTTGAACGAGTGGAACAAAATAACGGCCGAAGAAACATCAAAACTTGTTCAATCCATGCAAAATAGGCTAAAAGAAGTCATTTATAGGAAAGGCTACGCTACTAGATATTGTCGCGTGTTTTGGTTCGCGGCCAATAATTTTAACGTTCCGGGAAAGTGAAAACGCAATGTCTTTTAAGTTAAAAGAGTTTATTTAATTACCAAAAATGCACAATAATCAGTTTAACACTTTCACTAATTTTAATTTTCACTATTAAAAAATCTAACACTTGTCCATAAATTTCTTATCGCAATTGTCTTCTAAATCACTTCACTATTACGAAACACACTATCGCAGTTCTTATCGCGGTCGAATGAATGGTCCCCCCATTCATTCAGCTCGCCTTTATATAGGGTCTCTACCTATTTACCCATTTCTCGTACATTGGCGAATGTTCTGCCGAGAGGTACCTGGTAGATTCGAGCAAATTAATGAATGGAGTGACGTCACTTGCAGATGTTGATCATGCTTGTTGGGTTCTCGTGGGTTCGAGTAAATTCATTTGTTGACGTTCTTAATGATTATGAAAACAATTGCGACAGTAGCTCGCAGAATTATTTGTACATGTAATTATTTGTACATGTAACACTGCCCCAACCTCAGTTCTTTTCGCCCCGAAAAGATGTGTCGCTATTTGTAGTCAATTCTCCCTGGGTGTAATATGGGGCAAGACGGTCCAGATGCACGATTTTCATTTTAGCTCTCGGCTTACGATGTTCCTGTATTCAGTATACGACGTCGTTGATTCGCTTTGTAACTCGGTATGGTCCCTCCCAATTATGTTGCAACTTTGGAGACCTACCCTTTCGCCATTGCGGGTTATAAAGCCACACCAAGTCATCTTGCTGGAAGCCAGTAGAATTAGCCTTTAGATCATACCTGGTCTTCATGCGGTCAGTAGCCGATTCGAGGTGTTTTCGCACCGTCCGATGTATCTGGTTCAACCGTTGTCTTAGATCACTTGCGTACTCCGAGACCGTTTGGGGTTTCTCAGGGGGTGTTTCGAACTTTATATCGGCTGGCAAACGAATAGTCTTTCCAAAAATGACTTTGGCTGGGGCTTGGCCCGTCGATGCATGTTCAGCGGCTCTATACGCCATTAAAAATAGTGGGATATGTCAGTCCCAGTCCCTTTGGTTCTCGTCAACCATTTTGGCCAGGTGTTTATTGAGCGTGCCGTTGAAACGTTCGACCATTCCATCGGATTGGGGATGCAGCGGTGTTGTCCTCGTTTTCCGTATTCCGAGCAGCTCGCACATTTCGCCAAAAACTAGTGACTCAAAGTTTCGGCCTTGATCCGAATGTAGTTCGCCAGGTACGCCATACCTACTGACCCAATTTAACACTAGCTGTTCGGCTACAGTAGTTGCTTCCTGGTTGGGAATGGGGTAGACCTCGGGCCACTTGCTGAAATAATCGGCTACAACCAGCGTGTATCGATTTCCCCATTCAGATTCAGGAAAGGGTCCTGCGATGTCAACAGCAATCCTTTCAAACGGTACCCCCACGTTGTAGGTTTGCCTTTGTCCTCTCAGTCGTCGCTTTGGGCCTTTGACGGGAGCGCGAATTGTGCATCTGCGACACCAGTCCTCTATGTCTTCTCGAGCGTGGAGCCAGTAGAACCTTTCCCGCAATTTCGGTAAGGTCTTGTTAACACCAAGGTGGCCTCCCGAGGATCCTTCATGCATTTCCTTAACCACATCGTGGATTCGGCTTTTGGGTAGTATAGTTTGCATCCTATAGGAGCTGCCATCCACCGTTTCCTATTTCTGCTTGAGTATGCCACCCTCTACCTGAAGGGAGTTCCATTGTGCCCAATAGCTTTTCAGGGTTGCGCCATGCATTGAAACGTCTTTCCACTCAGGTCGCCCAGTCGTCTCCTTCCATACGAGCAATGGTCCGATGTCTTCATCGGCTAGCTGGGCATTTCGAATCTCCTCCGATGACCAACCTTCATCGAATTCAGCCGTTATCAGTCGCAGATCAACGGGCGGTTCCTTTTCCTCAATCTGTCGGCAATGCTTGCAGTTAGCTGGACATGTGCGACGAGATAGGGCGTCAGCATTTCCATGAACTCCGCCCTTTCGATGAACAATTTCATAGTCGTATGACTGCAATCTTTCGATCCATCTCGCAACTTGTCCCTCGGGGTTTTTGAATTTAAGTAGCCATCTCAGCGATGCATGGTCCGTTCGAAGAACAAATTTCTGGCCATATAGGTATTTGTGGAACTGCTTTGTGGCCTCTATTATAGCCAATAGCTCCTTCCTGGTCACACAGTAGTTCCTCTCACTTTTTGAAAGAACTCGACTGTAATACGAGAGGACTCTTTCTTCGCCATTGATCTGCTGGGAGAGTACAGCTCCAATACCGCCGTTGCTTGCATCAGTGTCAACTACAAACATTTTTCCGGGTTTCGGATACGCCAACACGGGTGATTCACACAGCATTTCCTTCAGGGTCTCAAAGGCTGTCTGGCATTGTTCGTTCAAGACATACGGACGATTTTTCTCGGTTAGCTGATGGAGACACTTAGCTATTTTGGCAAAGTTTTTGACGAATCTTCGATAGTAGGTTGCCAGACCCAGGAAACTTCGTAGTTGTTGTTTGGTGTTGGCCAGCTTTACACGGCTTCAATCTTCTCAGGGTCTGTTTTGACCCCTTCTGCTGATACGACGTGTCCCAGGTATTTTACTCCAGCTGCGAAAAGGGTACACTTGTCGGGACTAAGTTTCAAATTTGCCAGTCGCAGCCTGGAGAAAACCTCTTCTAAGTTCCGCACACGCTCTTCGAACGTTCTCCCGATGACGATGATGTCATCTAGGTACACCAAGCAGATTTTCCAGGTTAGACCACGTAGCACGTATTCCATCAAGCGTTCGAAAGTGGCTGGAGCATTGCAAAGCCCAAATGGCATCACCACAAACTGCCACAATCCGGTCCCAACTGAAAATGCGGTCTTCTCTCGGTCCTTCTTGTCGATTTCTACCTGCCAGTAGCCACTCTTGAGATCGAGTGTAGAAAACCATTTTGCGTCAGCTAAGGTGTCCATGATGTCATCGATGCGTGGGAGCGGGTAACTATCTTTCTTAGTGACGTCGTTAAGCTGCCTATAGTCGACACAAAAACGAGTGCTACCATCCTTTTTCTTTACTAGAAATACTGGCGCGGCCCATGGACTGACAGAAGGTTCAATAACGCCTTGTTTTTCCATGTCCAATCAGCGCGCTCACTTCTCCTTGTTTGGCTATAGGGAGGCGTCTGGGTGCTTGTCGAATCGGCTTGGCTCCCTGTGTATCTATAACCAGACTCGTTCGGCCTTGGTCATCCGGGCTTGTTGAGAAGATGTCACTGTACTTGGTGACCAGATCAGAGGCTCGTTTGAATAGCTGCACTGGCAATTTGACCTGCTTCAATATTGCAGACATTGATTCCCGGGCTTTGTCTGTGTCTTGCCTCCTTTTGCAATGATGGTCGTGAGTAGCTTCCAAAGAGGTGATGGTGGAAACAGGCTGGCAGCTGCCGATGACTTCTCCCGCTTTGATGCTCGTGGTTGAATCTGCGGTGTTGAGGACTCTAACCGGCACATATCCGTTCCTTAAAGATCTTACAAGGCTTCGTCCTACAATCAAACTGCGCAATGCGGACGTCTTCGTTGGCTCTATCAGATAAAATCGGTGGTCTCCAGAATCACCATCAAGCTTGGCCCATACAATGCTTTCGGAAGAATTCGGTACATCAGTGTCAGTACATACCACTACATTCATCTTGGAAATTTGGACGCTGGGATCCTCCATCAGTACTTCGACACTCTGCTATTTCAATACACGTTTGCCCAAATCCAACGTGATTCCATGTGGTCGCAGAAAATTCATTCCGAGAATGCAGTCATCCATAATATTCGCAACCAGAAAATTGTGTTGGAATACAAGGTCTCCCAACTGTATCTGGAGGTTGACCTCTCCATGAACAGGTGCAGTTTCTCCCGTAGCTGTCCGTAGTGAGAAAATTCTGCCCTTGTGAAGTTGTTGCTGTCTAACTAGATCTTGTGGATAATCGATCGGGTTGCACCAGTGTCGATTGTTATGGTGCAGTTTTCTCCGTTAACTTGACCCGGAAGGCATAAGTCCGCTTCTCCACGATATAGTCTTGACACGGTGATGGTGGTGCTGGGGACGTCGATCCTCCTAGCCAACCTCTGCCCCACGAAGTTGGCTCTTACATGTTTCCCGACCCCTTTGTTTGAAGGGCTTCCATTCTGGGCTCCTGACTCGGTCTGGATCTCCTTCTAGCTGCACACCCTGGACAATAGCTCAGTTTTTTCGCTTCTTGCAGTCTCTTTGTAGGTGCCCCTTCTCTCCGCAATTCCAGCATCTAGGCGCACCATTTACATGTGGGTCTCGCTCAATTTCGACGCGTTCACACCTGCACTCGTCTGTCACTACCTCACGAACGAGTCACATTTTTCGCTGCCTCAAAGTTCAGACTGTAAGCCAATGCGTCCTTAACCGTTTGCTTTTGAGCTAAACGCACGGCTTTTTACAATTCCGGGTCCTTTAGTGCGCTGATGAATGCTTCTGTCGCTGCATCATCTCGATGTTCTGGGTCGTAGGCTGGGTAAGCCAAAAGTGCTAGTCGCTCAATGTCTTGGGCTAGCTGCTGTAGGGTTTCACCAGACTTCTGCATCCGATGCCGTAGCTGTGACCGATAAATCTGCTTTAGATGATCGTCTCCATAACGCATGTCGAGCGCATTCATTATAGCATTCGGGTTTGAGTGCAATTCATCGGGGATCGTCTGCAAAAGCTCGGTAGCTGGGCCTCTTAGAGCAAGAATCAGCGCAGTTGCTCGGTCCTGTTCATTCCAGTGATTTGCCCTTGCGGCAGCTTCAAACTGGGTCTTGTAAATACTCCAGACAGTTTGCCCATCGAATTTTGGTGCTTGCACATTTCTGGATGTGCTTTGCGCTGCGGTTATAAGCGGGGCTGGTGAAGTGGTTGCTACTGCCTTCGCAGCCTCCAATTCTTTTTTCACTTTTTCCATCTCGTGGTTTATTCTCTCTTCGACCTGGTTGACCTTTCCCTCGACCTGGCTGACCTTTTCCTCGACCTGGTAAGCCTTTTCCTCGACCTGGTCAACCTTTTCCTCGACGCCTTTAATTTGTTTGTTAAGACTACCGAGCTCCGCTTTTATTTCGGTGGACTGCTTTTGAAAATCTGCCTTGATTTCGATCGCTTGTTGATCCAGCTTCGCTGATTGTTCATTAAGCTTCGCTGATTGTTCATCTAGCTTCGCAGTTAAATTAGATGACTGTTGTCGCAGCTCTTGCTGCATCAGCATCAACATTTGCATCAGCGCATTTTCTGGTTCCTTTGGTTTTGATGTTTCTGCTTCACCACCTTCTGCGCCTTTTTCTGCATCTGAGGGCTCACCCAAATCCAGATACGCGCCTTCCGATTCAATTGCGTCACGCAAGCGTGCAATCAGTGTGGCCTTTGTACCTTGCGTAGCCAGGTTTCGCTGTTCCAACTCTTCCTTAAGCTCCGACATGGTCTATTCATTAATTTTTAAGCTTAGGCTTCGTGGCATTTTCAATGTTTCTTTAAATTTTACTATTGTGCACTTTGAAAATGTTCAAATTTTCACTTTCAAAATTTTAATCTCACTTCTCGACACCACTCTCGCGTATTTTGGTTCGCGGCCAATAATTTTAACGTTCCGGGAAAGTGAAAACGCAATGTCTTTTAAGTTAAAAGAGTTTATTTAATTACCGAAAATGCACAATAATCAGTTTAACACTTTCACTAATTTTAATTTTCACTATTAAAAAATCTAACACTTGTCCATAAATTTCTTATCGCAATTGTCTTCTAAATCACGTCATTATTACGAAACACACTATCGCAGTTCTTATCGCGGTTGAATGAATGGTCCCCCCATTCATTCAGCTCGCCTTTATATAGGGTCTCTACCTATTCACCCATTTCTCGTACATTGGCGAATGTTCTGCCGAGAGGTACCTGGTAGATTCGAGCAAATTAATGAATGGAGTGACGTCACTTGCAGATGTTGATCATGCTTGTTGGGTTCTCGTGGGTTCGAGTAAATTCATTTGTTGACGTTCTTAATGATTATGAAAACAATTGCGACAGTAGCTCGCAGAATTATTTGTACATGTAATTATTTTTACATGTAACAATATTAAGGTTCAAAATCTGAAAGCTAATATAGTGGGTTTCAAATAAAATGAATAAATTTTTTCAGGTGTACGCAGACTTTTTTGGATGGATTTTCATGACTTTTTGGAAGAAACTTTTTTATTTTGGTTATTCTAAACAGCGACGAGTGATCAGTTACATATTTATGTACCATATAGTTTAATGAATATAATAAAGAAAAGATTTTAAGTTATAAACAAATGTTTTTATATTGACCAGCAAGTGTACGCAGACTTTTTTGATGTAGTGTATATTACAAAAACAAGATCTACCTAAGTTAAATGAGATTTCGGTAAAGTCTACACTGAAAATTGTCCCGCAAGAAGGAAAAAATACCATACCCAAACTGAAGAGTTTTAAAAGAAATACGAGTACACATGGAAACGCGAGAGGCCTTGAGGTGTGCGTTACGTGGAGCTAGTGCGACTTAGCACTTTTGCTCCATTTCTATCTGTTGGTATCTTTGTACCTGACTGACCTATAGCAAACAATACAACTAGATTCTGTCAGTCGTATATCACAATGTCATTGACCTGAAAGTAGGGTAGATGAGCCTCTGTTCGTTATTGGTTGGTCTTAGGGGATTCAGGGTACACTTAGGATGTTAATCTATCTTTTTGAACAGTTTTAGTCAATACATAGTATCTAGTTTGAGGTCTTTATGAATGTCAATGTTCCTAATGTACCAGGGGGCTCTAAATTCTCTCCTAAGGGCCTTGTTTTGCAGGGATTGAAGCAGTTTTTTGTAAGATTTTGTGGTCTGACAGAAGGCTATGCATCCATAGAGAAAAGAGGTTCTTATAACTTGTTAGTAGATGAGGAGTCTGTTTTTCACGTTCAGTTTTCCTGATCTTAAAATGGGGTGCAAGGAGGATAAGATAATTAAGAAGTTGTCTCTTGTCACGTATGTGGTCAGCACACGAGATTCTTTTCTGGTTTCGGGATGACGATTATAATTGCCGTTTTCAACGACTTGGGAAATTCGCGTAGGCAAAAGATGTTGTTGATGATGTTCGTCAGAGCTTGCAGTATGTTGTTTGGTAGCCATTTCAGCATGGTGTCCGTCAAAGAATCAGGTCCTGCGGCTTTCCGTTTGTTTAGCATGCTTATCATGTCTTTTAATTCCATTAAGTCTAGCAAACGAATTTCGTTAGTGTCTGTCGTCTGGGAAGCTAGCAGTCTTTGCACAGAGGACTTAATTTCATCTTCAGATTCAGAGCTCTCCTCAGGGGAATTATTCTTATGGAATTGCAGTTCAAGAGTGTCTGCAAAGGCTTCGGTTTTCCTATCCTGTCGTATTTAAGGCCATTTAGTGCGTAAATGGAAGCGATATTTAGTTTATTTTTCAACCTAAAATATTTTGAGAGGCGCCATAAGTTATTATCACCAGGTTTAAGGCTTTGCAAAAATCCTTTCCAAATGGTGTTCCGAAATTCGTGAATCTGATCACTCGTGTTCCTCTTCCTTATCAGGAGCCTGATATCTTGAGGAAGTTCATAGTGGTTGTGTTCTCTTACTGAAGTTTGATTATTTTCCTTGATAGGTAGGTTTTTTCTAGTAAGTTGTTCTATGCTTTCATCGATATCACTAGCTAAATTTAGCTGCTAGGTGTGGCTTTCTGAGACCAGAGTGTCCCTCAAGGTTGCCAATTTGTACTACTCTTTACTTTTAGAGTTTCATCTATGAAGATTTCCTCTATTAAAAAGTGCGCTGGTTTATGGTGGGAAGAGTGATCATCGAGTACCGTTGTGCGTATGTTGTGGTGAAAATCTCGTGAGATTCCGAAGTCTAGGATGTTACCAGAAGCTTGGCCATAGTGCGTTGGTTCACTTGACATATGTAGTCTTACGACTTTCTTTTTCTTCTTAGCACTACAGCCTCTTTCGGGCCTTCGTCTTATAACTCTGGCTCCGATAAATCTGTTGAGCTCAGCCCCAGCTCGATTGCTTCTCACAGCACCCCAAGAATTATGATACGCGTTGAAATCACGTTTCACGAGGAGTGGGTCTTCCAGCTCGCAGAGGGAGCTAAGATCTTGATAGAAAGTCTCACTTCGAGAGGGAATGTACAGTGACATGACTACAAATTCAAACGAGTTCATTTTTAGCCCTGTATCATTGTGGCCATCATTTTTGCATCATCAGTTGCATCTGTGACTGCATTTTGATGCAAAGTTGCTCCATAGTTTTTGGAGTGAATGTAGTTTGTGGGTGGGAAAGAGTTGTAGGGGTTTCGTTAGTGTTCGGTTTTGGGAAGTTTACACTGGGTTGCCGCTTGTTTTGGGCGACGATCGGCGCCAAAGTTTTCCTGACATCTTTCGGGTTTCTGGGACATCCTCCGTACTTAGCGGGGTGTTCTCCTCCACAATTGATGCATTTGGGGTTTTCGGTAATGTAATGATTTTCTACTTTCAGATCGAACGCGGAACCGACCTCTCATCGGTTCTAGACGTTAAGTCTGAGTAGTGCCAACGGATGGTACCAACAGGTCAACCAATCCGTGCACCGTAATCCATTCACGCGGTGACTGCTTGTCGGCCAGCTAGTTCGGAGAGGATTTCGGTCGCGGGTCTCCGAATGGATTACGCTCAATTACAATATTTCAGTCACCTGAACTTGCCCGTTTTCCAAACGCGTCAACAATTACTCATCCAGAACGAGAAACCTACATTACGTTAATTCTGGATGTGATCTATCCACAGATCTCAAATCAAAAACGCTACAAAATCCCATAGGCGCGTTACCGAATCACCGACGCGGTACCGAAAAATATGCTACTCGAACTTAAACCGACGAAAACTACTCTAATGAAATGACGAAACAATCAAAGGTACCGCGTACCGCGCGCGACGCGAAACCGACTTCAGCGGATTTGTCGAAACCCTACCCTCGCGACGGCATACTTACCCTACACTCTCGGTTCCCACTGAAAAAGAACGGGCCACTGAAAAGGAAAGTCGTGGTTAACGTTTTAGCAATTCATATTATTTCTACTATAACTTGGTTTCATTTTAAATTTACATTAAATTTCTTCTCTTCACTTTTTGAACTTAATCTTAAACATTCATTTTGCAATTACACTTTACAAAATAATCATCTCATAATTTGCTTGACATCTCTAGAAATTTGATGAGAAGTGATTGTTTAAATTTTTTTTTATAATAATTATTTATGATTTGTTTAAATTTAATTAATAAATAACACAATATTAAACCGAGATACCATATATGTACTAAAATGATTAATAAAAGTCTAATCCTTTGCTAATTATCCAGTAAAAACGGGAGCGAGGGCAGGAATACTTGTAATTTTAGGGAGTAGACGGGAAATCGGATTAACTACGAAAGAAGGATTTACGAATCTCAAATAAGATCGGAAATATTGTGTTACTGCTCTAAAAAAAGTGTTGTGTACTATTCCGGTAGGCATAATAGCGCAATATGCAAAAAAAAATAGCATTCAAAGTAAAAAACCAATAAATTTTGATGTTCAAGCTACACATTAATAATAAATTCTGATTACATTCGTATTGGTGTGTTTTTTTTTATTTTGACCGCAACTTAGTCCATAAGAAGAAAAATCTTACTTTTTTTTTTATGCAAAACAAATTACTATCTAGCAGGTACATTATCCAATTTCCATTTCGACGCTACTGTGACAGATACGAGTTTTCGTTAAATGGTTTAATCTTACAGAAAGTGTATTAGGTTCAATTATCATCCATGTTTAACTTTAAATGCGGAAAATTCAAAATTTAGCCCATCGGACTAATACATGAATGGAAAGTGCACAATTAAGTCCATACTTTCAAGTATCACATTACCAATTTTATGAACGCTAGCTTTTATTAAATTCTAGAAGTACAAAAATATCCATTTGACGATTCATTGGATATAAGAAATATAATTTTTTTGTTGTTTTTAACTGCCCAAACGTACGTATTACAATTGGAATTCGGATTGTATGTCGTTAGGTAAATCACATAAATTCTGGAGCAGTAAGCTGACTTCTTAAAATTACATTTTGATACCTTCCCAAAATTAATTGAAGGAGCCGTTACGCGATTTTTGTTCAAATAAAGATCGCTTGGATACACACACCGTATACGCCAACACAACGTATGTTTTGCGTTACTATTCTGACTTACTATCTCGCCTCATAACTTCACCGTCGAGCATAGGAATGCGATAGGATTGTGAACTCAGCTTATCGAAAACTCGCTTGCATTCACTTAATATCCGACAAACGACGTTTTGCTTGGCATGCGTGTGTCCTTTTATTGTTTAAACAGCAACACTCAAATCACATAATCGAACTTCTCTATGGATTTTCGCATGTCATTCCATCAGATAATTGATGCAAAGTTCATCAACATCAGCTGACGATTAACTCCATATTTTCAGGATATCCTGAAGGTTTATCAAATCCACTAAACCATACACTTGTGTACAGTCTTTTTTTTGCAGAGGTCAAGTTGGGATATTCCAATGAATTGGTTTCCTTTTTGCAAGCTCATTTATATTCCACCACAGGATAACTAGCAAAATGTGATTCCGACGCACTTGGGTGCGTGGAAAACGCCCAGTTATAGAGGATAACGTTCAAGGTGAAAAATCGCTGTTAACAGCAATGTATTATTAGCGATATGTCCTCTGGTGGCTTTATTAAGTTAAAAGCCAATGATTATGAATTGCAATGTAGAAGCCGTATTATAAGAACTGCTGAAAAAAGCACTTCTCGTTCCATTTCGTAGGAATGTTTATTATGTATTTGTTAATGCTTTGAAAACTTAATTTAAACACATTTCAAACTATGCAATCACTTCAATTCACTCCTTGAAGGTGAAGATTTTTGGCTGGTAACCTATTTTCGAGGGTCAATTTCATCCGCACCATGCATTCACTTCCAATTTCTAGGAACCCGATGTCAGAATATTCGTGTAGTTGTTGTTCAATGGCCGAAAGTAAAATTCCAAAAAACTAGGTGAAATATTTCAAAGCAATGTTCATTTGGTTCACGGGAGGAAGAATTAAACGGACGAATCAAACTCTTATTATTGCCCCCAAACCATTTCAACTCCCAGGTACACGATCCCACACAAATCTAGGAGCCGGCCTCGCTCTGATCCTGATTCCCTCGTTCTTTGTTTTTATCCCAGAACAACAAAACCTACATACCTCGAGATCGCTTTACCTTCCCTCCTTTTTGTCCAAATCATAAATGTGGAGTTGCGTGATGATCCAAATGATGCAAATTGTTTGCCGATGGATCCCCGCCAAACAGCTGATTGGAAACGAAGATCTGTTTTGAAATCTCGAGCAATTTCACGAACCAAACGTGGAACGGTAATTTCCGGATCAACAATTCTGTGGACTCCTGGTAACGACGAAGTTCTCGAAGAGCAACCGTACCGGGACGATAACGATGTGGTTTCCTTACACCTCCTGTCAATGGTAGTCTCGGTACTTGACTGTTGGTTGCAGATGGAGTTTCTACGTTTCGAATTATGCTACAAACATGAAAAATTACAAATTTTACATATCATGGATACGAATTGTTTCATCATCCCTACCGTCACGATCTGTTCTAGCCTGAGGCACTGTTCCGTCTTCATGTAGTTTACGAACGCCTGTATCAGATTTGTCCTTGCATACATAACCTGTTAACCTTAAATAGTATCCAATATCCAAATATTTAAGTGCTTCCTCAGTGGTGCCCATGAATCCTCTAATAACAACGTACGTTATGTTTGGATATTTTCTTAATATCTCCAAGACATCTTCTTGCGCTGATCGTTCGTGTGTTAAACTAGTTTGGCTAGACTACAAGCGAGATGCAATTGCTTCTCGAAGATCTCCTTCGCCGCCATGTGGCTGTCAAAATCCCAGGTTGTCACCTCGGACAAAACATATGTGTGTGGAATGGCACGCCATATGGCGGCAATGGGCCTCTCCAGTTGTCGCCAGTGGCATAGTTTTCTCGATGGCCACGGTGGAGGGGCATTTCCAGATGGCTATGTCTCGAAATGTGCCGGGGTTTGGGATTAATTCTATATTTCGAATATTTATATCCACAGATCTAAATATTTGGACAGAAAAAAAAAATTTTTTCTGCACAACAATATCCGCACGACAGATGAAGTCCGCTGGCACTTCGAGGACATATCCATCTGGCCGGTTGCAAGGGTTCGGGATCGGAATCACTTCGATTCCCGGGCGTAGGCGTCACATTACACATCCCCCCCCCCCAAAATCGAAGTAATTACGATCCCGTCTCCTATATACAAGGTCTCGGTTAAGGCCGTGGCGGGTCGAAGGTCGGTTTCGAAGGATAGGCTACAACCATGTTCGTGAAGACTCGACAGTGACTATATAGTAGGGAGTCGGGTGTTATTCGGAGGTCTTCGTCTAAGCAGAGATTGGGGTAAGCCAAGGTTTCTCGTGGGAAATAGTTGCACTTCATCGTCTAAGGTCTTTTGCGTGGTAAATTCCCAGGGTTTTACCAGTCATGTCCGCGATGAGGTATCGGGTGGGGCTTATGACTTGTAGGACTCGACACTTCACGAATTTCTTGTCTAGTTTGGCATTGTAATGTCGAGTGGCATCGCTCTGTCGGAAGTTTCGACGATATATTTCGTCGCCTGCCTTAAAGCCAGAAGGATGAGATCGCAAGTTGTACCGCTCCTCTCCCATCCGTCTACTTCCTTCAATCTTCTCCCGCAGTTGATCTCGCAGAAGTTGGAGCTTTTCGTGCGGTTCTAGAACCACGATTGGGTCCTCTAGCGATTTCAGCTGCCGCAATAGCCGGTAAGCGCTCCCATGACAGATCATGTACTGGCCGAACACTGCGAAATACGGCGAAATGCCGGTAGTGGCGTGGTACGACGAGCGCAGCGCACTAGTGATGGCGGACAATTTGCGATCCCAGTCCTTCTGATTCGGGTGGACATAGGCGCGGATGGCCGCTATGAGCGTACGATTCAGTCGTTCGGATGCGTTGGCTTGTGGTGAATAGACGGCAGTTCGTTGGTGGATGATGCCGTATTTGGACATTAGGTCTCGGAACTTGCTGGAGGTGAACTGGACCCCATTGTCGGAGACAAGTTTCTCCGGAACTCCAAACATGTGAAAGACTCGGTTCTCCAAAAAGTTGATTATAGGTCCAGTGTGCATGCTACGTAGTGGTTCTATGATAGGGAATTTAGAGAGCTGGTCCAGGACCACGACAGCTCCCGTGTGACCAGAAGCAGATCGAGGGTAAGGACCGATAAGATCAATGTACAAGCGCTGGAACACGTGTTCGGGGACCTCAACCTTACCCATGGGTGGCCGAAGAATGGTGTTGGGCGCTTTAGTGCACTTGCATAGCTCACAAGAGGCTACGTACGCTTTTATCTGTTGTGTCATCTTAGGCCAAAAGAAACAGGTTTTCAACCGCCTAAGTGTACGACCGTAACCGCCGTGCGCACTTGATGGGTGGTCATGGGCCCGTCTGATAAGATCAGTGGTTAATTCTTCGGGCACCCACAACTTCCACTGTTCTTCTTCTTGTATGGGGTCTCCGGATGCGTGTCCCATCCGCTTATAAATAAATCCATCCGTCAACCGCAGTTCAGGCAGTTGGGGCTGTTGATTCTGGATAGTGTGAATCAGTTGTGTGTAGGTTGCTGACTTGAAGGCAGGATGGTCCAAATCGATCAATTGGGGGCTGTCGTCCTCTTGGACCAACTCGGCTCCTTCAGGGGCGAACATTCTGGATAGGGTGTCGGGGACTACATGCTGGCTTCCTTTTTGGTGGCGAATTGTGAAGTCAAATGCCTGTAGTTTCAGTGCCCACCTTGCCAATCTGCCGTTGAGATCAGTCTGGCTCATTAGCCATTTCAGAGAAGCGTGATCCGTAACGATTTCAAAGGTGTGTCCCTCCACATAGGCTCGGAAGCGTTTCACTGCCAACACCGCCGCTAAACATTCCTGCTTGGAGACCGTGTAATTTCGCTGGGCTGGGTTCAGCTTGTGGGACATGAAGGCTATAGGTCTCTCCTCGCCGTCTTGTGCAACCTGGACTAAGACTGCTCCCACCCCATATTGACTCGCGTCACAATGGATTGAGAACGGTTTGTCAAAGTCCGGGCTGTGCAGTACGGGGGCTGTAGTCAGACTCTTCTTTAGCTCTTCAAAGGCTCGCAAGCTGGGCTCTTCCCAGACGAATTTACGTCCCTTACGCAGCATGTCGGTCAAAGGAGTGGTTATGGTGGCATAGTCACGTACAAAACGCTGGTACCATCCGCATAAACCTAAGAATCGGCGTAACTGTTTGGTGGTCTTGGGTAGTGGAAAAACGTCAATCGCTTGAGTCTTTTCCGGATCGGTCTTGATATGGCCATGCCCAATGATGTGACCTAAATACTTCACCTCCGTCATCACAAACTGGCTCTTCCGTATGTTGATGGTTAATCTTGCCCTCCGGATGTGTAGAGCCACCTCCTGAAGCAGGTCGATGTGTTCATCAAAGGTCTCGGTTATAAGCAACAGATCGTCCAAGTAAACGAAAACTTGGTGCCGCAAATGAGGTGGTATCACCTTATCCATAAGGCGCGTCATTGTTTGGGGGGCATTACACAATCCGAATGGCATGGTCACGAATTGATATAGGGGCCGACCTGGGACTGTGAAGGCTGTTTTCTCCTTTGAACCGGGGTCTAAAGGAATTTGCCAGAAGGCGTCCTTGAGGTCTAAGCTCGTGATGAAATGGGCTTTAAGCAATCGACTCAAAATGCCTTCGATCAACGGTAGAGGATATGCGTCCTTGACTGTGACGGCGTTCAAGCGTCGGGCATCTAAGCATAACCGGACCTTGTTCGGCTTGACCACTAAGGTGACTGGGGAAGCCCACGCGCTCTGTGATTCTTCGATTACGCCTAATGCTAGCATTCGATCCACTTCGGCATATAACGATTTTTCCTTCGCCGGAGATATGGCGAAATGTCTCTGTTTTATGGGTTTAGCATCCCCCACGTCTATCGTGTGGAACACCAGGGCAGTCCTCCCGAGACCTTCTTTCTCATGCGATGGAAAAGCCGATATAGCCGAGTCTAGACGCAGTTGCTGATTTACATCTAGAGTATGTCGTAGTAAGTTAGTGGGTTGAGATTGGTCAGGAACGGTGGTGACGGACTCCAGGGTCGAACCGGAAAATAGTGCCGGGGCCTAGTTAAATTTTCGAACGAAATCCACTCCTAAATAAGGATTCTGGGTTAACTGAGGTATGATGAAAAATTCCATAGGTTTAGTTACCCCTTTAAAGGTGACATCCGTCATAATTTTTCCCACTACAGAGTGACGAGTTCCGTCCGCCGTACTTAACCAGGAGGTGAAATGACGGATTTGGTCCGCGTGCTTTGCCAGTACCTCCCCTGCAAACTCGGCAGATATGCAATTCACACTGGCTCCCGTATCGACTAAGCCTGATACTCGTTTTTGCAGGAGGTGTACTGACGCAAATGGCCGAACATCATCCCTCAATAATTCGTCTAAGTATATGTCCTTCAACACTTTCCTCGACTGCCTGACTTTTCTCCAGAAGCTCCGCATCCGACGCGTGGCTTGCTTGCTTCGCGGTGGGACATTTGTAGCCACCTCCTCATGGAAGATGCGCTGTCGAGTAGCCAAGTAATTCCGCAGCCTGACATGAAAAGGTTTTACATGCCAAGGAACTTTCGACTCGCTATCATTTCCCTGCGCATTGGCATCGGCGAAGGACGGCGTCGGTTGTGGAACTTCGGGAGAATTGTGGTTAGCGGTGCGAGTCAGCAGAATTGGAGTCATGTTGGGAGCTTGGTCATAGCTAGGGATAGTGTCCAAATTGGTTCGTCCGGGGTTTAGGAGTGCCGACGGGTGGTCGCGGCACTCGGTGGCAAGTTTTTTCGTCCTTTGCAATTTGCACAGTCAGGTGCGTATGTGTCGGCCTTCCCGCATCGGTAGCAGAAAAGCGTTGGCTCCGCTGGACATGCATAGAACCGATGTCCCGGTTGTCGGCAGTTCCAACAGACCGTCGGGCTGGTAATTGCTTCAAGGGAGGGTCGATCAATCAATGCTGGGTCCTCAAGCTCCGGTGGTGCTCCGCTCCTCGGTACTGGTACTGGATCAGCAAGCAGGTGGTCTGCTGCCATCAACTCCGCGGTGTGATGATTTCGGGGATTTGGTCCCGTTATGCGAGGTTGTGGACGGAAGGTACCTCGTCGCTCATCCAAGTGTTCTTGTCTACGGGCATGGAGGCGCAATCCCTGTATGGTGTTGATGGAAAAATGTAGAAGGCTGTTCTGGAGATCCCAGCGCATGTTCTCTCTGATAATTTCTACCAATTCGTCCTCGGGCATGGTATTTCGCAGGCGAGTGCTCAATCTCACTATACTGGTGTAGTACTGGTCGAACGGTTCGTGAGCGCCTTGTTTCCGTTTCTATATTTGCTCCCTTAGCTCTCTCTCAGTGAAGCCATCCTCAAATCGATTGCGGAAGGCTGCACTGAAAGAGTGCCAAGTGGGACGTGGCGTTGACTCTTTAAAGCTCCAGTACCAGTCGGCAGCGTCGCCGCTGAACAAAAGATGTGCATGCCGGAGGAAGGCCGAGGAATCACCTCCCAGGGTGCTGGATACCAACGCCTGAATCCGGAAAAGGAACCGGTCCGCCGATATCATATCGTTGAACCCTGTAAAGTTCAGGCGCCAACTCTCCATGATACGAGGCGTCGGGTCTCGAAAAGGTGCCAATGCGTTCCCGGGGGGAATCACATCCTCGATTGACCTGTTGTACTGAACGGCCTCGGGGGCTGGAGGTACCAACGGAGGTCCGGTACTGTGTCGCGGTCGGTATTCGGGAGCTCTGGGATCCATTCCCGAGTTCCTTGGAGGTGGGACCTATTGCTCGGATTGTCGGGAGGGGGGCATAGCCACACTGGGATTTGGCTCCCAGCCAAGCGGAGTTCTCACGCGGCTGGGTGGTTGGCTCCTAGGGAGATTCTGGAGCTTTCCCTCCAGGTTGCCAATCCTCTCCGACATATCCCTCATCAACGCCACGAGGGTGTCAATGGAGTGGGCGGAAGGCATGGTTGTCACCTCGGACACGACACTTGCAGCCGGAACTTCACCGCCTACTGCTCCTTGCATACCAATCATCTTCACACAATTAAGGTTCTCTTCCATTTTAATCGTCGTATTCTTGATTCCAATTTATCATTCCTATTTAATTACGTTAATGCTAAAGCAATAGAAATCGATCTTAAATTAAAATTTTTTTTACTCATTAAGTATGACTAAAACTTAAAACTGAATCAGTGGCCGAAAGTGGCGAGCTATTAATAGTGACTGGGAAAAAAAAATTGTTTAAGACCCACTTTCCTTTCCAGTGGTCGACCTCTTCAGCGGGAAATGAAAGTGCGTGGTAATCTGCCGAAGAAAGGGTGCTTCGGTCGATTTACGAAAATTACCCCATAACCCACATACATTACAAAAAAACCGTCTCTAAACTACGTTAAAGTGACTCGACGAGACAAGTGGTAGAGCTACCGTAACGATTTTAGTACGCGGTCAAAATTTCCCGACGCGTGGAAGCATTCCGGGCTTCGCAATTCCAGCATACGCCACCGAACGTTGAACCGATACCACTCGTCTAACACGCATAAGAAATAGTTAGAATCCTTCCGCGACATAAAGGCAAGGTAGCCTTCTATTTTCTTGAGAGTCCATGCTGATAGGTAAACCCATCAGGCTGGCAGTTCCATCAAGAAAATAGAAGGTCCTTACAGGGGTTAGCCTGGGACAACTCATCGAAAGGATTCTGTCGCGAAAGCAAAATCAAACAAAGGAGAGCGGAAGCTACAACTCACGTGAAGCGACTGCGAGTGTGTATCACACAACTCCACTGCTCCTGATAGTGGGACTCGAGTACCAAAGTACCTTACATCCTCCGTAAAGGACCAACTCGTCAGAAGACGCGAAGTTCTTTCCCCCTTAGGATGTTTTTGGCCCCACGTTGGGCGCCATTTGTAATGATTTTCTACTTTCAGATCGAACGCGGAACCGACCTCTCATCGGTTCTAGACGTTAAGTCTGAGTAGTGCCAACGGATGGTACCAACAGGTCAACCAATCCGTGCACCGTAATCCATTCACGCGGTGACTGCTTGTCGGCCAGCTAGTTCGGAGAGGATTTCGGTCGCGGGTCTCCGAATGGATTACGCTCAATTACAATATTTCAGTCACCTGAACTTGCCCGTTTTCCAAACGCGTCAACAATTACTCATCCAGAACGAGAAACCTACATTACGTTAATTCTGGATGTGATCTATCCACAGATCTCAAATCAAAAACGCTACAAAATCCCATAGGCGCGTTACCGAATCACCGACGCGGTACCGAAAAATATGCTACTCGAACTTAAACTGACGAAAACTACTCTAATGAAATGACGAAACAATCAAAGGTACCGCGTACCGCGCGCGACGCGAAACCGACTTCAGCGGATTTGTCGAAACCCTACCCTCGCGACGGCATACTTACCCTAC
The DNA here is from genome assembly GCA_963969285.1 of Odontomyia ornata. Lineage (NCBI taxonomy): Eukaryota > Metazoa > Arthropoda > Insecta > Diptera > Stratiomyidae > Odontomyia > Odontomyia ornata. The sequence goes on from OZ017738.1 coordinate 142,741,376, forward strand.
ACTCTCGGTTCCCACTGAAAAAGAACGGGCCACTGAAAAGGAAAGTCGTGGTTAACGTTTTAGCAATTCATATTATTTCTACTATAACTTGGTTTCATTTTAAATTTACATTAAATTTCTTCTCTTCACTTTTTGAACTTAATCTTAAACATTCATTTTGCAATTACACTTTACAAAATAATCATCTCATAATTTGCTTGACATCTCTAGAAATTTGATGAGAAGTGATTGTTTAAATTTTTTTTTATAATAATTATTTATGATTTGTTTAAATTTAATTAATAAATAACACAATATTAAACCGAGATACCATATATGTACTAAAATGATTAATAAAAGTCTAATCCTTTGCTAATTATCCAGTAAAAACGGGAGCGAGGGCAGGAATACTTGTAATTTTAGGGAGTAGACGGGAAATCGGATTAACTACGAAAGAAGGATTTACGAATCTCAAATAAGATCGGAAATATTGTGTTACTGCTCTAAAAAAAGTGTTGTGTACTATTCCGGTAGGCATAATAGCGCAATATGCAAAAAAAAATAGCATTCAAAGTAAAAAACCAATAAATTTTGATGTTCAAGCTACACATTAATAATAAATTCTGATTACATTCGTATTGGTGTGTTTTTTTTTATTTTGACCGCAACTTAGTCCATAAGAAGAAAAATCTTACTTTTTTTTTTTATGCAAAACAAATTACTATCTAGCAGGTACATTATCCAATTTCCATTTCGACGCTACTGTGACAGATACGAGTTTTCGTTAAATGGTTTAATCTTACAGAAAGTGTATTAGGTTCAATTATCATCCATGTTTAACTTTAAATGCGGAAAATTCAAAATTTAGCCCATCGGACTAATACATGAATGGAAAGTGCACAATTAAGTCCATACTTTCAAGTATCACATTACCAATTTTATGAACGCTAGCTTTTATTAAATTCTAGAAGTACAAAAATATCCATTTGACGATTCATTGGATATAAGAAATATAATTTTTTTGTTGTTTTTAACTGCCCAAACGTACGTATTACAATTGGAATTCGGATTGTATGTCGTTAGGTAAATCACATAAATTCTGGAGCAGTAAGCTGACTTCTTAAAATTACATTTTGATACCTTCCCAAAATTAATTGAAGGAGCCGTTACGCGATTTTTGTTCAAATAAAGATCGCTTGGATACACACACCGTATACGCCAACACAACGTATGTTTTGCGTTACTATTCTGACTTACTATCTCGCCTCATAACTTCACCGTCGAGCATAGGAATGCGATAGGATTGTGAACTCAGCTTATCGAAAACTCGCTTGCATTCACTTAATATCCGACAAACGACGTTTTGCTTGGCATGCGTGTGTCCTTTTATTGTTTAAACAGCAACACTCAAATCACATAATCGAACTTCTCTATGGATTTTCGCATGTCATTCCATCAGATAATTGATGCAAAGTTCATCAACATCAGCTGACGATTAACTCCATATTTTCAGGATATCCTGAAGGTTTATCAAATCCACTAAACCATACACTTGTGTACAGTCTTTTTTTTGCAGAGGTCAAGTTGGGATATTCCAATGAATTGGTTTCCTTTTTGCAAGCTCATTTATATTCCACCACAGGATAACTAGCAAAATGTGATTCCGACGCACTTGGGTGCGTGGAAAACGCCCAGTTATAGAGGATAACGTTCAAGGTGAAAAATCGCTGTTAACAGCAATGTATTATTAGCGATATGTCCTCTGGTGGCTTTATTAAGTTAAAAGCCAATGATTATGAATTGCAATGTAGAAGCCGTATTATAAGAACTGCTGAAAAAAGCACTTCTCGTTCCATTTCGTAGGAATGTTTATTATGTATTTGTTAATGCTTTGAAAACTTAATTTAAACACATTTCAAACTATGCAATCACTTCAATTCACTCCTTGAAGGTGAAGATTTTTGGCTGGTAACCTATTTTCGAGGGTCAATTTCATCCGCACCATGCATTCACTTCCAATTTCTAGGAACCCGATGTCAGAATATTCGTGTAGTTGTTGTTCAATGGCCGAAAGTAAAATTCCAAAAAACTAGGTGAAATATTTCAAAGCAATGTTCATTTGGTTCACGGGAGGAAGAATTAAACGGACGAATCAAACTCTTATTATTGCCCCCAAACCATTTCAACTCCCAGGTACACGATCCCACACAAATCTAGGAGCCGGCCTCGCTCTGATCCTGATTCCCTCGTTCTTTGTTTTTATCCCAGAACAACAAAACCTACATACCTCGAGATCGCTTTACCTTCCCTCCTTTTTGTCCAAATCATAAATGTGGAGTTGCGTGATGATCCAAATGATGCAAATTGTTTGCCGATGGATCCCCGCCAAACAGCTGATTGGAAACGAAGATCTGTTTTGAAATCTCGAGCAATTTCACGAACCAAACGTGGAACGGTAATTTCCGGATCAACAATTCTGTGGACTCCTGGTAACGACGAAGTTCTCGAAGAGCAACCGTACCGGGACGATAACGATGTGGTTTCCTTACACCTCCTGTCAATGGTAGTCTCGGTACTTGACTGTTGGTTGCAGATGGAGTTTCTACGTTTCGAATTATGCTACAAACATGAAAAATTACAAATTTTACATATCATGGATACGAATTGTTTCATCATCCCTACCGTCACGATCTGTTCTAGCCTGAGGCACTGTTCCGTCTTCATGTAGTTTACGAACGCCTGTATCAGATTTGTCCTTGCATACATAACCTGTTAACCTTAAATAGTATCCAATGTCCAAATATTTAAGTGCTTCCTCAGTGGTGCCCATGAATCCTCTAATAACAACGTACGTTATGTTTGGATATTTTCTTAATATCTCCAAGACATCTTCTTGCGCTGATCGTTCGTGTGTTAAACTAGTTTGGCTAGACTACAAGCGAGATGCAATTGCTTCTCGAAGATCTCCTTCGCCGCCATGTGGCTGTCAAAATCCCAGGTTGTCACCTCGGACAAAACATATGTGTGTGGAATGGCACGCCATATGGCGGCAATGGGCCTCTCCAGTTGTCGCCAGTGGCATAGTTTTCTCGATGGCCACGGTGGAGGGGCATTTCCAGATGGCTATGTCTCGAAATGTGCCGGGGTTTGGGATTAATTCTATATTTCGAATATTTATATCCACAGATCTAAATATTTGGACAGAAAAAAAAAATTTTTCTGCACAACAATATCCGCACGACAGATGAAGTCCGCTGGCACTTCGAGGACATATCCATCTGGCCGGTTGCAAGGGTTCGGGATCGGAATCACTTCGATTCCCGGGCGTAGGCGTCACATTACAGTAACTTTCTATTGCTGTGTGTAAAGTGATGAAGGCCATCGCACTTTACACTGCAAGCTTGAGCGTGGGAGTTGCTCGATGAGTGGCCAAATTGTTGCCAGTTGCCTGCCCGCTACGTGGTTTCATTGATTCGACTTGGCAGATGAGATGGCAGATAGATGTGACGTTGTAGATTTCAATTCCTGCTTTTAGCAGAAGACATTTACCAGTTTAGACGGGCCAGATTGAACTTTTACAGAGAAAACTGGAAGCCTTGCTGCTGGATGTCTATTTTAATTTCCTCCACCGATAGCCCATGGAGGCCGCGAATTATCACATTTAATTTTTTATCCTCAGGGAGGAAGTATGTGTGATACTACCTTTTTGCTCAGTAACAACTTGGTTATTTTTCTGTGATCTGTCCAGGATTGAGGTATGCCCAGATATACGTGTTTGGCAGAGTCTTACTTTATATTTAACAGCTTCATAAGCACAGCCAGCTTTGTCCATTTCTCCGGTTCGTGGAGGATAATGGGGACAGTACTAGGGCGTGTCCCATTAGGAACATCCAAGTGTTTTTGTGCTTCACTCTGTTTGAGAGTTGAGACCGATGTTGAAAGTATGGAGAGAAAAACTTGTTAGAGTTTTTGGAGGTGGGAGAGCCAGGAAATCTTGCAGATTTTCGTTTGAGTATACCATATTCTGGTCAAACTCTGATTCGGTTCTGAGGGATGGTGAGCGTATGGCTTTCCTCTTTCTGTAGGATTTTGATTTTGGTGAATCTAAACCATGAGCTCCTCATTCTTCTGACGTTGCTCTTTCAACTCATTTTGGGTCTCTCTGAGCTGTTGATGTGTTTTTCGCAGGCCAATGAGGACTTCATCCAATCGCTTTAAATCTCACTTGCCTGATTGACTTACTCAGCCAGGAGCGTGATCTGTCGATCCTTTTCGTCCATCCCTAAGTATAAACACCAAAGGCTGGGTGCCAAGGTGACGCCATAAAATTGTAATGGTCTAAGAAGTTTGGGTTTTTAAGTATTCCTAACAAATATTGAAATAATAAGAAGAAATAAGTCAACTTGATTCGTCTCTAGTTGTACTGTTTTGAAAATTGAAATATGCTAGTTGAGCAGAAAACACTCACCCAGAAATATATAGTTGGAACGCATCCATTCCTCTAGAATCTCATACTTTCTACGTGTGTCTTCTGAAGTCCTCCCGTCTTCCTTCTCACAGTTTTGTGCCACATTAACTTTCATTATTAGGTTTTTTTATGTCCACACTGATGCACGGAATTCACTATTCTTTCTTTGTGTAACTTTTCATCAGCACTATCAATCTATGCTCCGCTTCGTTGATCTCCTGTTATGATAATGATCACTGTGCTGCGCGACAAATAAAACACATTTTACAGACTCTTAAACCCATCACCCTCTTGCTCTGACTTGTGGCAAAAAGTCAATTATAGCGCATGAGGCAGACTCAGAATGGAATATATTTCATCTGCTCGATACAAAAGTCAAAGATGAACTGCCCTTACGACCAATAGGATAAAGAAAAAGGCAGCACAAATATATGCGTTTGTGTGTTTTTAAGAGTGCGTGACTTTCGCAGCTAGCTCGAAATCTACCAAGGTTTGGTTTACACTATCGCGATACAATACCATTTAAACGATCTCACATTCAATCTTATTCCTCGTTTCTTAGCACCTCCATTTATTCGTTTATTTGACGAAATTTAATTAGCTCCATTGCTTACAGCAGTTTGAACAATTACAGTAACCGGCTTGTTCATAAAATAGTTAAGCATCTCCACTGTGTTGATGCTCTCCAATTCAACCTATTTGCGCAGAAAATGATGGTGAATGTTGATATGTTTTGTGCGTGTATGGTGGGCAGTAGTATTGGCAAAGTGAATCGCTCCTTTGTTGTCACAATAAATCGTGCCGGTGATTTTTTTACGGAGCAACTCGTTGTGAAGGCTCCTTAGCCATAATGCTTCCTGTGCCGATGACATTGCCATGTATTTGCCTCCGTTGTAGACAATGCCATTGTGGTTTGTTTCTTCGAATTCCAGGAAATGGCGCCACCTTAGAACAAAAACAAATAATGTCGCATCGCAATATCCATGCAGTCGATTGATTGATATCATTTTATCAGCCATGAACTTCAACCATCGAAGAATAAGCTTGACTGCTGTCCAATATGCTCTGCTGGAATTTGTGGTAACCGAGCAGCCTAGCTACCCAAACTGCTCGAGGAACCTTCACAAAAAGAAGCAATTTCATAATAATAGTAACGCAATAAGTGCAGAACAATTTGATACGCAATTATTAGTACTGACCCGAATTAAACACCGCCTTTATCAACGCTACCATCATCGATAAAAAATTTATCCGATCCCTAATCAATGAGCATACAAGAAAATTTCATTTAACTGATAATAGCGATGAGAACAACAAAATCACAAATTTACTTATCCCGCTTAGTTTCAAAAGCGGTCCTAATAAACCTGAAATTGGATTTCTATATCAGTTCAGAAAATCTTTAACAAAATAAATGAATAACAATATGGCCAAATAATTGATAATGACATCACCATTGCTACGTAAATGAATGAAGCAATTCCAATATTCCACTTGCAACCGAATCTACCGTTACCACCATGACTAGAACTTGAGCAGGTGTATGAGGAAGAGGCTTATCAAGTGGAACGGGAAATGCCATGAGGACTTGATCCCGTACCGGTAGAGTGCGAGCAGCGCGGTAGTATGGAATTTACGTACATCTAGTTCGGGTAGCGCTTTTTTTTATTACTTGTTTTATGTATGTATTTAAAAGAGTTGCATCGGTCTTCACTGTTTCACAATTTGCCTCGTTTCTTAATATAAACTAAAGGGGGGAACCATAACAATTGTGCGTGTAACTGCGCGCAGATTAAAATCTTTCAGAAAACAACAAAAGGGGAATCCTGCGACTCGTGAATCACGTGTTGAATCATTTTCACATACTTGATCTTCCACTCCGAGTTTACATATCCTGCGCGACATACATACTGTGTTTCGTTTTTGTGGTACAATTTGCGCCTATTTAAGAATACCATGGTCGAGAGGTAAGTGAAAGTGTATGCAGACGATCTGCGGTGAATTATCTTACGTTTGAAATTCGCTTGTCAGATTAAAACAGGAATACTTTATACTGGTATAAGGACTTTATTAGATTGATCGCAAAACAAGACTCGTTCGAGTCCGTGAAGCGCACTCATTTTTATATGGGTTCTGGTACACAATTAATAGTTTGGCTTGATGGTGTTGGTGCGTGTGCTGCCTATACGTGTGACAGCTGGCCGTCCTGTGAGAATGCTGCCATTGTCATTGGTATCGCTGGAAAATGGATCGATCTCTGGTCCTAATTCACACCATGACTTCATCTTTTCCGTTGAAAACACTCCAGCGTAGTGTCTTGAGGCACGTTGAGATTCCAACTCCTCGATCAAGTATTTATCGTTGCGAAATACTCGTGCGATCACATAGGGACCCTTGTATTTTGACTCCAGCTTCCAGAGTTCGCCCGTGGCTGATGGGGCTTTGCGTATGCCAACCAAATCACCTTACTCATACTTCGTTGGGCGCTTGTGTCGCTTGTCGAATCACTCTTTCCATTATGCCTGTCCCGTCCCGATGTTCTTGATGGCAATCTTCCGCTTTTCGGACAGGTTACTCTCAGTCGTCTCAATTACGTCTGCTACTGCTTGGATGAGTCGATTATTGACTACGTCTCTCATTTTGAGGTTTGTTAGGCGTGAACTTCGTGGTTGCTTTTCGTAAGTTATTCATTGTGAACTGCATTTTGTGGATGTTTGCATCCCAATCTCATGGCCCACTTTCGCCGGTTCGTATGAACTGCAAGGTAGTTTGGTGAGCCCGTTCAACTTGACTGTTAACCCGTGGTGTCCTCACAGCTACATGAATGTGTTGTATTTAGTTATTCTCACAATGTCGTTTGAATAGCTTCGATGTATATGACGTTACTCTGTCGGTGATTATTCGTTCCGGAACTCCAAAGAATCTAGATAGGACGTTCAAAATTTTTACGACTGGTTTTGTTTTCGTGTTGCTTACTGCTCTTAGGATGGTGTATTTTGTGAAGGGAACACATATCGCTATTACGTGCATATTTCCGTTTTGTTTACGTGGAAATGGTCCTAGGTGATCTATGTGCAATACACGAAATGGTATCGAATTAACGTCCATTGAATAGAGTTCTCCCTCTGGCTTTCATCCAACTTGTTTGTTATAGCCGCACTCGACAGATACCTTAATGTACTGCTTGACCAGTCTACGTTGTTTGGGGAACCAAAATAGTTTCCAGAGCTTCTCCAACGTCTTCGCTTCACCAAAATGTCCCATTTCATCATGATACGTTCGTATTACTCACCATCTTATTGCTTTTGGGACAACGAATCCCAAGTTGTCGTCAAAGCGTCGAACTCCTTTTAGCGAGTAATCCATCTTAAGCTGAGTTATTTGATTGGACTCTCGCTCTCCCTGCAGTATCTCCATAGTATCCTGCAGAGGTGGATCCAGTCGCTTCACTACAATTAGCCAATCGTAATGATCGATTTGGATTCGAAGATCGTTTTCGGCAACGGTCTGAATGCCGTCACTCTCGTTAGCCTATTCTCGGCTGAGAGCATCTACGTGTTGTATTTTGTCACTGGGTCGATGTGTTATGGTGTAGTCAAACTCTTGTAGTGGCAAGAACCATCTGGCGATTCGGGAAATGAGTGGGTTTTGGGTCTTCGTAACAGCAACGGCTGCGCAGTCGGTGAGGATGTTAAACGGCATCCCCAGGAGATACAGCTTGAACCTTTCGATTGTTTTCACAATAGCTAACACCTCTAGCTCATGGCTCGTATAATTCTGCTCCGACGTGTTGCATTGCCGGCTGTAATACGCTACCGGATTCCAGCTTCCATTTGTTTGCTGTATCAGCGCTTCACCGATGCCAATGCTGCTGGCATTGGTATAGACTTCATGCGCTGCATCTGGATTGTATATTTCGAGGACTGGTTGACTCTGTAAGGCCTCCTATAGCTCATTGAAGGCGCCGTCCTGTGTGTTGGTCCATTCGAATAAAGCGTTTTCCTACGTCCGTAATAACTTCATTAGCGGTGATGCTTTCGTTGCAAAGCCCCGGATGAATGGGTGGAAGTAGCTTGCCAACCCCTGGAAATGTCGAGCTTCTGGTAAGTTCATTGGTACTGGAAAGTTGGGTATCGCATCCTTTTTGATGTCACCGGGTGAAATTTTTGCTTCCGAGGCTGTGTGTCCCAGGAATGCTAGTTACGATACGATAAACGTGCACTTGTCTAGCCAGAGTGTCATCCCGGCTTCCTCCAGCAGACCCAGAAATTCGGTTAGCTTCGTTATTGATTCCTCAACCGTGTTGGTTGCAATCATGATTTCGACTAGATATACGCTTATGCTGTTCTCCATTCGCTTAAGTATGGAAATTTTCGCGTCAATCATTGCCCGTTTGGCGAAAGGAATTTGATGTGGCTGTAATGTCACGGGCTCGTCACTTTTAACTTTAATGTTCATTTCGGCTGTTACACACTTGCCCAGTTGAGAGAGATTGACGACAAATCGAGATTCATATCATTCTATTACTGGGAGCACTTCATTTAAATCGGCTTCGTTCAAATTTCCGCACTTGAAATTTATACTGTTCCTCTTAATTTTGCACGTTTCGTTCTCAATAACAATTTTTAAGTTCCTTCAACCGAGGACGTCCATGCCCAAAAATATAGCTGTATCGAGATTGTGATCACTGATTATGTATAGTTCACCTGGTATCTGTACACCACATACGATTATGTCAAGGGTTGCTTTAAATTCGCACCGTTCAACACCACCTGCGAGTCCCTTGATCGTTTTTGTCACTGGCACAATATCTGCGTTTAGTCTACTCACCACTGATTTCCGAATCAGAGACTTCTCGCTAGCAGAGTCTATTATCGCATCGTATTTGAAGCCGTGCACTAACTAGGACACGCCACCATATTTACACCACTGTCTTTTAATGCTGGACACGGTTTGAATGGCACTCTTCCGTGCGATGATTGGTCTTGTTGCGCTTTTGGCTCCGAAGCCTCTTTGCTGGCTTTGGGCAGTTGAACCATACGTGCCCCAGTTCGGAGCAATTGTAACATGTGATGGAGTTTCGTCTTCATCTTGAAGCTGATAATATAGCGATGATGTCGTGGATCTGCATAAAATTCGTCGTCATTCTGCATTCATTTCGTTGGGGCGTTGTCGTATGCTCGCATTGTCGAGGCGTTGTTGCATGGGAGCACTTTGCCGTATCCAGTTCACCACCTCCCGTCGTTGGCGTGTCTGTCTGCTCGCAATACCGTGCCGTTGCGGCTGCAAACCGATTGCCGTGTGTGGGTCACCACCACTACTATTCATGTGCTCGCAATACCCAGCCGTTGTCTGTCGCGACTAGCAGCAATGAGCCATCATGCACGGACATGACTCTAGGCTGCTGTTCGTGTGGTCGTTTGAGATGCCTAGTTGTCTGTCTCTCGATGCTTCCTTCTCGTTGTTCTTACTTGACGTCAATTGAGCTACTGCTGCTGCGAGCGTTTCGACCATTTGCTGGAAGTCGCGAAATTCCGTCGCACTTTGGTCAGTCTCGGCATCTTCAGTCGTCTCGCCGTCGTCCTTTTTTATGTCGATGACACCCGTCTTGAGTCAGTTTTAGCATATGGGATAACGAAATAAAAGCTCATCCGAGATGAACAGTATGTTTGTCGAAAACGCAGGTTTGAAAAAATATTGAACGGGACTTGATGGTAGCAGAGTTTATACAAAAAACATTGGTCTAAATAAGTTCGTCGGGATATTAGAGATGGAAGAGATAGGAAGGATAAACGACTTTCATAGGGCTGATACAGCAAATTAAATTTAAGGAAAAGAAAACACGTAAACTTTCTTTGGACAGTTTCTAAAGAAGACTCGAGATAGGAATATCGGGAGGACCAGATAACTGAACAGTATTCCAGCAAAGGGAAAACAAGACAAATAATAGGCGGAGAGAAGAAGAGATGTTATTAAATTTATGTACATGCCTAAGGATAAACCCGAAAATTTAGACGCCTTAGTGATTACATTTAAAATATATGCATCAAATTTGAATTTTGGATCAAAAGTTACTCCTAGGTCCTTATGGCTGAACACTTCAGCGAGCAAAGTATCATTTCATAATATATTTAAAATTAATAGGAAAACCTTGTAGAACATCATATGAAGGTTAAAAAGGACTAGACATAGTACCACAGACTTACTTGACAGGAACGTTACGATAGATAAGATGACATCCAAAATAGAAGAACACTCGAGATGCCAAGAATTTCAAGCTTACCACAAAGAAGAAGTGTTGAAGGCCTAGGAGAAATCTGTGGAGTTCACATCAACTTACAGTTGGTTATCCAAAGCTCTTGCAATATTATTTGTGAACTCCATTAAATTAAAGGTAGTGGAGTATCCTTTGCGGAAGTAATTTCTTGAGGAGATAAAACTTCTGAACCATTCCAACGGACCTTACTAGGACTGGAAAAAGAGGATTTCAGCGACCTAATATAACACCAAAAACTTTTTGTATTATAAGCCACAAGAGAACTGTCCAGACTACTGAAATAAGTCTTTAGGGTATATTTGATCTCTTTCTTGGCAATAGCATGCAGCCAGCTAAAATTTTATGAAGCTCCAATAGTGCCAAGGGTTCTAAAGACACGATATGCCTTATCTTTTGCTCATACGGTACTAAGCATTTACCTTGTAAACCAAAGCTTTTGATTTACTTTACGGGATGTCTGAAGAGATATAAAACAGCGAATAAGGTTATAAATGTAAACGCAAAATCTATCTAAAGCAGCCTCACAATTAAGGCCTCTAAAGAAATCTAGCCAGTTCACTAAAGGTAGTTCTGTATTAATAGCATCAAAGTTAGCTTTAAAAAAGTGAAATTTTGGAGTAGCAATGCGTGATGTGTTCTATTGCCGTTTGGCATATATATGTCACGATCTTACGTAAATACGAGTAAGTGGTGCAAATTGCATAATATGTAAACAAGTCGGATTGTCCACCGCCCATTCTCTGGACGGGAGTTAAATAGATTACAATTGCGGTGGCGATAGTCCACACAAGTGAAAGCGTTTGACACCTAATGAATGCTTAAATAGCAAGGAGTGAAATCCGTAGTTATGAAAAAAGTACTGAAAGTATTCCATACAAAATATCAGTGTGATGGTGATGTGCAATTATCTGATCATACACGGTTTTCCGAAAAAATCTGCTCTACTTCGGCTAGTGGGAGTGCTAGGGCGTATGTAATTTTATGATTCTCGTTTTCATTTTCGTCGTTTTATACATTTTCAGTACGTTTCGCCATTGTGTGCCTTCTATCGATGAGTGGAATGTTTTGGTGGCTAAACACGTAGCACTCACAGTTTGCTAGAAGGAGAATGATCAGATTCAGATCAACGAAATAATTAATGGTCCACGTGTTTTTTTAATGGAAGAAGACAAACATTGGTTAGTGCAAGGAAGGCGCTAACCAATGTTATATAATATATTTGGTTTGAACTGGCAATGGAAAGCCTAAACTTGTTTAGAAGGAACCGCACCTAGATGCTCCACTCTTAGTGGGGGTCGTAAGTGTTCGGAGTAAGGACGAAATCGTCTCGCATTCCGTGCACGTTAATAAGGTTACCTCGGCCTCGACACTGTCGAACCGAGATATTTGTATCGTATGATTCGTGAATTCGAAATTTTTTGTAGAGACCCATTGTGCTGGCGAAAAGAACCTACCTCACAACACCGCAGCGCTAGCGTGCCAGCGCACTCATGCATCCTCAATTCCGGCGAGCACCTAAATCTTCGCTCGCTTAGGCAGCAGTCCATCGCTACAGTCCTTAACGGGCCTAGTAACCCATATTAAAACCCTACAGATTGTTGTTGAATCGATTAACGCTGTTAGTTACATAGTGAATATCCAGCCTGGTTACCTACACCAAGAATAGCAATAAACTAACCACCTCCTATGGCACTTTTGCCATCTCAGCACGTTCTACATATGTTGTCAAGCTCATTTCATGTGTCACCTTCTGATTTACGTCGGTAGGCGTCGAGATTGGATGGCATTCCAAATCGATCCAGTATTTCTCGAATAAAGTAACTCTGATCAATTGAGACATCTGTAATGTGACGCCTACGCCCGGGAATCGAAGTGATTCCGATCCCGAACCCTGGCAACCGGCCAGATAGGTATGACTTCGAAGTGCAAGCGGACTTCATCTTTCGTGCGGATATCATTGCGCAGAAAATATTATTATTTTTTTTTTTCAAATATTTATATCTGTGGATATAAATATTTGAAAAATAATACTAATTAAACACCGATACATTTCGAAGCATATCTATCTGGCAATGCCTCCCACAGTTGCCATCAAAACGTCGAATAGACAGAAACGTGCAAACTGGTCGAATAGTGTCGTCGGCGTAGAGTACATCATCCGATCCGCAGGTAAAATGTCGCGGATAAGGTTAGCTTAAGAAAGTGAGAGCGAATATTTATATCAAACCGTTCAACACCCAATAAAATAGTGCAAGCCGATTGAACTGCGCGCATGCTACCTTTTCGGACGAATGAACTTCGATCGAATGCGGATGTGAATTGTATTTCGACAGAAAGTGCGCCATCAACAAACCACACGAGGCATTTTAGTTCCAGTGTCATCTTTTTGCTTTATATCCGTGTTCTAAGTGGCTGTTCGTTGCCACCGTCCATTTGTATTAAAGACAGAGACGGCATTGACACGGAAGAAGTTGCAAAAGTTCCGGTCCTGTTGCAAGACATATTCTGGATATAGTGAGTGTGTTACATATAATTGGCGAAGGCATGGTAGAGCTTCGTTGCTAGGTTGAAGCAATGGTTTCTCAACTTTTTACTGCTGGACCAATTGGGCTGAAATTTTTGTTCCGGAGGAATTTGTGATTACAAAACCCCTTGGATACAGCACAACCAAACGACGGAACGGCTTTTAGCGATGTTGATGAAAATACAACGATACAAAAAGCTGTATGGATACCATGTTACCAATGGACGACTGTGAAGCTTCAAACAATGGAACTCCTTTCGCATCTGCTATGAGTGTAGCTGAATCGACACCAAGGGAAAATTGAATGACCAGTGTCGCCTCAACGTTGAGTGGTGTTAGAAGAGCAAATGAGTTTGTCTTGGGCAGATAGTTTAAATCAATTTAACTGACACAAGAAAAAAAAAAGAAACTTTTAGAAAATCCGCTGAATTCCATTAAGCGATTCCAATTGGACGGTTGAAATAGACTTCAAGCTTATTATTTGATAATTGGCCATTAATCTTCTTCCAGTACTAAGAAGATATAAGATATAAATAGAATGTACTTAATTACTCACTTAAAATTTGGCGGATAGTTCTCGTCAGGAGAATGTACCTTTTACTGGTATTTTCGATGAGATACGGATACGCTTTTAAGTCGAAATCTGTATCGGTGGAAGCGGTAAGCTCAATCGCTTACGGTAAAAATATCATAAACTTAAAACTGTCTCCATTAAATTTGCGCTTCAGTTCGTCGGTACACTAATGACGTAAATTTCAATGCCACCCAAATTGTCCATATCTGTCTCGTTCTTCACAACCCAAATTCTAAACTTCAATTCGCAGAAAGACTGCCAGCCCATTGAAAATTTTATCAGTTTCTTGAAACCTTATTTTATTAGCATGCACATAGAGAAGTTTAAGTTATTTGTTCTTTCCAATGTTAATTCCGTCTACGGGGCCTTACATAGAATGTTTTAGTTAATTTTTCTTGTATATAAAAGTGAGGTTTGATTTTGAATCATTTTAATTAAACTGATAATTGAGAATCGCTGTCATAGGGGAGATGAACGCAAAAGTAAAGATAAAACTGATCCCGGATAACCGAGGTCACAATCGTAATTATAAAAAAATCTTTTCAGAAGAAAAGGGTAACAGTTAAACGTTAAAGAGTGTAGGAAGTTTTTACAGTGGACAGTAGAATATCGCGTTCAAAATAACATTTAAATGAGACAAAAACAAAATTTAATTTGACGAGTGGACTGTTTTGAACTGATTTCTTTTTGGAAAACTTGATGTTTATTTTAATAACATTGTAAACAGCGATCAGGCAATCACTTTTAAAAAAAAAAAATACAATCTAGACAAATAAAAACAAAACAAATTGGAGCCGAATGAAATTCTTGATATCAAAACTTTCGTACGCCTCCAGCAATAAAAAAGAAATAAGCCAAGCACGAAAGTTAAAGCAAATTGCAATTTTCCCTAGGCCTGATTAATTTTATAGACTAATTTATTTATGTAATAACTCAGCCTATTAATGAAGTAGTAATAAGTAGACTGGCCTTAATGGAAAAATACATATGAATGAGTACCACGGTTAGATGAAATTACAAAAGTATATTGAGGATTAGACGGGAGAAGAAACTACCCAAAAGACTTATTTTTCTACCGCATTCATATCTTTTACAGTATAAACTTTGATTATGAGCACATACGTAAAATGTTTGTTTATTTGCTACATATACAACAGGAAATAACGAAAATATGTCGAATATTCTTCAAGTAAGGGAAAAAGCGTTATATTTATGAAAACCATTTTTTTATGTAACTATAACTAAGCTTAAATAACGATAATTGGATGTTAAGTATAACTTTTTTTTTTGAATATATCCCTAACATAAGACGGTAGGAAATACTAAAAACATGATGATGTTATGCATGGTGCCTGAACTCATTAGGAAGTCGTAGTTTTTGACCTATAACGAGAATAATGAAAATGATAAGAGTATTGCCAATTTTTTTTCATATATGGGCCAAAACTTTGTAAAATAATGAGAAATGTAAAACATTAGTAAACCGTTAAAAAAAAAAAAAAAAAATGAAAGATATAAAAATTAAAATGAATTGCTAAACTTAATCACGACTTTCCTTTTCAGTGGTTCTTCTTTTTTCAGCGGAAAAGGAAGTGCAGGGTAGGTATGCCGTCGCGAGGGTAGGGTTTAGAAAAATCCGCTGAGGTCGGTTTCGCGTCGTGCGCGGTACGCGGTACCTTAGTTGACTTTGAGTTTTCTTTAACGTAGTTTTCGTCGGGTTGAGTTAGCGTAGCATACTTTTCGGTACCGCGTCGGAAATTCGGGAACGCGAAATAAAAATTAGCTTTGGTACTTTTGACTGGATAATGAAGAAATACGGAGTAACGTAGAATAGGTATCCTCTCCGTATGGTTTTGTTTGTGTAACGCGTTTAGAAACGGGCGTGTATAGGTGGCTGAATATTGTAATTGAGCGTACCCCATTCGGAGACCCGCGACCGAAATCCTCTCCGAACTAGCTGGCCGACAAGCAGCCACCGCGTGAATGGGTTACGGTGCACGGATTGGTTGACCGGTTGGTACCATCCGTTGGCACTACTCAGACTTAACGTCTAGAACCGATGGGAGGTCGGTTCCGCGTTGGACTTAAAAAGGTTGAAAAACATTACACATCTTATTCCGTTATCGTGATATTCGCTCCAAGAACAACCTTCACGCTGCCAAAATCTTGCATCATGAAATTAAGTTTTATATGTTCTTTAAGTTTATTCTTCAACGGCGTATCACTGGAGAGTAAAATCGTACCATCAACGTAAATTGCTACACTGATAATTTTTCTATTTCATACAATGAAGTAAATACAAGCGCCAGATCACGTAAAGACCCTCCCAAAAAACATCAAAGCCATATATAGTTTCTGGTCCCATTGTCAGCTTGCATGTTTCAGACCAAAAAGAGATATGTTTGAATGACATACACGACCAATGCCATTGTCGTATAATTTTGATTGCTCCATAAAAATTTCGTCTTCCAGCTCGCTATGCAAAAAGCAGTAACGGCATCCATTTGCTCAATTATCAAGTTGTGTTTGGCCAATTGACCCATATCTAAAGACAGGCGAAAATGATTCCTCGTAGCCGATGCCTTTGCGTTGATTACAATATTTGATCTCGAATCTAGCCTTGAAACGCTCAATGTCACCTTTGCCGTTGTATTTGGTCTCGAAAACCAAGCAATTGTTTATTGCCTTTCGATTCCTTTGCATATCGACCAATATGCAAGTCCAATTTGCCATCCATGAAAGGCGTTCATCGTCAATAGCCGCTCTCCATTTGGCTGCGTTTTTGCGGTCGGTCAACAGTAATCGGGTCGCTTATGTTGAACATTGCGACGAACTCATTGGTTGTCCGATTGAGAACGCATTTGTAGACGGTGAGCGGTACCATTGATTTGCACGTTGCGTGGCGGAATCCATATGGATTGATTTGAATCATGCTCCTCGAATGTATATATTCATCGTTTCTATCTTCCACAGAGGTAACTTCTCTTGACGCGCTTGTCTCTACATTGTTCTTTGTGCCACATTTTGAAGATGTTAGTGCGCTTGATGACACTGCTCCTTCAGCCTCAGCTACTACTCATCCACCATTGGTTCTTCTTCTGCGAAAAGATTCAATTGACTATCTTTTATATCAAGATTTACCTTCGTTGGCTTCGTATCATCAACGAAAACCACATCTCGACTGACAATCACGTCATTTGTCTTCGAATTGTACAGTCGATAGCCTTTGCAATTCGATTCGTAGCCCAGAAAAATATATAATTTCGATTTCGGATCTAGCTTTTTGCTTTGTTCTCGTGGAACCTGTGCCATAATCTTGCTGCCGAAGACTCGACGATGCGCGATATTACCATTTGCCCATCCATATCTCCCCCAATGTCTTGTGGGCTGATAAATTGGAAGTCGATTGACCAAGTATGCTAACATATTGATAGCCTCCGCCTAGAAACGCATCGATAATTGGGCGTCTTTTCTACCAGCATTCTATACATTCGCTCTGCCTTGCCATTTTGTTGTGGGGTGCAGAGAATAGAAAACTGATGAATGATGCCGTTTGCATCGAAAAAATTTGCGTCCGTTGTCCGATCGAAATGCCTTTAGCCCGTTGAACGTTCTGCAACTGCCTTGTAAAGGGTTTTCCAATAAGAGGTGTTATTTTAATATTAAAAGAAAAATGCCGTTTTTTAATATAAATGATCGGACGTTTATTTCATTGTTAAGAAAAAAGTATGCCGTTAATAGTAAAAAATAACATCAGACAAATGACCACCATGACCACGCTTACAGGACCATATCCTTTTAATGAAATTTTCCATAACCAAATCGTAAAGTGGCTGCCCTATGTCTTCGATAGCCCCACGAACTCCATCTTTGAGGTCTTGAATTGACGCTGGGCTATTGACATAGACCTTCTCTTTCACGTGGCCCTAAAGGAAGAAGTCGCAAGGTGTTAAATCACAAGATCTCGGTGGCCAATTGTGATCACCTCTTCGAGAGATAACACGGTCCGGAAACTTTTTCCGTAAAAGATCAATGGTTTTGTTACTTGTGTGTTACGCAGTGCCGTCTTGTTGAAAGTAAACGTTGCCTAGATCAATACCATCCAATTCCGGCCATAAAAATCATTAATCATCTCTCGATAGCGCAATCCATTCACCGTAACTGTTGCTCCAGCCTCATTTTCGAAAAAGTATGGTCCAATGATTCCGCCGGACGAAAACCGCACCAAACAGTCACACGTTGAGGATGGAGAGGCTTTTCAACAATAATTTTTGGGCTTTCAGAGCCCCAGATGCGACAATTTTGCTTGTTGACGAAGCCACCGAGGTGGTAATGGACCCCATCACTCAAGATGATTTTTCAATGGGATTCCGGATCATTTTCATGCATTTTAAGGACCCAATAAGCAAAGACACGACGTTGTTGATGATCGACCGGCTTGAGTTCTTGTGTTAGCTGAACTTTATAAGCCAGAAGACCCAAATTTTTATGCGAAATACGGTGTAATGTCGTTTGTGAAATGGCCAATTCCAAAGGACGACGAGGAGTGGACAAACTTGGGTTTTCTTCAACACTTTCGGCTATAGCAGCAATATTCTCCGCTGTTCTTGAGTGACGTGCACGGGTTTTATTCTTCACATTACTAAGCTGCCCCAACAGCTCGAATTTTTCCACCAATTTCTGTATTGCGGTCCGACAAGGTGCTTCACGACGACCTAAAAATGTTCGAGTTTTACGAACCGTCTCTGCAAAATTTTCACCATTTTTATAGTGAATTTTAATGATTTCAATGCCTTGTTGAAGCATGTATCGTCCCAGTTTTATTAATGGTGTAGATTTTACTTGTCAAATGTTAAAAAATGACAGCTTCAAAAGTGACATCAACCGAAATAGTGGGCAATTCAAAATAACACCTCTTATTGTGCGTGTAACACATCGTTCACTGTCGTGACCATCTTATCCATTTTACCACGATTGAGGTCCAAATTGATCAAAAGTTTTAAGTTATCACCAATCAATACCATTTTCGTGGCTATTTGCTTACTGTCGCTCGTGAACAATTCTCTACTGTTTGTCATGTTTGCACCAGAATCGATATAAAAACGGTCTCGATTTGCATGACGTGCCGAACAGCTAATCAAACTAGCTGTCGCGTTCGCGTTTGACTGTTTACGTTCCGGGCAATTTCTTTCAATATTGCTGAGAAGATTACACTCAATGCACTTCACATTTTTCATCGATTTGCTTGTAACGTTTTGCGTTTGTCTGCTTGAACTTCAAAATTTTATATTTTCCACATTGTTCTTACATGTATACAGCGCGTTTGCATTATCCGTTGCAGAATCAGCTGTCACATGTTGAAGCAGTTTTGTTTTCACAAAATCGGATGAAACTTTCGTGCCGCTACTCTTGATCGCTATAACCATTGATTCGAACTCTTCATTCAAACTAGCCAGTAGGAATGTCACCAGCCAATCGCCATCTACTTTGAGATCTGCACTTGATACACTTGGTAATTGCTATCGTAATGACTGTATTGACAAATTGCTCCATCGATGAGCAATTGTGGTGCCGCGTATTGATGATAGTACGCAGAAGACCAACTCTTCACATGAGTCCACCATCATCAATAGCTTTGCAGATTTTTTCCTAAATTTCTTCTGCCATTTTATTATGACTGGAATTGATCGGGTCGATCTTCAAGGTCAACTTTGCCTTTGCTTACGTTCTTCATATAACGCCTTTATTGTGTTCATTTGAGTCCATTTACCGGTCACATATTACCATGAATCTGATAATTCGAGTGCCGTTTGCGCCAAAACCTTCTAAGTATCGAAATTTTCACGACCTAATAAGAAAAATCACACACTGAATTTTAAAATGAAAAATTTCCAACCAAATTTTTTCACAATTACTTTCAGGATAGCTGAAATTACATGAATTTGAACACCCAAAGTCAAAAAAGAAGAAGAAGAATAAGAGGTTAAAGAGAAAGACAGCACAAATATATACATTTATGTACATATGTGTTTTTATGAGTGCGTGTCTTTCGCAGTGAGTTTGACGTCTACCAAGGTTTGGTTTGCACTATCGCGATACAATATAAATTAAAAAATTTCAAATTCAATCTTATTTCTCGTTTCTTAACACACACACGATGTGAAAAATTGTCTGCTATCTGTAACACGCTTTTCTTTGTTGATGGTTCACCATGTACCTTAGTTTTCTAATTTACAAAAAAAAACCAAAACACTTTAAAAAAATTTTTTTAACTGACATACATCACATTATAAAGATTAGAATAGGCGAGATGATAGAAAAATAATGAGTCAGTTTTCAATCTTTGTCAGAAGAACAAAAAAAAGGATAATTAATTAAAAAAGAGAATTTTTTTTCTGATTAGTATTCTGAAAGAGAATGAAAGTGAATAGGAGCTGATAATTTGAGAATGAAAGAAGTGTTTGAGTAGGAGAAAAGAAGGTTTTGATTTGGGAGGAAGCAAAGAAAGCTTTTGTTTGAAAACATTTCCCAGAAGAAAGAAAAGGATAATTGTTAATTGAGAAGTAACAAAAGAAGATTCGTGAAGAATAAGCAGAAAAGGTTGGTTGAGGCGAATTTTTTGAGTTTCTTGAAAAGAAAAGTCCCAGCAGAAAATAAGTTACATCACGACGTCAATTTCTTATCGTTAAGAAAAGAAGAAGATCCACAGGAATAATTTTACCAAGCAAATTATTTATCTTGTGTTATTGTTTTTTAGAAGAAAAATACAACTTGGTGATCTTCTATCAAGGAAACCAGAGGCGATGTATAAGGATAAAGAGTTGGTCGTGGAGACGACAATAAACACGGAAGCTCCCAAGTGGTGCTTTGTTACCGTGGTCAGACGTGTTGTTCGGTGCGGAGAGTTCTAATACTGCTCGAGACTGCCTTGTATAGTTTGCTGACTTCTCAGACCTTGATCACCAAACAAAGGGGACGTTCTAATCTCACGAAAATCAAGACACTTGCGCGTTCACTTCGAGTCGGACTTTGTAGCTTAGATTGACTGTTCTCAAAACATTTTATTTCTCCAACTGTCGCCTAGTGGTGTGGTGTCAACTCCAATTCCGTGCAATCAACCCGCGATTTCGTTTAGAGACTGAGTGATTACGAGCCAGTGGAGCCAAGTGACAAGTGTGGTGTATTTTTACGGGAACTTTCAACTTTCAGCGTGTGCCCGTGTTCCTTGAGATGAAGCCGCGCCTGGTTGTCAGTACGTCATTGCCTTTCCCAAAGCACACGTTTGCCTTCCTTGTATACTTGGATACCTTCATGGCAAATGTCATCAAATGAATCTGAATTGAAAAGCAGAAGAAGATTTATTAAAAAAGAAGAAAAGAGTTGGAATTAGAACATCGAGAAGGAGATTTTTTTCAATAATCTATGAAGAAGATCAATTTAAATTGGGATCCGAAGTAAGATTATTTTTGTTTTTGTTTTTTAACTATCATAATTGAGAAGCCAGAACTATCATAATTGATTAGCCAGAATTATCATAATATAATTAAATTTTAAATTAGGATATTTGATTTTTTTCAAATTTAATTATTGTATATATATATATATATATATATATATATATATATATATATATATATATTTCAAGATGATAAGTATATAGTGGACCATGGGGTAAAATCTCTTAGGTGAGAGATGAATCACGTCCCTTACTATATGTCGATCTGACGAGCTAACAATGGTAAATTAGTGATTCCCTTCGATCGCTGACTCGAGTGGGTTTACCCATCTCACAAATGTAGTTATTCCTTTGTGGATATTTTCTTTCTGAGAGATTAATTATTTTGACTGTCCTATTAATATTCAAAATTCTAAAATTATAATAAAATCTTACGGACTGGTGACACTTTTCTGTTGTCCACATATAAAGTACCATTAACCCTCCCCTGAGAGTGAATTCTATATAGTTTGTCACCATATGGTACTCGTGGAGTCCTCATAACATATCAAGACATCACCGAGAAGGTATAGATTTATCAGGGTTTTTCGCTTAGTAGCAGCAGAAGAGCTTGCATGTCTCTCGCAAACTGCTCAAGGAGTGGGACGTTCAGGTTTTGGCATAAATTTACTTACAGGATCCTTTAACTCTTCTACAAATTCTACCAGTAGTCCACCAGACCTGATTGGCCAGACTATTGTGATAGCTGTTTCAGTATCTTCCAGTATAACAACGCCTCTTATTTTCCACGAAATATTTGCATAGGATCTCCCATCTGTTGATTTCGTAAGTAGTGTTTCCCTTATGGACCTGGGCGGTGGCTTCTTTTAAAAATTTTGCATTAAAATACAAAGCCCTATTGAAATCTCGACATCTGTTTGTCCATCCATCTGTATGTCACAGCAAGCCAAGCAACTTTGTGGAAGAGCCAGAAGTGATGACTTCTTGAAATTTTTTGGGCGAAAATTTTTTTCAGAAAGTTTAAAGGGTCTCCATAAATAGGCAGAGGGAACCCTTAAAAAATTATGTGATAGGTAGTCGAGTGAGGTATTATGTAAAACGCCTGAATGAGATCACGTGCCCCACTCGCAACTACACACCTTTTATCCGATATTTTGAAAAAGGTTGGGAGTAGACCCTTATGAGTACAACAACAACAAACGTTTCAGAAATTGAAATCCCTTCAATAGTATTATTCATCAATTTTACATATTCTAGAACATAGTCATGAAGGTACCCGTAGATTCAATAAAGTCTTATACGTAGATGGCTACTTAAGATTAATTTTCACGGTAAATTTCAGGAGGATCATTTATGTTTATCAAATTTATAGTGATTTGAATTTTCTCATATTACAACGAAAAAAAATATATGGCTATGAAACTATATGGGTTTTCAATCGACACAGACAGTATGGGGTTGCTAGTGTTTCCATGAAAGTTTCAGGAATGATATGCCTCATGGGTATCTTTGAAAATTTGTTCAACAAATGACATCAGTAATGGTAAAACAAAATGATCACATCGAATAAATTTATGTTATTTTTTCCCAACTTCAACATTTGAGCAATATACTATCAACATTTGATTTGAAATGGCGGAAGACGAACGCATTCAATTTGAAGGGGAAAAATTATGGAGGTTGATACAATAACAAATAACTTGGAGGTTGAAATCATTAATGCAATGAAAAAGTTTCGTACTGTTGTGAAATATAATGTAGTGTTTATTAAGACTTGTTTTTATACCGTTTTAAGGTAATTTTCTTACCGCCCAATTCACAATTTAGTACTTTAGTAAATGTGCACGAAGCAGAGACATATTTCTAGTGTAGTACTAGAAATATTTTGGATCCTTTATGTCATAGCAAAACACTAGAGTAAATAAAATAAACTTTGTTTAATCCCGAGAAAAACCACAACTGAACTTATTTCCCAAAAGCTTAAGTTTAAATACAATATTTGCTTATTCTAAAATTGCTTACTCTAAAATCCATGACCAAATTTAATTTCCATGGGGACAAAAATTACAACTCAAGTTTCATTAAATTTTCCGCGACTCAAACAATTCTACTCGGCACATAATTCTGCGGGATTCAGCCGGACAAACATTCCCATGAAAATTAAACGCGTTCAAGTTGCAATTCCTGCTCGCGGGCGAGTGAGCAATGTGATACATGATGTATATGAATTTTTCATGCGTGTGAATTTAAATTTTTTTTTCGTAGCACTACAGCCCCTTTCGGGCCTTCGCTTAGAGGTAGTTAGAGTATCTCATTGTCATGATCGAATGTATCGGCACTCCACAAGGTGATATGATCATTATCACGCTTTTTTTGTGGTAGGGAGGTGAAGGCATTTATGCCTGCCGAGTCTGGCAGTGTGGGACTCCCATGGAGGATACCTTTGGACTACCCACTAAACACCTCCCCTGTCAATCTGAGAACCTAGCCTGGAACCGTTTGACACATTATTTCGGGCCAGGTCTCGTTTTGTTACGCCGTGGGGCGCCTTCAAGCTGGGGAATCCCTTTCCTAGCGGGAGGGAAGAGGGGAAGAGGAATTGCCAGAAGAGCGATCCCCCAGCCCTAGTGCCTCCGGCTGCTGTGAGTCCCTTTTATATTTTAGGACTGCCCGAGCATAATGTGCCACCTGGTTCCATTTGTCAACCGATTCGAGCATCACCGCAACTATATTATCCGGGGTGAGCTCTCCCGTCTCCCTGTAGAGTTCCCTTCGCAGCCTGGCCCATTTGGTACACGCAAAAAATGTGTGACAGGCATTGTCCTCCTCTCTTGGGCAAAACCGACAATCGGGAGACCGTGACTTGCCGATCTTGTGGAGGTAAGACTGAAAACACCCGTGCCCGCTCAAAAGCTGGGTCAGATAGAAGTCAGTCTCACCATGCCTTCGATTTAGCCACGGTCTCACATCCGGGATGAGGCGCGCAGTCCACCATCCCTTCGTGCAATTCCTCCAAGACTGCTGCCAATCGTTGAGCGAGCGCTGTCTCTCCTCGCGGACAACGATCTCCCTCGCATCCTCGTTTCGGCGCAGATAAATAGCGCGGCGCTCTCTAGGAAGGAGGGCGACAGGTATCACGCCTGCAATCACTCTTACCGCCGAGTCGGAGACTGTTGGATACGAAGATGCAATTCTCAGTGCTCCTCTTCTCTGTACCTGTGCCAATCGTTTTCGGTATACCTCCTTGCTGAGAGCGTCGCCCCATACCTCTGCTCCGTACATTAGCACTGACCCTACAGCACTCATCAAGAGGCGTCTTCTTGATGGGCTGGGTCCCCCTACGTTGGCCATAAGTCGACTCAGGGCCGATATTCCCGAAGCAGCCTTCTCAGCCGTTGCCCTGATTTGCTCAGAGAAACTCATCTTCGAGTCGATCAGTAGCCCCAGGTACTTCACCGCTGGCTTCGATTCGATCTGTATATCTCCAATACTGATCATCCTTACTCTAGGGATTCTCTTTTTTGTCAAGATGACCACTTCGGTTTTCTCCAGTGCTAAACTGAGCCCGCGAGCAGTCATCCAGTCCCTCACTCGGCGCATTAGCATACCTAGCCTAAGTTGCGCTTGTTCAACGGTGCGTCCGGTGACCAGAGCCGCAACATCATCCGCATAGCTGACCAAGCGCGACTCATCTGGCATCTCAAGTCTCAGTAGCCCGTCGTAAGACACGTTCCACAGGTCCGGATCAAGGATAGAGCCCTGGGCAACACCCGATGTAATTTCCATCCTTCGTTGGCCCTGTGTCGTGTCGTAGAGCAGGCTTCGGTCCTTTAGGTAGTTATCACGCTTTAGCCGTGTGTTCGTCCACCCAGCTGCGACACGTTCTGATTTTAAACCAGCGTATATCATAACTGAACAGGCTTATAGTCCATCCGAAGAATCACATGAACTAAATCTCGTTGACACCAACGAAACTCGAACCAGAGACCTTCGGCTTACGGGCTTAGTGCTCTAACCACTAAGCCACGCGGACTACTGTGAATTAAACTTATCGAGCTAGTAATTTACTTGGATTTTGTTACTTTCGCTATCGTAAGCGAACAAAACTTATGTTTACCATGATGTAAGTACATTGAATGTATAAACTAGAATGAATGGAGAATGAAAGAGAATGTGCGAGAACACATTAGTTGTCAAACATCTAAAAGCTGCGCTATATTGTCGTTGTGTAAATTATAAATTGAACTGTATTCACATTTTCAATACCGCCTTTTAATTTAAATATGAATAAAGTATTATCCCACAACAATTATACATAAAATTTACATGTAAAGTTACATTTTCAAAGTTATCAAAATTGCAGGATTTTCAGCAAACTAAATCTAAGCCACTTCGATGCTTTTCGAATAGGATGCATCCAAACCTCTTTGCCATTACATATGTCAGATAATTGATCTGAGCTTGTCTTGAATTGAAGTTCAATCTTTCCAGCATCTATCTCGTCGTGAAAAGAATGATACTTGATATTGATGTGCTTCAACCATTTTTAGGGTTTTGTAAAATAATTTTCCAAAACCCTGCTAAAATCGCGTTCTGTCTGTCTGTCCGTCCATCCGTGTGTCACAGCAATTTTCCGCGCAAAATGATAAGCTAGCAATATCAAATTTTGTAAATAGGTGCAAAGTGGTGTCCTCTTGAAACTTTCATCACAAAAAATTGTTATAAGGTTTTTAAGGGGTCTTTCCATATAGGGGAGTGGCCCCTGAAAAATTCCTTCCGGTCACTTGACTTACGTATCCTTTCCGGAATCGTATTAAAAAAAATAACAACTTGGAGTAAAATTTACAATACGCTTTATTATTCGATCAATGTAGACTCACTAATGATTTCTTACATTCGCTTAAGCTTAACATCGATTCGATTTTTAATGCTTTCTTTGCAATATTGCTTGGTGATATTGCAATACCATGAATTGTACATTCTGACCTAGATACATTTGTGCTATTATCGATGGGTTTTGCAACATATGTTATCGCACCAACAGCTGAATTCGCTTGAACTTTATCTAGGCTACCTTCAATTGCCTGTAGATGACCTTTATTGGGAACTTTAGGAAATTCAGTGTTGCTTGGGGCATTATCATATGTTACTCGTGCGAGTCATAAGGAACATTTTTAATGTTTCGCTCCGGAATGTGACAATACGTTCAGTTGCTTCCGCCGATGTCAGCCTTGTTGATCCGATTTTTTTCATGGAGTTGAGATCTTATAACTTGTATGCGTGAAATAACTTGTTGTGTAGTCTTTGTGCTGGAGGGAAAAACCCACGCCAAGACATCACAGAAGATACGAGTAGCTACCAGTACGCGGCTCCAGGAATGTTCAGCTGAGCTCGATTGTTTATAGTTCGCTGGGGCAGCACAACATCGCTACAGTCTCTTACGGACGATTATGCGGACGATAAAATGAATAAGAAGACCACTACATACAAACTTTGCTTATTTTCTCTCTTAGCCTTTCGAGCCACTTTGCGAAGGACCTTCAACCATCCAGTAGGTATTGTAGCACGTAGTTTTCATCACAGCAAGTCTAAATAGGGGTGATCTTTGGGCTGCTTTGGATTTAAAGTTCAACGACAGAGTAAGGAGCAGTGTTTTTACGGCATAACTTGCTGAATAACTCTAATGTACATATATTTTGGGGGTACTAGCCATTCTTAAAAAGGTCTGCATGCTTTTATGTCATCAAACAGATCAAAAATTTGTATGTTTATTAGTGGCAAAATACTCATAAATAGCTGAATTTTGATCATCTTTGCCTAGATGGAGAGATATAAGAGGGTAATCCTATATGGCTGCCATAGCTTAGAACTTGCAATAGGAGGTAGTCTTTTTCCAGCTGTGTAGCGTACTCCCTTATAGGTATCTTTATGACATTTGCTAAACTTTTCATTTAAAACTAAGTTAATGGATGCTAAGCAGCCCAAAATATCTTCATCATAAAGATAGTAGAAGTGGTTCATATTGCTTGCATCAAGAAACGTTCATAATTTGAAAGAGAGTCTCTTCAGATAATAGTAGTAATCCTAACAGGATTTTGTTGATAAAGAAAACATGTAGCGCAAATGAGAATTTCTGACAACTTTAAATGTTTGGAAGGTACAATGGTTCAACTGTCTGAACTTAGTCCCAAAATGATGCAGTCACAATTTCTATTTCACTTTGCCAGATTTTTTCAAAATTCATTTTTGTTCTACCAGCAGATTTGCCATACATTCAAAACACAACTCATGTTGCCAACTTACTCAAATAAAACCACATACAAACTCTGTTTTCCTGTTTTTCAATTTATAGATTCATCAATAGACAATGCGTAATCAGAAAAGCTTAATCTTCTTCTAATCGAATTATGTATCTTCATACCAAGCCCCCACGGCATGAGGCCAATTAAAAAAATTATAGTGTCGTGTGGCTTTGCGAGTACTTTTTACAAGGTCAAATTAAGAGAGATAACAAAAAGAAAATATTTTTTAAATCAATATACATTCAAATATACTAGTCTAAATGTACGAGCAGCGAACACTAGTTAACCACTTCCTTTTCATGTGATTTCGATCCACAAAAAAAAAATCAAGGAAACAAAATGGGAGACTATTATCGCTGTTGATAGCTGAATTTGGAGGCAAAAAAATATTATTTTTTTATTTAACTGATATTCTGGCACTATATAGGTCTTTTCAAAAAAAATAATGTTCACAAGAATTAATATTTTTGTTTTTATTACGCCTGATTATGATTATGATTAGATTGGCCGATCATTTACTTGAAGATCAAAGCAACATATTTATTAATATATTGAACAATAGACTTAACTAGAAAGCAACCCTTTATTCTTAAGATAATTGTTTTATATAGAAACAAACTTTGCTCTATGTATATAATAGTCGTCTAAAAGTATTTGCATAACAAAAAAAATAACTACGGGAAAGCCGTAGTTATCAGATGCACCTAAAATTGTGAAAAAAATCTTATAAAACCGGGTCACTCCAGGCAACCAATACTATATAATTGGTAAAGCTACTCTCTTTTTCATTTTAATAAACAACTGAAAACTTTTGCATAAAATAACATCGATAAGACTTTTTAGGAAGAAATCATTGAGAATCGAAAAGCTTATGGAAAATCTTTCAACAAATTATTCGCTTGATAATTTGTATATTTGATTTCAAAAAGTGATTAGAGTGTCCAACTGCTATTAAGATCGAAGAAAGTCATTTTGAATACTATTTTCGAATTGAAAAGTTCAGCGGTCAAATGTTGTTGCAAATCAAATAAGCTCTTATGCACAGTACAGGAAAGGTTTTCAAATTATATATAAGCTAATTCTTGCACTAACGTAAAATTTTATTCAAAAAAGCTTCAGCTGACAAGATTGTTTTGCTGCTGTATATAGGGTGAGCAGCATAACTTCCTTTTTAGATCTCTGTGAAAATTTTTTTACACATACCTACTAGTTTCGCGACCTGTCTGTCCATCAGTTTGTTCGTGAATCACAGCAAGTTTCCTCAGATACTATAGAAGCTACAAAGCTCAAACTTTGTGCAAAGGTCAGAAGTGGTAGTCTCTCGAAAATTTAGGTCTTACTAAACATTTCAACAATTTTTAAGGGGGTTTCCCCGTACATCGAACTACCCCCTAAACATTTTTTAAATCAAAGATTAGCATTTTGTGCATCAGGGGGTCCAGGGGGAGGCAAAATTTACGAAAATGTTGTGTATCCGGCCTCGGTACACCGTTTTACGCGATCCAAAAGCTTTTCGAAAGAGTGTATCTGGTCATTGACCGGAATGTTCTTCAGGATGTTAGTACAAGCCTTTTGCATGCCCTCTACGGACGCAAAGCGTGTTCCTTTCATGGTCAAATGCAATTTTTTTAATAGGTAGAAGTCACAGGCGGCCATATCAGGCAAATACCGTGAGTGACTGATGGTTAAAATGCGATTTCTAGTCAAAAAATCAGTCACAAGAGTGGATTTTTATGACAAGAGTCTCGTTTATTTTGGAACCAAACGTGCGCAGACCTTTCGTAAGAACAAATGATCGGTTAAAGTGTGATTAATCGAGGTTTTGGAGATATTCAACTCCGATTCCATGAATTTTAGCCATGATTTCGGCTCATTTTTGATAGATCCACGCACAATTTCGATGGAGTTTTCAGTATTCGCTGATTTTGGGCGGTCCATATGTTCATCGTCATTTATATATGTCCTCGCGACCATCTCTGAAACGTGTAAACCACTTATGAACTCTGGCACGAGATAGACAATCAATGTTTCGGCAAACGTTTTACCCATTTTAAAACAAAATTTGATATTAGCTCTTTGTTCGAAACTCATTTTTGTACCGATGACACAAACATACTGTCACTTTAGACGAAATAAGTTCGCTTCCACTGAACCGAATGTCACCAAACTTTCACTGGAAGTCAGGGAGGGACGTCATTCACAGATGGCGCCACCAAAAAATTTTCATGTCAAAAATCTTGTTTATTTTGGAACACTCTTAATTGTTGATACATATTTCAAATCGACCTAGCCACTTGTATTATTTTTGCAATTTTCACGAAAATCTAAGAAATACGAGTAGTGCTTAGGTTAATTGCGGGAGAGATGGCGCGTCGGGAAAGAAGTCGCATTCAATCAAACTCATACATCTAGTCATCCGCACAAAAAACTGATGTTGCTTTTTCTTCGTTAGGTATTCAACCAAAAACATAGGACAGCAAAATTGGTTACAGCCAACATGTAATGGGTTTTTTATATTTATTTTGTTTTGCGCTCCCTCTCTCACTGTCGGAAACAAGTTATCGTGTGTTTTTTCAAGGTTACTCGTAAGTATTTTATATGATAAATAAGTATTATAAAAATACGTGTCCGTAATTTCTTTTTGTTTTATTTTTTTTCTTAAGCTTTAAAGTGTGGTGCTGAATCCCTTCCTCACTTCGGGTATAGATGCCGCAGTTTTATTTTTAGAAGATGCCGCATGTTAAATGTGTGTGTGTTTTTTTTAAGCGAAAACTAAGCATCGTTATGCCCCGTGAATATATCCGCAAGACTACAAGGAGTAGTTGGACTAAGGAGGCTTTAGAAGAAGCCCGAAAAAACATTGACACTGGGATGTCTCTGCGACAAGCAGAAAAACTATTTGGCGTACCAACCAGAACACTTTCGAGACGATTGAAAGAAGGAAATTCTGTAAAGAAACCTCTTGGCTTTATCGGTAAATAATTGTTCCGTTAATTTATTGAAATAGTATGTAAAAAGTATCTTTATTATTTTTTTATATTATGATTTTTGTATTGCTGAACTTATTTATAAATTATACGAAAGGTAAAATATAATTTATTATTTTCATTCTCCTCAAGATGTTTTTGGAATAGAAAATGAAAGAAAGCTAGCTGCGCACAAAAAAAAATTAGCGTCTGTCAGATTTACCGTTGACAGAGAAGGCTTTTGCAGCTTGGCGTTTGAACTGGCGGAGAAATTGAATGTAAAACATAAATTTAACATGATTGCAAAATAAGAAGGCTATACATGGTTAGCGTCTTTTTTAGAAAGGAGTATAGACATTTCATTGTGACAATCTGAAGGACTTTTTCTTTCCCGAGCCCAAGGTATGGGTCGATCGGCAGTCGAGGGACTTTTTTGAAATACTTCAGAAAGTTTTGACAGAAAACAATTTAAGGGACAAACCTGGAAACATATTTAATATGGACGAAAGCGGTTTGCAACTGAATAATAAACCCGGAAAGCTGTTGACGCAAAAAAGTTTTAAAGACGTCCATGTGGCTACTGCTAAGGAGAAGGGAGAAAATGTTACCGTTGCAGCTCATTGCAACGCGGAGGGTAACTCTTTGCCACCTGTTCTGATAATGAAAGGGGTAAACTAAAAAGTAGAATTCGTCAATGGGTTACCAAATGGCTCTGAGGTTTATATGAGCAGAAAATCATCCCAGATCAATGCTGAACTGTTTTTAAATCTTTAAAGAACATTTTACGACACAAAAGCCAGTAGGCAAGACACTTTTAATTTTGGATGATCACACTTCTCACAGTAATGCTTTCAAAACGCTGGAATTTGCTGAAAACAGTGACATAATTTAACTTTGCTTACCAAGTCACACTACCCA
This sequence comes from Odontomyia ornata, assembly GCA_963969285.1. Taxonomy (NCBI): domain Eukaryota; kingdom Metazoa; phylum Arthropoda; class Insecta; order Diptera; family Stratiomyidae; genus Odontomyia; species Odontomyia ornata. The sequence goes on from OZ017738.1 coordinate 142,772,840, forward strand.
AGTGTTGCAACCTTTGGACCAAAGTTTCTTCAAGCCATTAAAATCATATTTCCGTAACGAAGCCAAAATTTGGATGAATCATCATAAAAACAGAAACTTTACAAGATATCAAGCCGGGCATTTAATTGGGAATGCATGCGAGAAAGCAGCGTTCATTGGAAATGGAGCTTCAGGATTCAAGGCCTCAGGAATCTACCCCTTTAATCCTCATGCTATTCCAGACCACTTTTTCACCGTATCAAACTCATCTCAAATCGAAGTTCAACAATCAACAGCTCTCCCTTCTGAAGCAACCTTTTCATGTCCTGAAACAATCTTGGAACCGGTAATTCCAACCACCGTTTCATGTCCTGAAATAATTTTGGAACTGGTAATTCCAACCACCAGCAATAGATCGCATACCTGCAATCATTCCGAAAATGAAACACACACTTCATCATGTTTCGGAAACACAACGCCAACAAAACTACTTCAAGCAATTACACCACTACCAAAAATTCCAGTGCCGATTTTTTCAAGATGCAGGCAGTTAGCAGAGATTTTGACTTCTCCCAGTTCCATTGAAAGCCTCCTAAAGAAAAAAAAGAAAAAAATCTACTAAAAGGAAGGTTTCACAGTCAAATTAGTTCCTCTCCCACACATGCAGGTATGAATTTCATGAATACAGTTATTTTTTTAAAGTATGTTTTAATGATAGAATATAAACCCATTGTTAAGTTTTTTCCATAATTAAAGTTTATTTTACTTAAATAAAAAATTACCTTGATTTTTGAAAAAGCGCGTTATCTCTCCCGCAATTACCCTAGTTTAAATATGTTCAATTGACCCAGCACTCAACAAAATTATTTAAGATGAATAAAAATGGTGGCAGCAATGTGCTAATGTACTTTAAATATTCTGCATAAATTTAAACGATTTCTTATCCAAGTATGAGATGAATAATTCACGTCAATGATTCACGCTATTAGAAAACTTGTTTCGAACTCTACAAAAAATCCTCTGGTAGGAGCACTCTCCTCCTTACTCAACTTTTAGGTTGATATCTCATCCGAGAAACGAAACTTTCTAGTTTTTTCCCGACATACATATTTCGGTCGTCATGATGCGTTGGGAAAGTGGGGAGCGTGCTTTTGCCGTTGAGGCTGAGTCAATGTTCTGTGATCGTAAATCAGCGCTTTAATTTAGCCCCGTTGGCCCCTGTCCCAGCACGGAAATCAATTGTTACGTGGGTCGTGACATCTAGACAAACTGCAAGTGTGACGAGACAAAGAATTAAAGTCACTTGAGAACATTGAGGCAGTGAGAGCTTCAATGTTGCAATTCCCACGGCGTTCTGCGTGCAAACCTGCGTCTGCCCTTGAATTTTCCAATTTGGTTCCTTATGATTTTTTTGGGGTTTTTTTTAAATCCCGTATTTGGTTGACCCGTCTAAGGACCCTACAAGATTTGATGACCAACGCCCAGGAAGAAATTGCCAATATAAAGCTGCTATGCTGGCAATAGTCATGACAAACGCCAGAAATCGGTTAATCTGTGTATCGAGAATAGCAGACGTCACGTCCCTGATTTGATCTTCAAAGCTATGTAAAACAAGACACTAGGTTTGCTTCTACATTATAAAAAACAAATTAAAATTTTCTGGATCATACAATGGGTTTTCTTAAGTTTTGAAAAAAGGAGCTTATTCTGCCGCACGCTGTAAAATTAATGTGGTATTAAAACAAATGTTTGGACTTTTAACCGACTTCAATTGAAAAGGAGCTTATCATACGATTTTTTTTTTATTTTACTGATTCTATTTAAGGTTTTTTTCAAAAAAATTGTATAATACCCTATTAATATCGGTACCCGTCCGTCCATCCGTTAGTGCGACACAGCAAGCTTTCTCTGGAACTAGAGAAGGTACAGTCATCAAAGTTCGTGAACAACTCAGAAGTTTCTGATTAATGAAAGTTTCATAATCGAAAAAATTTCAAAGGATTTTAAGGAGTATTTCTCTATTAAAGGATTTAATCATTTAAATTTGTTCACTGGACATAGTTGGGTAGGATATCGAATGAAAGGTATTACTGCGGTCCCTAAAAACCTGTAACTAAAAATTCCATATCGATATCGAGGTAGACAGGGGAAGCAGAAGAACACGAAAAAATTGTGTCCCCCTTACAATTGGACCTCTGTGGATCCAAAAATTTGAAAAAAATTTCGGAGAAAGAAATTCACTAAACTTTGTTAGCAATAGAATAATATATCCATTTTACATTTTCTTGAATAAAATCTTGAAATACAATGATCTTCAAATACAGTGATGATGATGATATATATTTATATATAGATGTATTGGACGGTGAAGATACGCTTTCTTTCCCTATAAAAAGATTTATTCAAACCAGTCTTGACAATATTTAATTTACAAAGATTTGTCGACGTCTAGTGGGTGAATGAATGAACGACTGGGATGAAATTTGTTGCATCCGGCCTTAAATGCATCAAATATGCGGGCGTATATATGATGCTTGCCGGTAGTGGTCATGCACCTGCGCTGTTGTAAGTGCAACGTCAGCATCAGCAAGTGCATCATCCGCGGGTACATTTTTCATAGCCATGCGCTGATGGTCTATGAGTTACCACTCGGTGGCACACAAGAATGTACGAGTATGCTGGCTACTTCATTCGTGGCGATACGCCAGCAACAGTGTCGTGTGCGTGGTGGGTGGCTGATCCACTATAGTACTCCCCCTGTAGTGGTGCAGCCACCGTATGATGAAGCTATGCTGCGTATCGCACTGGCATGTGGATCTCTCACCCTGATCGCGTTTTTGTTACATCCGAAGTGGTGGGCTGCTCATCAGATTTAGAAAATGTGGGCTTCAGCTCGTTGATGGATATGGCTGTTGGTCGTCCGTTCACGTCAACCCTCTAGTATATATCCTTCCGTGTCAATACCAGGTACGGGCCGTCGTAAGGTGGTGTAAGTGAGGCCTTAACCTTGTCGTTTCGGACAAAAATGTGTGTGCTGTTTGCCAGCTCCTTGTTCACGAAGATGTCCTTGGTGTTAGGTTGCGCCGTTGATGTCGGAATTCATCGAGGGCCAGAAGTATTGATTGGCGATCATCTTCCTGTTCGCTTGGGTGGCTGGGCAAGAGAGGCCATGAATATACTGCATGACTGTCGCTAGGAATTGCTGCTAAATGAATAGTCGTATCCTCTCCAGAGTGATGACGTAGTGAAGAATTAAGGAGGGATCATTCAACCTCTGTTGTCTCCACTCAAGTGGCTGGTCATGGCTACGCAACAGTGCTTGGAGCTTGGGGTCATCCTTCTGAGCTAGGATGATAGCGGTAAAGTCAATTTATTGAATCAAATTTACCCTTGAAAGATAGTCAGCGATGGCGTTGTCTTGGCCTCGAATGTGGTGGATATCCGTGATGAATTGCGATATGAAATCCAGCTGGTATTAGTACCTTAACGATGCTTTTTCGGAGGGCTACTGTAGTGCGAACTGCAAGGATTTTTAGTCGGTGAGAACGGTAAACACTCTGCCTTCAACTATGTATCTGAAGCGTCGGATTGCCTCGTATATAGTTAACAGTTCCCGATCGTACGTGCTGTACTTTCGTTGGGCGTCTGTTAGTTTTCTGGGGAAGAATCCAAGTGATGATGTAGTTCTGTCCGTTGCTTGCTGTAGTATGGTTCCGATGCCGTTACCTGAGGCATCAATGCAGAGAGACCGTATGACGTTGGAATCAGGATGAGCCGAATTGGGGGCTCTCCCTAAGTCCAATTTAGACTGGTTGAATACGGACACTGCTCTGTCTGTCCAATTGATTGGTATTTGGCTGAGTTTGTGGTTTCCCAGGATCAGCTGCAGTAACGCACGTTAGTGTTGAGCTGCGTGTGGGAGAAAGCGGTGAAAGCAGTTCACCATCCCAAGAAAAGATTTCAGTTGATGAACCCACTTCGGTCTTGGCGTTTCAGTAATTTCCTCCGTTTTTTCAGGTAAAGGTCTCAATCCGTGCTTATTGATAGCGCATCCCAAGAACATCACTTCCGATCTACCGAACTGGCACTTGGAGGTGTTGATGATCAGACTAAATTTCACAAGTTGGTCCAACACCTGCTTCATGTGCTCGAGATGCTTCTGCTAGTCAGGCAAAAAATCAGGACATCATCGAGGTAAACAAATACGTTGTCAAAGCCTCGCAGTACTTCGTGCATGAAGCGTTGAAACGTCTGATCCACGTTGCAAAGTCCAAATGTCATATACATGAATTCATACAATCCAAACGGTGTGATAATAGCCATCTTCGAGATGTCACTCGTTTCCAAGGAATTTGGTGGTACCCCCTCTACAAGTCGATCATGGAAAAAAATCGTCATTCCATGGAGGCCTGTGGTACACTCCTGGAGAAACCCAATCGGATAGGGGCCTGGAATTGCGCGGGCGTTGAGCGCACGGTAGTTTCCACACGGTCGCATACTAAAACGATGCTAACACAATATTTCTAACCAAAGCGTTAAACCTTTTCTCTAAATTCAATATAATAAATATTACATATACCTTTCCTAAATACTGAAATCCATCCCTAATTTTTAACACGAATTATCAACACACCAAATGTAGCAATAATGAGCTGAAACTCAACAACGAAGTAATGAAAAACACAAAAACAGAGAAAAAAACACGAAAAATTTGTACATTATCATTCAGCTACCAATACCTAGATTGCTCCATCCCAGCTCGACCAGCCTTAACAAATCGATCAAATGAGTATCTCCATTGAAATTTTTTGTCTCGTGAACTCAAATTTCGAGGACATTTTATTTTCTTATCGGTGGCCCATCTATATATGTGATATATAATTGGCATGCCGTCAGAATTAACAACATATCGATTTATGTCCAAATACACGAATGCTTCTGGAAGAACGAGGCCAGTACTGAGGCAAGTCTTCTGTAGGGTGGAACGGCTGTGAACTCACGGTAACATATCTTGCGTTATGATTCCGAAGCAGTTTAAATATGAAGATATCGACTCTCGTGACTTTATAGTTTGATAAAAATCAATATATGGTACCTCCAATCCATCTCATTTCCTTCGAAAACTCTTAATCTTTCCATAGTACTAGCAGCCTGGTTGTACCAGATCTGACATCTGTATGTCAAAACTGACTACCTTTCGTGCTTTACTGACATGATTTTGACATGTTCAGTATAGTACAGATACTGATTGAGATGAACACCGAGGCATCGAACACAGAATTTATGTGAACGCCGTTCTGAGCTACCGTCACAAGCCATAATGTGGAGATCCTTCCAATTATGTTTCAGGTCTTGACTGCCCCCCAGCAGCGTTGTCCGAAAATAATTGTTTCGCACTTCTGCGCATTGATTTTCATTCGACAATTGTCAGTATACAGCTGTACATCAATGAATATTTTTTGAAGATTGGGCTGAGCTATTGTAGCTTGCGAATGAATATTGAAGAAAGTAGAGGCACAGTAACTGGTCCCTGCTGTACACCATTCAAGACCTTGTAGTGGCACGTTGTTACAACGAATGATTTCCCGTATAATATAGCGCACATCATGGCGACAAGGTGTCTGGGGAACCTGTCCTGAAGGAGTTTAAAAACTAGTCTATCTAGCCACACCATATGGAAGGCTTTCCCCATATGCTCATATCTCTGTTGTTTAGTTTCCAACATATGTCTCACGTTAATTTCGTTATCGTATGTATGTTCGAATGGCTGTCATGAAAACCAAATTGGGAATTCGGCATCAACTCATATTTCTCAATGTGAGCGTTTAATGCTTTGTTTAGTAACACTTCAAACACCTTGCTGATGTTAGGCAGCAAGCTCATTGGGGAATAGCTTCTAGGACTCGAAGGTTCTTTTTTTTTCTTCAAGATCGGAATTACCTTAGGCTTTTTCCACTCATTTGGGAAATATGAATTGCTCAACATGTTGTTGAACAATATATAATAATTCCTAATAGCAACATCAGGTAAATGTCGGAGAATTATATTTGGAATACCTTCAGTACCACATGATTTCTTGTTGTTTATCTTGCTAAACACGAAACACAAGTCTTCATAGCTGACAAAATAACCAATAACGTTTAAGCTCGGTATCACGTCAGATGTCAATGTTTCATTGAAATGAAGGATTGATTTGCCGTTCAGGCTTGATTTGAAGTCGGAAACTTTTGCTTCAGCGACCTCTGAAAATATTTGATTTCCTCTCTCAGGGCTTGGTAGATGAACCAATTTAAAATGAATTCCAATCAGGGCAAATTTCTGCAATTCATCACATACTAGTATAATCCTGATTCCATTTCTATCCGGAGTCATACTATCAATTTCAATACCAGCCCTATCGAGAAGATTTATCTAATCACGAGTGACTCCAAAATTCGATACCTTCACTCGAGACTTCTTGCGGAATAAACTATTCACTTTCATGAGAACATCATCTGGGTTCTGTGGGCTATTACCCCTCAGTCTTTCCACTTGGTTGCTGACCTCACTCCTGAAGCATGAATGGATTAAGTCCTGGACATTCATCAGGTGTAATTTCAACAAAGCCAACGTGGGATGGTTCTGGGCCAAAGATCGTCGATAAATATTGTGGACGCGTGTGAAAAGAAGGCTTTTCAATTGTTTCAACCTTGCGATGATTAATGTTTCACATCCTTCCATGTTGTTTCGATGTTTAATCTTAGGAACTACTTTCTCAATCGTTTCAGCTTCACTAACTTCGACAAATAGAGATATATTTCATCGCTAGTTGGATTCCTTTCTTTGGGAACCATCGAGTAAGCATTGCCATTATCCACAAGGAGGACATTGCTTCCGATAATCCCAATTAAACTTCGTTTGAAACATTTCCCAATCCGGTTTTTTGAAATTCAACCGATGATATTCATGTTGAACTGGAATGAGAAAGAGATAATTACTTTGATGATTGACTTTCATTACGAGTGCACCATGGTCGCTATCGTTAGGAAGCACCTGCAGAACTGTTAAAGCTGAATTCAAGTCTTGCGTCAGCAATTCAGAGGTCCAAATATGAATTTGTCCAAGGTATGTTGGGACCCCCGACCCATATAGATTGCATCTGTATTCAATTTGGCTCTCTGTTATCCACGATTTTGGAAGTACACCTCATGGATTTTTGTTGGCTTTCAGCCATGATGTATGCCGGGCATTCATATCCCCAGCAAGGATATAACAGTTATGTAGCCTGTCTAATTTGATTATTTCAAACAAGGAATTGAGCTCTTCCTTGAACTTGAGAGCATTTTGACCAGTTATATAAGCAGAGATAACGAAAAGGTTATCCCCACCTGGCAGTAACATTTTGACATCAGGCACTTCAAGAGATTCACAGTTTCTGAATTCGACTTTTTCGATATTTTGGAAACAATAGGGTCTTCTAACAAATATCCCGGTGCCACGTAGCCCATCATCTATTATCCTATAATTTCTTACGAATTTAAAATCCTTGAATGTCATGAAGTGCCATGAATTGAGGTGGGTTTCAAGGAGAAGCGTGATATCAGGCTTTACAATGAATTCGAGGAGATAGTCACGTTGATGTATAGTAACAATGGAGTTGACGTTGATCAAGAAAAGATGAATTCTAACCATGGAAATCTGACTGGATGACAAGTTATTTTGAGGAATTTTAAAGCCTTAAATGTTGAAAAACAAAATTAATTTTTGTATCTTCCTGGATATATGCTGGATGACGAAAAATACCACAGTTAACGCATTATAATTTTTCTTTAGGCTCCGTCTGAGCCAATTTATACTTGCCGGGGAGCATGAACAAGATTTTACTTGAACACCGATAGCGCATGGCGAAGTTGGCAGCTAAATGACCAAATCTTTGACACCGGTAACGCTGATTGACTTCTCTTTTCTCTTTTATTTGTAATTTGTACCAGATCAAGTGTTAATTTCTTTCTTTCTATGGTCGACCTTCTTGTCGCAAAGGTTTTGACAGAAATGAATTCTATTTCTAGTGCAGCTTCCTTAAGCATGGAAAGAAAATTGATTGTATCTTCTCCGCAGTTTTTTTGGTGGATCGGTGCAGTGTGGAACCTCCCCAAACTTCAACGCATCTTTAGCTGATTGATTTGAACTAGTGATTTCGTTCTAATAGTTGATTTTTCAGCAGTAACTCTTTTAATCTCGAAATAAGTTAGTTTATTTTTTTTTATACCTCCATTCCCTACCACTCTCTCCTTCACTCTTTCATCGTCACACAACGCTCGTGCGATCTGCACTTCACACGTCATTAATTCCTGCGTTTGCCTCCAGGCAATGCTAAAACATCGGTATAAGGAGCACACCAAATGCTATAAAGCACTCCTTTCCTGCTAGTCTAATCCGATTCGTGAAATGTTCTCAGAGATTAAAAAAAATATTATAATACGACGCAGTAAAAAAAAACTCTGAGTTTATAACAACTAGCTGTTTTAAGAATCTCGACATTAGGGTCTAAAATGCCCTAAGATACTGAATTTTCAATCCTCCGGACTTATCATTAATCTGAATTTATTAATTGTTCCTTAAGTCTTTTCCTAAAAACCAATAACGAGTTTACGTTTTTCACTGTTTCTGCAAGATTGTTGTATATCCGCAGAGCAGAGTCGATCAGATCTAGCGTAAGGTATTACAAAATTGTTGGCATTTCTTGAATTATATGGATTTATTTGTGATTCTCTTATAAAGGGGCTTCGTTCTGATTCATTGGAAATTAGACATTTGAAGATAAACTTCCCTTTCTCCATAGTAATGATTTGACTGAAGATGAGTGCATTGGTCCGTTGATACACTAGTCTTGTTGGAGTGAGAATCGGAAGGTTTAGAATATTTTTATAGGCTTTAGTTGGTATCCTGGATATAATATTAAGGTTTTGCTTTGATGATTGACTCCAAATGACCACCGCATAATGTAGCTTTGTTAGTACAAATGTATTTAATACAAGTTTCTTTACATGCATTGGAAAACCTCCATATCTTCTCCACATTCCTATCATTGGTGCTAGTCGTCTCCTCAAATTATTTATGTGTGGCAACCATGTCAAACGATGATCTATGGTAAGACCAAGATATTTAATTTCAAACACTCTTTGTAAGTTTTCGCTGTTAATTTTTTGTTTAAAAATCAAGTATTTTGTCTTTGTAGTATTCAATGCTAGCTTGTTTTCGATAAGCCATGAACGATATTTATTTAGATCCTCGTTGACGATATTCTCCATGGCAACTTTATCATGTCCTGAATAAAGAAGTACAGTATCATCAGCATATAATGTGTGGTGAGCTTTCAGTTTACGTATATTCAAATTATTGGTGTATAGCAAAAACAAGGTTAGTCCAAGTATGGATCCTTGAGAAACCCCCGATTTCATTGGTGCTAGACTGCTCAAGACATTATTTACTGATGTGCTTTGGAATCTTCCTTCTAAATAACTTTTTAAAAGTTGTTTCGGTTTTCTTTTTATATCACACGATTCAAGTTTTTGAAGTAACAGGTCATGATCAACCGTATCGAAAGCTTTCTTCAGCACCACAAAAATTGCAATAACATAATCTCCTTTATCAAGACTTTCATTGATGTAACGTGAGACAGAAAGTAACGCATCGAAAGTACTCTTGTTCTTTTGAAAGCCAAACTGCTTAGGATTTATGATGGAATTGTCATTTAAGAAAGTTTTTAAACGATTATTTATAAGTTTTTCAAACAGCGCGGTAATTCTTCGGGTCCAGATGATCTCCTTCTTTGAATATTAGAATTATTTTTGCCAGTTTCTCTTTATGCAGAAATGTTCCATTTCTAATATGCGCGTTTATAAAATTTGCCATTGGTTCAGCTATATCCTCTTTGACTAGAATAATTTCATGTGTGGCGATCATAGATGTAAGAGAGAGGATACGAAATGCATCGAGAGAATTGAAGCAATTTATCATGTAGCGTCATTAAATCAAATAAATAAATTTGACGTGACGTCTCCCACTAATTTTCGCTTCTTGAACTAAATCAATTTTCCGTGCGGGTATTCTAACTTGAACGATATAAAAGATTGAACATGGCTTACCCTACAAAGGATACGTCCCTGACATGCTTCCTAGAGCTGTTTTTACAACCCCACACACGTCACTTCATTTTTCATTTTTCGACATAAAAACACCCGCGATCCGTAACAAACTTTTCAGTTTGATAAATTATCACATTTGCAACGCTTTTGCACTAGATTCAACACGGCTTATCTTAAACAAGTTGGGTAAACAGACCTACGCTCATGTCAGAAGGGTTTTGTATTCACTTTACAAAATGCAGTCACCAGATCGAATCAAATCAAGAAACATGTCAAAGACGATTTCATTGGAGAAAATATGAAATACGAAGATCATACTATTATTAACAAAGTTGAACGAATTTCTACTTCTGAGGTTTTTGGTATTGTTACACTCATAAATATCTCCCTTGATAATTATTTCAGATGTCCATCCGCGACGGAGGAAACACATCTTTCATGTATTTCCCCCCTGTGCCCCCACTGAAGTAAAAACTGACAGTTCAACAACTGTTTTGAAAAGCTCCCATGAAAACTTTCATTTCATACTCATATCGGCTACGTTTGATGAATTTTTTTTTCAGGGGCCACTCTCCTGTACTGTTATCATCGATTAATGGCCTATTTTTTCGAATCCTAGAATGGTTACAAAACACTTTTGCTAGGAGCTCTCTCCCACCTCCTTGACTTGTTTTACTTATGAGCATTAATTGTAGGTATTCATCTTCAGTCATTCATTAAATTGAATCAAGTGTTTAAAGCATGCACCTTAAACGTTGAAGTTGGGAAAAAATAACTCAAAATTATTCAATCTTCGCATTTAAAACAGCCACTTTCTTGTTTTACGATTACTGATACCACTAGCTGAACCGATTCTCAAAGATTTATATGACACCTATCATTCCTGAAATTTTCATGCAAATCCTAGCAAAACTGTAGTGTCTGAGTCGGTAAAAAGCGCATGTTGTTCCAGAGCCATATGTTTCCATAGTAAATAAATGCAGCGCATATTGTTCCATAGTAATACAGGAAAATTCAAACCACTATAACTTCGCTAAATATAATTCAATCTTTATGAAACTTTCAGGATAGATCAATCTTATAAATAGTCATCTGTGTACTTAATTTCATTGAATTTAAGGGTACCGTTAAGATGTTATTCAAGAAAACATAAAATCGATAAATCATACTATTGCTAACAAAGTTGAGTGAATTGCGACTTCTAACGTATTTGTTGTTTTTGTACTCACCCAGGCCTACATTCCAGATTTTTTTTCAGATTTTTCGGATCACAGGTGTCCAATCGCGAGGGGGGGGACACAAATTTTTCGTGTATTTCCCCTCCCTGAGCACCCCTGGAAGCAAATTTTGCCAAACTAAGAACTGTTTTGAAAAGTCCTCATCAAGACCTTTCATTTGATATCCATATCGGCTACCTTCAATGAAATTTTTTTTCCGGGGGTCACTCTTCTCTATGGGGAGACCCCCCTTAAATACCTTATAAAAATTTTTTGTAGTTGAACTTTGAAGAGATCACCACTTTACATCTACACACAAAATTTGATGTTTCTAGCTTAAGTAGTTTCCGAGAAAAACTGCTGTGACACACGGACGGACGGACGGACGGACGGACGGACGGACGGACGGAAGGACGGACAGACGGACAGACGGACAGACTGGTCGCGAAACTAGTAGGGTTTTGTAAAATTATTTTACAAAACCCTAAAAAATTGTTTTGTGAACAATTTCAAATTCAACTTGATTAGACGTTTCCCATCAATGTTGAATTTTCACAAATCATATGTTTTCAATCATATGGTTGATATTTCGTTGACAATTCCACTCGAATGTGTAGATTCTCTAGCGGCGTGAAAGGCAGGGGGATTTCAATTCGCATGCGAGAGGAAGGCATGTATGTAGTTAAAGTACTTCACTCACGTATGGATGAAAATAAGCTCATTTCGCATCCATTACTTTATATGTCTTTGGTGGCGATGTTGTCAATAGCTAGTGCTGCATTTTTTCTCAAATTTTCGATTGTATTTAATACTTCTCTTTTATTCGTTTGATGAATGTGAAAGATGGACTTAGGTGGGCTATTTATGATATTGAAATAGCTAGTTGACTTTTCACCAAGCTCCGTGGTAATTTTTTCACCAATTGTTGAAAAAAAGTGATTTAGCAAGTTTTCTGTTCCACATGGGCGTGCAGCATTGTTAGAGTCCATACCAAAATTTCAGCATTTGATGTCATGATCCAGAGTGATGAATTATCTTTTACTTGATTTATTATTTTCCATATTTCGTGTGAGTTGTCCGCCGCTGTTTCCAATCTTCTGGAGTAATATGAAAATTTAGCTTCTTTTATGAGACATTTTGATTCTTTTAGGGCTATACAGATATTTAAGTGCTTGATCTTCAGCGTTCTATTTGTATTTTTTTATAAGCCTTCTTTTTATTAATATTAGCTTCAATAAATTTCTTTGTTATCCATGTATGTTGTCAACATCTGATCTTTTTCTCAATGGTAGAATCATGCTTGGAGTCTGTAATCATATTTTTGAGCTCCATAAGGTTTTCAGGTTTTCGATTTGTTAGCAACTGAAATTTCGATTTGAAAAGATCCTCGTCTATATCTGAATATTTTGTGAGTAGGTTTTTGTTTATTGAGACTTTGACCATGGACGACAATTTTTAGAACACCAGTCTGCAAGTGTGAATTTAATGTTTTCAACAATTTTTTTATCATTTGTTTCTATGTGATCTAGGCAGGTACTTGAAGTCGGGTGAATAATTTTGTCCTTATAGACAATGACCGCTCCGTTTGTTTCCAGGGTATCCTTGTACATTCTCGATTCTGCAATCAGGTCTATGTTATATTTTCGGCTGCCAATCGCCGAACCATATCTTTTCCTTTTTGGTGGCTTTTTCAAAGGAACCAGGAAAACTACGAGCTGTTTTCTTCTCCTTATTTATATTTTTTAAATACCAAATAAAATTTCCATCATTATCTTGATTAAAATTTCATTCGAGGTTTATTTTAACTTCCATTTCTTCGGTTAATCCCTCCAGTGCTGCAAAATAGTTTTGACTCTCGTTGGTACCACCAGCATTTAGAAATTTTTCTGGAATTACTTGCTTTGCACTTTTCTTTGCCTTTGTTTCCTTTGGACTTCCCTGAGTCGATTGATTCGACAATATAAGCTGTTTCCGATAAAATTTAAATTCGGATTGACATTTCAAAAAATTAATTTAATTTTTGAAAAGCGATTTAAAAACCCGTCTATACGCAACGAATGCTAGACGTAGAAATCCGTAATAAGCCGTCTGTCCCCTATATTTTGGCAAGTTTCGCATACCATTGCGGATTTGATAAGAAATTATTACGGTTTATAACGAGCCCGTGCAGTTAATTAACAAGTGTACAATGTTATTTTCCAAATATCGTGCTTATAAAATATAAAGCTATAAATATTAATTTCATATAATTCGAAATTCTTGAAGTTCCAAATGTTTTGCATTGATTAGCGTGTGTAAAATCTGCTTAATAGCAGGAACTTTAAAAAATGGGTGTGGTTGATAAGTTAATAGTGACGTTTTAAGTTGAATAGATGTTATTGAGAGTTAAGATGCAACTGACCTTAAGTAGTCTTTGCAAATAGGGCTCCCAAATGTTTTTTTTTACAATACGTAGCTTTCCACCCGTTTATCTCTGTCAGTTCACGCACAGGAAGATTTCTCAAAAACATCAGGATTGTAATCATTAAATTTATTTTATTTTTCTGTAACTTTGCATATGAATAAATTTTGATATTTTCAATTTTGATACATAAGTATTAATATATTCTTAAAATGAATAAAACTTATATCTACTGAATTTCTAAATCTAACCTATTTACTTTATGGAAATCCTTAAACTAAATCCTTCCTTTGAATTTTATGAATATAATAAGTTGGAACATCACTTTCTGTTACGGGTTTAAAATCGCCATACAATGTGTGAGGCGCATTTTCGCCAAACACATTCTTCAACAACTCTGTGAATGATTTCACTGAATGTGGGTAGAATGAAAAGTTCAATTCTGTAATTTCTTTTCCTTCGCCAATATAATAATCTCTGGTTACCACATTTGGTTTGCCATTTTCATAATGGATCTTGGTATTAATACGGATCGGTGTTTTGAGTGTAGCCTGCAATCCAAGAAACAATTACAAACAAGAAAAATTTAAGTAAGTATTATAAATTACATTATAATACACGTTGTTGCTGTAATCACTTTCAGAAGTATCTCCAATTTTTAAAAGTTGATCGTAGTTTCTGTGATCGATGATGAGCAGCCCTCCGGGTTTGAGACACTTGAAGAAGTTACCTATAGCTTGCTTGTGTTCTTTTTGGTCTCCACTTGTGTCTAGGAGATGCGAGAAAGAACTTCCAAGACATATTATTGCGTCAAATCCATCCTCAATGTAAGGTTGGATATCATCGGAAATAGTGAGCCAGTTAGCTTCTTCAATGACTGCAAAAGAAAAGTTTAATGTTTGAAATTATTCTGTAAAATGTCTTCAAGACTAAAAAGTTAAAATTTCGATTAAATAGTAATATATAGATATGTTGGCGGATTTGTACATTTAGGTGTCAAAATAACGATAACCGCTAATGAAAGAAACAATATAGGACGAAGAATACAGCTTGCAAATAAAATTTTTTATTCAGTTTTGACGATCCTGAAGAGCAGCTACATACACAGGAAAACAAAGCTCCAAGTAATCAAATCTGTGATAATGTGCTATGCTATGAGTGTGAAACATGGACCCTAACCCAAACGTCTTTGAGCGATGGGTCTTGAGGCAAATAATCGGAGCGAATGAAATTTTCGATCAGACAGAGGTCTCAACGATTGTAAGACTGCAGAAGCTACGATGAGCTGGTCACATGAATCGTATGGATGAATAAGGCATACCCAAAAAGGTATTCGTTGGGAGAACTGAAGGGTTAAGACCAGTGGGGAAACCGAAGAAACGCTGGACAGTTCATCGCTGCTCGGCCATCAATGCACCGAGACAGTTGGAGGCCCTTGTTGCAGGAAACGAAGGCCCAAAAGGGGCTGTAGCGCTACGGAGAAGATATAGATAACTCAAGAAAATTTTCAAATGTCCTTTTCTAGAGGTTTCTACTAACTTTCAGAGTCCTATTGAAATTTCGAAGTATCTGGCCGCCTGTGTATCACTTTATCTCAGAAACTGTAGCAGCTACAATAATAAAAATGGCTGGTATATCAGAAGTAATTATCTTTTGATGTTTTGGACATCAAAAAACCTTTTGAATAGTTCTTAAGAGAGTCTCACAATATAGAAAGGAGACCCATAATTTTTTTACCAAAGGTTTTCAGATGGAATACCAAATGGAAGAGCTTGATGAGTTATTTTCAAAATATATCTTAAACATGAGATATTTGTATCGGGGGATACAGAAGGGCGAGAATGCATGACAAATATGTGTCGATTGTACCAAACTTGTAGCTAATGGTGGTGAACATTATTTGGCTGAAACCATTTTTCTTATTACCTCATCAGAAACTGCACCTAAAGATATCAATTGTCAACCGATTTTTTTTTTTGAATAAAAATTTTCGTCTTAATATGAAAATATTAATTTATGCAAAATTGCAACCAAGCAAAGCTCATTAACAGACAATAGCAGAATTTTGGAATGATCAACGCATCTTTTTGTCCATTCCCGCCAATAAAAATAGGCCAAATCTTCCACTTTGAGAGTCAACAGTCATAACTAAACAACCAAGCAATTATGATCGAAGTGAATAGAGTGACTAAAGCGGGGAGATGGGCTGGCCCCATTGCTATTCAATTTGGCTCTGGAGAACGTCATACGGAAGCTACCTGTCGATACAAGAGGTACATTACTATGTGGATGACATCAACATTCTGTCGCGGTCATTGACAAATCCCAAAGAACTTTTCCTCAAACTCGACAGCGAAGCAAAACTAGTCGGGCTACAAATCAATACTCGTACATCAAATACACAAAATATCATACTTGGCGAATACAATATCGAGAATGTTCGCGAATTTGTGTATTTAGGTGCCAAAATAATGAAAACAGGCAATGAAAGAGACGAAATATGCCGAAGAATGCAGCTCGCATATAAAGTATTTTATTCAGTATAAAGTATTTTATTCAGTATTGACGATCTTGAAGACCAGCTGCATACACAGAAAAACAAAGCTACAAGTATTCAAATCTGTGATAAGACCTGTGTTATGCTATGGGTGTGAAACATGGACCCTAACCCAAGCATCGGCAAATATATTGAACGCCTTTGAGCAACGCGTCCTCAGGCGAATAATCGGAGCGAAGCTCGACGGGGACCAATGGTGAATTCGATACAACCTTGAGCTGCATGAAATTTTTGACGAACCGGAGGTCTCAACGATTTTAAGGCTGCGGAAGCTGCAACGGGCTGGACACATGAATCGTATGGACGAATAACGGATACCCAAGAAGGTATTCGTTGGGAGAAGTGAAGGCTGGAGGTCAGTGGGGAAACCGAGGAAATGTTGGTCTGACTCGGTCGACGAAGACAGTTCATCGCTGCTTAGATTTCGGAATCGGAAGACGCGGTCAATGGACCGAGACAGTTGGAGGCACTGCTTGCGGAAAGTGAAGGTCCGAGAGGGGCTCTAGTGCTAAGAAGAAGAAGAAGAATAGAGTGACCTATAGACTGTGGTCATTAACTCTGGATTGAAAGCTATGCAAATTGGAAGTCAATTGAGGGAAATGATGCAATTAATGGAATTCAACATTTCTTTCACTTGCAATTCCATAGTTGATTTAGCAGAAAGGTCAAACACTCCAATTAACCAAGGATAGGCTAATTAAGTTGAGTTGTTCGATTAAGGCAGTATCGGGCAGTGGTTTTGGCGTGAAGCCAATCAATAACTTCGTAATTATAGTGTAAATTTGAGTTTGGTGGCGTGAAGCCATCGAATAAAGATTTAGAATTTAAAGTTGATCTTTTATTTTAAAAACGCGTAAACAAGAGTTCTGTTGAAAATACTAATACTAACAATCCCGCTAATATTGTGTTGTTCGATAATTCATGTCGTTTTTTCTCAAAGATGACGTTAACTACATATTTCATAGAGTAGTGATTGCATGGCTTGTATTACTATATACAACTTTAAAAATTAGGCTTTTGACTATATTCAGTCAAAAACTGAACGACATTAGCAAACAAAAGGTTGGTTAAAAATAAACTCGAAAATAGACAATCAAAGAGAGCATTATAGGCATATTTTATTGTTTTACTTCCGAGATGGCAAAAATGTGGTGCAAGCTCGAAAAAAATTGTGGGATATTTATGGTGAGAACTGTCTTACTGAACGCCAGTATCAGCGTTGGTTTGCTCGCTTTCGGTCTGGAAATGTTAATGTGCAAGGTGCATCACATACTGGTCGTCCAACCACTACTGGTGACGACTATATAAAGGCGTTAATCAAAACTATCCGCTGTGTGACAACTTGAAAGATAGAAACAAAGCTCAACATATCAATTTCAACCATTTACTTGCACTTACGACAGCTTGGTTACGTAGGCAAACTGGATATTTGGGTTCCTCATGAATTAGAGGAAATCTACCTCACCAAACGCATTAACATTAAATAGTCCGCGTGTTTTAGTGGCTAGAGCACCAAACCCGTAAGTCAAAGGTCTCTGGTTCGAGTTTCGTTGGCGTAAACAAGATTTAGTTCAAGTGATTCTTTGGACGGACTATAAGCCTATTCAGTTGTGATACGCACTGGTTTAAAAACCAGAAAGTATCACAGCTGGGTGGACAAACACACGGCCAAAGCGTAATAGTGATCATATCACCTTGTGGAGTGTCGATACATTCAATCATGACAATGAGATACTCTAACTATCTTTAAGCGAAGGCCCAAAAGGAGCTGTAGTGCTACGAAAAAAAAACGCATTAACATATGCGACTCTGTGCTGAATCATAACCAAAACTATCCATATCTTAAAAAATCATAACGAATGATAAAAAATGAAATATTTACGATAGCCTAGCCCAAAAACCAAGCAAGATAAGCCCACACAATCGACATTCAAAGCCAATATTCACCAAAAGAAGATTATGCCTTTCTGTATGTGGGGATTACAAGGGTATACTCTACTTTGAACTGCTTCCAAGAAAACAAACTATTGATTTAAATGTCTGCTGCCATCAACTATCCAAATTGAATGCAAAAATAAAAAAAAAACCCCTGAAATGGCCAATCGTAGAGGCATGATGTTCCATCATGACAAAGCCAGACCACGCACCTGTTTGATAGCCCATCAAAAATTAAAGGAGCTCAATTGAGAACTGATGCCGCATCTAAGCTATAGCCCTGAGTTGGAACCATCAGATTATCATTTGCTTCGCTCCCTTCAAAACCATTTGAATGGTTGAATTTTCGTTTCCGGTCAGGCTCCTAAAAATGAGTTGGACCAGTTCTTTGCTTCTGAAATCCAAGGCTTCTTCGAACGTGGAATTTTTCAACTTACCGAAAGATGGCAAAAGGTCATACAATAAAATAGTCAATATATCATTGATTAATGTTTGCTGTTGTTGTTCTTCTTCCTTCTTCGTAGTACTGCAGCCGCTCTCGGGCCTTCGCTTCCTACAGATAGCGCCTCCAACTGTCTTGGTCCATTGACCGCGTCCGCCAATTTCGAAATCCATGCAGCGATGAACTGCCTTCATCGACCGAGTCAGACCAGCGTTTCCTGGTTTCCCGACTGGTCTCCGGCCTTCAGTTCTCTCTTTTTGGGTATCCGTTGTTCATCCATATGATTCATGTGGCCAGCCCATTCAAGCCTCCGCAATTTAACAATCGCTGAGACCTCCAGCTCTTTAAAAATTTCATACTGCTCTTGGTTGTATCGAATTCACCATTGGTTCGATTATTCGCCTCAGGACCTGTCGCTCAAAGACGTTCAACATATTTGGGGTTACTTGGGTTAAGGTCCATCTTTCACATCCATAGCATAACACAGATCTTATCACAGATTTGAATACTTAAAGCTTTATTTTCCTGTATATGCAGCTGGTCCTCCAGATCGTCAAAACTGAAAAAAATATTTTATTTGCGAGCTGTATTCTTCGGCGTATTTCATCTCTTTCATTAGCCAGCATTTTCGATACTGTGTTCGCCAAGTATGTTATTTTGTGTACTTGAGGTATTTTTTCTCAAGTGCATTATGGGCATTGTTTTATTTTCATTGATTTTCAGCCCTACTAGTTTTGCTTCACAGTCGAGTTTCAGGGAGAGTTCTTTGGCAGTTGTTAGTGACCGTGGCAAAATGTTGATGTCATCCCTTCTCCCTGCTTTAGTCCGATATTTGTGTCAAAGGCATCGGTGAGTTGGTTATTGATGCGGACTTGGGAGGCGTTCGACGTCATTGTCATTTTGGTAAGACCAACTAATTTGGCTGGGATAACAAAGCGAAGCATTATTTGGTACATTAAAGGTTTGTTGGTAATATAAATCAATTTACTTTGAAAAACATTAAAAAAACGACATTAATTATCAAAGAACCCAATACATAATTTTCTACCTGACACTTAAGGACATCTTAAAAAACACATCATCTATAGAAGCAACCGGTACGCTCGTCAAGAAATTTGTACAATTAGTTTCATATGCAGACCATAGTACACTCACATAGCAGCCCCATTTCCCAGTTGCACTGTGTTATCTACGTTCAGAATTTTTTCAGGGATTCAATGTGTTTGGCCCGATACACGGGTCTTTTAAGTAGTTCTTGACAGTAAAGGATTACCAGATGTATTATCTACAAGTTTTAAATTCTCATAGGAAACTATAATCAATGTAGTGAAATAAGCGAGCCATTTGATTCTTTTGCATCAGGTACCAAAGAAATTTTGTTTTGAATCTTATGCTTTTATTCTCACAACACTTCTGACCAACGTACCCGTATTTCAATTGAAAAGCATCGATCTATTTTAATTCTAGCAAACAACATAAGACAACCCTAGAAAGCAGTGAAAAACCTGAAACGAGGTTGTAAGCCCTAGATCACGTGCTGCCGTGATGAAAACAGGATTAATGAAAGATAGGCATCATATTTCAAGAACCTCTTTGATCCACCGCATAGCTCCAGGATATTGAATGAAAGTTGTTCTATCATTAAAGCCCAAAAGAATAATAAAACACCTGGCATAGATGAGATTCCGGTCAATATTTAGTCAACATGGTGGTGGCGGTATTCAAAAAGCCGTTCGTAAAGCTATCAAGCACATTTGGTAACAAGAACAAACGCAGAGCAAATGGAGCCAATCAATACAATTCCCTATCCACAAAAAAGGTGATAAGCTACATGTAAATCAAAATAATTCTAAAATGTTAAGCAATTTAAGGATATTATTTCGATTTTACTGGGAAAAAATTAAAATCCTACTATACTAACAAAGTAGAATGAATTTTGAATCCTGAAATATTTTTTTCCGTAATAAGTTTTTTTAAGTTTTTAGGATCAGAGGTCTTCAATTTTGAAGGAGGGGTGGGCACAATTTTTTCGCACATATTGCGTCTCTCTGGGAACCCGGATATACAAATTTGATCGTTCGTTTCAGAACCTGTGAGTTCTATTCAAGAACCTGACTATCTTTGAAACAAAGGTTAAGGGTAACTTCCATATAAGAGGGATCCCCTTTAAAATTATTCAAATTTTCGAAAAGAGCCAGAATTTCTGGCCTTTCCACAAGGTTTGATCATTGTAGCTTCTATGGTTTCTGAGAAAACTTGCTGTGATGCACAGGTAAACGGAGGGGTAGAAAGATTAGGCACGACATTAGTAAGCCTTGGTGAAATTGGTTTTGCAAAACCTTAAAAATGAAGCTTTCTCTTAAAGAGGTGGAAATCATAGACCTATATGATGAGCAAAGTAATAATGCTATGAACGTCCCTACCACCCCATATTCAGAACTAAGCCGTGAATTTATCAGGAAGGTTAGTAATGTTGAAAGTGATACAAGTAAATCTGCAATACAATAGGATGCCTTTCGTTGAACTTATACTCACCCTAAAAGAGAAGAATTTTATATGGGCGGTAATCTAGGAATCCTGAAGATCATATTCTTCTTCTTCTTCTTCGTAGCATTACAGCCACTATCGGACCTTCACTTCCAGCAAATAGCACCCCCTACTGACTCGGTCCATTGACCACGTCCTCTAATTTCGAGATCCGACCAGCGATGAACTCTCTTCGTCGACCGAATCGGACCAGCGTTTCCTCGGTTTCCCTACTAGTCTCCGCCCTTCAGTTCTTCCAAAGAATATATTTTTGGGTATCCGTTGTTTCCCCGTACGATAAATGTGACCAGTCCATTGCAGCTTCCACAGTCTTACAACCGATGAGGCCTCCGGCTTTCATACAATTCATGGTTGTATGGAGTTATCCATTGGTCCTCGTGTAGCTTTGCTCCAATTATATGCGTCAGAACCCGTCTTCGGAAGTCAGAAAATCATATCCTAGCATTATAAGACTACTAGTTCATAAAAAAATTGATAAAAAGAGGAACACTGACACCCTTCTCGAATCATCTTTTTTTGTGGTAGGGAGGTGAATGTCCATTTACGTACAGAATTTGAGACTCCCATACTCGTAAGAAAGCGACTGGAATATCCACTAAACACCTCCCCTGCCAACCTGAGAACCTAGCCTGGAACCGTTTGACATATTACTTCGGGCCAAGCCTCGTTTTGTTACACCGTGAGACGCCTTCAAGCTGGGGGATGCCTCTTCTAGCGGAAGGGGAGAGGAGAACAGGAAGTGCCAAACAAGCGATCTCTCAGCCCCAACACTCCCGGCTGCTGTAAGTCCGTTTTATCTTTTCGGACTGCCCGAACATAATGTGCCACCTAGTTCCATTTGTCAACCCATTCGAGCATCACCACGACTATATTATCTGGGATGAGCTCTTCTGTCCCCCTGTAGAGGTCCTTTCGCAGCCTGTCCCATTTTCTGCACGCGAAAAGTTGTGGCAGCCATAGTCTTCCTCTCTTGGGCGAAACTGAACAATCTTGTGCAGGTTAGACTGAAAACACCCATGCTCACTCAAAAAATGGGTCAAATAGAAGTCAATCTCACCATGCCTTTGATTAAACTACGGTCTCACATCCGGGATGAGGCGCCCAGTCCACCTTCCCTTAGTGCAATCCATCCAAGACTGCTGCCAATCGTTGAGTGAGCGCTGTCTCACTTCGTGGACAACTATCTCCCTCCCACGCTCGTTTCCCCACAGATAAATAGAGCGGCGCTCTCTTGCAAGAAAGCCGACAGTTATCACGCCTGCAATGACTTTCACCGCCGAATCAGAGACTATCGAAAGCTGCAATCCTCAGCGCTCTTCTTCTCTGTACCTGTGACTCATCTGGCATCTCAAGTCTCAGTAGCCAGTCGTAAGACACGTTCCACAGGTCTGGACCAAGGATAGATCCCTGGGCAACACCCGATGTAGCGGCCATCCTTTGTTGTCCCTGTATCGTGTCGAAGAGCAGGCTTCGGTCCTTCAGGTAGTCCCTCAAACGCTACGTTAGATATTCTGGAACTTTAAAAAGGGTTTCCAGCGTATCCAGAATATCCACCCATCTAGCGGAGTTGAAAGCGTTCCTGACGTCGAGTGTCACCAACAGGATGATCCATCGCTTGGTGCGTCTGTGTGCCTCTGCCTTTTGGACCGCGCTCACTACCTTCGCAATAGTAGAACGCACTACTCTAAAGCCATACTGCCGAGGAGATAGGTCCCCAGAAGCACGAATCGCGTCAGTGAGTCTTCCCTTGATGAGTTTCTCTAGCACCTTCCCAGCCACGTCTAGCATGCATAACGCGCGGTATGCAGACGGCGATTCGGGATTTCCCTTCCCTTTGCTGATCAGCATGAGCCTCGCCACCTTCCATCGTACCGGCAAAACCCCGTCCCGTAGGCAAACGTTGAATGTGCTGAGCAGCAAGTCCGGACAATGGTGATAGACAAGTCGCAACACCTCAGCTGAAACACCATCTGGACATGGAGAATTCCTCGCTTTCAGTGAAAGGACTGCCTCCTCCAGTTCCAACTGTGTGAAGAGTGGACACTCTGCTGCTGTTTCACCATGGACAGCGTCAACACGGACGGGAAGGGCGGGTAAGAGTGCCCACACTATCTCATTCATCTTTTTCGCATGATGTATGCAAGGCTTCCGAAGGGCGCCAAGCTTCCGCATAACTAGCTTGTGGACAAAGCCCCACGGATCCTTTTTCACATTGGCCACTAGGTCTTACCAGCAGCGAGCATTGCTATTGTTAATCAATTTGCGAAGGCATTTCCTGGCCGACTTATATGCTGCCACCCGGTTGCATGCCTCGTCACGGTTCCGCGCCCGTTGAGCCTCACGTCGAAGCTTGTGACACTCCCTTCGATTTTCAGCGATTCGTCTTTAAATACGAATAATGGGAAACCTTCTGACTTAACAAGTCCTCGATAGAAGTGAGTTTTATGGGAATCACATTAAAAAGCTAAGCTTCACACGAAAAGATCTAAAATATGTACGACGGAAACACGTTTCACTTTTTTAAAGTGATATCGGCAGCACCAATGGTAGACTTTTCATCTCCTTTGCTTATTGATGGACTCGCTTGAGGATGACCTTAAAAAACGAGGAGGAATACTACCAAATTTTTGAGTTAGGTATCAAGACGATATATTAGACATCGTACTAAAAAATCCCCAAAAAATTTTCATTTATGAAAGAAGAAGACAAGGACGTGGGTGTAGCATTTTTAGATTCAGACATATTTGGAAAGTGACAAATTAGAATAGAGAAAAATTAGATAGAACGTGAAGAAAAAAATAGGTTTTAACCCCCCACACCAATCTTAATAGCAAAATTAAAAATATTTTGAATGAAATGCTAGGATTCTGTTTGAAATGCGCTAGATAACCCCAAAACTGCTGGCTGATTCAGGGAGAAAGAAATTCAAAAAAAAGAATGGAACTCCTGGACTTTTATGTTTTTTCGGCAAAGATTTAATTTCTACTCATCCAAAAAAACAGTCTGCTGCATGGGATTAGCCTTCGAATTTAAATTTCCCCAGGAAGACTGTTTCATTTTACAAACGACAAAAGAATTATCAGACTCCATCAAATAAAAAAATATAGGAACAAAAGGATTGGTTCAGTCACCAAACACATTCAGAACACCACTATTAAATCAAGATCGATCCTTCGTTGCCAAAAGATTCTACAAAGTCTCCTTAATAACTGTTGGGTAGATTTCAAGAGGTACAGATATAACAGTGACAACTGGTATATGAGATTAAAACAAGTTGGGTAAACAGACCTACGCTCATGTCAGAAGGGTTTTGTACCCAACTTCGCTGAAATGTACATTTTTCGTGTATTTTCCCTCCCTGTGCGCCCCTCGAAGCAGAAAATGTCAGTTTAAGACCTGTTTTGAAAAGCTCTTATCAAGACCTTTCCTTTGATACCCATGTCGGCTACCTTTGACGAATTTTTTTTTTCGAGGCCACTCCCTTGTATGGAGAGACACCCCTTAAATACCTTATAAAAATGTTTGTGGTTGAACTTTAAAGAAAGCACCACTTTACACCTACATACAAAATTGATGTTTCTAGCTTAAGTAGTTTGCGAGAAAAATCGCTTTGACACATCGATGGACAGACGGGTCGCGATTTTAGTAGAGTTTTGTAAAACTATTTTACAAAACCCTAAAAACGGGAAAATAAAAACAAATAATAATGATTTTTCGTGTGTGTCTCAAAATGATTTTGCCTAGCATTCTCTTTGAGCGGTTGAACATACATCGTTGTTAATTTAAATAAATGACTAAGAAAGATAATCTCGGGATAAAGGGGAAAACCAAGAAATCAATGAAAGCAAAAATTTTTTGGATGAAATGTTACGACTATGTACTCATTAGATAAATCACTGAGCAAGAGGCTAAATAAGTCCCAAAACAGCTGACTGATTTACAAAAAATAAATCCAACCTAAAACCGGAACTAATTGATTTTCATTTTTTTTTTATTTCGGCAAAGGTTTGGATTTTACTCATGCAAGAAAGCGGTGTGCTGCAAGAGATCGGCCTCTGAATTGAAAAATCTACAGGAAACGAAGAAGGGCTACCATACTCAACTAAAAACATCATGATCTATGAAGCGATAACCCAAGCCGGGCCTTGACCTCCAGGATTAATCTCCTCCAACCATCACGGTTCTGAGACCTTGCTCGCCAGTTAATCATTCCCGGCAAGGACCTACTGTCAGTTGCTATCGTGTCATCTCGTTGAGTCCTCAGTCTTCAACCACTCAAGTGAAAACAGGATAAAAGCTAAAGGATCTGTTCAGCCATAATGACCTTCAGAAGAACACTTTTATAGCAAAATAAGCAAGATCCATCACTGGCAAAAGATTCTGCAGTCTCTTTAATACCAATTTGTTGGATTTCAGGATATGCTGGTATAACAGGTGACCGCTGATAGACAAGATTAAAAAGATGGGTTTAAGATTCAAAAATATACAGATATTTACAGTAAAGATAGCAAAGACTCTTCACTTGTATACAGTTTCCTTCTGCCTGTGCCATAAGCTAATGACCTTATCTGAAACCAGACTATAGCGTAAAACTACTCGTACCAGAAAAATCATGAATATTTAATGTAAAAGTTATGTAACGAGAGGATGATATTCCTGCGAGCCTACCTAATTCACTTTACTGGTTAGCGGTGAAAAATTATACGGCCTGTTTCATTAGCAAAGTTGCCAATTAAATGCGAAAAGTGGTACCTGGCCCATGCATCATTTCCAGACAGACAGGGGAACATAAGAGCACTTCCCATGTATTTGTCCATATCTACCCAAAAGGAGCTGGAAAGTTTTTGGACCCCTACTTTTCAGGAATGAAAATGACATAGGAATATAAGAAAGAAGAAAGCTCCTTAAGGGCTCGTTTGAACTGAATAAGAAACATTTGAATTGAATGAGGAATTTCAAACTGAGTTGAAATAAGTTACTACCAAAAATAAGTCACTATCAATCCAAATAAAATATGTAAAACTCAGGCAAACTTTAAGGAGTATGCATAATATCCTTTTTTCACTCTGATTAATTTATTGATTAAACGAATCGCTGAAAGAGATGACCCTTACAAAATTTCACTCCTGTAAATACCTCAATGCGAACAGCTTTGCAAAATTGTATTCATTAAATTAATACAACTTCTTTTTCTAGTCTTAACGATGTTAAGGATCATAATCCCGTAACATAAAGGCTTTAGAATTTTCATTTCTTCAACAAAAAATATTGCTAGGACTTAGCTCTGCAAATACAGGGAAAAGGAATCCTTGAATTCCAGGTTTCTACGAAAATTTACATACTTTCTCCATCTCGTCTCCTATTATTTAATTCCAATTTCCTTTGTTATAAAGAACAAAGAATATTTTCGTAATATTAAATCTTACGTTTATCCTTAATTGCATACTAGCAACCAATGAACTATTTTGACCAATCAAAATATTAAAGTTTTTTCATAATTTGCAGATATTTTGCAAAAACCTGCTAGCTTTCCTTCGGCAAGATGCAATCTCCCAAGAAAAGCTAAACATTTAAAATTACTAGTCCAAATAGTAAGCGACTAGCCAAGTTGATAATAACTATCACTTCACAAAAATTCCTAGATTACAAAATTAAGTTCCACAATTGCACTACTCACCCCAATTATCGAATGCTGGTTCACGTCGTCTGTTCCATCGCTCCCTGTAAGCGGATTTCAACATTTGATCAGATGCATCCACAGAAACAACCTCAAATCCTTCCTCCAGCAATACAATTGAATCCACTCTAAATTTAAACGATATGTTAGAAAATCTTCACTCACAGTTCCTTTGCTCCTAGAATTTACCCCGTTCCACAAGCAGCATCCAAAATCCTTTTGCAACCATTCTGCCTCAAAATATTGACTAGAAAGCTTTTAATATTTTTAGCACGAGTTTGCCTATCACCAACGAAGACATCCCAAATTTTCGCCGCTTTACCATCCGCGTATTGATCGTAGTTCTTCTTCACAGGTACATTTTCGGTCTCATTTTTCAATGATACTGGAGTGATTCTTTGCGAGACAACAGGCGCAATTTCTGGCATCGTGTTTGGTGTTGAGTGCTCTGGTGAAGACTAACTGATTTCTGATTTGAATGAAATTAATTTATAGTAACTCGAAATATTTCAGAATCATCTCAATCTCAACCAGACTCATGGCTTCAAAGTGAAAATTCATCTAGTTTACGCGTATGTAGAATCGCTGAATAATAGACGACCTCTGTACCTTAACACGTGATACACAGAATGTTTTATTTATTTCCTTCTTGTATTATCATTTTGATTTTTAATCAAAGTAAATGACTCTTACATTTTTCGCAATGCAAAAAATTCGCATTTGAATGTGTTGAATAAAAATTAATTTAAATTCAAACTATCAAAAAATTATATAATTTATAGAAGGATTGGAAGTATTTATAAATATTCGCAGTTAGCTATGCAGGAAGTTATTAGAAAGTTTAAGTGTAATTTAATTAAAACGTGACAAGAATGATATCAATAACTGTGATCTAATTACACTCCAAAATTAGAGGAGTATAGATTATAAGTGAATGAAAAATAGATTTCTAGAGGTTGTACTTCGGAAGTTTTAATAATTTATCATGCTGCCTCAGCGGAAGAGGATGTTGAGATCCGCCAAGATTGGCCTTGTCTGGGGACGCGTGAGTGCGCTGGCAAGCTAGCGTTGCGGTGTCGTGGGGCGGGTTCTTTCCCCCTAGCACAAGGACCCACTGCAAAAATATTTTGCATTCACGGTTTAGAAAGGGTCGAATACCGTTCGACTGGTGTCGAGACCGAGGTAACCTACTTATTATTCTACGTCTAGCTTTCGTAGTGACTAGACGTGTTTTTAATTGCTCCTGTCAGAAAATTAATTTTATTCAATTAAATATGCAACTGTCAAATTGGTTAATTAGTTAAAAGTCATATATATATATATATATATATATATATATATATATATATATATATATATATATATATATATATATATATATATCTATTGGAACAATCAATTGGAAACAAAACAAAGGCTGTTTACAACAGAACAGCACCTGAATAATCCTCCCCTGCTGGGAGGTGGGATGGGGGATCCCGCTGAAGCACAACAGCAAAGGAAATTTAATGCTGACAATCAAGAACTGCAGATAGATAAAACTTTAAAAAGGCGAATCATCAGCGAAAAATCCAACGAATCACAACGAAAGCTGCAAATAATGGAGCCCAGCGCTGAAATGGAACAAATCAGACGTGAAAATGACGAACTTAAGTAGAGAATATATTCAATGGAAGAAACAATGAAAGGATTAATAAGTACGTTAGAAAGAAAAGAGAAGAAGCAAGAGGAGACAAAAAAGAAAGCAAATATTTTGAAGAAAAGCTATGATAAAACCGAAGACATTCTTAGTGCAGATGGCACAAACGAAAGCCGAAACTATTATGCAGCCCTTAAGGACCTAGGTGAATCCATGGCATTGGAAGCAGAGACATCACAGGCGAACTTAAGAAACGAAACGGAACCATCCACATCAGAAGGTATACGATCAAATAATAATAATAATATAAATTTCATAAAAAATTTAAAACAAAAAAATCTTGGAAAAAAACCAACTAGTGGCTCTGCTGGCCCTCAGGGCCAAATTAATGTTAGTAAGAAGAAGGACAAAGTCCCACCAATAAAGGTTTTTGGACAACGTGGTAGCGACATGGTTCAGCTATTGGAGGCCGAACAAAAAATTGAAAATTTCGAGATCAAGAGAGTAAATTCAGAAAAAATCACCATCAAAACGCAATCACTGGTTGATTTTCAAGCAACTAAAGACGCGTTAAAATCTGTAGAGGCTACCTACTTCACATACACCCCAAAAAGCGAAAAAAATCAGACCTTTCTGTTGAAGGGCCTGAATTGTGGAGAAAATGTCGTTGATCTTCTTGCAATGCTGAAGGAAACTGCACCAAATTTAGAGTTTGTTTCGGTGAAAAATTTCGTAAGAAGAAGATCAACCATTGAAAATAAAGAGTTACCTTTTTATTTGGTACAAATCGCAAATACTAGCAGCCCAAGTACCCTTCAACGGATAAGGTACTTGAATTATGAAACGAGAGGTCAACCAGTGTTACCGGTGTCAACGATTTGGCCATCCGACCGCCAATTGTGCCATGCACTACAGATGTGTGAAGTGCAAAGAAGTGCATGCTCCTGGTGAGTGCAAATTGGCTCAGACGGAGCCCAAAGAAAAATTATATTGCGTTAACTGCCGCACATTTGGTCATCCAGCATCATATCAAGGATGCCTCCGATATCAAGATGCAAAAAATAAAATTATACCGCAGCAAAATCAAGTAAAACGCCAAAGTATAGCTCCAAATCCCGTCAAGCCCGGGGTATCATTTGCACTCACCACGAGAGGACCAGTAGAGCCTAGTATTAATAGTGTAAGTAGCAATAATGAGCTGCTTATTAAAATTACTCAACAGCTTGATTCATTTTCTGGCAGAATGGACAAGCAGGGCGCGAGGATTAATCTAATTTTTCAGCGTCTTAATTTAAATGTCTCAAAATAATTTGTCAATCAGCCACATTCCCGTGGATGGACTTCGTCTCATCTCGATCAACGTCAACTCGATTGTTGCTATACATCGACGTGACTATCTGCTGGACTTCCTTGTCAAGCAAAAGCCTGACATCCTGCTTCTCACTGAAACCCACCTCGATTCATGGTACTCCATGACATTCGAGGATTTTGAATTCGTAAGAAACGATAGGGTAAATTGTGATGGGGGAGGTGGCACAGGGATATTGGATAAGAGACCCTATTGTTTCCAAACTATTGATAAAGTCGAATTCAAAAGCTTTGAATGTCTTGAAGTGTCCGTTATCAAAATCTCACTGCAAGGCGGGGATAACCCCTTTGTTATCTCTGCCTATGCAACTGGTCAAAATGTTCTCAAGTTCAAGGAGGAACTCAATTCCTTGTTTCAAATACTCGAATTGAACAGGCTGCATAATTATTATGTTCTTGCCGGCGATCTAAATGCCCGGCATGCTTCATGGCTGAACGCCACCAATAATCCAAGAGGAGTACTCCTAAAATCGTGGATAACAGAGAACCAGATTGAATACAAGTGCAAACTATATGGGTCGGAGTTCCCAACATACCCTAGGACAAATTCATATTTGGATCTTTGCATTGCTGACCCAAGACTTAAATTCAACTTTAATAATCCTCAACGGAAACTGCAGGTGCTTCCTTACGATAGCGATCATTACGCAATCGTGATAGAAATCAATCATCAAAGAGATGATGCCTTTCTCATTCCAGTTCAACATGAAAACCGTCGGTTGAATTTTAAAAAAACAAATTGGGAAAGGCTTCAAAGAAAGTTTGATCAGGAGTACCAGAAGGAATGTCTCCCTTCTGATGATGGCAACTCTTGCTCAATGGTTCCTAATGACAGGAATCTAACTAACGATGAAATAGATATCTATTTGTCGAAGTTAGAGAAGCTGACATTAGAAACGATGGAGAAAGTAGTTCCCAAGATTAAACATCGACACAATATGGAAGGATATGAAACACCAACCATCGCAAGGTTGAAAAGATTGAAAAGCCTTCTTCTCACGCGCATCAACAATATTTATCGGCGATTTTTGGACTACAACCATCCCACATTGGCTCTGTGGAAATTACACCTGAAGAATGTTCGGAACTTAATCCGTTCACACTTCAGGAGTGAGGTCAGCAACCAATGGGCGGAGAAACTGAGGGGTATTAGCTCACAGGACCCAGGTGGCGTTTTCACGAAAGTGAATGCTATATTTCGTAAGAGGTCTCGAGTGAAGGCATCGAATCTTAAAGTTGCTAGTGATCAAATAAATCTTCTTGATAGGGCTGGTATCGAACTCAACAGTACGACTCCGGATACAAATAGAAACAGGATCATATGTGATGGATTACAGAAACTTGCTCTGATTGGAACTCATTTTGAATCAGTCCATCTGCCAAACCCTGAGAGAGGGAATCAAGTCCTTTCAGAAGTCGTTAAAGCAAAAGTTTCCGACTTCAAATCAAGCCTGAAAGGCCAATCCGTTCTTCATTTCAATGAAACATTGACGTCCGACCTCATACCGAGCTCGAATCTTGTTGATTATTTTGTAGCTATGATCGCTTGTGGGTCATATTTCGCAGGATAAACAACAAGAAATCTTGTGGTATAGATGGTGTTCCGAACATAGTACTTCGACATTTGCCGGAGGTTGCTATTAGAGATCATTGTATATTGTTCAACAATATGTTGAACAATTCATATTTTCCAAATCAGTGGAAGAAGGCCAAGGTATTTCCGATCTTGAAGAAAGGAAAAGAATCTTCGTGCCCTAAAAGCCATCTCCCGATCAGCTTGTTGCCTAACATCAGCAAGGTTTTGAAGTGATACTGAACGGTGCATTAAACGCCCACGTTGGAAAGTATGAGTTGATGCCGAATTGCCAATTTGGTTTCCGTGCCAGGCATTCGACTACACATGCAATAACGAAAGTAACCTCAGACATCTGTTGGAAACTAAATATAAGAGAATGTGTTGGAGCGTGCCTGATTGACATGGAGAAAGCCTTCGATACGGTTTGGTTAGATGGACTGATTTTTAAACTCCTACAGGACAAGTTCCCCAGACACCTTGTCACCATGATGTGTAATATGTTGTACGGGAAATCATTTCTTGTAACTGATGGAAATTCGACAACAATGCGCGATTTCAAGGTCTTGAATGGTCTACAGCAAGGAACAGTTACTGCGCCTCTGCTTTTCTCGATATTGATTCGCAAGCTATCGAAAGGCTTTGATTTTAACATATCGCCAACGCGATCATTGGTAGCGTTTGCTGATGATCTCATCATTTATACGGCAGATCGGCAAGCCACAGTAGTTCAGAGCAATCTGCAAAAAATGTTTAATGACGTGCAGCTCTACACCGACAATTGGCGAATGAAAATCAATGCGCAAAAGTGCGAAACAATTTTATTTCGGACAACATTGCAGTTGGTCAGTCAAGACCTGAAACGTAATTGGAAAAATTTCCACATTATGGCTGGTGAGGGTAGTACAGAACAGATTCCACATAAATCCTGCGTTCGATACCTCGGTGTTTATCTCGATCAGTATCTGTATTATAACGAACATGCATCATGCTCAGTAAGGCGCATGAGGTAGTCATGTCCCCTCGAAGACTCTTTCATTGCAGATACATTGACCGAAAGGTCAAAATCATCTGTTACAAGACCCTAGTTAGACCAGTTTTGACATACGGTTGCCAAATCTGGTACAACTTGATTGCTAGTACAATGGAAAAGTTAAGAGTTTTCGAAAGAAAATGTCTTCGTGCATGTACTGGTCTGTACAGAAAACCTGAGACGGATCGGAAACATTATATATCTAACAGAAGAATTTATCATACTGCTAAAGTGACAAGAGTCGATATCTTCATTTTGAAACTCATTCGAAATCATATCGCAAGATCTGTAACTGTGAGTGAAAACCCCTGGATTTCACAGCCGTTCCACCCTACAGATGGGTACATTGAGACTTGTCTCGATACTGGCTTCATTCCTCCAGAAGTATTCGTGTATTTGGACATGAATTGGTATGTTTTTGATTCTGATGGTGTCCCGATTATATATCATATATATAGACGGGCCACCGATAAGAAGATAGAATATCCTCCGAATTTGAGCTAGCGAGACCACGACATACAATGGCGATATTTGAGATTTGTTGAGGTTGATCGAGCTGGGAGGGAGCTGGCAGGGTATTGGTGGCTGAATGACAATGACTAAATTATTCGTGTTCGCGTGTCTCGTTTGTGTTTGTTTTCTTTTTATTTTCAGCTCATTATTGCTACATTTAATTGTTATTTGTTTGTGTTATTTAAAATCAGCTTATAGCATTTAGAATAGGTATATTGTGATGTTCGTTATATTAGGCTAAGAGATAAGGTTTACTTTGTAGGTTAGGAGTATTGTAAAAGTATTATAGTAGGATAAGTTAGAGTTTTTTGAGTAAATTTTATTAGATGTAAGTGACAACAATATATTAGATATAAGTCAAACGATTCCTGTTTTGTGTCCTTTGTATTATATTTAATTTTTAAATAGCGTTGGTTGGTTTTTTTCCCCCTTTTTCCAATTGATTAATCATATTTAATAATATTCATTTGATTAATTTCACATAATGTTTTTATAAATCAATTTTAGTATCGATATTGTTTAAATTTAGAGTGCCAAGTGGGCCATTAAGTTTTTCTAATTGTATAATGTTTTTGAAACTTTGCTTTATGTTTTTATAAAAAAATGTTATGGATTTACTTAATAAAGCCCCTTGAATTGAATTGAGGTAACCTATGGGTTGCTAAGTTTGTTCGAAAAACAAATTATGCCGAGCAAAAATGGACAGAATGGTGAAGATTTCATCGTTGCCCGACGATTCTTATAGCCCACAAATAAGCGTGGGGCATCCTCGCACCCTCCCAATTGGATCAAGGTCCAAACGTAAGATCCAACACAAGTGACAACTCTCAGGTGGTGACGTGAAATTTATCAGCTCTATAGAAAAACGTTCAAAAAGTGGAATTTTAAAGTGAAATCAGCTGTTTCTTGATTTGGTGAATTTGGTGGTAGAATTTCGGTATTTTCCAGAGTGAAAATCAAGGATAAGTACATTATCTTAGAGGAAATTCTACATTTGAAAATTCTGCATTAACCCGCTAGATTTTCCAATTATTCTTTGTACGAGGAGAGGGATTCCAATTATTCTTTGCACAAGGAGAGGGATTCTCGTGTAGTACGAAGATAATTTGGAAAATTTATAATAAATTTGGGAAATCCATAATAAATTTATAAAATATAGAATAAACTTAATAACAATTTTTCCAACTAATTATTATTGATAATTTTCAAATTAATTTTATAAGGTGTATTAATATTATTTCACCTACGCGTAATAAATTGATATTGGAGACAATTTATAAAATAATAATTATCATCATAAGATTAAAATAGTAGTGATTGAATCCTTTTCAACTATTATTGGTAAGAGTTCCTAAAATAATAAATAAGGAAAATGTCGACGGCGGAATGCAACAAATGTGGTAAATGCAAAAAGACCGCTAAGAATTCGGAGCAAGGAATAGGGTGTGATGGAATATGTAATAAGTGGTTCCACATAAGCTGTATTAAAATTTCTGAAGAAAGATATCTAAAGATTATGGAGATTACTCAATATGTTCTTTGGATGTGCTCCGCTTGTAAATCTTATAACAAAAAATTAAAAGATGATCGTCTCATGGAACAAATGAAGCAAACAGTCAACCAGCTAATTGAACTGAAGTCTACCGTCAGTGCCTTAATGGAAAAAAAACACTCATGTAAATAAAATTACATATGCAGATGTGACCAAATTGGATACTGGTTTGCAGAAAGAAAAACGCACAAACACAACATCACAAAAAGGCATAATCATCAAGCCCAAAGCCCATTCAAGCTCCGATCAAACTCTTTCCGATTTCAAATCTAAAAGCCGACCCTCTCAATGCAAGATTTCACTCCAGCTAGTCCGTCCGATTCGAAATGGTGGAGCAATTATTAAGACTTCTTCGAATGAAAATTCATTTACGCTTGTCAATATTATTAAGAAAAATATGAAGGGATACGAAATAATGGAAACTAAGTCTCGTCAACCAAGATTGGTTATAAATAGATTAGAGAAGCAATTCACAAACGAGGAGCTAAGAATTGAAATCCAAAGTCTGAACCCGAACATTTTAGATGAAGATAAAATGGAATTGGTTCACTCTAGAAGAATACGGAGCGGAAAATGATTACATATTTTAGAGGTGAATGGAACAATGTTCAAGAAGATAGCGAATAGATATGTTAATATCGACTATGGATCATACTACATAAAGGAAGATTTTAACGCCATGAGGTGCTTCAAATGCCAAAGGTTCAATCACAAGACATCAAAATGTGAAGGGGAACTGAGGTGTGCAAGATATGGATCACAGCATGATACAAGAGACTGTAAAAGCTCAGTTGAAAAATGTTGTAATTGTATGGGAAATGGTAAGAAAATTGGCCATGCACACCGGGCAGATTCGACGGAATGCCCAGAATTAAAACGTAGGACTTTGATTGCTAAGAGAAGTATTAACTTCGATGATTAATATGCCATTCAATAATAAAAAGATATTTGAAGACACCCAAATTTCTATCCTCTATGCTAATATAAGAAGTTTAAGACAAAAAGTTAACGAACTTCAAATTTATTTAAAGCAACATTCGAATATAGATTTAATTATACTTAATGAATTCTGGATATATTCCGAGGAAGTGGAGTACTACAACATTCAGGGATACGATTTTGTATTTTCCTGCAAGCCCGGAAGAGGTGGAGGAACAGCAATTTATATTAAAAAAACTCTTAATTTCGTAACGAGGCGAGTAATACTGGATAAATACAATATGATGGTCATCGAACTAGTATGCCCTGGAAAGAAAATAAAAATTGGCACATTTTACAACCCCACCCAACTTAACGCGCAAGACCTGTGCTTGAGACTAGATGAACTATATTCCATGGAAAATAATTTGATCACAGTTGCCGATACGAATATAGATCTAATGGTTGAATCTAATGAGTCAAGGATGTACAACGACGTACTAGAAACGAATGGTGCCACTATTGTGAACCCACTTCAACCTACCCGACTAGCATCTAATACCTGCCTGGATCACATAGTCACAAATGATAATCAAATTACTGGGAAAATTGCTTATACTCTAGAGGACTGGCCTGAACTTGATCATCGTGTTTTGAAAGTTGTTATTCAAGGCATTAAAATAAATAAAAAGCAAAAGCCTGCTTACAAAGTTTTCAAATACTTAAATAAGGACCTCTTTAGATCAAATCTTAAGGGTTTATTAATTAACCAAAAACCTTCAAACTTAGTGGAGCTCACAAACATCATAATGGAAGCTAAGGACACCTCGACTACGGAGAAAAAAATAAGATGTCGTCAACATTCATGGATAACCAAAAAAGTTATTGAGGCAAGTAAGAACAAGCGGAAGGCTTATATGAACTACAAACGGAACATGAATGATCAATCGCTCAAGTTTATATACATCGAAGCCAATAAAACATCTAAACGTGTTGTGAAAGAAGCAAAACTTTTGTGTTACTCCAAAAGACTAGATGCAGCAGCCGACAATGTGCATGAAATATGGGACATAATAAATGAAGTTAAAAGAAACTCATCGCGTAACTCTACGACCCAGGATTTCACCATAGAGAACTCATCTTCAGCAAATGCATTTGAAGCTGCAAGTAACCTCAATATCTTTTTTCAACTATAGGTGAAAAAATTGCCAATGGAATCCAGCCAGCGCCAACAAGCAATTTTACTTCTACAATTACGTCGCCCAAATCTTCCTTTCACATGCATCTAACTAACAAAGTTGAAGTAATAAAAATTATTGATGAATTGAAGTATAATACAGCACCAGGTATAGACAATATCACCATGGATGATATAAAACTTATAAAGGAAGAGATAGCAGAATGTATTGCAAATTGTCTAAACAACCATATTAGGAAGGGAACGTTTCCTGAGGAAGAAAAACTAGCAAAAATAGTCCCAATCTTCAAGGGAGGAGACCTTATGGATCCAAATAATTACCGCCCGATCGCACTTTTAACAGGATTTAGTAAAATATTCGAAAAATTAATAAACATCCATCTATCATCATTCATTAAGGAAAATTCAATTTTAAATTTACAACAAATTGGTTTCCAGAAAAATAAAGGAACTTCTGATGCTCTTTTCTCAGTCACGTGTTTCATAAATACAGGACTTGACAAGGGTGACTATGTTGCTGCCTTTTTTTGGATCTGAAAAGGCGTTTGATACGGTGGATCATGAGCATTTACTTCGTAAACTCAAATTATATGGCATTCACGGGAAGCCAAATCAATTTTTTAGGAATTACTTAAAAGGAAGATCGCAGAAAACAGTAGTCGATAATGTATTGAGCGACTTGGCAACTATGAAGTCAGGCGTTCCCCAAGGCTCCATACTTGGCCCTACCTTATTCTTGTTATACACTAGCAATTTAAATACATGTGGACTAAAGGGGCACTATGCACCTTATGCTGATGACACAGTTCTACTTTACTCGGGATGCAAAAAAGGTCACTTAGAGAATACCATTAATGAGGATCTAAGTACATATCATTCGTGGTTAGGTAATAATAAGCTAGCGCTAAATACTTCTAAGACCAAATACATTATTTTCAAATAGAAGAACAAGGAAAAGACATTGACATTGATATAAGAATTAATAGCGAAAAAATGGAGAGAGTAGCGGAATTCAAATATCTTGGACTCATCATCGACCAACGATTAACATGGCTATCGCATATAAACAACTTAAGAAGACAATTAGCTCCTGTTAATGGCTTACTGAGAAGATATGAAGGATTTCCAAGCAATATCAAGCAGATGGTGCTGAAGGCATTCGTTCTGTCGAA
Source organism: Odontomyia ornata (assembly GCA_963969285.1). NCBI lineage: Eukaryota > Metazoa > Arthropoda > Insecta > Diptera > Stratiomyidae > Odontomyia > Odontomyia ornata. The sequence continues at coordinate 142,810,688 of OZ017738.1, forward strand.
ACTACATTACGGAGTAGTAATCTGGAGCCAGTTGTAATAAACATAAGCAGTCGAGCAGCCCCGTGGTGATCAGGAGTGGCTGCTCCTGAAGAGATAAGGTGGTCACCCCGTCGAAACTGCTTAGTTTGTTGTTTTACTAGTGTAAAGTAAACTGCATCCGTCAAGTTTCCATCCTTTAGGCAGAGATGAGTGGTTCACTTCAGTCACTTTAACATCTTTAGGTCAGACATTCCCCTTGTAATGCAACGACCTTCTTCGGTGAAAGTAACGGTTGCTTTTTGTGTAATGTTTGCGTTTGTCTCAAGCCTCCGTGTCCGCTAACTTTAACGAGGCAAAAAAATATTGAATTACTGTAGAGTAGCTTAATTGACACCAAATAGAACTTTTCTAAAGACAATAAAAATTGATCGGTGCGTCTTGTAGAGTAGAGTACGCGTGATAAGTATTTTGTTGTGTAGCTTCGTGGCTCGACAAGAACCCGCCTCATATGATCCCGCAAATGCTAGTCGTCAAGCACGCGTACGCGGTCGTTAAGCGAAGCTGGTTAGCTGAGCTCGGTGTTGCTTATAGCTCGCTGACACTTATGCCAGACCATCGGCACCCATGTCCTACACGGGCATTAAAAAAAAAAAATCATTACACAGTCATCAAAGCAAAACCTTAATATCATCTCCAGGTTGCTTACCAAGGCTTATAAAAATATCCTAAATCTACCAATACGTACACCAACCAGATTTGTGTACAAATCAGCGAAAGCATTAACATTTACTCAAATCATTGAAGCAGAGAAAGCCAAGTTTATTTTTAAATGCTTGAATTCAAATTCGTCGTCACATATTCAATTTATGAAAGTATCGCAGAAAAGTCACTACAATGCTAGGAACGCAAATCAATTCATAATACCTTTTGCAAGAACGGATCGTCTAAATAATGATGCTGCGAATGATGCCTTGCGTATATACAACAATCTCACAGATTCAATTAAGGATGCAAACTCACTTATAGTTTTTAAAAAAAGGCTTAAAGAATATTTATTTAACAACGATTGAATCTCAGTGCAATAAATTTCTACATCGCATCTAAGGGCCTTTCATGACCCAATCGTCGAGATTGAATAGCAGAAAGATATTATTATGGAGAATCTCAGACCAATAAATTTCAACATAGCATCTAAGGACACTTTAAACCCTATCGTCGAGATTCTTGAAAAGACAGCTAACTTTATAGCTCAGAGTTTTTTCCCCACAGCGTATTACAAAGTTTTTTTTATCTCTGAGAGCTGAACACGAAATGGACAAGATGAGATTAATAGGATAAATTCACATAATTTGTGTGCCCCCTTATACCGATGGTCTAATCATTGTCTGGGTGGCACACCTAAGAAACGACGAAATGTGAAGCGCAGGTTGCACGAGCATTGTGCGACAAAGGCACGCGAGTAGAAGGCCACTCTACCCGGCAAGAGCCCCTGCTAACAAAAGAAACGGAGGAGCGTGCCCGAAGGCTAGTCTATGTTATGGAAAGAGCCTGCCATCGATGCGGGTCCTATACCCGGTCGTCATCAATTATCCATATATCCTGGCAGTAGGTAAAATGCTATGGGAACGGAAACCCAGACAGAAAACCAAATCATGCAGGTCCACAAGGGGAACCAAATTACGGTGCAGGGGGTCGGATCCCCAGTACCGGCGGCAGAGGGTAGTGAGCGAGCAGGCTCCCGGCCGTCGTCATCCAGCGACTGCAATGTTATAGAAGTGGTGAACTTGGCTTCTGTAACAGATATAACTACAAGCAAACAGGACGCTAGCACGGAGAACCCTTTCAGGCAAAAACCGCTGATGGCAAGAACACCGATAAAACAAGTCACCGATTGCGGGGGGAGGCAGCAAACCCCAGAAACACTGTCAAAGTCAACATCACAGGTTAAATCATCGGAGACAGACCACAGACGGACTAACGAACGAAAGAAGGCAGAGTGCGTTGTGCAACCTGGCATCATTGCGGCCTTTGGGCACAGTAGAAGGACTATGCGCACCCCGGAGCGTCCAGTGCAAGACGTACACAATCCGGATCAAGCTGCGACACCAACAGAGGCCAGTGTAAGACTGGGGAAGGGAGAAGTTTTGCCGTTGGCCGACGCCACTTCAAACGCGACCCAAGCGGTAGAAGCAAAAGGGCTAGGAAACGGGGGCCTCTCCCAAGAGGGGGCGCCAAATAACACAATCGCCCTTGACCGCGCCGAAGAGGAGCGGCTTACTTGGAAAGCGGGGACTATCGTCAAAAAACTGAGGGCTGCCTGCGAAGTGCAGAAAAACATAGGCAAGTGTGTCAAGAATGGCATTCTTGAACTAGAGGAGCTTTTTGACCGCATAACGCACTACAGGTGGAGGTGGCTTGCAACCGAAAAGCACCAAAAAGACACGCTCTCCCTCGAGGCATCAGTGGGTCCTAGCAGCAGCAAAAGAATGGCCGGTAGCCCAATTGAAGGCGACCGTGAGAAAAGGAGGAAGGACGAGACCATAAACGAAGTTGTCACTCCAGGCGAGGAGTTTCATGTGGTGCGAAACAAGGCAGCAAAACAAGCGGCCAAAAAGCTACTCCTAGAAAAAACAGACAAACAGCTCAACCACGAAAAGAACAAAGAACCCCCCGATCCGCAGAAAACAAAAAGCGAACCGCGGCGCAAACCCTTGCGAGAGGCACTGCTTATTAAACCCACTAAGGGCCGAACCTACGCAGATGTCCTCCGTGAAATTAAAGCAGCGGTCAAGCCAGACGACACCAAAACTGCCATCAAATCAGTTCGACCAACCCGGACCGGTGGTTTGCTGGTGGAACTCGGGCCAGAGGCCACAAACAAAGATGCATTCCGTGACGCGGTTCAAAAGGTTCTTGGAGATGCGGCAACGGTTGCCTCGCTCGAACCAATGGCCACCCTGCAAATCAGGGACCTCGACTGCGTCACGGACAAAGCTGAAGTAGAGGATGCCATCAGGAGGGAGTTCCCCAGCTTAAGTGAAGTCAAGGCAAGATTGACACGTGAAAACACTAGGGGGCAACGCATGGCTATTGTCGAACTAGCTGATAAAGGCACCCAGCAAATCCTGGCGAAGGGAAAAATTAAGATAGGTTGGGTGATCTGCAGGATACGGAGAAGAGTGATCCCTATCCGCTGCTTCAGATGCTTCGAATACGGACACACCGCGTATGGCTGGGACTGGGACCCGACAGGAGATCTCTGTGCTACAAATGTGGTGAAACGGGGCACAAAAGGAAGGAGTGCACGAACGAGGCAAAATGCATTCTTTGCAAGGATGCTAAGCTAGCACCCGGCGACCTCAAACATGAGCCGGGGACAGGGAGATGCTGGGTTTTCAAGGAGGCCCTAACTAAAGCCAAATCGATACTCAAATGATCCGTATCCTGCAGGTCAATTTGCACCGAAGCACAAACGCCCAGGACCTACTTGAGCAGTTTGCGAGGGATAAGAAAGCTGACCTCATGTTGCTGAGCGAGCAACATCATAACAAGGACTCGCAAGCGTGGTACCCTGACAAATCTAGTACCTCGGCCATCTGGGTTCGAGACAGCGCCCGCCTTCAGGTGCAGGGCCATGGACGCGGGGATGGTTTTGTGTGGGTGCGGTGTTCAGGGATAACATATTTCAGTGTTTATCTGACGCCTAACGAGGCAATGCGATCTTTTCGAACCAAACTCGATGCCCTGGAGGACGCTGTCTCGAACACAGAGGGCCACATGCTGGTCGAGGGAGACTTCAACGCTAGAGCCATTGAATGGGGTATGCCACAATCCGACCCAAGGGGAAAGCAAATCTTGGACATGGCGGCCAGAACAGCGATTTTTGTCCTAAATACTGGTAACACCCCTACTTTCCGCCGATGGGGTTGCGTAGGAACCATACCCGATGTGACACTCGCTTCGGAGTCCCTGGTACCTAGAGTACACAACTGGCGAGTACTAGAGGCCTACTCGGCTAGTGATCACCAGTATATAGCGGTTGAGATTCACGACGGTGCCACTCTGCGTGCATATGCCCAAACTTCAATCCTCGGATGGAGGACTGGGAGGATGGACGTTGAGAGGTTCGCTGACGCGCTTACGGCAGGCGCACCGTTGCTGGGAGGTCCGCCAGGGAGTGGAGGGCCTACAGCCAAGGACTTGGTGAACTCAACTATGAGTACCATCATAGCTGCTTGCGAGTCTTCCATGCCCCGTCGGAGACCCCGACACGGTAAGCCTCTAGTATACTGGTGGTCAAACGAGATCGCCGAACAAAGAAGCGAGTGTCACAAACTTCGGCGAGAGGCCCAGCGGGCGCGAACACGGGAGGAGGCAGACACTAGGCTAGCAGCATACAGGTCCGGCAGGAAATATCTTCGCAAGCTTATTAACAAGAGCAAAGCCCGATGCTGGTAAGACCTCGTGGATGATGTAAATAGGGATCCGTGGGGCCTTGGCTACAAGCTGGTCATGGGGAAACTTGGTGCCCTACGGAAGCCTTGTATACAAGACGCGGAAAAGATGGACGCGATAGTGCGGGGACTCTTCCCCGCCCACCCCGTCCGTGTTGACGCTGTCCGTGGTGAAACAGCGGTCGAGTGCCCACTCTTCACACAGCTGGAACTGGAGGAGGTAGTCGTCTCCCTGAAAGCGAGGAAGGCTCCAGGTCCAGATGGTGTTCCAGCTGAGGTTTTGCAGCTCGTCTATCACCATTGTCCTGACTTGCTGCTCAGCACATTCAACGCTTGCCTACGGGACGGGGTTTTCCCGGTATGATGGAAGGTGTCGAGGCTCGTGCTGATCAGCAAGGTGAAGGGAAATCCCGAATCGCCGTCTGCATACCGCCCGTTATGCATGCTAGACACGGCTGGGAAAGTGCTAGAGAAACACATCAAGAGAAGACTCACTGATGCGATTCGTGCTGCTGGGGACCTATCTCCTCGGCAGTACGGCTTTAGAGCAGGACGTTCTACCATTGATGCGATTGCAGAGGTGGTGAACGCGGTCCAAAAGGCAGAGGCATATAGTCGCACCAAGCGAATGCCTTCAACTCCGCTAGATGGGTGGATATTCTGGACACGCTGGAAAACTCTTTCAAGTTCAAGTTTCAAGACTTGAGATGCCAGATGAGTCGCGCTTGGTCGGCTATGCGGATAATGTTGCGGCTCTGGTCGCCAGACGCACCGTTGAACAAGCGCAACTCAGGCTAGGTATGCTAATGCGCCGAGTGAGGGACTGGATGACTGCTCGCGGGCTCAGTTTAGCACTGGAGAAAATCGAAGTGGTCATCTTGACAAAAAAGAGAATCCCTAGAGTAAGGATGATCAGTATTGGAGATATACAGGTCGAATCGAAGCCAGCGGTGAAGTACCTGGGGCTACTGATCGACTCGAAGATGAGTTTCTCTGAGCAAATCAGGGCAACGGCTGAGAAGGCTGCTTCGGGAATATCGGCCCTGAGTCGACTTATGGCCAACGTAGGGGGACCCAGCCCATCAAGAAGACGCCTCTTGATGAGTGCTGTAGGGTCAGTGCTACTGTACGGAGCAGAGGTATGGGGCGACGCTCTCAGCAAGGAGGTATACCGAAAACGATTGGCACAGGTACAGAGAAGAGGAGCACTGAGAATTGCATCTTCGTATCCAACAGTCTCCGACTCGGCGGTGAGAGTGATTGCAGGCGTGATACCTGTCGCCATCCTTGCTAGAGAGCGCCGTGCTATTTACCTGCGCCGAAACGAAGATGCGAGGGAGATGGTTGTCCGCGAGGAGAGACAACGCTCGCTCAACGATTGGCAGCAGTCTTGGAGGAATCGCACGAAGGGAAGGTGGACTGTGCGCCTCATCCCGGATGTGAGACCGTGGCTAAATCGAAGGCATGGTGAGACTGACTTCTATCTGACCCAGCTTTTGAGCGGGCACGGGTGTTTTCAGTCTTACCTACAGATCGGTAAGTCACGGTCTCCCGATTGTCGGTTTTGCCCAGGAGAGGAGGACAATGCCTGTCACACATTTTTTGCGTGTACCAAATGGGCCAGGCTGCGAAGGGAACTCTACAGGGGACGGGAGAGCTCACCCCGGATAATATAGTTGCGGTGGTAAAAGATAAAAGGGACTCACAGCAGCCGGAGGTGCTGGGGCTGGGGGATCCCTCTTCTGGCATTTCCTCTTCCCCTCTCCCCTCCCGCTAGGAAAGGGACTCCCCAGCTTGAAGGCGCCCCACGGCGTAACAAAACGAGACCTGGCCCGAAGTAATGTGTCAAACGGTTCCAGGCTAGGTTCTCAGATTGACAGGGGAGGTGTTTAGTGGGTAGTCCAAGGGTATCCTCCATGGGAACCCCACACTGCCAGACTCGGCGGGCGTAAATGCCTTCACCTCCCTACTACAAAAAAAAAATACCCGGTCAGACAGAATGGAATGGAGTTTTAAAGTTTAATAATTCATTTTATTCATTTCTGTTATATCGATGCAAAACTATTACTTAAGTGTGTTTTCAAACAAAGCTTGATATTGAAATTTCTGAAAACAAAAGTTGCTTTTTGTTTTATTATTGTTTTTGCTCTTCCAAACAACCATTTGCGTCTGATTTAACCCCAATAGTAAGACAAATAAAAATTTAAGATAAATTTTCGAAAATGAATGAATGATTGCTGGTGGTCTGTTCTAACGTTATGAAGTTTGACATCGGGGGGAGGGATAAATTTACGACGTTACGTAACGCTTTTTTGAAATTAATTTATTACTTCAGGAATAAAATTTTTACATAATTTTGAAAACAATTTTCGTTCAAAACATCACCACATCAATGTCCCCACACTTTTCTCTAGTCGATAGCTATATGAGTATAAAGATATCGATCGAATTAAGTGAGTACGTTGGCAGCCCTGCTATAACCTAACTTCACATTCTCCTGTTTTGTTTTGGAAATAAGTCAACAATTTCGCACTGTTTTTTCACGCAACAATGAATACAACAATGTTCCAATATTTGTATGAGGCTGTCAAAGTACGGTACTTCGCTCAATCAGGATTGTTCTATGAGAATAAAACGAATGAATTATGGAAAGACTTACAAAGTCAAAATAAAAAGCCAGCTGACCTTGCTGCGGCAACAAGTGCGAAAATAAAACAATTGAAAGATGAGACTGCCTGCAAAAAATCATCAATCAAGTATTTCTTCGCAAAGGTAAATTGTTCTGTTGTTCAAAGTTATTTTCCCCAATAATAAAGTATTTCAAATTGTTAAACTTGAGTCCTATCGAATCGCTTTTTTGTTTTGTTGATTTCATTAGTTTGATTTCCTATTTAAATCCGTAGACAGCGCAAAAAAGACAAATTCATCTGCCCGGGTATCGGCGGTTCCAGACAATGACGGAGCTTCCTCGAGTTCTGATGTATTGTCATCAGAATTATCTTGCACATCATCTCCGGGGCAATCCACATGCCCGGACAATCAGTCTACGCCCAAACCTCAAGCACCTGCGCAATTCACCTGTGAAGAAAAAATCAGAGATCTGGAAACAATACTGAAACATTTGCTGACCTCAAGGAATGCTGGACTGCGAACCGATGAAATAGACAAAATGATTGAGCAGTATAAAAAAGATTTGCATAATGAAATGCAAATTTTAAAACGAGAAAAGCAAAGTTCTGAACAACAAAAACAATTTAGAAGAAAAAAAAACAAAATTAGAGGCAGCGGTCGAAGAACATCCAGCATTGGCAGATATTTTAAAAATCAAACCCACGAGTGGACGGCCACGCTTAGAAAACGAACATCCTGGACTTCTAGATACAATAGTCGACTTGGCGGTGTTTGGCAGCGGAGCAGATGATCGAAGGAGGACAGAGCTTATCCGCAGTTGTAAGACGCTCGATGACTTGCACGGTTAATTGAAAAAGGTGGGATTCGAGATAAGTAGGAGTGCTACGTATTTGCGTCTCATTCCTCGCAGAGTTAACTTGAAGGAAGGCAAACAGCACGTCAAAACTGCCCCTGTCAAGTTAACACGTGCCCAAACCAGCGAACACAAACGTCACGAGGACAGCGACTTCTGCATCGCAACAATAAGGGTGTTAGAGTCGGTGGCATCCCTATTAGGTCCCCATTATGTGTTTTTCCTTTCGCAGGACGACAAAGCACGAATAACTTCAGGAATCACTGCAGCTAATAAACAATGTTCTATCTTGATGTATATGGATTACAGAGTTACTTTACCGGACCACGACTTGGTGAAAGCTGAAAAGCATAAACTGAATCCTTCAGTCTACGCTTCGATGGCTATAAAAGAAAACGGGTTGGGGGATCCAAGTGCAGTCACATACTCTGGTCCAAAAGGAAATCAAGTTCATAATTAATGCTTTAAAGACAATCACGTCTCCAGGATGGGATGACAAAAGCATTTCAACAATAATAAACATACAAGATGAAATCATTAAACCTCTCACAAAACTCTACAACAAGTGCATAGACGAAGATATTTTTCCAACCGATTTCAAAAAGGCAATAATCATCCCCATTTACAAAAATGGAAGTAAGCTTGAAACTAGCAATTATCGACCAATATTTATATTGCCAATGTTAGCAAAAATCTTCGAGTGTTGTAAAACAACATTATTTCACCGCAACAATATGGTTTTTGAGAGGGCTTAAATACAGAAGATGCTGTCTTATCAGTCACAAACTTTGTATATTCAGAAATAGATGTCAGCAATAAACCGTTGGGTATATTCATGGATATTTCGAATGCCTTTGATACGATACGACATGAGATGCTTGTACTAAAATTTAAAAAAAATTGGCATAAGTGGAAAAGCATTGAAATTGTTTCAATCATACTTGGGCCCAAGACAGCAACGAGTTAGGGTGAAATACTCTTTAAGTGAGTGGATTATGAAAGACACAATAGGACTTCCACAAGGTACTGTATTGTCACCCATTCCATACGACATATACGTCAATGACCTTTGCAATATAAACCTAGGTACCAAATGTAGGGTAGTGGCCTTTGCGGATGATACTGCCCTGTTAGTTTCATCTCCATCTTGGGTTGAAACTAAACAAAAAGCTGAAGAGGCGATCAGAAAAATTCATAATTGGTTGCACATACACCAACTCCGCCTCAACACCCGGAAAACTCAAGTCATGACCTTTTCGCTGACATCTGTGGGACAGCCGCTGTATAAATCGATTAAACTTCATCATTCAAATTGCCAGTGTATGATTGACGCAAATGCAACGTGCAATTGTCAAGATTTAGATACTGCTGAGAAAGTTAGATACCTGGGAGTAATAATCGACAAAAACAAGAAATGGAATTTTCATGCAGAGCACGTAAATACAAAATTAAGGAGATGTGTTTTCCTCTTCAACTCATTACGAGAGGTTCTGACGATACCTCAATTAAAGGTTATATATTTTGCATTAGTAAAGTCAATTATCCAATACTGTATAGCGGTTTGGGGAGGAGCATTCACTACGCACATCGAAAATTTAAGGATAACCCAAAAAGCCATACTTTAAACAATATTTAGACTACCCAGAACATTCCCATCTTCAGATTTATTTAATTCACCCGGAGTACTTGATAAAAAAAAGCTCTATATAAAATCAGCAGCAAGCTATACACTTAAGGTTCAAACAATTCAAGCTCTCAACAATGTCTATAACACAAGATACAACTCCTGTAGAATAAGTGTACCAAAGTGTAACAAAACCCAAACCCAGAGATGCGTACTATATGTTGGCCCTAGAACCTATAACCTATTACCAGATATCATAAAATATGCTAACTCACCTGAAACATATAAACTATTTATAAAAAAATGGCTCTTAAATATGTCTAGTGAAGAATTTGGCAGAATTTTTAGTTTCATTAATTAATAATGTTTAGTTTGAATATTTACTGTTAGTTTGATCTCTGAGGTAACAGTGAAATTGTAAATAGTTGCTATATAGACAACCTAAGACAAATAAGCTCCTTTCTCAAGCTCTGCTTTTAAGGAGTTTTTAAAGAAAAGTTTAATTTTAAGATCAATCAAATGCTATGTAATTTTTCTGAATAAATAAATTGAATTGAATATAAAGGGGGGTGGGGTGAATTTGATACGTAATTTATAAGGGGGGTCTAACAAAAGATTACGGACGGAGCATTACAGGGGGTGGGGGGGAGGTTGAATTTGAAATGACGGATTTTTGCGTTACGTAATTTATGGATGGCCCCATATCAACTTCTCAATCCCATCTGTTCGATTGTTTCTCGGGCGCCAAAGTGATTCAAATTACCCGCACACTGCCTTCTCTTGGCATTAGCGCCGGTGACAGTACTCGGTCGGGTTTTCCCTGTGCTCCACTGAGCCACTCGGCGGTTCACTCACACTCGGCGACACATCGGAAATCTTTACACACCTTTCCGCCAATTTCGGGCGAATTCCCACTTCTTCCTGCTTTTCCCGCGCACACACTTCAGCAGCAACACACCGCCGAGTTTTTTGCAATCCCCCAACACTTTGCAGAAACAGCACGATGAACGCACAGAGATAACTCTGAACTTTCCCATTGGAATCATCAATTTCGGATTTTTCTTTCTCACTTGGCCAGAACTCGAACTACTACTGGAAAACTCTTCCTTTTGGCTGTACTCAGCGATTTATGGTTGCTTCAATGTTTCACTTGAACTATTTCTGCTGTTTTAATGCTTTAAATGATGATATTATTTAGCACCCACAGGAACTCTAACAGGGCTCACGTTTGCGTGTGAGCCCTGTTAGGTAACGATATAAATTTAAAAGAAAAAATCTTTTCACGTCACTTGAACAAGTAAGTGGGGATTGGAAAATGCGCGTTTTAATTTTTGTTGCGTCAACACGCACTACGGGACTTTTGATTCTTCTTCAAATTTGCACACTTCTTCTTCTTTTTAGCACTACAGCCCATCTCGGGCCTTCGCTTCCTGCAAATATACCTCTTCGGGTATCCGTTGTTCATCCATACAATTCATGCGGCCAGCCCATTGCAGCTTCCGCAGTCTTACAATTGTTGAGACCTCCGGCTCGTCAAAAATTTCATAGAGCTCATGGTTTTATCGAATCCGCCATTGGTCCCCGTCTGGTTTCGCTCCAATTATTCGCCTCAAGACCCGTTGCTCAAAGGCGTTCAATGTAATTGCGGATGCTTGGGTTAGGGTCCACGTTTCACACCCATAGCATAACACAGGTCTTATGTAGTGAATAACAAGTTTTCAATAAAGTCCGTAAAGGACCGCAGCGATGTTCTGCTGCCTCGGCAGAGGAAGGTGTTGATTCCTGCCGAGAATGCCCTCGTCCGGAGACGCATGAATGCGCTGGCAGGCTAGCATTGCGGTGTCGTGGGGCGGGTTCGTTTCCCCGGCACGAGGACTCACTACAAAACATTTCGCATTCACGAATTGCTTGCAGAGATCAAGAGGACGACCGAAGTCGCAAATCTGTAGATAACCTCCACGAAGGAATTACGACTTGTTGCGAGAACAAGTGCAACCTGACAAGAAAGACTAATTTGGGGGTGACCTCGTCTTTACCCAAATACATTCAGGGCCCACAAATGAAAGAGGGGCAACCGGGTGGTGGTGGAGCCCCTTCATGCCCACCCAACCGGAATAAATCCAATGTTAAATTGTTGAAGTGGCCAGGTATTCCTCTTCTGAGTGGAAAACTCATACAACTTGAATTATATGAACTTTCCCATCAGAAGGGGAGTACCCCGGTGACCAATTTATGTCATAGAGTTATACAATTGAATTGCATAACTCTATGCCATAAAAAGGCACTTGGCTTGGGCCACTCAACCCATAAAGTCTCCTGAAACAAAAAGGATTAAATTGTACCCGGTGGCTGGCTCATATCTTGGGGTAGAAGCCTGCCACCGTACCGGGTCCTATACTCGGTCAGAAAAACCGGAAGGGAAAAGACCAATTTTTTTGTTTAATTCAGCATTCTTTTTTTTTATTTTTATTTTTATATAATTTTTTGAAAATAAATTATATTATATTAGGAACGTAGATTTAAACCACACAGTGACCTAACCAAAAATTTGATACGTCGTGTACAAAATTTGTTACTTGAAATTACAAAGAATTATAGTCCACGTTACTATAGCATACACATCACGACCATAAGAAATAGGAGAAAAATTGTACATAGCAACATAAGTTACACTATTATTATGGAAATAATAAAATATTGCTTTTTAAATTTCTTTTGGTTTGAATATATTTATATTCTTACGCTAGTATTTAAGAAACCTGATTTCAATTTCATATATTTTGTGTAGAATATATTCGCGTAGTTTCGGTTCTTTGAATAGGATATTGATACATATCGTACATGCGGATATTTGAGATAATTAAATATTGTGTGCCAATATTATAAGAACTAGCATACGCATGCTATTTTGGTTAGAAAAAAAAACATAACTTGAAAACATCACATTATACAGATTGTGACAGTCTATGCACTATTTTACATATTAGGATATATTTTTCCCTAATTTATCCTGTTCTGTGTTTGCTTCCATACATCTTTTCCCGATTGTATAGTTTGATATTTTTTTTTCAATTATTATGACGTTGTATGCGTTTGTACCCAGATTATTGTTTTACATTTAGATTTTTCGAATGATATTGTTTCATATAGAACATTGCAATAAATAGGTAAATAATTAAATATATAATAAAAAAATTAAATTAAAAAAATGGTACTTACAATACCTTTCCCTCGACGACGAGCGCTCGTTGACGAATTGTAGGTAAGCAAGTCCTGTAATTCATTTTTAAGCGTATTATTGTACCGGTTGTAATTTATGAGTCACGACTTCTTTCTTTTGGTAGTGTAGATTTGCATTCGTATAACAACTATTAGTACACGAGTAGGAAGGCATAAAATATATCCTAAGTGTGTATACAATCATATAAAAATTCAGCTATCCAAGTGTTAATACATGTAAACTCTTTTTTTTGAATATCACAAACGTATGGTCTTTGAACGTGGTAATGCTTGCTGCTACTTATTTTACGGCTTTTAATGTTTAATATTTCTTTATATGCAATCCGTTGGTCCATATATGGATTGAGTGATTTGACTAATTCTCCTGGATCTAACTTTTCAGTTGATTTATCACTCTTTGTTGAACTATGTTTGAATACACTATGCGCCTTTTGCATCCAAACGGTGTGTTTTCCCAGAAACAGGGAGTACGGTCCCGCCGTCTCCCAATCAACATTTGCCGCTCCGTACAATGAAGGCCTTTACCTCGGCCTTCCAACCACCTGTTGCGCAACACTTCGGGACCTAATGCTGATGGCTCATGGCGATATTGGCAGCTGCTATCATTTTTTTACAGGCACTGTCGTAGAAAAAGTAGCAATATGCGAAGTTTTTCCTTTTTTTTCTTCTTTTCTTTCGCTGTGCATCCACAGGATGGTAGAAGTTGTCTCTGCCACAAACCTGAAATAACGCATATTGAACTTGACGTATCGAACAAAGACCTATAAAGTAATGGACGCGAAATGAGCTTATTTTCATCCATACGGGATTGCATGCAAACGTTCATTTAAAAAAAAATTCTGTGCATTTGCATTTGCCTATTTCATACATTTTGGTCGCGTCTGCCCCCACTCGTCTATTATTCACACCCTTTTATCAAAGTGCGCTCTTTCTTTATCCCTATTAAGTTCAATTTTATTATTGTTTGGACTCTAGAAATCAGAGCCTGAGTTCGTTTTGCCAAATCATTCTAGGCCCCATATATTGGGCCAAACTGTTCTGCACTATTTACAGATTCATCTAACTCCTTCCCCTAGTCCTCATTAAAGCTAACGCGACCAACTTTAGCTCTTTTCATGATGTTAATTTTTCTTTTCTCCTCCCAATACTCTTAAAAACACTTTGGTAATCAATCCGCTACAATCCCTTTCATAATTTATCATTCGAATCGCATAAGTATTAAAATCAAAATTTTCATTCACGCCGTTTCATTCACAATTTGTTCATTCATAAAGTACTATAAATCCAAAACGCGAATACATTCACACATAAATCAGGCACTCGCGCATTCCCGCACGGACTAACACACTTGTAGCATTTAACTATTTCAGAGACATCGTTCTTCCCACGTTTTTCCACTTGCTCACGTTCCCTTCTTCATTGATTGATGAATTGCTCATGTCGTTTCCGTTACCGCTTTGCAAACTTGGTAACGAGTTGGCAACGTAAGCGAAGGATCGACCACCTTTGGAATTGGTTTAATCTCAGGGGCTAATTCCTTTTCAATACGATGCAAATCGAAACGATCCTCATATGCGATTAGATTGATGGCAATACCCAAAGGTACGAAACGCCCTGAACGGCCAATACGATGCGAGTAAGTCTCAGCCATACGTGAAAAAATCGCAATTAATAGCAACATTCACAGCCTATACATCAATACCACGTGTAAAAAGATCAGAGCAGACTATATTTCTGCATAGCCCCTGTCGAAAATTCATGGAAAACACGATTTCTATGCGCCTGCGCCATGTTGGCATGGATATAGTAACAACAATAACCAAATTCCGTGATCTTCTTAGCCAGCAATTCCACACGTCGCGTTGAATTGCAAAATATTATCGATTGGCTTATTTGCAACTTAGAGAATTACGCATTAAGACAATGCACTTTTTGCTTCAAATGTATGAACTTTTGATGATTGAAATGTTTTAGGCCAATATAAAATTAAATTTTCATCCCTGTATCCAATTTTAGAGCTTGTTTAAGTATTTCGTATGTGGAAAATGAAACAGCTACCATGGGTATTGCTCTTAAATAGTTAATTGACATTCCTCGCTATAATCCTCGAACGATACCGTTTTCACGGTAAATTAACGTTAATGTTTGCATCATTCCCATCCCAAATTTTGTTGTATCTGGGCTCATCATTGCGAGTTGCATTCTTCTTCTAGTAACATCCAAGGGATATGAAATTGATTGCGCAACAGCTCCAGCTAAGCCACCACATACCAGTTTTGCAGGTATATGTAAAACAAGGCCACCAGTATTCCTTTCGCATTTATTGCATGCGTACTTTGGCAAATACTTCATGCAAAAAAATTTAAACATCTCAAGACAGTAAAATGACAGCCCGGCATACGGGACCATGCCTGTTAAAGTAGGAAAAAAAAACCCTCTGTAAAGTGCACGTATTCCGCCTTCATTGCGGAACATTTCAGAAGCACACTGCAAAATTCCAGTGTATTTGTGTTCTCCCATTACTTGAAATGCTAAACGAGCACGAATTGTATCTAGCGGATATGCCAATGTAACAGCCGTCAGTCCTGCACAAGCTCCTGCTATAAATTTATCCGCGTGTACTACAAACTTTTAAATGTAGTTCAAACTGCGATAAGTACTTCTTGTACATTTCAAAGGATGTGAACTGCGTGGCTGCGTACGGAAATATCCTAATCATCTGTGCTCCATTGCCTTTATACAATGCCAAAATGATTCCTTCAATATTATGTGCCTGAGACCACTAAACACCCCTAAATGTTCGTAATGAGAGGAATGTGCTTGAAGTAAGATTTTTATCCTATCTAATGGCGCTACAGCAGTTTTAGAACACATCCCAGCAATTCCCCCAGCCAGAAGATTTTTCAGAACAAGTTCATAGTTGCGAAAAGATTCAGCGGAAATAACCATTGTGGATTGATAAATGTCTATTTTCCCCAAATTAAGTCTGGCTAAAGTTTCACAGGAAATACTATTACTAACATTTCACGAAGAAACAATATAAAGAAAGCCGATAAACTGTCGGTTAAGCTCAAATTTATTTTAAGCACGTTCAGGAAGTTCGATTCAATGTTTTCATTAATTCAGTTCGAGATCGGCGTAGCAGATCGGGATAAACAACAGTAATACACGCTTTATTGTCGCGGCTTACGACGAGCATCACCTTGGCGTTTGTAATAAATCCAATAACCACTAACGAATAGCGATACTCCCCTTTCAACGTAGTAAAACCCATACTAAATGCACAAAGTCTTCACTGCTTCCATTTGCTCTATGTTGCACACTTTCCTGCCTTCGTCGTCCCTTCGAATCGCTTACAAAACATAATTTGTGTCGCTGGCGGATTCGCACGCGTAGATTCATTAACTGACCCGAACTCGGATACTTTAGCAATCTCTGGACACGCACAAAACAACCATTAACTGTCCTATACACTCGCACAACTCCAATTATCCAACTTTTGCCTCGAGTCTTTGCTAAATTGCGTTTTTGTCTCTGGCTTGAAGCTTTCATGAACAAAAGATTTTTCCACAGAACTTCATATCAATAACAATCCACCAAACAGTCCCTTTTCTTTTTAGTTCGAGAAGGAATTTTCTTGCAGTCAACGAAAGCAGGACAGGTGATACAAAGAGCGTCGAAGAAAATGAGACAAAACACAGTTTAGCTGACTGCCACTTACACTGCCCCCGTTCGTCCTAAACTACACTCCACGTTCTAACGTGTCCGATTTCCGCCTGCTGAGTCCCGCAAGCAGAAGTCACACTCTCGATGGTACGATGACACGAGCTTGGATAACATCACGAGATGGGTCGATTTGCTCGATTACGGGAATGCAATAAGCACCGGTTTTTCCAGTACCGTTTTTCGCTTGTGCTAATATATCCTTACCACTTAAAGCAATTGGTATAGCCGCCTTTTGAATAGGCGACGGTTCCTCCCAGCCCTTCTCGAAGGTTCCCATTAATATTTTTCGTTTCAAACAGAGTTCTTCGAATTCATTTTCTCTGGGGTCTGTTACATCACTAGTCTTAGGTCTACTATCCTTCGGAGGAATCCGCAATTTTGATTTCCAGCCCATGTCATCGTTTAAGTTGTTGCAGCAACTGTCTTATCATGGCTTAAACTTTTTACACTAATTCGAAAAAAAAATCCTTAGAAAAACTAATATGAGTTTACTCACGATTTTCTTAATAAGACTCCCTCGCCAACCATTCAAATATCACTTCACCTGACACTTCACTGGCACTTACTCGTATCCGCCTTGTGCACGGAGCGGTTTATGGGAAACTGTTCACTGAAAACATGTTCGAGGCACACGCAATAACCTCGCTCGTACCATGTGGAAATAGAAGTGCCATCTATGTGTGAACATGCGGTGGAGATAATGCACACTCATTTCGGTTATTTTTAAAATTCTAAATCGTTTTTTTGTGTAGATTCGATTAAGTTTTCAATTGAAAGCAATTTATGTTTATAATTATTAGGCGTAATTAAGGGGGAAATAAATCGAAAGAATAGGACAGGCACGCGTTAATTACCGACAAACAAAACAATTTTTAATTAATATTATGGTTGGAATGGGTAAAATTTGACAAATTTTGTGGGGTTTAAATGATACAATGATTTTATCGTTCCTATAATTTAAGGGGTTAACCGTTTCGTTCTAAGCATTTGCATACCGCGTTACACCGCAATTAGTTAAATTATATTCAAAAGATATTGAAATAAAATCACTACACATTAAAACAGTTTTAGAATTTTGTTTCCCGGGTGTTAAGTACAAAAGAATTTTTTCTTTACTTATTTTTCATGCGAAAAAAAAAAACGAGTGTTGCGATGAGGAAGGTGACTGAATGGTTACTCCTTGTTAAATTGAGTTGGTGCTGTGTGCCTGTGTCAGCGCTGCTTTTAGAGCCATAGCTCCTAGATTACTACAGGCCAGCTAATTTTCTCGTGATCCCAAGGCAATGCGGATTGCGAAAAAGGAGTTGAAGGATATTTCTGTGTATCATGGGTTGGCTTCGGCGTCGGGACTAGAGATGACGGACAGTAAAAGAAAAACACAATTGACAGACGGGCGGACTGACTTATGTTTATGTTTGCCCGGAAATATACAACCCTTGTGCGTTTTTTTTTTTTTTGAAAATATATGCGGACGGACAAACAGACGTGACTAATTATCTATCGGCGCAGGTCTTTCGCGTGGTATATCCCCACTTCTTTTCCCGATGGATCCGTTATCAAGTAACGGTTCATCTGATCCCACTATTGCCTTCCCCTCCGATTCTCGAGTCCGGGGTTCTGCATCCTCTTCCACTTCTGGTGCCGATGGTGAACCACTGATGACTGCCCCTAGGGCCATCATCAGCCGCTGTCGCATTTTGTCCAGCATGGGAAGTGAAGCTTCGGGTGAATTTGCCATGTAACGCAGCCTCCTCATTCCAAATGCTACCTTTGCCCGAATCTTTTGCACATCTCTGGTCTTCTTGTCTACCGTAGCCAGGCTCTCAACCTCCGCCACCTTCTCCTTCATGGCCTCCAGGTCCTCGTTGTATGGAATTGGATACTCCCTAGCCAGCAACGATTCATTCGCATCGTCCTCTGCTCGTAGCGCATCCCGTAGTGTCGTCCGCATAACATCGACCGTGGCAGTCGGCAACTCGCGTATCACCAGCTCATAGATCAGCTCATCCTTTGCGAGACGGTCGACCAGATAGCTCCCCGCTTTAGACATTTTTCCCTTTCTTTTCTATCTTCTTCACTAAATATATTATATTTTTCTTATATCCTAAATAAAACACCCCGCAAATATTTTTATTACAAAATTCTAATAATATAATACATAAAATTCAATTCAAAAACACTCACACTTCACTACTCACTCCCGCAAATTCACACTTCACCCCTCAATCTCACACTCCTGTAAATTCACCCTTTGCACTTCAAATTCACACTTTGCACTTCAAATTCACACTCCCGCAAATTCACACTTAAACTTTAACCTTACACTCCTTCAAATTCACACTTCAATTAATCACTCCCGCAAATTCACACTTCCCACTCCGCGAATTTTCCACCTGTTTCACTTTTCACTATCTCTCGACGCGTTTCACTTATGTCTCACTGCACACTTTTCGACTTAACTCAGAACCACAATCACGTTGGGCGCCATTTGTTGCAAAATTTATTGCAAAATTTATTGCATATACCACCGTTTTTTTTTGGGGGGGTTTAACTCCCCTCGCCACGAAGGAACCTGCGGACCCGGTCAACTCGTCCGGAGACGGACGTGGGTGGCGCCACTCGTTTTGTCCTGGTCCCTAATTAGCCGCCAAACGAGAATGCGGCTGCGTAGCGCACTTCCCCAATCTACCCGCGTTTCCCTACTTTTTAAAGAAAACTAAATCTCGCTTCTATTTTTCACTAGAGTTTGTAAATCTCCCCACAACGCTATTCGGGATTCCGCTCTGACCAGCAGGAGGCAGAATCTAGCTCTTTTGTTTTTAGCTCGACCTTGCAATTTCGCGTAACACAATTATACTGCACACAATTATATTCGGAATTCCGTTCCGACCGAAATAAGCGGAATCCTACCGCGAGCCAAGTTTTGCAATCTGCACAGAAAACACACTCACCACGAAAACAACACTCGTGTGATTCAAAAATATAATTCACTACTTTATCCAAATATAAAATTCACTACTACTGATTATTGCAAAATGTTACATCTACTGGCCAATGTTTATTTGATAACTTAAAATTATACCTTTATTTTTGGGGATCCCCGAAGACGAATAGTAATTTCGTGCCGTCCGCTGATCTCGATGTTGTCCAACCCTTTTTATTTTCTGCTGTAACCGCCACTCGATCTTTATCAATTCCTCGCGAATATCCACTTGATTTCCAATTCCCGCTTGCGTGTCTTGATCTTCCGTCCGATTCCTCGCACCGTCGTCCGCCAAAAGAGACCCGTTCCTCCATTCTTCCTTCCAGCAAACCTCCTATCCGTAGTCCGCCGCCGTTAAATTCCCAGTTCAGGAAATTGAACCCTCTCGCATGCGTGTGGTTTTACTTGTTCCATGCGAGAAACTTCCTGCACTGCGAGTTACATTGGAACGGGGATAATGCAGTGCGGCGTCCACTTGTCACTGGATGTTGTGGATGTTCCAGCTGACGTGACCTACTTTCCAATAATCGTGACCTACACTTTGAGGAACAAGATAAAACCGGAGTGGACATCCATGTGTACACGTTGTCGCAACTACCCCTGCGACCGCCTGCCTAACTACGTGTCTTTTTGCACCTACCCCTGCGACCGTGATTCTAAAGCTAGTTGAGGGGAACCCAATGGGTTGTCACAAGAAAGTAAACAAACGCTTATGCACTCGTAAATATGGTTTTATTGCAAATAACACTTCACAGAACAAGAAAATAGCATTGAATACAAATAAAGCATTATGGCCACTTAGGATAGAAAACACTTTCGTATCGATAATCCATCGTTTTCTAGCAATAACGCACATTAGACTTTTTATTGAGTTCCTCGCTCCGATTTACAATGTCACTCCTTAAAATGTTGTTATCCCTAAACCAGGTGTAATATTACTTTCACTACAGTCAATATGTACCTCCGGACACGTTCTCGAACCGAAAAAACGACTAAATTCCGAATCGTATCTCATGCGCCAGGTAAATTTGCGTCCATGTTTAGTCGTCAAATTGACAATCTGGCTCTCGAGAGGAGAAATTGTGGAAATAATTGGAAATGAAATGACAATCATGCTCAGAAGGTGGTCGTATCATTTTCTATGGAGCTTATATGAGCATAGCCTCTCCATTTGTTCCGTTCCTCAAAGGACCTACATCACTGCGGCGTGACAGATCTTGACATCTGAATCCAATTCAATCTAGTTGTGTTGATAAAATTTAAGTGATTAATTTTGATTTACTCTCTTGCATGAATCTGTATTTATTCTATCCATTATGAGTTTTAAAGTAATCACATCCAAATGTGGAGACGGTTTCTCTATCCTCCGCATCACTGTACCCGATTCAGTGAAAAATCTAACAAGCTGTGAAGTGTTTGTTGACGACAATAATTTATTGTTTTGTTGTGATTTTAGTGTGTACTTCATGTTTTCTGTCGCATTGCAATTCAAGTGAAGTATTGCGGCCTGAAATCAGTGAGTGGTATGTTGCATAGAATTCCTCTGGATCCTCCAGCGGTTTCAAGTGGGAAAATTGGCATTCCTTGCCTGCACCTGCGACATTTCTAAAGTGTAAGCAATGGCCACAGCCGAGATAAGACGGCGAAAAGGTGATGTCGACTTTGTCGAAACGGAAGGAAATGCTTCTGCTGCACACGCAAGTCATTCCAATAAAGCTGAGGAAGGCGACAATCTACTGCAACCCGACTCTTCAGATCATCCTGATTCCGAAGAAGAAAAACTACCAGAAGAAAAGGATGTCGAAGAATTAGCGAAAACTTTGCCACAGAGGGCAGATGAGACTCCAGAAATGCTTGACTCTGCTTTGAAGGGTCTTCCCGATAGATGGCGAAACTGGATAATACGAGGTATTTTTACATGTATCATGATATTTGGATTTGGGCTTATCATTTATGGAGGCCCATTGGCTCTCATGAACACTACACTCCTCGTTCAAGTAAAATGCTTTGAGGAAATCATTTCCATTGGTTATCAAGTATATAGGATTCCTGGATTGCCATGGTTCAGAAGTTTGTCATGGTATTACTTTCTTACATCGAATTATTTTTTCCTATGGTGAAGATTTAGTTGATTATTTTGGAGTTGTTATCAACCGAGTTGAATATTTAAAGTGTTTGGTTACATATCATCGATTTTTGTCGTTTTGCCTTTATTGTATTGGCTTTGTGTGGTTTGTTTTATCACTGGTCAAGAAGTATTACATGAAACAATTCAGTTTGTTTGCGTGGACCCATGTTTCACCTCTGATTGTTGGTACACAAAGCTATTTAATTATACAAAACATTTTCGAAGGTTTGATCTGGTTTTTTGTTCCTGTTTCAATGATTGTTTGTAATGATGTTATGGCTTATATGTTCGGATTTTTCTTCGGAAAAACGCCTCTAATCAAGTTGAGCCCAAAGAAAACATGGGCAGGATTTATTGGAGGGGGTTTGGCAACAGTTGTTTTTGGATGCCTGTTTTCCTGCGTTTTGTGCCAATTTCAATACTTTGTATGTCCTATTGAATACTCCGAAAGTCTGGGTCGTATGACAATGGAGTGCGAACCAAACTACTTGTTTAAGAAACAAGAATATGTATTTTATTTGCTGAATTCACGGCAGTCCTTCATGATGTATCCATTCGTATTTCATTCATTGTCGTTAAGCATCTTCAGCTCAGTCATCGGGCCTTTTGGAGGTTTCTTCGCATCTGGGTTTAATCGGGCATTCAAAATTAAAGATTTTGGTGATATGATTCCCGGTCTCGGTGGCATTATGGATTTCTCGCTGAATACTGCGTCCTTAAAACTAAACCTACTACTTTTACACATTCATTTAAATGATAATGGTTAATTTACGTTAACATATACGTGAGTGTGGTAAAATGTAACTTGGCTCGCAGGTGAAATCTTGGCGGGAGACAAACATTTGGTCAGGGTGAAATCCCGAATGACTACGTAGGAAAATCCTGATACGTAACAAGGTCCCATTACCTTCTTTATGCGGCTTTTCAAGAATCGTCTGTCCAGCTTGGCGTTGTAATGCCCCGCGGCGTCACTTTGGCGGAAGTTTCGCCGGAAAACTTCATCTCCTTCTTTGAAATTAGCAGATCGTGACCGGAGATTGTACTGCGCTTCATTTGCACTACCTGCGGCCTTAATCTTCCGTCCGATTTGTTGGCGAAGGTCTCCTAGACGTTCGTGGGGCTCCAGCGCAACGACGGGGTCTCCCAAACACTTTAATTGCCGTAACAGCCGGTGGCAAATCATGTGCTGTCCAAAGGCAGCAAAGTAAGGGGCGACACCGGTGACGGAATGATACGAGGATCGCAGGGCGCATGTGATGGCAGACAATCGACGATCCCAATCCTTTTGAGATGGGTGGACGTAAGAACGAATTGCGGCCAATAGAGTGCGGTTCAACCGTTCTGATGCGTTGGACTGAGGAGAGTATATGGGCGTCAGTTGGTGTTCAACGCCATACTGCTCAAGTAGGCTCTTAAACTGCCGAGACCGGAGCTGTACTCCATTATCTGAGTACACACTCTCTGGAACACCGAACACATGAAATACCCGGTTCTCTAAGAATTTCACGATCGATGGAGTTGTAAACTTATGGATAGGTTCCACCATTGGGAACTTTGAGAGCTGATCTAGAACGACTATAGCTCCGATGTGTCCCATTGAAGACCGAGAATATGGACCGAGTAGATCGATGTATAGACGCTGGAACACGCGTTCTGGAACGTTGAGTTGACCCATAGGAGGTCGAAGAGGCTGGTTGGGCGCTTTGGTGCCTTTACTGGTCTCACAGGCGCTCACGTAGTCTTTGACCTGGGATGCCATTTTAGGCCAAAAGGAGTATTTCTTGAGTCGCCGTAGTGTTCGACCGTAACCTCCGTGGGCACTTAAAGGATGGTCATGTGCGCGGAAGATCAGATGTTGTGTCATTTCCTCCGGTACCCAGAGTTTCCAAGACTCTTCTTCCTGCCATGGATCACCAGTGGCGTATTCATTTCGTCTATACACATAGCCGTCTATTACCTTCAAATCAGGCAGCTGTGTTTGTTGGGTCGCTATGGTTTGCCTCAACTCTTTGTAGCTATCTGATTCGAAATGTGGGCTGTCCAAATCTATTTCGATGGGGTCCTCGTCAGTTATTGTTAATTCGGCTCCCTCTGGGGAAAACATCCGTGAGAGAGTGTCGGGTACGATGTTCTGGGTTCCTTTCCGATGTTTGATGGAGAACTTGAACCCTTGCAGTTTAAGAGCCCATCTGGCTAGGCGTCCACTTAAATCTGCCTGGTTCATCAACCATTGTAGTGACGCGTGGTCCGTGATGATCTTGAATTGGTGGCCCTCGATATAAGCTCGGAATTTCTTCACAGCCATTACCGCTGCCAAACATTCTTGCTCGGAAACAGTATAGTTCTTTTGGGCCGAATTCAGCTTATTGGACATGAAGGCGATGGGAGCTTCCTCTCCTTCGTCGGTCAATTGCACCAGCACGGCTCCTACTCCATGTTGACTTGCGTCACAGTGAATGGAGAAGGGTTTCGTGAAGTCGGGGCTGTGCAAGACAGGAGCTGATGTGAGGGCTTGTTTAAGCTCTTCAAATGCCTTTCGGCTGAGTTCGGTCCAAACGAACTTCCCCTTCCGCAACATGTCTGACAGGGGCGCTGAAACTGTTGCATAATTCCGAACAAACCTTCGGTACCAGCCGCACACACCAAGGAAACGTCGTAGCTGCTTCACAGTTTTTGGTAAGGGGAACTCATCAATCGCACGAGTTTTGTCTGGATCCGTTTTGATAGTGCCATGTCCTATAACATGACCGAGGTATCGGACTTCTTTCATGACAAACTTACTTTTCTGTACGTTGATGGTGAGTCGCGCCTTACTGATGTGCAGGGCTACTTCTTGTAGAAGTAGGAGGTGTTGATCGAACGTTTCCGTGATGAGTAACAGATCATCAAGGTACACGAACACTTGGTGTTTTAGGTGAGGTGGGATGACCTTGTCCATCAACCGAGTCATCGTTTGCGGCGCGTTACACAGGCCAAAGGGCATTGTGACGAACTGATATAATGGTCGTCCAGGCACTGTGAAGGCGGTCTTGTCCCTCGAGCCCTCATCGAGTGGAATTTGCCAGAAGGCGTCTTTTAGGTCGAGACTGGTGATATAATTGGCTTTCGGCAGTCTCCCTAGTATTCCATCGATGAGTGGAAGAGGGTACGCGTCCTTGATGGTAACCGCGTTTACCTTACGGGCATCAAGACAGAGGCGGACTTTACCTGGCTTCACAACCAAGGTTACCGGTGATGACCAGGCACTTTGGGACTCCTCTATGACCCCTAACTCGAGCATCCTATCTAGTTCCGCATACACCAATTTCTCCATGGCTGGCGAGATGGCGTAGTGTCTCTGTTTAATCGGTTTACTATCGCCAACGTCGATGGCGTGTGAGACTAGGGTGGTGCGGCCAAGGCCTTGGGTGGCGTAAGATGGGAAGGCAGCAATGGATGCTTCCAGGCGTTGCCGTTGGTTAGGCGTCAGGTCATGCCTATCGGGAGTAGAAGTGATTTCGTTGACATTTCTGGTTTTTAAAGACAAATCGGTGAATAAATCTGAGGCCAGTCCAAAGCGAAGGACGAAATCGACACCAAGGTATACATTCTGAGTCAAAGACGGGATAATGTAGAAGGTAATATCCTTCGTCTGACCCCTGAACGTCACGGGTGTGGTTAGTTTACCTCGTATAGGGTGTTTGGTGCCATCAGCTGTACTGATTTCAGTGCGCCAGGATTTAATCAAGTTCGGATAGTCTTGGAGCACCTTCGAGCCAAAGCTCGAGGCAAGACAACTGATACTGGCACCCGTGTCGATCAAAGCAAACACGGTCTCGCCCAACACTTTAATTGGATGATAAGGTCTGATCTCATTCTCAGCAACCTCCGAGATGTTACACGAGTTTACGGTTTGACGGCAGATGCGCACTCTCTTGCGGAAACTCCGCCAACGACGGGTTGACCATTTTGTCGTGCACGGACGGGAAGTGACGACTTCGGAAGCAAATATTCGCTCTCGAGCCACCCGATATTCCTGCAGTCGAACATGATAAGGTTTTAGAGTGCGTACTTTAGGCTGCCGCGGTTCTTCTGGCAGTGACTGCGATGGTCGTTTTAATATTGTCGTTGGTGAGGTCTCCGGAAGAGAGTGAACATCCGCAGTCGTAATGGTCATGGCTGGTGGGTTAACGTCAGGTTTGTTGGGGTGAGCCGCTGACTGAGGAGCTACTGCTGGGGTTTCGAGTACCGCTGAGGTGGTCGGGTACTCTTTTGGCCGTTTTTTCGCGCGGCACATTCAGAACAGTCCGGGAAGTAAGTGTCCGGCTTGCCACAACCGTAGCAGAAAACCTTACGTTCTGCTCGGCAAGAAAGCCGATAAACTGTCGGTTAAGCTCAAATTTATTTTAAGCACGTTCAGGAAGTTCGATTCAATGTTTTCATTAATTCAGTTCGAGATCGGCGTAGCAGATCGGGATAAACAACAGTAATACACGCTTTATTGTCGCGGATTACGACGAGCATCACCTTGGCGTTTCTAATAAATCCAATAACCACTAACGAATAGCGATACTCCCCTTTCAACGTAGTAAAACCCATACTAAATGCACAAAGTCTTCACTGCTTCCATTTGCTCTATGTTGCACACTTTCCTGCCTTCGTCGTCCTTTCGAATCGCTTACAAAACATAATTTGTGTCGCTGGCGGATTCGCACGCGTAGATTCATTAACTGACCCGAACTCGGATACTTTAGCAATCTCTGGACACGCACAAAACAACCATTAACTGTCCTATACACTCGCACAACTCCAATTATCCAACTTTTGCCTCGAGTCTTTGCTAAATTGCGTTTTTGTCTCTGGCTTGAAGCTTTCATGAACAAAAGATTTTTCCACAGAACTTCATATCAATAACAATCCACCAAACAGTCCCTTTTCTTTTTAGTTCGAGAAGGAATTTTCTTGCAGTCAACGAAAGCAGGACAGGTGATACAAAGAGCGTCGAAGAAAATGAGACAAAACACAGTTTAGCTGACTGCCACTTACACTGCCCCCGTTCGTCCTAAACTACACTCCACGTTCTAACGTGTCCGATTTCCGCCTGCTGAGTCCCGCAAGCAGAAGTCACACTCTCGATGGTACGATGACACGAGCTTGGATAACATCACGAGATGGGTCGATTTGCTCGATTACGGGAATGCAATAAGCACCGGTTTTTCCAGTACCGTTTTTCGCTCGTGCTAATATATCCTTACCACTTAAAGCAATTAGTATAGCCGCCTTTTGAATAGGCGACGGTTCCTCCCAGCCCTTCTCGAAGGTTCCCATTAATATTTTTCGTTTCAAACAGAATTTTTCGAATTCATTTTCTCTGGGGTCTGTTACATCACTAGTCTTAAGTCTATTATCCTTCGGAGGAATCCGCAATTTTGATTTCCAGCCCATGTCATCGTTTAAGTTGTTGCAGCAACTGTCTTATCATGGCTTAAACTTTTTACACTAATTCGAGAAAAAAAATCCTTAGAAAAACTAATATGAGTTTATTCACGATTTTCTTAATAAGACTCCCTCGCCAACCATTCAAATATCACTTCACCTGACACTTCACTGGCACTTACTCGTATCCGCCTTGTGCACGGAGCGGTTTATGGGAAACTGTTCACTGAAAACATGTTCGAGGCACACGCAATAACCTCGCTCGTACCATGTGGAAATAGAAGTGCCATCTATGTGTGAACATGCGGTGGAGATAATGCACACTCATTTCGGTTATTTTTAAAATTCTAAATCGTTTTTTGTGTAGATTCGATTAAGTTTTCAATTGAAAGCAATTTATGTTTATAATTATTAGGCGTAATTAAGGGGGAAATAAATCGAAAGAATAGGACAGGCACGCGTTAATTACCGACAAACAAAACAATTTTTAATTAATATTATGGTTGGAATGGGTAAAATTTGACAAATTTTGTGGGGTTTAAATGATACAATGATTTTATCGTTCCTATAATTTAAGGGGTTAACCGTTTCGTTCTAAGCATTTGCATACCGCGTTACACCGCAATTAGTTAAATTATATTCAAAAGATATTGAAATAAAATCACTACACATTAAAACAGTTTTAGAATTTTGTTTCCCGGGTGTTAAGTACAAAAGAAATTTTTTCTTTACTTATTTTTCATGCGAAAAAAAAAACGAGTGTTGCGATGAGGAAGGTGACTGAATGGTTACTCCTTGTTGAATTGAGTTGGTGCTGTGTGCCTGTGTCAGCGCTGCTTTTAGAGCCATAGCTCCTAGATTACTACACTTATCACAGATTTGTATACTTGGGCTTTGTTTTCCTGTGTATGTAGCTGGTCTTCGAGATCGTAAATACTGAATGAAATATTTTATTTGCGCGCTGTATTCTTCGGCGTATATCATCTCTGTCATGGCCCGTTTTCGTTATTTTGGTGCCTAAATACACAAATTCGCTCATATTTTCGATACTTTGCTCGCCAAGTGTGATATTTTTGTATTTGAGGTATTTTTCCTCGACTGGGTCATGAGCTTTATTTATTTTCATCGATTTTAAGCCCTACTAGTTTTGCTTCGCTGTCGAGTTTCAACAAGAGTTCTTTGGCAGTTGTTTATGACCGTGACAAATTGTTTATGTCGTCCACATAGGCTACTACTTGGCTCGACTTGTATAGTAATGTACCTCATGTATCGACGGGAAGCTCCCTTATGACATACTTCATAGAAAAATTGAATAGCATTGGGGCAGCCCATCTTCTTGCTTTAGTCCAATATTTGTGTCAAAGGCATCGGTGAGTTGGTTATTGATGCAGACTTGGGAGGTCGTCAACGTCATTGCCATTTTTGTAAGATAGACTAATTTGGCTAGAATGCCAAAGCAAAGCATTACTTGGTACAGTACGGTACGTTCAATACTGTCGTATGCTTGCTTAAAATCAACGAAAATTTGGTGGACGTCCATTTTGAACTCCCAGCACTTTTCAAGTACCTACTTGACTGTAAACAATTGGTCTATCGTCGATCTGCCTCCTCTAAAACCACCTTGATACTCCCCAATAATATTGGCGGTGTATGATGTACGCCGTGCAAAGTAGTGATATGCCTCTATAATTTTCGCATAGCAGCTTGTCACCTTTTTTGTGGATAGGGAATATAATTGATTGGCTCCATTCCTTCGGCATATGTTCTTGTTGCTAAATGTACTGGATGACTTTGTGAACAGCTTGATGAACACTACTGCCACCATATTTGATGAGCTCCACAGAAATCTCATCAATGCCCGGCGCTTTATTATTCTTTTGGGCTTTGATTGCGGAACAAACTTCATTCTGAGTTGACGGGGCCAATGGACATCTATAGGCTCCGATGTTCTATAGGCTCCGATGTTCTGGAGCTGTGCGGAGGATTAAGGAGGTTCTTAAAATATGATGCCCATCTTTCCTTAATCTTGATTTCATCAGCGATTATATTGCCGATGTTATCAAGAAAAAGCGTGGTTTTGGGTTGATAACCACGTTTCAGGCTTTTCACTACTTTGTATGCTTGTCTTGTGTTATTGCTCGCTATATTTATATCTATACTTCTCAATTGGTCGTCATCGTATTTTCTTTTCTTAATCCTAATTATCTTATTCGCTACTCTTCTGAGATTTTCATAGTGTTCTCTCTTCGTCCTGGTTTTCCTACATACATATTCTTTGTACGCCTGATTCTTTTTATCTAACGCATTCTGGCACTCATCATCGAACCAATCATTCCTCTTGCACCGGGCTTGATGTCCGATCGTCTGTTCTGCCATGGTCCTGATAGCTGCTTTCACTTCCATCCAGAGGTCGTTGCTCGTCTTTAACGATGCGGCTAATAAGATGGGAGCCAGCTGATTGTCGAGGATCTCCGTGAAATGTTTGGCCACAGACGCCGTTTGGAGCCTTTCGATGTCAAATTTTTGTAGCGGGCTGGTCTTCGCTGAATATGCCTTTGACATAAGACATCGATAGTTTAATTTGATCAAGCATTGATCAAAGTTACAATTGGCTCCTCGGTATGTACGGACGTCAAGTATGCTCGAGGCCCAACGTTATTGAATCAGAACATGATCGATCTGGTTGTGTGTGTTGCCATCCGGTGATACCCAGGTCATTTTATGAATGCGTCGATGTTGAAAGCAAGTCAAACGTATGACTAGATTTCTGCTACATGCAAAGTCAATCAGGGGCTGGCCGTTGTCATTTGTTTCATCGTGGAGGCTATATCCTCCCGTAGTTCCCCGATGAGATAGCTCATTGCCAACGTTAGCGTTGAAATCACCCTGAATAATTTTTGTGTCGTTTGTGGGCAATGAGTCGGCCAGTCTTTCCAGGTGATTGTAAAACGTTTCCCTCATTTCTTCATCCTTTTCTTCAGTTGGAGCGTGAACCTTAATTAGCCAGATTTCGAAGGATTTCTCTTTTATACGGATCGCACACAACCGTTCCACCATAGACAGTTCCAAGCCCATTTGAGAAAGGAGGAAAGGAGGGCACCCCTTGTTTCCCAAACCCATAGCTTCCATGATTCCTCATCCCGAACCCCCAATTGAATGGTAGTAAATGGTCTCGGGGTCGCACATTGGGCTTACTGTTCGCCAAAAATGTGACATTAAATTCAGAGAAACGCTCATAACTGTAAATACATCTACAGCTCTGCTATCAAATCCTACTTAATACTGCTTTGTGAAGATAATGGAATCGACGTAGTAACAATTCCACCGGAATGGAGGTAGAGCGATGGGCTAACTCCTCGTCCCTGGAAAACCTTCAATTGTTTCGAAACCTGCAGATAAGCCTCGGAATGGATTGGACTCACGGCAACGACCTCGCAAACGAAACAAGTTGGGTAGACAGACCTATGCTCATGTCAGAAGGGTTTTGTACTTAACTTACAAAATGCAGTAACCAGCAACGAATAAAATCATGAAACATGTCAAAGACGATTTTATTGGAGAAAATGTGAAATTCGAGGATCATACTATTATTAACAAAGTTGAACGAATTTTGACTTCTGAGGTATTTGTTATAGTTATACCCATAAATAACTCCCTTGATAATTTTTTCAGATTTTTTAGATCACGGGTGTCCATTCGCAAGGGAGGAAACACATTTTTCATGTATTTCCCCCCCTGTGCCCCCACTGAAGCAAAAACTGTCAGTTTAAGAACTGTTTTGAAAAGCTCTCATAGAGAACTTTCAATTGATACTCATATCGGCTACCTTTCATGAAATTTTTTTTTCCTGGGCTACTCTTCTGTACTGTAATCATCGATTCATGGCCTATTTTTTCGAATCCTAGAATGGTTACAAAGCCCTTCAGCTAGGAGCTCTCTCCTGCCTCTTCGACTTGTTTCAATTGTATGTACTCATCTTCATGATATCTATCACTCCTGAAATTTTCATGCAAATTCTAGCAAAGCTGTAGTGTCTAAGTCGGTAAAAAGCGCATATGGCTCCATAGCCATATGTTTCCATAGTAATACAGGGCATATTGCTCCATAGTAATACAGGAAAATTCAAATCGCTATAACTTCGGTAAATACTATTTGATCTTTATGAAACTTTCAGAAAAGATCAATCTTATAAATAATCATCTCTTTGCAAAATTTTATTGAGTTTAAAGGTACCGTTTAGATTTTATTCAAGAAAACACAAAATCGATAAATCATACTATTACTAACAAAGTTGAGTGAATTTCGACTTCTCATGTATTTGTTGTTGTTGTACTCATGAAGGCCTACATTCATGATTTTTTTCAGATTTTTCGGATGGAAGGTGTCAAATCGCGAGGGGGGTACGCGAAAAGTTCGTACATTTCCCCTTTCCCTGCCCCCTCGGTACCTATAAGGCAATTTTAAAACTTGTTTTGAAAAGATCTCATTGAGACCTTTCCAACGACACCCTACTCGACTACCAATGGTGAAAATTTTTTTTTGAGGGGTCACCTCCCTATATGGGGAGACCCCTCTTAAACGCCTTTGAAAAATTTTTCCACCCTTGAACTTTCAAGAGGTCACCACTTCTGACCTTTCTACAAAGTTTCATGGCTGTAGCCTCTATAGTTTCCGAGAAAAAGTGCTGTGACATACAGACGGACGGACGGACGGACAGACGGACAGACGGACACAGGTCGTGATTGCAATAGGGTTTTGTATTTTAGTACAAAACCCTAAAAAGGACTATGGCAATGGATCCTGGAATGTCGGATCACTCAATTATCCTGGTGCTATTAAGGATCTTTTACAACTTGCCAGTATTTTTACTGGCAAGTGGGAACCCTACTGGAAAACAAGAATTCGGAGTGGCCTTCATTGTGGATAGGGAGTTCAAATCACACGTTATTGATTTTAAGGCATATATATATATATATATATATATATATATATATATATATATATATATATATATATATTTGTATATATATATATATATATATATATATATATATATATATATATATATATATATATATATATATATATATATATAAAATACTCTCCGCAATAGGTATATTTCTCTCGAGAAAATTACCTAAAATATCCTCTGAATTTGAGTTCACAAGACCAACAATTCCAATGAAGATACTCATTTGCAAGATTCGTTGAGACTGGTCAAGCGGAGACGGAGCAATCGAGGTTTCGGTGGCTGAATGACATTGTGTAAATTATTCGTGTTTATTTTCTATTTTTGTCTTTTCATTACTGAATTTTTGAGTTTCAGCCCATTATTGCTACATTTTGTGTTGTATGTTTACGAAATGTTTATTATATTACGTTTAGAGATAAGGCTAATCGCTTAGGTTAGGTATATTGTGTTAGCATTGTATTATCAAAAGAAAAAGGTTTTTAATGAATTTTAGTAGAATTAGGTTATAACATATTAGGTGTAGGAGAAAATTTCAATGTTGTGTGGCAATTATCATTAATTTTTGAATAGTATTGGTTGGTTTTTCTCCTTTTTCCAATTGAATCATAGAATATATAATAATTTTAATTAATTTGAATTTGCTGTTGATTTTTTGATTGAATGTGTTTCATTGATAACGTTTAAATTTAGTGGCCATTGGGGCCATTAAGTTTAAGTGGGTTTATTGGTATTGAATAAAGCGCTTTTGATTTTTTTGACCACGCGTACAAGCTGTTGTAATTAAAAAGTATAATAAAAATATATATTTGTATGTCTAATTACAACTTATGCAATGCTTTGACCCACCGATTTCTTAATTTTTTTTTTTTTGTGTGATGCTGTAACGATCGAGTAATAGCTTCAAATAATAACCAAATTAAAGTTTGGATATTGTTTAAGTAGGAAAATCATATATGCTACAGGTATGCCTACGCAGAATATCTGACACACCACCTTTTGTTTCTTAAACCCTGTCTACAAAACCATTACTCCTGAAGACTAACGTCGAATTTGTTTGGATATAAAATACCTGTAATTACGAGTATCTTGGGCGAGTAAAAAACCTTCCTTATAGCACTAATTATGAGCCAATGAGAGTATGAGTGGAAGTCAATTTAGAGGTAAATATTTAACAAAGAGAAGCTTTATATTTTGAAAACAGACTATGTTGCGAAGGTGGATTTACAAATCTGGAATGTTTGAATTTCCCTCTAGCACTGTACAGTATCAGGGAGCTAACGGAAATGAAACAAAACCTTGGATTGATTTGTAAACTGAATAATGACTCAATACATATTAAACATACTGGTCGATGAGTTATCATTCCAATGATACTTTTTTTGCTTTTTCTGTAGCACTACTGCCCCTTTTGGGCCTTTGCTTAGAGAAAGTCAAATAATCTCATTATCATGATCGAATATGTCGGCACTCTATAAGGTAATATGGTCAGTATCACGCTTTGGCCGTGTGTCCGTCCACCCAGCTGCGATGCATTCTGATTTTAAACCAGCATACATCATAACTGCACGGGCTTATAGTCCCTCTGAAGAATCACTCGAATTAAATCTCGTTGCCGCCAACGAGTGTCGAACCAGGGACCTTCGGCTTACGAGATGAGCGCTCTAATCCTATACCACGTGGACTACAATGATACTTACATATTATCTGTTCGGCGGTTGCAGCAGTTGCACAAAGCTGTCCACCAAACTGAAGCGATTCAAGAGAATCCTTTCTAACCTCCCCAAAAAGGAATCGTTCGATTGATTTTAGTCGTTTCAACAATAAAGAATGTTATAAATTTGTTTAAATTTTTATTTTAATTAATAAAGTGTCCACTATAAATAAGAACTTAATTTTTACTTTTTTCAATTATATGTAAATAATACGTAGGATTTTTAACTTCAGTCAAAGGTTTATAGTCCCCATAAACTTCGTGAGGAACGTTTTCCCCAAAAACAGCCTTCAAGTTCTTAGTGAATTCACCAAGAGTGTGTGGATGGAATGAAAAGTTGAGTTCTGTAATGCTATCTCCCTCACCAATAATATAGTCTCTGGTCACCATTTTCGGCCTCGTACCTTCGTAGTGCACTTTGGTGTTGATGCGAATTGGCGTATCCTGGGTTGCCTATGGTAGATTGAAACATTTACAAAAGACTCCTGTCTAAAATTTAAGTGGCCTACAAATTACTTACGTTATAGTATACATTATTATGGTATTGCGTCTCTGATGTGTCTCCTGCTTTAATAATTGGTGCATAGTCCCTGTGATCAATAACTAGCACTCCTCCTGGCTTAAGGCATTTATAAAAGTTTTCAAAAGCTTGTCTGTGCTCTCGTTGATCACCATATGTATCTAACAAATGAGAAAAGGAGTTTCCAAGACACAAAACTGCATCAAATCCATCCTTCATGTGCTCCTTTATATCATCACAGATTGTAAGCCAGTTTCCAACTTCAATTTCTGTAAAACAATAGGATTATGTTATATTTTGAAAAAATTGCGATATTAATCTTACCCCAATTATCAAAGCCTGGCTCCTTGCGACGAGCCCATCGAACTTTGTAGGCAGACTTCAACATATGCTCGGACAAATCTACAGACACCACTTGAAATCCTTCTTCAAGGAGCATGATAGAGTCAACTCTATAGTGGAATTTTATTGTTTATCTATTAAGGCATACTTTTGAGCAAAACTCCTTACCCATTTCCTGCAGCTGCATCTAAGATCCTCTTACACCCACGTCGATTTAGAATACCTGCCAGAAATGTTTTTATGTTAGCAGCTCTCTTTTGTGTGTCGCCAACAAATATATCCCAAATTTTCGCCGCTTTTCCATCTGCATACTGATCATAGCTTCCTTTCAAAGGTGCTCCTGAAGGTGTCTTAAAAATTGAATCAACGATCGGCATGTTAACTGTTGCGCTCGCGAAATTAAACTGGCCGGATTCGAGATAATGCATTTTAAATATTCGAACAAAATCTCGCGGCATACAAAATGATAAGTTTAATCATGGGATGATATTTAGTTGGGAAAAAACTTAATTTATTAATACTTTCTTATCAATTTGAGATTCTTAACACGTGTTTGGGAGTAACCGTTGAAAAGTTAATTCTTGCCCGATCATGAAACTAATCCAAAAGTGCTTCATCACTGAAATTAATTGATGGTGAATGCCTTATGACATGTAAATCTTTAATGATAAAGTTTACTATATAACAGAAAGGATGATTTTATTTGATTGGATTAAAATGTTAGTTAACCTATCAATAATTATAAACCTCTACTGAAAATAACTTCAAAAATAAGAGAATCTACTTTTCTATACCTTAAAAGTCATTAAACAATTGATGTATCGGTATTATCTTCTTCATCTTCTTCGTAGCACTACAGCCCCTCTCTGGCTTTTTCTTCCTGCAAGTAGTGGCTCAAATTGTCATCGTCGACCGAGTCAGACCAGCGTCCAGTTCTTCCAACGAATACCTTTCTGAGTATCTGTTGTTCGTTCAGACGATCCAGGTGACCAGCCCATTGCAGTTTCCGTAGTCCTACAATCGTTGAGACTCCCGGCTCGTCAAAAATTTCAAACAGCTCATCTTCTTCTTCTTTGCACTACAGCTCCTCTCAGACCTTCGCTTCCTGCAAATAGCGCCTCCAACTGTCTCGGTCCATTGACCGCGTCCTCCAATTTCGAAATCCGAGCAGCGATGAACTGTCTTCGTCGACCGAATCAGACCAGCGTTTCCTCGGTTTCCCGACTGGTCTCCAGCCTTCAGTTCTCCCAACGAATACATTTTGGGTATCCGTTGTTCGTCCATACGATTCATGTGGCTAGCCCATTGCAGCTTCCACAGTCTTACAATCGTTGAGACCTCCGGTTCGTCAAAAATTTCATACAGCTCATGGTTGTATCGAATTTGTCATTGGTCCTCGTCTATCTTTGCTCCGATTATTCGCCTCAGGACCCTTCGCTCAAAGGCGTTCAATATATTTGCGGATGCTTGGGTAGGGTCCATGTTTGACACCCATAGCATAACACAGGTCTTATTATAGATTTGTATACTTGGATCTTTGTTTTCCTGTGTATGCAGCTGGTCTTCAAGATAGTCAACACTGAATAAAATATTTTATTTGCGAGCTGTACGAATATTCAGCTCATGGTTGTATCGAATTCCCGTCTAGCTTCGAACCGATTATTCGCCTCAGGACACGACGCTCGAAGGCACTCAATATGTTTGCGGACGCTTGGGTTAAGGGTGTGAGTATTATACAATATACGAAAGTATGAGTATTATAGCTAATAGTAAAGCGCCGGACATCGATGAGATTCCAGTTGGCGTCAGCAGTCTTCAAAAAGCCATCCATAAAGTCATCCAGTACATTTGGCAACAAGAACGTATGCTGAAAGAATGGGGCCAATCAATTATACTCCCTATGCACAAAAAAGGTGATAAGCTACAGTTCGAAAGCTATAGAAGCATATCACTGCTTTATATGGTGTACAAAATATATTCAAAGATCTTAGAAAAGAAAATCGGAACATATCCCAATAGTATTATTAGGAGAATAGACATACACTGAATTTCCGTTGCCATAAGCAAGTATTTGACAGTATTGATCGTAACGTACTGTACCAAATAATGCTTCGCTTCGATTTTCCAGCCAAATTAGTCCATCTTACCAAAATGGCTATGACGTTGACGTCCGCATCAATAACCAATTCACCAATGCCTTTGACAGAAATATTGGACTAGAGCAAGAAGAAGGGCTTGCCCCATTGCTATTCAATTCGGCTCTGGAATATGTCATAAGAAAGGTACTTGTTGACACAAGAGGTACGTTACTATACAAGTCAAGCCAAGTGATCCGCCTGGATGACATCAACATTTTGTCACGGTCGTTAAAAACTGCCAAAGAACTTAACTAGTAAGGCTAAAAATAAAAGAGACGCAGTCCAGAAAAAATACCTCGAATACCCAAAATATCACACTTGGTGAATAAAACATTAAAAATGTAGACAAACTTGTATATTTAGGTGCGAATTAATGAGAATCGGTAAGGAAAGAGATGAAATGGGCCGAAGAATACAGCTTGAACATAAAATATTTCTTTCAGCTGTTGTGGTGAACCGCACCAACCTCGAGGATTACTAACGCTTCACACATTGGTTCTCGTAGGTATACTGCATCATGCGCAAAGGCTTGAGAAGTAAGTGTATGCGTGGGTATGCCATACACTTCATGCTCGTCCACTTAGCTTGACATTGACCAACCCACGAATCTATGGTAAATGGAAATAATACACATAGAAAATCACTGCACAAAAAGCTTAAGCATTGTTGCTAGTCACCGATAGATGATCAGGTGAAAATTTCCCATAACAATCCAATTACCTAATTTACTATTAATTAATCGTTATTTTAGTTGACCCAGAGGTAAGCATTATTTTTGTATAAATATTCATGGCCATCAACAAACCAAACACACTTGATACTAAGCTTGTCCTACTCAAGGCCTTTGCCCGAGTAGAAACGTCTCAAGGCAATTAGCCCGAGGCTGACAAATTCAAGAGGGTACCAGCCAGGATCCAGGTAGCCGGACGGAAATTGCCCTACGCGCATCAGCCAGCTATTTTGCAGCCCATACGTTCTTCAGCTAAACAACGTTACTTGCCCTGCTCAAGGACTTTGCCCGAGCAGTAGTTTCCCTAAGGCATTTCGCCCAGGGAGAGCAAATTGACGTGATTCTGATCCAGCGATCGTGCGGGCAACACACCAACAACAACAACGGCAACCAATTGCCCTACGCACATCAGCCAGCTATTTTGCAGCCCATACATTCTTCAGCCAAACAACGTTACTTGCCCTGCCCAAGGCCTTTGCCCAAGCAGTAATTTCCCTAAGGAATTTCGCCCAGGGACATCGCAATTCGCACCAAATCGCCATCCGCAACGAATTTACTAGCTCGCACCACCAGCAGCCAGCACGACCGACACGCACCGCCAGTAGCCACCACGACCGACACGCATCGCCAGCAGACCCACCGGCACCACACATTAGTATCGTGCAGACGTCACCATTGGGCCAAATCGCCATCCGCAACGAATTTAACAGCTCGCACCACCAGCAACCGCCACAACCGACATTGTAATGAATCATGCGACGCCGCTGGTGACCACTACCAACACACTTTGCTGCTATGTGGCTTGTCATTTTACGTTGGTTGCGACCAGTGTACATCCCACGTCTATTTTGTCGTGGGATGCCAACAGAATTTGACAGCCACATGAGATTGAAGTGCGGAGGTAGTGGCCGCCACCCACGAGGTAGTCCTTGAGTGTGAAAAGTGAAACGGAAAGTGCAAGACCTGATTCCACGGCGATTATAGTGCATGGTGGTGATGTCGTAACGTCGATAAGAAATTGCGATACGGAGGAGAAACGACGCGAACGAAGTTTTCAGTGCAAACAATGTGTGAAAACATTCAAACGCTCAAGTACATTATCGACTCACTTACTTATACAGAGTGATACACGGCCATATCCTTGTCAATATTGCGGAAAGCGTTTCCATCAAAAGTCGGATTGCAGGAATTGGGAAAAAGAAGAAGAATACGAGTACGAACCAACCGGAAAGGTATGTAAGGTAACCTAAAAAGTAGCATAGTAACTACGATTCGATTAGTGAGTTTTCGTTTCACCGCTCTAATAGTCTGTTTTTCCGGATTCTTCCTGCTATTTAGGAACAGACTATATGTGCAACGAATGGTGCCGTTTATTATGCGCTACTCCACCGGCTCCGATAAGCAACATACCGAGGGATCAGTTTGCAGCAGTTTACCCACCAGCAGTTGTGCCAACAATATACCCACCTTCAATGCCGTACCAGCCGTTTTAGCAGTACTACAGGGTGCAATGAATGTTCCCACCATTTGACCTCAGAACTACCAAGGTTTAAGAATAAAAACAAGGACAGAATAAGGAAAAAGGGAAGAGCATAGACAAGGAGAAAAACTCATCCAATCATAGTCAAAGGAGAAGACGCTCTTGAATTCATTCAAAAAAAAAAAAAAAAAAAACTGCCGCTACAAACGCTTTCACCAAATCTCATAAGCATAATGAACACTCAACGAAAAAACGAGGTTACATTTATTAAGAGGAGTAGTGACTTACTCAAATTCCCGGTCTCCTTACTGAATATAAGGACTATTCCATATTTTTTTATTCCATATATATGAAATATTGGATGATCTTGCCTACTTACTTTTAAGATCTAAATGAGCACGATAATTTTTCCCAAATGCAATTTTATTTATACTTACGATAAAAGAATGAAGGGTGACGTAAATTTTGGTGCAAATTTCAGAAAACAATATAAGCCTAAATAGTAGTGCCCTATCGTTTTTCAATGTATCTTATTTCTATCATTTAGATAGGAGAAGGCTACAACCAAAAATTCACAGAAAGACAAAAAAAAAGGGAAATGAGGAAATTATGTTTTTCAGATAGACTTAAGATAAGCCTTTATCAGTTAGATGAAATGGATACGGGTCACACAAATTACTTTTAATAGCAATCTCTTAAATACCGACATCTAATGATAATTGTATGGTACCTGTAAACCCTACATTCCAGAAAATCAGGAAATTGTATTCTGACTTCAAGCAATGGAGTCAATGTCATTATAACTTGATTCGACTTATATCTATATATATATATATATATATATATATATATATATATATATATATATATATATATATAAAAACAAAAACTTTGAGAGGTGTATCAGATTATCCGCATTAGTTTATCATCGGGTGTAAATATGTTGAAATGACAAACACAATAATAACAACTAATCCATATAAGTTGTTAAGAATTTTACAAATCATAATAATAAATAACGGATAATCCCTACTATCTTAAAAAATAATACAAACCATATTAATAAATAGAAAATAATACAAATGATAATAAAAAATATATATATAAAATGAACCATGTTAATAATTAACAGTAACATAAATAATAATACGACATAAACCCGATTAATACTCTAACAAAGGATGCAAATAATAATAAAAAAAAAAAAGATCCACAACAGCACCAACAACAGCTTCAACAACGTGGCCGTCCTTAATAATTTGGAAAAGTGTGATCTAAACAAGAAGAATATATTTTCTTTTTTTTTTGAGTATTTCGTATAGTAACGTCGAGTTATTCGCATCTAATTATTTATTTTTTGTATTTTAGAGATGTGAAGTTAATATTCTTAAAGAATAAACAAAATCATTGACAATTGATAAAAATGAAAATTCACATCCTATCATGTTTGATACCCTTGGGCCTTAAGAATATATTCATTGAATTTAGAAATCGGTACCAGTAAAATGCTAGCATATATAAAATATATAATACATAATCATGAAAAAAAATAACAAGAAATCATACAACCCATGTTTATAAATGATAAGTAATAGAAATAATAATAAGTACTAACTTAATATGGTACTCTCAAGAAATGTTTGATAACATAAGCACAACCCTTTTGCCAATGGCGGTTAGGATTCTTCTTAATAGATTATACGAAATTTTAGGTTTTTTTTATATTCTTTAAACTAATTCTTAAACAAAAAATAATACAAGTAAGATAGAAGAAGAAAAAAAAGGAGTACCGTCAGAAAGACTGTAATACGAGTATATACAGCCACTTTGTTTTTATGAAATAATAAAAAAACTATGTATTGCTAACCTTAACAACGACTTTCCTTTCCAGTGGTTCTTCTTTTCAGCGGGAAATGAAGTGCAAGGTAGGTATGCCGTCGCGAGGGTAGGGTTTGAGAAAATCCGCTGAGGTCAGTTTCGCGTTGCGCGTAATATGCGGTACCTTTGGTGTTTTGCCGTTTTATTAGAGTAGCTTTTGTCGGGATGAGTTAACGTAGTATACTTTTCGGTACCGCGTCGGAAATTCGGGAACGCGAAGTAAAAATTAGACTTTGGTCTTTGACTGATTGATGAAGAAATACGGAATAACGTAAAATAGGTTTCCTCTCCGTATGGTTTTGTTCTGGTGACGCGTTTGAAAACGGGCATGTATTGGTGGCTGAATATTGTAAATGAGCGGAACCCGTTCGGAGACCCGCGACCGAAATCCTCTCCGATCTAACTGGCCGACAAGCAGCCACCGCGTGAATGGGTTACGGTGCACGGATTGGTTGACCGGTTGGTACCATCCGTTGGCACTACTCAGACTTAACGTCAAGAACCGATGAGAGGTCGGTTCCGCGCTCGCACATAGACTTAAAATCATTACAACATACGTGGGTAGCGACTGGACAACCACCACCAGCAGCCTGTGATGACGACGCAACTCCGTCCGTCGCTCGAGGAAGCAATTGCTGCGACGCCTAGAATGGGTCCGAGGCCAATCACGATCGACGAGTATCGGACGCGCTTAATCAAGCCGCTCGATACGACGGTCATCGCGCCGGAAGAAAAGCGGCCAAGAGGTGGGCATATCGTTGAGTTCCGCCGCAAGAGCAGTGATCTGCGCCAATTGGCACGTCTTGTGGTTACCAAAGCGGAGCGGGAGGCATTTAGAGCAGAGTCGGATTTCAAGGCAGAACAGCGCCGTAAAACGTTCAAATTAAAAATTGTAGTTGTTAGTTAAATAAATGTATTTGATGGAGGAATCGTGGAGTTCATTGGGAAAGCTTTGAAGTGGAGTTGAGTGTAGTTTACAGGTATTCCAGAGCAAGCGAGTGGATACGCGTACGCACCAAATAAATACAAGTGGGTATTTTGGTGCTACGTCCAGCGGAACTCGCCCAAGGTTGGTCTCAAGCCTTTGCGCATGATGCAGTATACCTACGAGAACCAATGTGTGAAGCGTTAGTAATGCTCGAGACATTGGCTGAGCCTAATGTCTCGAGGTTGGTGCGGTTCACCACAACACAGCTATGACGATCTTGCAGACAAGCTGCATACATAGAAAAACAAAACTCCAAGTATACAAATGTGTGGTCACACATGTGCTATGCTATAGGTGTGAAATATGAACCCTAACCCAAGTAGCTGCAAATGTGTTAAACGCCTTCGAAAGACGGGTTCTGAGGCAAATAATTGGAGCGAAACTAGACGCGGACCAATGATGAATTCGAGACAACCATGAGCTGTATGAAATTTTCGACGAGCCGGGGTCGGGAAAGCTACAATCGGCTGGCTACATGAATCGTATGAATGCAGAACGGATACCCAAAAGGCATTCGGTGGGAGAACTGAGGGGGAGACCATCGGGAAACTGAGGAGATCCTGGTCTGACCCGATCAACGAAGCCAGTTCAGGCGTGGTCAATGGACCGAAGCAGTTAGAAGCACTTGTTGCTGGAATATATATATATATATACATATATATATATATATATATATATATATATATATATATATATATATATATATATATATATATGTATGTATATACATATGTATGTATATACATATCATCATCATATTCAGCTTGTTCAACCATAATCCTAAGTTATGGTGTAGCCACCCTTACATATTGACTCATGATTGCGTTCCATATCTTCCTGTTTTCAGCTGTTCTCATCCAAGCTGTGCCGGCTATTTTCTTTATATCATAATCCCATTGAATTTTTGGGCGTCTTCTTGGTCGTTTGATTCCTCATGGGTACCACTGCGTTATTCTTGTGGTCCATCTGCCGTCCGTCATTCTCGCCAAGTGACCGGCCCATCGCCATTTCAATGATTTCGCTCTTTGTATCACGTCTGTTACTTGGGTCCTTTCTCGTATCCACGATATTCTCTTGCAATCCCTTCGTGGAATGCCCAGCATACATCATTTCATGGCTCTTTGGGCGTCCTGGGGTTTCCTCGCTACCCCTGTTGTCAGCGCCCATGTTTCACTACCGTATAGCAGGATTGGTAGGATACATTGATCGAAAGTTTTCTTTTTCAAGTTCATCTTCATTTTAGACTTGAATATAATCGAGTTCTTCCCGAAAGCACTCCATGCCATCTTTATTCGTCGATTGATTTCTGGTAGTAGTGAGCTGGATTTGTGTATGAGCTGACCAAAGTATACATATTCTACGACTATTTCTAGTGTTGTGTTGTTCACTTTTTTATGCCCTTGAGTGCTTATGTAGTCATTGAACACGATCTTGGTTTTGCCTACTTTTCCGCTAGCCGCGTTGACTTCATTTAGCTGTTCTTGTAATTCATCTTGGCTGTAAGCTATAAGGACTATGTCATCTGCAAATCTCAAGTGATTGAGGTATTCACCATCGATGTTCAATCCTTTATTTTCCCAATGTAGGGCTCGGAAGATACCGTCTAACGTGGCGTTGAAGAGGCTTGGCGAAATGGTGTCTCCCTGCCTTACTCCTTTTTTACAGGGAAACTCTGGGGTGTCTTCTAGTACTTTGACCTTTGCTCTGGCATTGCGGTAGATGTTAGCTAGAACTTCCACGAATGGTTTGTTTAAGCCTTGTGTTATTAATGCATTTGTTATTGTATCAGGAATGACAGAGTCAAAGGCTTTCGCAAAGTCTATGAAGGCCAGTGCTAGGGGTTGCTCATACTTTTTTTATCCACTCAAGACTTCCCATAGGGCATAGATATGATCTAGAGTGCTCTATCCACTTCTAAAACCAGCTTGCTCCCGTGGTTGTTTGGCATCTAAGGCTGTTTGTATCCGATTGCTAATGATCTTCGTGAATACTTTGTAGAAGACCGATAGTAGACTTATTGGTCTGTAGTTCTTGATGTCTTCTTTGCTGCCTTTCTTGTGAATCAGTATTATATTAGCACTATTCCATTGATCAGGTATGCATCTGGTGTTAATGCAATCATTCTGCCAGTAGTTTCCAGGTTTCTCTGCCTGCGTACTTGACGGTTCAGTTGTGATACCGTCATTACCTGCCGCTTTACCATTTTTCACGGAGTTGATAGCCATCTCGACCTCTTCCACTAGGATATTTGGGGCATTATCGTTGGTTGCAAAGAAAGCGGTTGTTGTTATTAAGTTGAGAGTCAAGTTATCTAGAGCCTTATACAGGTCCCGGTAGAAGTTAGTGATTGCCTAAATTATGGCTATCTGTGAGTCGGGTATTGTCATGATTCAGGGCTATCACCTCTATTTTGCCAATGAGGAGTGCTCTTTTTGCCTTCTTGAGGCTTCTTTTATTTGTAATGGCATCTTCCACCAGTCTTTCGTCATACTTCTTGATATCTTCAGGTATCATCTTCCTCATTGTATTGCAGGTTTCTGAATATTCAATCCTTTCGATGTTTGAGGATGCTTTCATTTCCCTGCACTTTCTGAGTAGCGCCTTAGTCTCATTTGACAGTTTTTTGTGCCTATCGTCTACTCAAAGTCCGCCTACTACTTCGGCACTTTTCAGAATGACTTTGGTTAGGTGTTTTGCGTCCCAGTTTTGTGCATTTATTTCTCTGTTTATTATATTCTCTGTTTATTTGGTAACTCTCTATACACTTGATGTTTTCATTGTTAAAGCCGGGTTTTATTGGCTTCCTGACCAGCTTGCTTCTTTCTGCCTTCAAGTCAGGGGTGATTCTGGCTCTGACCAGACGAAAGTCGCTTCCCGTCTTAAATCTGTTAATTACAGAGACGTCTTTGACCGTTTTTTGGTGTTTGGTAAGTATCAAATCAAATTCGTTTCTTGTTATCCCATTAGGTGCTTGCCACGTCCATTTCCTGTTTTTGTTCTTGTTGAAGAAGGTATTTGTTATGAATAAACCGTTGTGGTAGGCGAACTGCGCCAGTCATTCTCCTCTTCCTAGTCCAAATTTT
This sequence comes from Odontomyia ornata, assembly GCA_963969285.1. NCBI lineage: Eukaryota > Metazoa > Arthropoda > Insecta > Diptera > Stratiomyidae > Odontomyia > Odontomyia ornata. The sequence goes on from OZ017738.1 coordinate 142,855,563, forward strand.
CCTACCAACACTTCTTGGTCTTTCCTTTCCCCTATTATGGCGTTGAAGCCACCCATGAGGTACTTAAATGGGCTAGTGTCATTGTTCCAAGCTTGGTTGACATCGGTGTAGAATTCCTCAATTTCTTCGTCGGTGTGGCTAGTTGTAGGTGCGTTGACTTGAATAATTTGGGTGGTGTATCTCTGTGAGAGTCTGAGTGTCAGGGTGGCTACTCGATCTGAGATTCTTGTTACATTGACTATTTTGTTTCTCCACTTATTGTTTATTAGGAATCCTACTCCGCTAGTTCTACCTGATTGTATACCCTGGTGGTATAAGAGGTTGCCTAAAATCTAGTATTACTAGATTTTCTTCCTTTCTTCTGGTTTTACTCAGTCCGATGACATCCCAGTTGATTTTTGCTGCTTCTTCCTCCAGCTCCATCAGCCTTGCTTGATTTGATAGCGTCCGGCAATTGTAGATTGCTATGTTTATGGAAGTTAGGTGTTTCTGGTAGCGATTTATCCTCCGCGGATTCTTGACACCCTCTGCCTTCGTGGATGGTTCCTGGGAGCTACCTACCCCAGGCCCACTCCGGCCTACGGAGAATGAGGGCTGTTGACTTTTGTATAATATCATGTTGGGGGGGGTGAGACGATACCTTAACACGCTGTCTCTTTTGCGGGTTGGTAAGGGCTAGGGGCAAAATACGAGTGTGGTGTGGGGGACAGGAGGAGGGTCAGGGTTTTTGGGGAGGGGAGAGGAAGTCCATCTAAATTACCATCTTCCTGTGGACAATCTACCCTAGCTGGGTAGACAGACATTTTATTGATGAGAAAGGCGTCCCTGAGATTTGAACTCGGTACCTCTCGGGTGAGAGTCCAGCGTTCTGTCCATTAAGCCAGCTAGGGCTTATATATATTTGTATATATATATATATATATATATATATATATATATATATATATATATATATACATATATATATATATATATATATATATATATATATATATATATATATATATATATACATATATATATATATATATATATATATATATATATATATATATATATATATATATATATATATCCGTCCGTTCGTTCGTCCGTCCATCCGTCCGTCCGTGTGTCGCAGCAATTTTTCTCACAAACTACTTAAGTAAGAAACAACAAATTTTGTATGCAAGTGTAAAGTGGTGCTCTCTACAAAGTTTAACTACAAAAAAATGTATAAGGTATTTAAGGAGGAGGTATTTACAGGGGAGTGAGCCCCGAAAAAAAATTCATCAATGGTAGCCGATGTGGGTATCAAATGAAAGGTCTTAATGAGAACTTTTCAAAACAAACTGACATTTTTTGCTTCCGGGGGCGCACAGAGAGGGGAAACACACGAAAAATTTGTGTGCCTCCCTCCCTCCTCACGATTGGACACCAGTGATCCAAAAAATCTGAAAAAAATTATGGAGGTAGGTGTTTATGAGTACAACAGCAAAAAATACCCTAGAAGTCAAAATTCGCTAAATTTTGTTAATAATAGTATGATATTCGAATTTCACTTTTTCCCCAATAAAATCGTATAGGTATCCTTCAAGTGATTCTCACAAAAGGTCCTTAAACTTTGTAAGTTTGATGAAAATCGAATTACATACACGGAAGATATAGCCATTCGAAATTTCTCGATTTTGGAATTTTTGGGACTTTCCATCGAATCAGTCACTGCAGTTTTGATTTGATCTTCTTGAAATTTTCAAATAAGGTCAATAACATTAATATTTTGGGAACTCATGATTTGAGTGATTTTGGTTGGTTTACAACAAAACGGCGACCGTTGAAAATAGAAAAACAATGGATTTTCTTTTAAACGTGCATATCTCTGTGACATATTTCTTGACTTTATTCGTTGCTGGTGACTGCATTTTGGAGAAGTTGTATACAAAACCCTTCTGACATGAGCGTAGGTCTGTCTACCCAACTTATTTTGAATTGCTTGTTGCAATCTGGTTAATTGCTAACAGCACGGAGCCGAATTGAGTGTTTGGCCAGGTTCTAGCACCTCATGATAACAAATTCTCTTCCAATCCCACCATACATACAACATAGCCTTATTTGGTGTCAATTCTGGCATGGAAGTCGTTTGTGATGATTCACCTTTTTTTGACCATGATCATTTCGGATGAATCTTACCCATTTTTTATCGCCCGTAATGATTTGCTTCGAAAATGGCTCGATGTCGTTGCGTTTTATTAGCACTTCGCAAATGGGAATTCGGTCGATCAAATCTTTTTGTGTTAATTTATACGGCACCCAAACATCGAGCTTCTTTGTGTATCCAGCCTTAGCAAATGGTTTAAAACTGTTTGTTGATGGATATTCAGTTCCTTAACAATGTCATGGCTGCTTATGTATCGGTCTTCTTCAATTTTTTGTAAGATTTCATCGACTGTTTCAGTGATTGGTCGACCTGAGCGAGGTGTATCTTTGACATCAAAATTTCCAGAACATAAGCCAGCGAACCATCTCTTGGCTGTGGCTTTTGATAAAGTATCTTGACCACAGACCCCAAAAATTTTTACACGAGCCTGAGGCGCATTCTCACATTGATCGTAGTGATATTGTAAAATATAACGAATCTTTTCAAAAATTTCAATCATTTTTAAATGAATACAACTTATGACACGAATGACAAAATACAAAATTGTACGCATAAAAATTGTAGACTGGAATGTCACCTTTCAAACGCATGTCAGTTTGACTCAATCTGATTAGATTGCCCGATATATGACAACGAACACCATCTAGTGACAAAAAAGGTTAAATACTTTTTAGGCTATCCAATATTTGTAAACTTTTCTGATGTAAGGCTACAATCGCCCACGATAGTCATTTTCAGGGTTTTGTAGTATAAAAAAAAACCCTATTGAAATCGGTACCTGTGTTCGTCTCTTCATCCGCCCGTCTCCGAAACTATCGAAGCCATGAAACTTTGTGGAAAGGTTGGAAGTTATGACTTCTGGAAAGTTTTGGGGTGAAAAAAATTTTAAAAGAGTTTTAAGGGGGTCCCTCCATGTAGAGGAGTGACCATCAAAAAAATTTTTTTCATCAAAGATGGTCAAGTATCATATGAAAGGTCTCAATGAGATCTTTTGAAAACAGGTCTTAAAACTACTAAGTATCAAGGGAGTTAGAAAAAGGAGAAATGTACGAGATTTAGGCGTATCCCCCACCCTCGTGATTGGAAACATACCATCAGGAAAATCTAAAAGAATTTTTCCGTTCAACACGTAATATGTAAAACTGACATATTCAATACATAGTGTATAAAAATTGCATATTCATTGCATCGACGTTATTGCCGATAGTTTTTATGCGATAGCTGCGCCACTATTGTTACTGCAGTTGACTCAAAATTTTTATTGTTAATATGTATAAAAGTAAATAAATTTAAACATATGTAGCATGATAATACATCCATTAATTATTACTCGCTATTAGCTGTGGTAACTAATTATACAGAAATAAACATAAAAAATATGAATTTCTAAACAACTCTAAACTCTTTCCTTTTCAGTAGTTAGCCGTTCTTTGGCAGGAGGAAAAGAAGCCGAAGCTGAGGGGGAAGGGTTTTGATAATCCGTAACTGGTCAGTTCGGTGTTGCGCTACGGTACGTAGTGCTGTAGTTTGGCTTTGCATTAGTTAGAAAACGTTGATTCGGTTTTGGATTCATGTAGTTTATCTTCGGTACCGCGTCGGTGAATGATCAGAAATGCGTGATTTTGGTTGATGTTATCTCCTTTCTGTTTCTCTCTTTAGGAATGGACGTACGGTCGCAAAGAGATGAAAATGAAGTAAAGTTAAATCGAGTTGGAAGTTGATTTGACGCATTTTAATCTGTGGCTGATAAATTTGTATTCGAACTTAGTCTGCTCGTGGAAGACCTACGACCAAAATTCCTCTGCAAACTGGTTAGCCTGCCAGCAGCCACCTCGGAGTAGACTAAGAGTGTCCGGACTTGTTGACCTGATATGTATAGTCCATTCACGCATTCCAAGACTTCACATCGATAAAATGATGATAGGTCGGTGTGGATTTCCTTCGGGAAAACGAGAGAACGAGAACGACAAAAAAATCATTACAAAATTTCTAAAGTTTAACGGCCTATAGATGGCACAATTTTCATGGGATTTATATCAAACTTATCATTAAGATCAATGCTAATAAGGTCTAATTATATGTAGATTTTAAAAGCTATTGATGGCGGCTTTTTCACTGAATAAATTTTTATTAGTTTTTGTTTGTCTATGGCAGCCATATTTCTCAACGCATTAGAATTCAATTTAACCTTATATTTATTCGAATTCTACTCGAATGTAAAAAAAATTAAAACTCCCTTTTTTCAATCATTTAATACCAAGCGGATGTCAATTATAATATTAGTAACATTCAAGCCTATTGATTTATTGAAACCGTTCGAGACCTACCAGGAACTTGCCTTCCCGGCAGGTGGTTTTGAAGGAGATTTTTTCCTTTTACTAGTAGAATAACCCTAATTTGGGGAATGAATATGTATTTTCCATCAGAAATAACGTGGAATTCACTCCGCTATATCATCATGCAGTTAACAAATTTTTTCTATCCCTGAATTTGCAAAAATGTCATAAAATGGCTTTCTCTTTAAAACCGAAACAAATCTCATTTCCATATAGCCTACAGAATGAGCTGCTAACTGTAGTGACAAAGTTCAAAGACTTAGGGGTGATTTTAGACCTACAACTCAAGTTCGAAGAGCACATCTTCGACATCATGTCACTTCTCGGGTTTCTGGATTTGTTCTTCGTCACTCTTGCATCTTTAGAAATATCCTGCCTCCAGAACATTTTTATATAAGAACTGTTCGGCTTATCCTATCGTATTGTTCCCAAATTTGGACACCGCATTATAAGTACTTAAACTCACTACTGAAACTTGTACAACGGAAGTTCACCCGAATATTATTCTTTAAATTTAAAGAAAGACTTTCTTTTCTGCACATTCCATCGTTATCATCTCGTAGACACTTTCTTGATGAACGTCTCCTATATAAGCTTCACCATCATCAGTTGCATGCAAATGTAAGATAGTTACTGACAATGCGGACATCTAATTATTCCTCTGAAAATGAAGGATCTTACCAAATTCCATTTGCAAGAACGGAAACATTTACAATTCACCACTGCTGCGTCTGCCAAGAAACCACAATGCTATGGAGTTTGGCCCGTATCCTCCACATTTAGTAATTTTTAAGCATAGACATAAGAATTTAATTTTAAATACCTAGCCTAGTATATATATTATGTTGCACTTTTCTATTTATATTATTTGAACCAATCTTGTAATTGGATTTTAGTCTGGAAGTTGGTCGATATAAATAAATGATTCACCGTGTCAAAACTACATCGTGGAGAAGCAGACTTATGCCTTCCGGGTCAAGTTGACGGAGAACATTGCACCATAACAATCAACACTGGTGTAACCCGATCGACCCGACCAGACCTAGTGAGGCCATAGAGAGGGCAACCTCCAGATACTGTTGAGAGACCTTGCATTCGGAAATAATTTTCTGGTCGCGAACATCATAGATGACTGCATTGTCGGAATGAATTTCCCGCGACCACATGGAATCATGTTGGATTTGGGCAAACGGGTATTGAAATGGCAGAATGTCGAAGTATTGATGGGGGATCCCAGCGTCCAAATTCCCAAGATGAATGTAGTAGTATGTACCGACACTGATGTACCGAATTCTGCCGAAGGCATTGTATGGGCCAAGCTTGATGGTGATTCTGGAGACCACCGATCTTATCTGATAGAGCCAACGAAGACGTCCGCATTGCGCAGTTTGGTTGTGGGACGAAGTCTTGTAAGATCTATAAGGAACGGATACATGGCAGTTAGACTCCTTAATACCGCAGGCTCAACCACAAGCATCAAACCGGGAGAAGTCATCAGCAGCTGGCAGCTCGTTTCCACCATCAACTCTATGGAAGCTACTCACGACCAACAATGGAAAAGGAGACAAGACGTAGACAAAGCCCGGGAATTCACGTCTGCAATATTGAAGCAGGTCAAATTGCCAGTGCAGCTATTCAAGCGAGCCGTTAATCTGGTCACCAAGTACAGTGACATCTTTTCAACAGGCCCGGATGACCAAGGCCGAACGAGTATGGTAACTCACGTCATAGATACACAGGGAGCCAAGCCGATTCAACAAGCACCGAGACGTCTTCCTATAGCCAAACAAGGAGAAGTGAGCGCACTGATCTTGAACATGGAAAAACAAGGTGTTATGGAGCCTTTTGTCAGTCCATGGGCCGCGCCAGAAGTCCTAGTAAAGAACAAGAATGGAAGCACTCGTTTTTGTGTCGACTATAGCCAGCTTAACGACGCCACTAAGAAAGATAGTTACCCGCTTGCACACATTGACGGCATCATGGACACTTTAGCCGACGAAAAATGGTTTTCTACACTCGGTCTCAAGAGTGGCTACTGGCAGGTAGAAATTGACAAGAAGGACCGAGAGAAGACCGCATTTTCAGTTGGGACCGAATTGTGAGAACTTGTGGTGACGTCATTTGGGTTTTGCAATGCTCCAGCCACCTTCGAACGCTTGATGGAATACGTGCTACCTGGCCTAACATGGAAGACCTGCATGTGCGGTAGAAGAGGTTTTCTCCCGATTGCGACTGGTGAATTTGTAACGTAGCCCAGACAAGTGTACCCTTTTCAGCTCAAGTAAAATACCTGGGACATGTGGTATCAGCAAAAGGGATCAAAATACACCGTGCGAAAACTGAAGCCGTGAAAAGCTGGCCAACGCCAAACAACAAGCGCCAACTGCGAAGTTTTCTGGATCTGGTGACCTACTATCGAAGATTCGTCAAAGATTTTGCCAAAAGAGCTAAGTCTCTCCCTCAGCCAACCGAGTAAAATCCTCCATATGTCTGGAATGAACAATGCCAGGCAGCCTTTGAGACCTTGAAGGAGAAGCCGTGTGAATCACCCGTGCTGGCATATCCAAAACCCGGACAAATGTTTATAGTTGACACCAATGCAAGTAACAGCGGTTTTGGAGCTGTACTCTCCCAGCAGATTGATAGCGAAGAAAGAGTGCTCTCATATTACAGTTGAGTTATCTCAAATAGTGAGAGGAACTACTGCGTTACCAGGAAGGAGCTATTGGCCATGATAGAGGCAACTAAGCAGTTCCACAAGTACCAACATGGCCAGAAATTTTTTCTTCAAACAGACCATGCATCGCTAAGATTGCTGCTTAACTTCAAAAACCCCGAGGGAAGATGGATCAAAAAATTGCAATTACACGACTGCAAAATTTTCAGCAGAAGGAATGAGCTCATGGAAATGCTGACTCGCTATCTCATCGTCCATGTCCATCGAACTGCAAGCATTGCCGACGGATTGAGGAAAAGGAGCCGACCGTTGATCTGCGATCGATAACGGTCGAAGTCGATGAGGGTTGGTATCGGAGGAGATTTGAAATGCCCATTTAGCCGATGAAGACATCGGGCCATTTCTCGTATCGAAGGTGGCAACTGGGCGGCCTGAATGGAAGGACGTTTCAATGCATGGTGCCACCCTGGAAAGTTATTGGGCACAATGGAACTCCCTTCAGGTGGAGGGTGGTGTACTCAAGCGGAAATAGGAAATGGCGGATGGCAGCTCCTAGAGGATGCAAACTATACTTCCCAAAATCCGAATCCACGATGTGGTTAAGGAAATGCATGAATCCTCGGGAGGCCACCTTGGTGTTAACAAGAACTTAGCGAAATTTCGGGAAAGGTGTTACTGGCTCCACGCTCGAGAAAACGTAGAGGACTGGTGTCGTAGATGTACGATTTGCGCTTCCGCCAAAAGTCCAAAGCAACGACTGAGAGGACAAAGGTAAACCTATAACGTGAGGGTATGGTTTGAAAGGATTACTGTTGTCATTGCAGGACACTTTCCTGAATTCGAATAGGGAAATCAATACACACTGGTTGTGGTCGATTATGTCAGCAAGTGGCCCGAGGTCTACCCCATTCTCAACCAGGAAGCAACTACTGTAGCCGAACAGCTAGTGTTAAATTGGGTCAGTAGGTACGGCGTACCTTGTGGACTACATTCGGATCAAGGCCGAAACTTTGAGTCACTAGTTTTTGGCGAAATGTGTGAGCTGCTGGGAACACAGCAAACGAGGACAACATGGTTGCCGATAGAATGGTCGAACGTTTCAACGGCACACTCAATAAACACCTGCCAAGGTGGTTGACGAGAACCAAAGGGACTGGAATCGGCACATCCCATTATTCTTGATGGCATATAGAGCTGCCGAACATGTATCGACGGGCCAAGCCCCAGCCAAAGTCATTTTTGGAAAGACTATTCGTCTGCCAGCTGGTATAAAGTTCGGAACACTACCTGAGAAACCCCAAACGATCTCGGAGTACGCAAGTTAGCTAAGGCAACGGTTGAACCAGATACATCGGAAAGTGCAAAAACACCTCGAATCGGCTGCTGACCGCATGAAGACCAGGTATGATATAAAAGCAAATTCTACTGGCTCCCAGTAAGATTACTTGGTGTGGCTATATAACCCACAACGGTGGAAGGGTAGGGCTCCGAAGTTGCATCACAATTGAGATGGACCATACCCAATTACAAAGCGAATCAACGACGTCGTATATTGCATACAGGAACACCGTCAGCCAAGAGTCAAAATGAAAACCGTGCACTAGGACCGTCTTGTCCCATACTACATCCAGGGAGACTTAACTACAACTGGCGACACATCTTTTCGGGGCGAAAAAACTGAGGCGGGGGCAGTGTTACATGTCCAAATATTTCTGCGAGCTACTGTCCCAATTGTTGTCACAACTATTAATAACATCATGATCATAAAAGAATGTACTCGAAAGCACAAGAATCAACCAAGTAGATACATGATCAACATCTGAAAGTGACGTTACTGCAGGTATTCAGAATTGCTCGAATATTCCAGGTAGTTCTCGTCAGAACATTCGCCAATATACGAGAAATGGATTGAATAACTAGAGACCCTATATAAAGCCGAGCTGAATGAATGGATGAATAGTAAAACCATGATAGTAAAAACTGCGATGGTGTAGAGCGCGAGTTGAAGGCGATATTGATTGATAGTGAAGTAAAGGATTTCCGTGATATGTTGGTAGACATCAGAAACATAAGTTGATATGATAAGTGAAAAGCAAACTAAAGTGTGATTTGTAAAATAGTGAAGTTAATTATTGTGCATTCTTAGTAAATAAACTCTTTTTACTTAATTTAAAAGATAGTGCATTTTCACTTTCCGGGAACATTAATATTATTGGCCGCAAACCATAACACGCGACAATATGACAGATTGATGTCGAGAAATGCAAAAAATGCCAATTATTTTGCAATGTTCAAGGATGTATCGAGTAGAAATTCAATTTAGGCAGTCATTAGGCCCTTATTAGGCAAGCCTAAATGGGCATTACCCCATCACTGCCTAAATTAGACAGCGATGGGCCTTGCCTAAACAATGGCTAATTTAGGCTGTGATGGGGCTTGCCTAAGCAGCTCTTAATTTAGGCAATGATGCAGCTTACCTAAATAGCTCCTAATTAAGAGAGTGATGTGGCTTGCCTAAACACTTCCTAATTTAGGCCGTGATGGGGTTTGCCTAAACAGTTCCTAAACACAAACAACTTTCTTGGCAAAATCAACACATAAGATATAAATTTGTTCCTAATTCTTACCATTTTCTTCACTTCGCAAAATACTAGCTTTCACATTTTTCAATACATCCGAACTTAAAATTATTTAAAGCTATGCATTCTCATCTTCAATGTGTAATTGTAATTTATTGCCACAACATTTTATTTTGTTCGATTTTACACGACAATAAATTTTCTGTTTAGGAGCTGTTTAGACAAGCCCCATCACTGTCTAAATTAGGAACTGTTTAGGCAAATCCCATCACAGCCTAAATCAGGAATTGTTTAGGCAAGCCCTATCACCGCCTAAATTGAAATTTTTTATAAAGTATAGAAAATTGTAAGTATTTAGATTAAAAAAAAAATTTAAAACTAAAAACTATGTGTGTTCAGAAAAATGTTAGGCAAGCCCCATCACCGCCTAAATTAAAACTTTATTTGAAAAGTGAAGAAAATGGTTGCCCAGGAAACAGATTTTTTGTTGGCAAACCGTAAAACGATCATAAAACTATCACAAAACTTTCATAAAACTATTGTAACAATTAAAATTATCGTAAAACTTTCTTAAAACAATCGTAACACGTCAAACTATCACAAAACTATTGTTTTTGACGAATGTTCGTAAAACTATCGTCTTTGTAGAATGTCCGTAAAACTTTTTGACGAATGTTCGTAAAATGCTAAGTTCTTTAAAAGGAAATGTTAGTGTTGCTTGCATTTTTCACAACAAAGATTTTTCTGTTTAGCGATTGTTTTAGAAAACCCCATTAGGCCCTAATGAGGGAAACCAAATCAGTGCCTAAAGACGTTGTGTTTAGGAATCGATGGAGGAATGCGTTAGGTTGGGCATAAGAGCCTAATGAGGTTTTCCTAAACTGAACAATTTGAGGCATGCTTAATTAGGCTCTCATTTGGCATGCCTAACTTAGGCATGCCTAAACTGACGAAAGGTGAAAAATTCATAATCTTATTTTCAATTGCAAAATTTTCATTTCAATATTTTTTTCACTCTCCAGATAGCATTAAAACGCGAAATTTTCAAAATTGCTCAAGTTAAGCATGCCTAATTAGGCCTGCATTAGGTATGCCTAACTTAGGCATACCTTATTAGGGCCCCACTAGGCATTCCTAGGCCTTGTTTCCACATTAGGCCCTAATGCTCGTTTAGGCATGCCTAAACTGATCCTTACTCGGGTATATATATATATATATATATATATATATATATATATATATATATATATATATATATATATATGTATATATATATATATATATATATATATATATATATATATATATTTGTATATATATATATAAGGGTTGAACAATAAAACAATCTTTATTCGTTGAAAAGGTTTGTTACAAAATTCAGTATTTAGAAAGAACGAATTCAATAATTAAGAAGAACGTAACGAAATCACGTCTGCTCGCGGCACGCTCTTGTAGTCGAACGCCTTCGATCATGTTGATCCCCCGCCTTCGTATTGCCACCCAACACGGCCCTTTCTGATTGTCATCCGACCCGGATGAAGTACCTGGCCATGCCTACATTTTGTCCGCTACTGAATATGTCTGGATTGGTTCTTCACAATCTCCCTACTTGCTGAGTCAATAGCGATCGTGAGCAAGGACTTCTTTGACTCGATACGGTCCCAAATACTTCGATCTCATCTTTTGTTCAATTCCAAACTGGGTCTTTTCTATCGCCACGAACACTCCAACATCATACTGCCGGCAAGGTTTTCTACGCAAGCTGCATCGCCCTTGATTTGCGCTTGCCGCTGCGCTATTTCATTTCACGCTCGTTCACGCAATTCTCTTTGCTTATTGGTAAAGTTCCTTCGCAATTATTCTTCTTTTAAAATCTCCGTCGATTTGATATCTTCAGGACGCTTTATCTTTATGCCAGTCAGTAACTCGAAAGGTGTTGTATTGATACTTCAATGAAATGTATATACTTTTCAAATATCTTTGAGTTTTCTCGACATCTTTGAACCACTCATCAGATCTTTCTCTCAACAGCTTCGCTAAGACAGGAATACTAACGCCGTTGACTCTTTTGCATTACCCGTTTCCCCGAGGGATGCCCCTACATATCAAATGAAGCTCTATGTTTTTGTCCGCGCAATATCTCTTGAACAAACTGATGGTGAAAGTGGGTCCTCTATCCGCAATAAATCTTCTCGCATTTCCAAACGCGGCTGATAATATTTCTAACTTCTTGATGGTCTCATCCGTTGATGTTGACTTCAGTGGAAAAAGCCAGGTAAACTTCGTAAATGCATCCACGACCGTTAAAATGTAATTGTAGCACTTTCGCGTTGATACCATTGGTCTAAGGTGATCCAGGTGGAGCGTATCAAGAGATACTTCCCCCTTAGGAATACGATGAAGGACGCCTTCCTGCTTCCCTGTCTTCCTAGTTGATACGATGCACTCTATACAATTTTCGATACACCGTTAAATTTTCCGTTCAATCCATGGTATGAAGAACTGGGTGTCTATCAATTCTCTGATTCTTTTGATTCCAAAATGCGCTCGTGCATGGAAATGTTTTATTACGTCTGCTTGCATATTTTCAGGTACTACGATTCTTCTCGTTCCATCGTGATGTGATGTAATTCTTGCACGGCCCCGCTTCAAATGCCTGTTTAATTGCATTGATACCTTCACTGCCGTGTTGAGCCGCACGTACTTTACTCGCGACATCGTTGGCTATCATCATTACTGTTGCTCGACATAAGGCGTCCACGTGTAGTTTCACTGGTCGATGCTCCACTGTGTACGAAAATTCTGATAGACTAATGACCCATCGAGTAATCTTAGGATGAATTTCCTTCTTCGCTACTGTTAGCTTAACCACTGAACAATCGGTAATGATTTTGAAATTTGACTCCCAGCAGATACACCTTAAAGTTTTTGACCACTTCAATTATGGCTAGAAACTCTAATTCGTACGAATGATGTCTTTTTTCAGCATCATTGGTAGTATGGCTATAATAATAACATGGGCACATCTTTTGATCGCTGTAGCTAGACATTCCATGCTCGCATCTGTGTGAAGTTCCGTCTCAGCACAGGGGTTGTACAGACTCAGCACCGGGCTACTGGACAGGGCAACCTTAATGTCATTGAACACCGCTATCTGCTCCTCTCCAAACTCGAATACAGGTCCCTTTTTCAGCATCGAACTCAATGGGCGCATTTGCCTTGCGAATTCAGGTACAAATTTCCTGAAGTAGCTTGCCAGTCCGTAGAACCTCTGCAGCTGCAATACTGTTCTCGGCTGTGGAAACTTCATAGCTTTGTCGTCCTTCGATGGTGAAGGCTCGATTTTTCCACCCCAGATTACATAGCCCAAATATTCGACACGTTCTTTTAAGAAGGTGCATTTCCTCCAATCTAATTGAATACCGCTTTCTTCAGCCACATCTAATAACCGTTTCAGTTTCAGGACTCCCTCATTTGCGTCTATGGATGGTATTATCAGGTCATCTACAAATGTTAATACTATTCCGTCCTCTATTAAATCTCGGAAAACTTCGTTAAGAATCACCCAAACGTATTGCCACTTATACATAGACCAAATAGGGTTTTACAGAACTCGTATTGGCCATCTTAAGTAATGAACGTGGTATAATTTCGACTGAATTCGGTCCCAGGAACATGGAAATAAGAATTTTTCAATTCAAGTGTCGTATAAACTCGTGCTGATGCCAATCGATCAAGCTGGTCCTCAATGATCGACATAGGGAATCGATCTCTTACAACTTTACTATTCAGGCTACGGTAATCCATACAGAGCCTATACGACCCACCTTTCTTCTTGATGACGACCCACTTGACTTGCAAAGTCGCTCGATGATGGCCGTATTACACCTTCATTCAACCATTGCTTTACTTGACCTTCAACTACGGCCTTTTCTAAAGGTGCCAATCGTCTTGGGCAATGGTATATGGGCGTTTCATCCATCAGCGCTCACAATATGTGGCTTCTGTTTCTCTTTCGGAGTGTAGCTTTCCACCAATTTTTGCACAACGTCCTTGATTTGCTCTGAACGTTAAAATCGTTTCCCCGTGGTCACATGAAACTCTCATCATCCAGTTGTCGTCGTTAACTGGATCGTTGATCGCGTTCGAAGCCGATTCTTCAACTGTTTGCACGAGTGGCTTAATCATCACATTCTTGGACGTAATAATTTAGTTTACCGTCTTCAAAAATTGTCTACCGATTATCATATTAACACTCATGGCGTTTGTCGGGACGATGCAAAGTTCGATAGAAAGCACTATTTCTTCGCTTTCGATGTCCATATTTACTTTCCCGATCGCGTGAGAAATTGCGTTACCGAACCCGCGATTTTTATGTTACTTGGAACCGTACTCGGAACTGTTCCTTCTAATTCCTGCTACAACGCATATAAACACTTATTTCTCTTGTCTTTATCCGGGCAATCACTCACTTATGCTCCATCCCGCCACATGAAAACATCGAGTATTTTCGTTCGAAGAATGTCCATGTTGCTTACTGTCGCTCCTTTCTTTTTTATATGGATTTTTGCCTTTGGATCTTCCTTTCTCCTTATCATAGACATCCAATTTCGATTTTAGCTCAATAATCGTTGTCGCCTCGTATAGGATAGATTTGTTCGCTACGTCGTCGGCTGTACCATCTGATACATACTCACATATGGTGGCTTCATCTATCTTCCCCGCCCTTGCGTATTCTAACAAGCTTTCATCTGGCTTCTTCGTACATTTGGGTAATTTTCTATGTACTTCCGCGGCACTGAATTTTCTGTTGAACTCGGCACATAGAGCACGTTTCAACTTGTCCCAACTATCAAAATCGTGCTCGGCGAACATGCATTTCTGTGCGCTCCTGTTAATAACTTCTTCGCGTAAAGGAGTTTTTGCAGTTCAGTCCAACCGCACGACATTTCCCCCGTCTCTCTCTCTCTTTTCTCGGCAATCAGAAAAGTTCGCGCACCAATACTGCTGTGTCTCTCTTGACTTCAAATTGCGCCACTGATCGATACCGGGTTCGGAACACAAACGAATTAGATTATTAATCAATGCTCATCCCGGTTGAGCCCCCATGTAAAGGTTGAATAATAAAACAATCTTAATTCGTTGAAAAGGTTTGTTACAAAATTCAGTATTTAGGAAGAATAATTAAGAAGAACGAAACGAAGTCACGTCTGCCCGCAGCACGTTCTCGTAGTCGACCCCTTTCGATCATATTGCAGGCGATGATCTCCCCACCGTCAGTGTTGCCACCCGACATATATATATATATATATATATATATATATATATATATATATATATATATATATATATATTATATATGGTAACAACGAGGGCTTTTCCTCGTTTCTTGCGCAGGACACCCCCGGATTAGTCACCCTAGTACAGTACTAGGGCTGTCCGCTGGTCAAGTCCTAGTACAGTACCAGACTCTAACTTGCGATGTCCTGCTTGCCGTTGCGTCGAAGGGACCTGGAACGATTTGTTCGGGTCGTCCTAGTTCACTACTAGGACTGTCCAGTTATGAGTCCTGGTGCAGTACCAAGCTCTCCTTTCGTGCAGATCGCCCTCGCGCACTAGATCACTACACACACACACTTTGGGAATGTACGTCGAATGGCACCACACTTTGCACTTAATCCTTCCTTTCCACCGTGCACTGATTCGGGTACATTTACCGAAGATTTTCTGTATTGCTGCTTTACTATTTTCCGCTGCCTTATCGAAGTGAATAGAGTGCCGGTTAGATTTAGACTGAGGGTTTATTTCGATTTAATATATCTTACAATATGACAAATTCACCACCCAAGCACGCGATCCACTTACATTGAAATTCGCCGTGTGTGCACATTTGCATTGGTTGTGGTCGCGATATCGCGGATGCCAACGATCACTTGGGTTACAAGTGTCTGCAATTTTGCTGACATGTGGAGCGTGTGCATGGATGCTGATTACAGTTTATACACAATGTGACGACAAATGAAAATGTATACAAGTCGAGGACGGAAATGCTGAGTTGGAGTTGGGGTAAGTAAAGGGATGTGTAGATGATATCGATGGATCGATACATTGATGTAATTTATGGAGGGATCGATGCATTTAAAATAATTTAAGTTTTCAGGAGGAAGGTAAGGATGAACATTAATGCAAAATACGAGGTAAGATTCAACATCTTCCCCCACCTTGAACATGTTGTTCAAATTTGTAAAGCTGGATTCACTGCAAAAGTAGCGGATGACGTCTGTCGGGGAGCAGGAGTTAGTGTAGCTTCCAAGCTGAGCAGGCGCCTCTGGTAGCATCGCCTTCGGAGCACGTAGATCGCTAGGCCTAGAGTTATTGTGAGACTCGTATATCCGCTACTGTAGTGGTGGATGTGATGGGAGGTGTCGCTGAATTGAATGGTTTCGGCGACCTTGAGCCCTTTGATTCGGTCACGGAGACCCGTGAAGTCGTTGTTGCTGACGTTTGTTAACCGCAGAACGTGAGTTTGAGCGAATGCAGGATGGTCCACCTGGAAGATGTCGATCGGGTTGTCGGACAGGTGGAAGGAGGATTTAAGGCTTCCCGAGTATAAATTGCTCGCTTGAAGAAGGACGGCTTCGTTAGAGATTGCACATCCGTTGGTTACATTGAGCATCCCGGTACCGGTCAAGGTGATGGTTCAGACGATGGCACCGCATACTAGATGGTAGTCGGTTGCCTTGTTCATGACGTATATTCAGTGGTTAGGGCGATGTAGCTGGATCCATGCTGGGATGATGCTGGATGCTGACATAATTAGAAGGATGTGTGTCGTGAGAGCGTTGAAGAAGTCTTTCGCCGTGGCTTGCTGATCGTTGAAGGTGAGAGTGGCTATTGATTCCAGAGTTCTATTTAGGTTAGTGTTTAAGTCCTGAATTTGCGGTGAGATGACTCTGTGTGTTTTCTGCATTATCTTGGTTGTAGCGTCAATAATGGAAGTTTGGTTTTGGATGAGGGACATCAGCTGCTGTTCGTTATTTTCGATTCCCTTAATTGTTGTAGTGAATAAAAAAGTTTCAATATGTCCGTAAAGGACTGCAGCGATGTTCTGCTGCCTCGGCAGAAGAAGATGACAATATCTGCCGAGAATGCCCTCGTCTGGAGACGCGTGAATGTGCTGGCAGGCGAGCATTGCGGTGTCGTGGGGCGGGTTCATTTCCCCAACACGAGGACTCACTACAAAAAAATTTCGCACTCACGAATTTGAGGTTGCTCAAGAGGCGACCAAAGTCGCAAAAAGTGTAGATAACTACATCGAGGGAGATAGTACTTGTTTTGAGAATAAGAGGAACCTGAGAAAAAAGGCGGACTTGGGGTAACCTCGTCATTACCCGACGAAGCTCATGGCCCACAAATGAAAGAGGGGTGATGGAGCCCCTTCGCACCCACCCAACCGGAATTAAATCCATATTTTTGTTGCAGTGGCCAGGTATTCCTCTTCTGAGTGGAAAATTCATACAACTTGACTTGTATAAACGTTCCCATCAGAAGGGGAGTACCCCGGTGACCAATTTATGCCATAGAATTATACAACTCGATTGCATAACGCTATGCCATAAAGAGGCACTCTGCTTGGGCCACTCAACCCGCGATGTCACCTGAAACGAAAAGTATTAATTAAGTACCCGGCGGCTGGCTCATGTTTTTAGGGGGCAGCCTGCCACCGTACCGGGTCCTATACCCAGTCAGAATGTTGGGAAAGGAAAGACCGATTTTCAAAAAATTTAGCAATTCATCTTTTCTTTTTACTTTCGCAAAATTTAACTGGTTAATTCCACGCAAAGATATACGTTTGTGCCCAAATAGGGAAAAAACATAGGTATATATATACAAACAAGATTTTATACATCTAACAAAATTAAAAAAAAAATATATGTATGTGAAATTATGTAACAAGAACTATGTACATGCCAAAAATAATGCCAAAAAAATTATGTATGTATAAAAGAAAATGTAAAAAAAATACATGTATGTGACAAAGTGCAAAAAATTATGTAGATATAAAATAAATGTAGATAAAAAAAATGTAAAAAATGTAAAAAACATATATGTATGTGATAAAGTGCAAAAAAAATTATGTAGATATGAAAAAAATGTTAAAAAATACATATATGTATATGACAAAAGTAAAGGTACTCACCCAAACATCCTCGTCGGGCGCCCGCTGGTGATGTGGGTGGTCCTGTAATGCAACGTGACTGCCGTTAAATCTACTTCTAACGTTAACCTGCATCGACGAATACTGAGATTCCAATAAAAAAATTCCAATAAAAAAATTCCAACCAAAATTATCGGAGATTGATGACAAACAGCTGTTCTTTGATCGTTGCGGCCCTTGCTAATTTCCATCCATAGGAATAGTTGGCGAAATAGTGACTTTCCTACTCCTTTGAAGACACCGATATTTGGGGCATACAATGGAGCTTCGATGTATAGCGGCAAATCGATAGAAACAATGCGATTGGCTCCTAGTTTTACCAAATGATTTAGGGGCACCGTGTATTAGAATATTTTAATGTCACTACATCTGCCTCTTCGTAACGTTCTTCCTTCAATTGTTGAGATTTATGTAATGTTAATAAGTGCTTGCTTTCAGCAATAACAATAATTTGAGCAACGCGACGTTCCCGGGCACTTCATACTTGCGACGGCCCTAAGAAGAGAGTTCGGAATGCGAGACTTCGCAGTTCTGCCCACTAGAATCCAGCCCAAACTACAATTTAAAATTTACCACGAAACGACACGGAACAAATCTATAAATGAATCAAACTGCCTTCTATCTAGCCTTTTCGAGGGGTTTTAGTCAAAATCATTGTCTTTCGCTCAACTGGATGGTATTTTGCTTTTACACGAATCCCGATTAGACATTCAACTGTTTCTTTGGGCCCCACTCCACATCCGATTCCGAACTTAGCTAAAAGGCTAAACCAAAATTCGCGTTCACCATATATTAAATTTCCGGTAAATTTCGTCAACTAGTTGCTTCAGGGAATTTATCCTTAGGATGGTCATACATTTTCACAGCTCCACACAATTCAGTTCAAAGCTACACCTTTCCGTTATTTTGGTTTTGTTTAACTCCACAATATATACGCTCTAAATTTCAAGTTCAACAAGGAAGAGGAACCTGCAAATTGACGCGCACACTTTTACTCCTCCCTTTTCGATTAGTTTTCATGAGTTGATTGATTTTATGTCCATTCAATAATATTGTTCCTTTTTTCCGATGGTTTATTTCTACATAACAGAAGAGACACGTAGAAAATTTGGCTCGAAAATTATTTTGTGTACTTTTTCTTACTAGTTCGAATTTGGCTTAATGAACTGAGCTAATTAATTTGGGTAGCCTTATTACAATATTAGGTTGTTGCCATTTTCATGCGAATGGATTGACCTGTTGGTATGGCGTATCCCGCCTGTTGTGGCACATATAGTGGTGTTGGACCTAGTTGGCCTTGTCCTGCCTGGGGTGACTGCGAGCCCGGAGGAGGCTGCTGATGCAAGATAGCCGCTGAAGGATTCTGTTGTTGTAAGATATGATATGGCTGTGGTTGTTGGTCTGGAGGGGATTGGGATGGAATGTATGAAGCTTGCGGCGATGGTGACTGTGTTGTCTGCATTTATTCAGATTTGATTATGACTTGGATCGAACTGAACATCATACTTCGTATCCGCGCACACACTTCCCCGGCAGCACGAGGTTAATGTCAATTACACACGAGTGAAGAAAGTGTCGCTAAACCTTATGGGATATCGTAATAAGCGTACTAACAACACAAATATGTTTTTCCTTATCAATGCAGATGTAACAATGGTTTTGCCAAAAAAAAAGTCCCTTCGAATTTTGGCTTCTTACCAACTGTCACTAACTTTTTCGCGATATACCGATCCCTGTTTTCGTCGAAAGTCCACTGAGTTTACCTGGCGAGTAAACTCAAAAATGTTTGTACTTCGTATCACTTTTGGAAATCACGTTTTGAGTGGCAGGCCTCTTGAAAACGGGATAACAGCTTCCTGTTACTGGCGGATTAGATTCGTTGATAGAATAGGCGAGAATATAGGTATATTGGTAAAATGTTGCTTTTGACGTTTCGCTTGGTAATTAACGTGTAACACGCCTTATAATAAAAAGGCAGGACTTCAAAAGAAAACTTGATTGAAAACGAGATTAACTCGTAGTGACTTTTAACTTAACTCCTATGTTTACGTCAACACATGGTTGTTACACGCTAGAATATATCGCCCGCAAATATAATGGGCTCTCCTCGCCCGTCTTTTTTTTCACGTCAACTCTGGTTATGCGCGCAGACACAGCAATTGGTGAATTATTCGCTCGACTTTTTGCCTGCTTTTCCCCGAGATCCAAATAACCCCTCCAAGGTCGCACTGATCTCAATGCAGAAATCATATAATGCACAAGTTGTTCGCAAGTCTTGCTACGAATGCTGTCAGAGAACCCTTTATAAAGGATCTAGTATGCGGACTGATCTACGCTTTCAACTAATGAGAATTTTGGCCTTGCAAGACAGGAAGCTCAAAGTCGCGTTTCGCGAGGAATTCCGCGAATCGTTCACTGCCAAAACAAATAAACCAAATTGAAACCAAGAAACCGGTCGAAATGGTCGGGTGGGT
Source organism: Odontomyia ornata (assembly GCA_963969285.1). Classification (NCBI taxonomy): domain Eukaryota; kingdom Metazoa; phylum Arthropoda; class Insecta; order Diptera; family Stratiomyidae; genus Odontomyia; species Odontomyia ornata. The sequence goes on from OZ017738.1 coordinate 142,875,984, forward strand.
CGGAGTTGATGTTCAAGTCTTTGGCCTTTCAATGGAACCACGGAAGCGCGGAATATGCGGATTGCATGTAGTCATGTAGGTCAGATCACCTCTCTCGCGGTGAGGGTTCAAAACTGTCGACCACCAGGGAAGAACTGAAATGTAGAAGACCGTAAAGCAGCGAGTAACTTCACCACGAGCCAAACTACCGTTGGGGCTGTGGGCGCGGGTGTTGGCTAGCTCCCACACTATATGCGTGCACTTCCATTCGCGATGCGAACCTTCAAACTGCCCTATATGTGCGAATTGCGCGTTCGTTCAGTAAGTCGTATTGAAATTTTGAATTTTCCGCTTACCTGTGGAAAACCCAACCTCAATTGGAATCGTCTTGGAAACACTTTCGCCAAGCAGCGGAACGGCCGATCTACCTCTTAGTATATCGCGAGCTGAACTCCCATGTGCGCAAGTCCGTCCTGTACCGTATCCTCAGCACAATTCATTGCATCAGCAAAAGGGTCAAAGTTTTGCAAATTCTCGATGGACATGCGCTAAACAAATTAAACACAGGCAAGAAATAAAACTGCTAATCAAATATCGGGCACAACTTCCCAAACGGGTGTTACCTGTTTTCTGCACTTCAAGAAAAATCTTTCTTCTCACTCCTCCGTCCAATGGCAACTGCTGTCAAAAATATTCAATTGTCCCAGATCAATCTCAAATCGTACCAGTTCGATCGCAAATTGTTCCAGTTCAATCTGAAATTGTTCCAGTTCAATCTGCAATCGTACCAGTTCGATCGTTTAGTTGATCTGGGACATTTTATGCCTGAATTATCTTTAACCCTTAACTGCTCGATTACTACATTGTGTCGGCCATCTCGTGTGTGTAGTTTGAATCGAGGACACTGAATAAGGAGTGGGCGATGTTGCCGATTAAATCGATGGCACCTCGCCGTTGACGTCTTGTGTGGTTCTCCTGGAGTAGCTGGTTCCGCACTTGGATGTTGTTGAAGGTTTCATTTATTTGAGACACTATGTTCGGGCATATCCGAGGTGATTTGGAAGTGTTGCAAATGTGATCCAGCTGGTTAATTCCGTGGCCAATTATGCTGGGCCCAGCCCAATAGATCGACAGGTTGCAGAAACGATCAGGTTCCAATCGTTGGAACTAAGATGGCTTCCACCGATCTTCGCAAAATAGACTTCGGGGCTTGTGTCGAGTGGGGTCGTTGTCATAAGCGGAGTTGTCGTGTCGGGTGCCAAGGTCACAAATAGAGCCAACAAGACGTTGAACATAGATGTTTCTAGGGTTTTGTGAGGTCTTCTGTAGCCTGAAGGACCATCTTGGTCGGTTTGGTCAGCAGTTTGGACGGTAGCACTATGATCACGCTTCAGGTCCTCCGAGGGAGGTTCGTGACAGCCTGTTGATTGGTCGTCCTCCTGGGTTGGCTCGATGGAAAGCGGTGCGATGCTAGTTATGGCTCGTTGTAGTACTCCTGAACTGGTTTTGACGTCACCTCCTTTGATTACCTTGACGATGCGGCCTAGTGGCCAATGCAATACCGGGGCGTTGTTCTCCTTCAGCACTACCATAGTTCCAACTTCCAAGTTTGGGGTGGTTTGCTTCCATTTAACATGGTGTTGTAGTTGGGAGAGATATTCCTTCGTCCAGCGTTGCCAAAAGTTGGTTTTGATCGGCGTTAGTCACCCATCAAGAAATGTCCCGGAGTTAACGCAGTGAGGTCTTTCGGATCGGACGAAAGTGGTGTTAAAGGACGTGAGTTTAAGATGGCTTCCGCCTCCGCCGCTGCCGTAGCCAGCTCTTCGGCCATTAACGGGATGTCGTGCAGTGCGGTAGGGAGCAGTTGTTTAGCGGATTTGACGGCAGCCTCCCACAGACCCCCGAAGTGCGATGATCGTGGAGGAATGAAGTGAAATTCTATGCCCTTTGTCGTGCAGCACTTGTTGATTGTCTCTGTGGACCGTTGTGCGTACAATATATCTGACAGCTCACAGAGTTTGTTGTACGCGCCGACGAAGTTTGCAGCGTTGTCACAATAAAGATTTCGCCAATTGCCTCGCCGGCTGACGTAGCGTTGGAGAGCTCCAATGAAAGCCTACGTTGTTAAGTCGGTGACGACCTCAAGGTGTACAGCCTTAGTGGAAAAGCAGACAAACAGAGCGATATAGGTTTTCTGCGGCTTCTTGCCTCAAATCTGGTAGTGTGTCCAGAAAGGACCGCAAAAGTCTACGCCCAATGTAAGAAAAGGTCTGGAAGGTTGTAATCGATCAGCAGGGAGGCCTTCCATGACTTGAGAGGAGAATCGTGGCTTGGCTCTGCGGCACTTGACGCAATCAAGGCAATCAAGGTGACCACATTTGCATATGTTGTGGTCACGATATCGCGGATGCCAACGATCAAAATTGCAGACACTTGTAACCCAAGTGTACAAGTGTCTGCAATTTTGCTGACGTGTGGAGCGCGTGGATGGATGCTGATTACAGTTTATCCACAATGTGATGACAAATGAAAATGTATACAATGTATGGGATAACAAGTCGAGGACAGAAATGCTGAGTTGGAGTTGGGGTAAGTAAAGAGATGTGTAGATGATATCGATGGATCGATACATTGATATAATTTATGAAGGGATCGATGCATTTTTTTTTTTGTTTTTTGTGGTAGGGAGGTGAAGGCATTTATGCCCGTCGAGTCTGGCAGTGTGGGACTCCCATGGAGGATACCTTTGGACTACCCACTAAACACCTCCCCTGTCAATCTGAGAACCTAGCCTGGAACCGTTTGACACATTACTTCGGGCCAGGTCTCGTTTTGTTACGCCGTGGGGCGCCTTCAAGCTGGGGAGTCCCTTTCCTAGCGGTAGGGGAGGTTGGAAGAGGAATTGCCAGAAGAGCGATCCCCCAGCCCCAGTGCCTCCGGCTGCTGTGAGTCCCTTTTATATTTTAGGACTGCCCGAGCATAATGTGCCACCTGGTTCCATTTGTCAACCGATTCGAGCATCACCGCAACTATATTATCCAGGGTGAGCTCTCCCGTCTCCCTGTAGAGTTCCCTTTGCAGCCTGGCCCATTTGGTACACGCAAAAAATGTGTGACAGGCATTGTCCTCCTCTTCTGGGCAAAACCGACAATCGGGAGACCGTGACATGCCGATCTTGTGCAGGTAAGACTGAAAACACCCGTGCCCGCTCAAAAGCTGGGTCAGATAGAAGTCAGTCTCACCATGCCTTCGATTTAGCCACGGTCTCACATCCGGGATGAGGCGCGCAGTCCACCTTCCCTTCGTGCAATTCCTCCAAGACTGCTGCCAATCGTTGAGCGAGCGTTGTCTCTCCTCGCGGACAACGATCTCCCTCGCATCCTCGTTTCGGCGCAGGTAAATAGCGCGGCGCTCTCTAGCAAGGAGGGTGACAGGTATCACGCCTGCAATCACTCTCACCGCCGAGTCGGAGACTGTTGGATAAGAAGATGCAATTCTCAGTGCTCCTCTTCTCTGTACCTGTGCCAATCGTTTTCGGTATACCTCCTTGCTGAGAGCGTCGCCCCATACCTCTGCTCCGTACAGTAGCACTGACCCTACAGCACTCATCAAGAGGCGTCTTCTTGATGGGCTGGGTCCCCCTACGTTGGCCATAAGTCGACTCAGGGCCGATATTCCCGAAGCAGCCTTCTCAGCCGTTGCCCTGATTTGCTCAGAGAAACTCATCTTCGAGTCGATCAGTAGCCCCAGGTACTTCACCGCTGGCTTCGATTCGATCTGTATATCTCCAATACTGATCATCCTTACTCTAGGGATTCTCTTTTTTGTCAAGATGACCACTTCGGTTTTCTCCAGTGCTAAACTGAGCCCGCGAGCAGTCATCCAGTCCCTCGCTCGGCGCATTAGCATACCTAGCCTAAGTTGCGCTTGTTCAACGGTACGTCCGGCGACCAGAGCCGCAACATCATCCGCATAGCCGACCAAGCGCGACTCATCTGGCATCTCAAGTCTCAGTAGCCCGTCGTAAGACACGTTCCACAGGTCCGGACCAAGGATAGATCCCTGGGCAACACCCGATGTAATTTCCATCCTTCGTTGACCCTGTGTCGTGTCGTAGAGCAGGCTTCGGTCCTTTAGGTAGTTCCTCAAAAGCCGCATTAGATATTCTGGAACTTGAAAAGAGTTTTCCAGGGTATCCAGAATATCCACCCATCTAGCGGAGTTGAAGGCATTCCTGACGTCGAGTGTCACCAACAGGACGATCCGTCACTTAGTGCGACTATATGCCTCTGCCTTTTGGACCGCGTTCACCACCTCTGCAATCGCATCGATGGTAGAACGTCCTGCTCTAAAGCCATACTGCCGAGGAGATAGGTCCCCAGCAGCACGAATCGCGTCAGTGAGTCTTCCCTTGATGAGTTTCTCTAGCACTTTCCCAGCCGTGTCTAGCATGCATAACGGGCGGTATGCAGACGGCGATTCGGGATTTCCCTTCCCCTTGCTGATCAGCACGAGCCTCGCCACCTTCCATCGTACCGGGAAAACCCCGTTCCGTAGGCAAGCGTTGAATGTGCTGAGCAGCAAGTCAGGACAATGGTGATAGACGAGCTGCAAAACCTCATCTGGAACACCATCTGGACCTGGAGCCTTCCTCGCTTTCAGGGAGAGGACTGCCTCCTCCAGTTCCAGCTGTGTGAAGAGTGGGCACTCGACTGCTGTTTCACCATGGACAGCGTCAACATGGACGGGATGGGCGGGGAAGAGTCCCCGCACTATCGCGTCCATCTTTTCCGCGTCATGTATACAAGGCTTCCGTAGGGCACCAAGTTTCCCCATGACCAGCTTGTAGCCAAGGCCCCACGGATCCCTATTTACATCGTCCACGAGGTCTTGCCAGCATCGGGCCTTGCTCTTGTTAATAAGCCTGCGAAGATATTTCCTGCCGGACCTGTATGCTGCTAGCCTAGTGTCTGCCTCCTCCCGTGTTCGCGCCCGCTGGGCCTCTCGCCGAAGTTTGTGACACTCGCTTCTTTGTTCGGCGATCTCGTTTGACCACCAGTATACTGGAGGCTTACCATGTCGGGGTCTCCGGCGGGGCATGGAAGACTCGCAAGCAGCTATGATGGTACTCATAGTTGAGTTCACCAAGTCCTTGGCTGTAGGCCCTCCACTCCCTGGCGGAGCTCCCAGCAACGGTGCGCCTGCCGTAAGCGCGTCAGTGAACTTCTCGACGTCCATCCTCCCAGTCCTCCATCCGAGGATTGAAGTTTGGGCATATGCACGCAGAGTGGCACCGTCGTGAATCTCAACAGCTATATACTGGTGATCACTAGCCGAGTAGTCCTCTAGTATTCGCCAGTTGTGTACTCTAGGTACCAGGGACTCCGAAGCGATTGTCACATCGGGTATGGTTCCTACGCAACCCCAGCGGCGGAAAGTAGGGGTGTTACCAGTATTTAGGACAAAAAGCGCTGTTCTGGCCGCCATGTCCAAGATTTGCTTTCCCCTTGGGTCGGATTGTGGCATACCCCATTCGATGGCTCTAGCGTTGAAGTCTCCCCCGACCAGCATGTGGCCCTCTGTGTTCGAGACAGCGTCCTCCAGGGCGTCGAGTTTTGTTCGAAAGGATCGCATTGCCTCGTTAGGCGTCAGATAAACACTGAAATATGTTATCCCTGAACACCGCACCCACACAAAACCATCCCCGCGTCCATGGCCCTGCACCTGAAGGCGGGCGCTGTCTCGAACCCAGATGGCCGAGGTACCAGTTTTGTCAGGGTACCACGCTTGCGAGTCCTTGTTATGATGTTGCTCGCTCAGCAACAGGAGGTCAGCTTTCTTACCCCTCGCAAACTGCTCAAGTAGGTCCTGGGCGTTTGTGCTTCGATGCAAATTGACCTGCAGGATACGGATCATTTGAGTATCGATTTGGCTTTAGCTAGGGCCTCCTTGAAAACCCGGCATCTCCCTGTCCCCGGCTCATGTTTGAGGTCGCCGGGTGCTAGCTTAGCATCCTTGCAAAGAATGCATTTTGCCTCGTTCGTGCACTCCTTCCTTTTGTGCCCCGTTTCACCACATTTGTAGCACAGAGATCTCCTGTCGGGTCCCCTACAGCCATACGCGGTGTGTCCGTATTCGAGGCATCTGAAGCAGCAGATAGGGATCGCTCTTATCCGTATCCTGCAGATCACCCAACCTATCTTAATTTTGCCCTTCGCCAGGATTTGCTGGGCGTCTTTCTCAGCTAGTTCGACAATAGCCATGCGTTGCCCCCTTGTGTTTTCACGTGTCAATCTTGCCTTGACTTCACTTAAGCTGGGGAACTCCCTCCTAATGGCATCCTCTACTTCAGCTTTGTCCGTGACGCAGTCGAGGTCCCTGATTTCCAGGGTGGCCATTGGTTCGAGCGAGGCAACCGTTGCCGCATCTCCAAGAACCTTTTGAACCGCGTCACGGAATGCATCTTTGTTTGTGGCCTCTGGCCCGAATCCCACCAGCAAGCCACCGGTCCGGGTTTGTCGAACTGCTTTGATGGCAGTTTTGGTGTCGTCTGGCTTGACCGCTCCTTTAATTTCACGGAGGACATCTGCGTAGGTTCGGCCCTTTGTGGGTTTAATAAGCAGTGCCTCTCGCAAGGGTTTGCGCCGCGGTTTGCTTTTTGTTTTCTGCGGTATATCGGGGGGTTCTTTGTTCTTTTCGTGGCTGAGCTCTTTGTCTGTTTTTTCTAGGAGTAGCTTTTTGGCCGCTTTTTTCGCTGCCTTGTTTCGCACCACATGAAACTCCTCGCCTGGAGTGTCAACTTCGTTTATGGTCTCGTCCTTCCTCCTTTTCTCACAGTCGCCTTCAATTGGGCTACCGGCCATTCTTTTGCTGCTGCTAGGACCCACTGATGCCTCGAGGGAGAGCGTGTCTTTTTGGTGCTTTTCGGTTGCAAGCCACCTCCGCCTGTAGTGCGTTATGCGGCCAAAAAGCTCCTCCAGTTCAAGAATTCCATTCTTGACACTCTTGCCTATGTTTTTCTGCACTTCGCAGGCAGCCCTCAGTTGTTTGACGATATTCCCCGCTTTCCGAGTAAGCCGCTCCTCTTCGGCGCGGTCAAGGGCGATTGTGTTATTTGGCTCCTCTTGGGAGAGGCCCCCGTTTCCTAGCCCTTTTGCTTCTATCGCTTGGGTCGCGTTTGAAGTGGCGTCGGCCAACGGCAAAACTTCTCCCTCCCCCAGTCTTACACTGGCCTCCGTTGGTGTCGCAGCTTGATCCGGATTGTGTACGTCTTGCACTAGGCGCTCCGGGGTGCGCATAGTCCTTCTACTGCGCCCAAAGGCCGCAATGATGCCAGGTTGCACAACGCACTCTGCCTTCTTTCGTTCGTTAGTCCGTCTGTGGTCTGTCTCCGATGATTTAACCTGTGATGTTGACTTTGACAGTGTTTCTGGGGTTTGCTGCCTCCCCCCGCAATCGGTGACTTGTTTAATCGGTGTTCTTGCCAACAGCGGTTTTTGCCTGAAAGGGTTCTCCGTGCTAGCGTCCTGTTTGCTTGTGGTTTCATTTGTTTGCTCCATTTTATTGGGTCCCCCTCGGAGCCGCTATCTCCGTTCTTGTGTGTAGTCGCCTTTTTGGTCCCATGGTTATCTTTGCAGAGCAGGGAGGCCATGCGAGGGTTAGCACAAGCCCTTATGGGGACAAGTGCTCAGAGCCAGACCAGCGCTAATCGGGAGTCCGTCTCAACCGAACCTACACCACCAACCCAATGGTGCGAACTTCGAACGTACTCCGAGGCCTGCCAAGGTTTTACCGGGACGGAAACGGTATGATAGTTGAATTGGAGCCGTTCACACACGAGGGATCGATGCATTTAAAATAATTTAAGTTTTCAGGAGGAAGGTAAGGATAAACATTGATGCAAAATACGAGGTAAGATTCAACAATATATACGTAAAATATATATATACATATATTTATATATATATATATATATATATATATAGGATATAACAAAATTTGTGCCTGGAGGCCACAATTTTGCTTTGATTTTCGCCAAATTTTCAGAAATTAAATATTTCGACTACTTTTGTGAATCATTCGAAAACAAAATAGAGGCTGTTTTAGATGAAAAGCCGTGATTGCTGTTCCGACCTCCAATTCGTACCAAAATTGGTACAAAGATTCATTCAAATGTGTGATAAAGACCACAATAAAAAACCAAAGTCGAACCATCAGAAAGAAAATGGCACCCGCTCAAAAGTCGAAAAAGTTTAACAATAAAACAATACTGCAGGGTCAGGTCAGAATATCAAAATGGCAACTAGGCAAAGTTTGAAAACTTCTTAAAGCTACAATTTATATTGGATTTTTATGAAACCTAAAATCAAGGCAGACGTTGATAAGATCGTGTAAGCGCCATCAACGCCTAAATTAGAAACTGTTTAGTCAATTACTTGTATATTGAACTAAAAATTTATTTTTTCGTTTCCAAAACCGTGAATTAATTGTATATAAATACATATGTACATTTCGTCCTTCACACTAGGACTTCATCAGTATAACTACCCTTTCTTAGCCTAATCCTAAACTATTTATCTAAATTACTTTTTAATTATCTCATTACAAATCTTAAAAGTTTATCAGAGCCATTACCTAAATCTTTGTTTAGCCTATTTATTACAGGTATATTTCTTATTTCTATAGTTTCACTAATGTCCAATTCATTCACCTTTTTTACCTGTTTTATGACTTTCAAACTTTCAGCGCTAATCGTATGATTGCTTTCGATGACATGTCTGGCTACGGTCGACTTTACCTGATGTTTATTGTTCTTTCACCACAATTCTACGTCTTTCATGTGTTCGTCAAATCGTACTACCGCTAATCGCTAATTAACGGTACCAATGAGTGCGGTGAACTTCCAAAAGGAGTTGGTTTACATCATGGATACGGCACAGAAAAACGGGTATGAAGCAGAAACAATTAAGAGAATGATCCACAAGAAAAATCGACAGCTACAAGTTAGGAAATATACAACACTGGACATCAATAAAAAGCAACGGCGAAGAGTGAGTATAGTGTTCTCGGACATGCATAGGGACCTTCAAAAAATGTTCAGCAAATATGACATAGACGCAGTTCCAAGAAGCGGTATGCAATTGAGTAAGTTGCTTAACAACGTAAAGGACAAAATTGAGGACCACGAGAAAAGCGGCATATATAGAATTTCATGCGGAGATTGCAACAAAGTATATATAGGGCAAACAAAGAGATTAGCAGTAGTACGATTTGACGAACACATGAAAGACGTAGAATTGTGGAGAAAGAACAATAAACATCAGGTAAAGTCGACCGTAGCCAGACACGTCATCGAAAGCAATCATACGATTAGCGCTGAAAGTTTGAAAGTCATAAAACAGGTAAAAAAGGTGAATGAATTGGACATTAGTGAAACTATAGAAATAAGAAATATACCTGTAATAAATAGGCTAAACAAAGATTTAGGTAATGGCTCTGATAAACTTTTAAGATTTGTAATGAGATAATTAAAAAGTAATTTAGATAAATAGTTTAGGATTAGGCTAAGAAAGGGTAGTATGCCGCGGGTAGTTAGTCCTAGTGTGAAGGACAAAATGTACATATGTATTTATACAAATAAATTCACGGTTTTGGAAACGAAAAAATAAATTTTTAGTTCAATATACAAGTAATTTAAATAAACCGTTGAGATTATAAGGGTTGATTGAGAAATCGTTATCAAGATGGCAACCAAGCTACAACCTGAATTTAGAAAACTTTTAAGATTAAGGGAAAAAATAGCGTCACTTAGCCAAGATATCAAATTCCTTAAATTGTGTATGAAGTGGAAAGTGGTTCCTAAGTCTCATCGAGTGAAAAACATTTCGGGACCACCGGTCGCAAGTCAACATACGAAATTAGTGGAAAAAGCAGCGATGCAGGCGAGCCTTAGAAGGTTGTACACGAAGATAGATCTCACTACTAAAGAATCTTATCTAGCACATATGGTACTATGTAAGGAAGCAGATTTTTATAACAGGGATATCTCAACAATGATAAATAAAATTAAAAAAAGCGGAAGAATGCAGAACAATTGGGAAAAAAGATACGCTGAACAAGAAATTGAAGAACTTACTTAATGGGGGAACAAGACAAGTAAAGCCGATGGTAGAAATTTTACCAAATTTTGTTATCAACAAATCATCGAGCAATTTTACGGAAAAACAAATAGAAATATTAAATAAAGGTCTCAAATTTGCAGTTAACGAAGGGCGCCCAATAGAAGAAACGATTATTAATATTGAAGCTGGTATAAAATTCTTAAATAGTGATGATCAGGAGCAAATCAGGGCAGACGCGAGAAAAATATTAGGGAAACACATAGGAAAACCAAAAAATTACGACATCCAGACCATGAAGAACATCAAAGAGCTAAGACAACTACCAGTTTATTATTTGAAAGCAGATAAGGGAAATCAAGTTGTCATAATGGACAAAATGGACTATGATGAACAAGTGCGAAGAAAAATTGAATCGGGGGGTTATTTTAAACTCCGAATAAACCCAATTCAGGATTCAGTAAAAAGAGTAGAAAAAGTGTTGAATGAAGTGAAAACAATATTGGGAGACGTTAGCCATCTGAGAATGTCAAATCCCGCAGTACCAAGAATGAAATGCCAACCCAAAGTGCACAAAGAAGGGAATCCGATGAGAGAAATAGTTGCAGATTCAAATTCACCTACGTACAAGATCGCTAAGTGGCTGGTAGCAGAATGTAGAAAACTAGCAGCAGTGAACGGTGACCACAGTATAAAAAACTCAATAGACTTGATTCAACGAGTAGAAAAAATGGCGAAAATGGATGGAGATGACGTCCTGGTGTCTTTCGATGTAGAGGCCTTATTTCCAAGTATACCGCAAGCTTTATATCAGTTTGCACTTTGGTTGCAAAAAATCAAAGGGACGGCGGAATGGAAAAAACGGTGCAAAGCGTTTGTGAAACTGGCAGGAATATGTACGAGCGAAAATTTCTTCGTATTTCGGGGACAATATTATAAGACAACTCGGGGGCTAGCAATGAGAAACCCCATATCACCAATGCTAGCAGAAATATTTATGGCGGCAATGGAAAAGCGGATGCAAGAACAGAATATGCTTCCAAAACTGTGGATAAGGTACGTGGATGACATCGTGGCGGTGATGAGCAATCATATCATTAATGAACAGCTGGAGTATATGAATAAGCTTCATCCTCAAATAAAGTTTACTGTCGAAATCGAGCAAGAAGGAAAATTACCGTTCTTGGATTTAATGTTAATCAGAAGCACCGACGGGATAGAATTTGCAATACACCGGAAGGCAACGACGACGCAGAGGACGATACCAAATACCGCGCACCATCCGTATCAGCATAAAATGGCGGCATACCGTAGTATGGTCCACAGGTTGTTAACGGTACCAATGAGTGCGGTGAACTTCCAAAAGGAGTTGGTTTACATCATGGATACGGCACAGAAAAACGGGTATGAAGCAGAAACAATTAAGAGAATGATCCACAAGAAAAATCGACAGCTACAAGTTAGGAAATATACAACACTGGACATCAATAAAAAGCAACGGCGAAGAGTGAGTATAGTGTTCTCGGACATGCATAGGGACCTTCAAAAAATGTTCAGCAAATATGACATAGACGCAGTTCCAAGAAGCGGTATGCAATTGAGTAAGTTGCTTAACAACGTAAAGGACAAAATTGAGGACCACGAGAAAAGCGGCATATATAGAATTTCATGCGGAGATTGCAACAAAGTATATATAGGGCAAACAAAGAGATTAGCGGTAGTACGATTTGACGAACACATGAAAGACGTAGAATTGTGGAGAAAGAACAATAAACATCAGGTAAAGTCGACCGTAGCCAGACACGTCATCGAAAGCAATCATACGATTAGCGCTGAAAGTTTGAAAGTCATAAAACAGGTAAAAAAGGTGAATGAATTGGACATTAGTGAAACTATAGAAATAAGAAATATACCTGTAATAAATAGGCTAAACAAAGATTTAGGTAATGGCTCTGATAAACTTTTAAGATTTGTAATGAGATAATTAAAAAGTAATTTGGATAAATAGTTTAGGATTAGGCTAAGAAAGGGTAGTTACACTGATGAAGTCCTAGTGTGAAGGACGAAATGTACATATGTATTTATATACAATAAATTCACGGTTTTGGAAACGAAAAAATAAATTTTTAGTTCAATATACAAGTAATTTAAATAAACCGTTGAGATTATAAGGGTTGAATGAAAAATCGTATGTTTAGTCAAGCTCTTTAGAGCCCTAAATTGAAACTTTTTTGTAAAGTGAAGAAAATGGTTGCGTTTTTGACGGATGTTCGTAAAACTATCATTTTTGACGAATGTTCATAAAATGCTAAGTTTAGTATTTTTACGTTTTTCACAACAATGATTTTTCTGTTTAGGAAAACCCCATTAAGCCCTAATGCGGGAAGCCCCATCAGTGCTTAAAGAATGTGTTTAGGGATTGATGGGGTAATGCGTTACGTTCGGCATTTGGGCCTAATGGGGTTTTCCTAAACAAATCCTAAACTGAACAAGTTTAGGCATGTCTAATTAGGCCCGCACTAGGCACGCCCTATTAGGGCTCCATTAGGCCCACATGCCTAAACTGACAAAAAATGAAAAATTCCCAATCTCACTTTAATTGTCAAATTTTCATTTGAATCTTCTTTTGAATTTCCAGATCGCAATATAAATTTCCAAAATTAGGCATGCCTAATAAGATCCCCATTAGGCCCGCACTAGATATGCCCCATTCGGCCCGCAAAAGGCATGCCTAACTTAGGCAAGCCCCACTATTTCCACATACGGCCCTAATGCCCGTTGAGGCATGCCTAAACTGATTTCTACTCGGGTATGACACTGCTTCCATAAAATTTATTTCACCCTTTTTAAGGCATTTGAAATCAGCTCTCTTTATTTCTAAAAGTTTAGGGTTTTCTCTCCCTCTAATAGAGGGGGTTGGAATTTTTATTCTACATTAGCAATCACTTTAATACGATGTCACATCTTAGGGATTTAAAGGTCGAAATTCCCAATCATTTGCTCTAATCTTTAGACATTGATAATTAAATTCCTAATTTCGTAACAAAGCACATCTGGTGAATCTTTTAGAAAAGCTACAATTTTGTAATTATAATAATGATTTATCTCTCGAGTGACCGATAAGACAACCCAAATTGCTACTTTGCAATAATTTACAATTGATAAGCAAATGAAAATCTATTAAAACGTCCCCGAGTTCTACGAATCAAAAATTCTAACAATTACCGGCCGGAACTCCATCATGATCGGCACATATAAGACCAAAGTTCTCCATTGACGTAGAGATGGCATGATCATTCGATGACGACATCACCGAAAGATCAGTGGACGCGCTAGACAACAATGCTATTCATCTTATCTTGCAACTCATCAGAAGTCATCTCCATCACCATTGGGTTGATAAGTCATTATCAAAGAATTTGGTAGCCAATAAAAAGTGGTCATGTTTACATTCGAATAAAAACTATATCAAGCCATCCGATGCCGGCTTTAGCTCTTCTCAAGTTGACTGAGTAACAACTGATAATTGCAAATTAATTGTGAATTCAGTAATTTGAAAATGCCAGAGCCAGACTCAGTATTTCGGGCACGATCCCAAGGAGTTTCTGCTGAAGGAATTCGCGATCAGTATGCCGACGGTAAGGCAGCAAAAGTTTGGGAAGTGTTTATTGGTGATAAAAAATCAAGAACGGATAATTATAAAAAATTTTTGGTGGATCTATTGAAAGAGAAAGGATGCAAAAGGATTTTAGATGTTGCATGTGGAACAGGGTGAGTTTTGTGTAATTTAGAGTCAACTTAGTGGGGCTAATATCACTGCATCCACATAACGGATTACAGAGTCGACTCAATTATGCTCATAGAAGAAGGATTTGAAGTGGTATCAGTTGATGCTTCAGACAAAATGCTAAAATATGCCATCAAAGAACGATGGGATCGACGTAAGGAGCCAGCTTTTGATCAATGGAGTAAGTATACTTTACACTAAGGTACAAACAAATTAAAAATTATTAACCATCTAATCCTTTAAATCTGATCCCAAAAGCCAAAGATTATGAAATTGTTCCTACGGAGATTTTCACATTATTCTAATAAAAAAATATTTTTACGTTTTATTAAACAATAAATATATAGACAAAACTTTATAAACTGAGATGACTTGAAGGAGTCGAAACACGTCAAAAAAGCAAGACCTGATTGCATTTCAAGAAAAAGAGAATTGGCCTGTGGATATCAAATAAGCAAAATAATTGACTATAAGAATTCAATTGTTCATTGCAACATAAAAAACTGCCTTAATAAAGCATTATAATAAATCACTCTCTTTGATCTTTTTCTAGAGGCAAATAGTTATTTATAGCGAATTCAATAGTTTAAGATTTCCATTTCACAAAAAACATTTAAATATTTTTTCACTTTCTTTGTAGTCATTGATGAAGCTAATTGGCTAACACTCTACGAAAATGTTAAACCTTATCTTAAGGATGGATTTGATGCAGTCATTTGTCTAGGTAACTCATTCCCACATCTACTTGATGCGTTTGGTGACCAAAGAGAACATAAATTGGCTATCAGTAATTTCCGGCAGTGTATCAGGCCTGGTGGTCTTCTCCTCATTGACCACAGAAATTACGATAATATTCTTGCCACCGGGAAAACTACCCCAAAGAATGTTTATTATAATGTAAGTTTCTCTTAATTTAAATCTAAATCAAAATATCACTGAAGTGTTATCACATCATAGGCGAAACATACCGTAGATATTGAGTCATCCGTGCTTTACGTTTCCGGAAAACCACGCATGGTAACGCGGGACTACCTAATCGATATGGATGGTGAAATTAGTGATTTTCGATTATCCTACTATCCACATCTACTCAAAGTATTCACAAATCTATTGGATGAAGTTTTTGAAAATGATGGGCGAAATCACACAATCTATGGAGACTTCAAGCCTATTGACGAAAAAAATGATAATCCATCTTACTACGTACATATTCTGGAAAATAAATGAACTTTTTCAAATATTTTATTAAGTTTTATTTCATAAAATTTTCTTGAACGAAAAAACTTCATTTCAAAAGCCTAATGCAACGTACAACACATAATATCCATGATTTGGTCGTCACTTATCTTGAAAAATTAAATTTCACGCCGTAAAACAACGTTGAACTAATCAAACGCTAATCATGTTTTATCTGTCCTAGAGAAAATATTAAATTTATTTAATTATGATCAATCTGATTGACGGCTGGCTTCTGCATCATTTGTATCAGAAAAAATTAAATCAATGAAGCCACTTATAATATTTGGAACCTTTTCAATAGCATTGGCAAAGTCAGGTTTGAAGCCCGAAGACGCAGTAGATGCTTTACAATTGTACATATTCCATAATTTCTGCTTATCAGCTGGCGAAAAATCTTCTCGTTGCCCAATTTTGGCACGCGTTTGTCGCTAAAAGCAGACGCAATTCAATATGACACCTTAAACTATTCATTGTATACTCATCTTACCAATGGAACGATAGTCGATTTTCCATTTTTCGTAAATGCTGTGGTGGAATAATGCATAATGCTACTATAATCATATCCAACTCCTAATCCATCAGCTTGGTTAGCTTTTGCCTTTACGAAATTCACTTCAGCTCCTTTTTGAACATTTTCAAATTGAACAGCTACAAATTGATCACGTTCTGGCCGATTTTGTTCGTGGAGAAAACCAACAGCATGCATCAACTCGTGAATTGCTGTTCCAACTTTAACCAGGCATCCTGGACTTTGTAGATTGACAATTTGCTGGCCTCGTTGACGTCCAATACTGGACCAGCAGCCACTTGGACTAGCTTGAATGGATATATAGTCCTTATCGGTGCTTCGCCGTGGAATGAATTTTAAACACGTGTTTTTGTGGTATGCAGCAATTGCATTTTCAATCGTTTGGATCTCGCGAGCAGCTGAAAATGTCAGAAAATTAAAAAAAAATTATAATAATTATGTTGAATATATAACGCACCCTAAAATTCGAAAGTGAAGGAACATATATTTGAAAAAATTAACTCATCTGAAAGGAGACACTAGAATAGTATACTAATGACTTAGGGTTTGGCCACATTGCGATTTTTCTGTCGTAACCAGCGATTTTTAGATGCAAATACGAACACATTGCGACAAGATATGCAAAGGAACTTCAGGCATGCGCACAACTAATATGCTCATTTGAAGGTATGTCTTTGCCAGGAACACATGCGCTAACTCATTTGTGTGCTATGCAAGAAACTTCCGTGCACGTCAGCGTCAAATGTCCAAATGATGTGCGCCTGCGCGAGTATCACAAAAACTACCTACTAAACTGGTTTTAGGAAAAATCGCAAATTCCTGCGACTGCCGACCTGGAAAAAACGGTCGAAAATCGCGGTGTGCTGCCTTCCATTGAACCATGTGTAACTTGTGACAGAAATGCGACTATATAGTCGTAGTCTGATGCATCCCTTACACTCCAACAAAATTTAATTCTCAAAATTTCCACATGCTCTATCTCAGTTGCGTGATTCAACACTAGCCATTTGAATCATTCATGAATTTGGGCCGATAAGTACTTAGCCTTCAAAAGAAAAACGAAAATTTTGGAAAAAGGGCGATTTATTTCTCAATATAATCTCCTCTTAGCTCGATACCTTTGACCCAGCGATGCTCCAACTTCTTTAACTCGTCTGAAAAATACGTTTTCTCGAGGTCTGCAAAGTAGGCCTCCATGGCGGTGATGACATCGTCATTCGACTCAAATTTCTTCCCAGTGAGTGTGTTTTTCAAGTTTAGAAACAAAAACATGCGACCGGGGCCAAATCTGGAGAATATGGTTGATGGGGTAGCAGTTCACAACCCAATTTGGCGGTGGCAATGGCAGAGGTATGAGCCGATGCGTTGTCATGGTGGAAAAACATTTTTTTTTTATCCAAATAAGACCTTTTTTCTGGGATTCGTTGTCGAATCGGCCCAATAATTCGGCGTTGTAGAGCTCTGCAACCGTTTTGCCCTTCTGCAGGTAGCTGATACGGATCACATCTTGTGAGTCCCAGAAAGCGATGGCGATCACCTTTCTGCCGATAGAACATTTTTCCTCTTCTTCGGAGCACGTCCGTCGGATGAAGTCTACTGTTCTGACTGCTCTTTGGTCTCTGGTGGGTACCAGTCGAGCCATGTATCGTTAACGGTCAGAAAACAATGCAGAAATTCCTTCAAATTGCACTTAAACAGCATCAAAGAATGCTTGGAAGGTGTCTCACGGTTGCTTTTGTTGCCCGGAGTCACCAAACGCGGCCCCCTTGCGGCGATAGCATTCTCATGCCTAAAATTTCATGCAAGATATGACCCACGCAGTCTTCTGAGATGCCCTCTGCCTGAGCTATCTCACGCATCTTCACTCGGTGATCTGCCAATAAGAGCTCGTGGATTTTTGTCACATTATTCTCCGTAGTAGCCGTTTTGGGTTACCTGGGCGTGCCTCAACAAAAACCGACGTGCAACAATGTTGAACGAGTGTTCAACCAATTTTTTACGGTTGTCATCGTAGGAGGAATGTCACTGTATACAACATTTAAGTGCTCTTTGATTTCACTGTGCGATTTCCCTTCCAAAAATAAGAATCAAATCACCGACCGATATTGCTCTTTCTCCATTTTTCTAAACTCCGCGGACACACCCGCTTCAGCTGAAATTTTGACAGTAGCCGTCTACAAAAATTTACTACGTAATAGTGAATCTCTCTTGCGATAGTGGTGCTATCGAGTGGTAAAGCTAAGTACTTATCGGACCACCCTCTTAATGTGTTCAAAGAATTCTTCTTCTTTTTTGCTCTTAGCAAAATAGCAGTCTCCTAGGAATTTTTACGATGTCTTCGTTTTAGAAGGTGAAACAGTAATTCTGTCATTTAATTTCTATTATGCCCAACATACTTGCTCTGCTCTCCTTCACAGGTTGATATAGATTATCACCTTTTTACAAAATTTTGAATTCCAACATTAATAATCTTTTGTTTTACATCCTTGCATAATTTAAAACAGACCAACTCAAAAACAGGATTATAGTTTTTCAATGGACAAAAGTACGTATAGGAATGTGAGAGTCAAGCTGGAAGTAGACACACCCAACAAGTAATGACCTGTTCAAATACAAATGCGTTCGATTAATTCAATCTTTATAAATTTTATAGAAACATAAAGCAAGTTCTAAAACATTAAAGTACCCACCCAAAAACTTAACGGCCCACACGGTACTCTAACTTTAAACAATATTCAATCAAAAATTAGCGAAAAAACAATATTATTAGTTATCAATTGAAAATTACTGAATATTGTCAATTAATTGTGAACAAGTTGGGTTGACAGGGCTACGCTCCTGTCAGAAGGATTTTGCACTCAATCTGCGATATTCAGTCATCAACAACGAATATTGTCAGTAAACACGTCAAAGAGATGTACATATTTAAAAGAACTATCATTTATTAATTCAGCAATCTAAATTTAATAACAAAATGTGAGCAATTAGATGGTAAGTAAAATGAAGTACTGTTAGATTAACTTAGGATATAAGACGGCAAAATTACAATAAAATTCTCATTCTCGTTACGCTGGTCTTTTTTTTGGACTTACTGCGTAAATACATATATCGCTTTGCTAAGAGCATATAAGCGCTTGCATGGAATTATTTCTCTATTACGGTGGATGCAGACTCGAAGGGGTTCCACACTTGTGTCTGCAATCCTCAAGTTATCAAAAGTTTTGTAATCTCTAAAACATAATCCTCTAAGTAGGAAACAAACAGGACGGCGTCTAACGCTTGTACTTATTTTCACACATCGCAAGCATTTCACCCTAACATTTATCCACGATCAAAAAATTAAAAAGTTTGAAAATGTTGGGAAAATGGTTGTAGATATTTTAGAAAATAATAGAAGCACGGTAGGATTAGAGTTTACTATCATTTATTTCCCAAGATATAAAAAAAAGTAACAAAAGTATTCGCGTCACGTTTGTGGTATTCGTCGGAGGTCTAATGATCGACTAACTCGTTTCTCTTAGCAATTCGCCTTCCACATAACGTTTCCGTGTGTATGTGCTGCGTCGCATTGTACATTGACGGCCTGGCTGCCACACGATGTGTTTCGATGTGTGTGGTTGGCGTCGTTCTCCCAACAACGTCTAAAGCATTCGTCGCTACACTACTCCCTCCCGAGTGACATTGGTGAGGTAGTAAAATGTCATGATCTGTATGGTGCCTCGGACAAATGTGCTTTTAGCTTGGTGGGTACGTTTTTGTTCCTGCGGACGGCGTATTGATTGGTGTTGGATGCTACTTTGTATGCACACGTGGCGATCGCTGCGAGGTCGGTTGCGAGTGTTTATGAGCAGGAATAACCTGTTTTGTTGTCGCCTGGCTTCGGACTGGCTGCGAAGCTACAGACGTGTAGGCCGTCCAATTTACGCTTATCGGCTCCGATATAGAATCACGTGGATATTCGTCTGCTGAAGCTTCAATGAATGCGGGTTCGAGGCACTCCGTTCAACAGGCGACGCACTATAAGATGTGGTCCTGTATACGGTAGCAAAAGTACCTTGCGAACGGCATCGTTACGATTTTTATGTAAAAATGCTAATTTTCATTTTTTCAGGTGGTTCGCGAATTTTTTTAGATAGGCTAAGGACATTTAAGGCCTCTCTAATGTATAAGAATTACTAAAAGAGCTTTCAAACTATTTCTGAAAATTTTTTCAAACTAATATTTGTAGTGGGGGCGATACTGTATACGTTCAAAGAATGTACTCGATGATTGAAAAAATAGGTGTGTACTCGGAGTCTTAAAGTATCCACCCAAAAACTTAGCGGCCCACACGGCATTCTAACTTTAAACAATATTCAATCAAAAATTAGTGAAAAAAACAATATTATTTGCTTTGAATTGAAAATTACTGAATATTGTTAATTAATTGTGAACAAGTTTGGTTGATAGGGCTATGCTCCTGTCAGAAGAAGTTTGCACTCAATCTGCGATATTCAGTCACCAACAACGAATATTGTCGGTAAACACGTCAAAAAGATGTACATGTTCAAAAGAACTATAATTTATTAATTATATTAAGAGGCAATCGCGCATAAAAACATGTGTGCATGTACTCAGTTTTTTGTTTATGGAAACTGGTCTGTCGCCCTGACGATATGTGTGCACGGGCCTGATTGATGACATGACACCCCGAAGCTGAACAATAAAATTATGGTGGCTGACGGAGGAACTGCTTGGGCTGACGAGTTCTCCCGGAATGGACAGTGTAGTTCCATATAGCAACTCTGCAAATGAGGCCTGTAACTCTTCCTTAAAGCTGGTGCACAATCCCAGTAACACGGTGGGAAGGGTATTGGGCCAGGAAGAATGGTTAGAGCGACACATTATCACAGCTCTCAGTGTCCGATGCCAGCGTTCAAGTAATTCATTAGACGCCGGGTGATGTTCTGTTTTTTTGTACTTTCAATAGATGCAGCCAGGGCTTTGAACAGTGCCGATTCAAACTGGGTACCTTGATCGGTGGTGATTGTTTGAGGTGTGCCGAAACGAGCAACCCAATTGTTAAACAATGTTTTTGCGACGGTAGCTGCGGTTTGATCCGCAATAGGGATACCTCTGGCCACCTAGAGAATCGGTCGATAACTGTCAAGCAATATTTATAACCCTGCGACGGAACCAGAGACCCCACGAATTCGACGTGGATATGTTGAAAGCGAGCATCGGGCATCGGAAAAGGCTGTACTAGGTTCTTTTGATGGCGAGCAACTTTGGAGCGCTGGCATGGAACGCATGAACGAGCCCAAATGCGGACGTCTTTCTTCATGTTTGCCCGCACGTATCTCTGAGCTATAGCCTTACCTGTGGCATGTGCACTTGGATACGCTAGCTGATGAAACATGTCAAATATTTTCCTTCGTAACGTCAGCGGAACAAAGGGCCTTAATCGTTGCAGTGACTTGTCGCACACTATTTCGTCACTTGAGCCTATAGGCTAGTGGACAAGTTTTAGGGATGTGGTGTAAGAATGAAGTAGTCCTTGTAGTTCGACATCTCGTTCTTGCTCTTTCATCAGTTCAGATTCGTCGATTACTGTGGGCATCGTAATTTCTTCCAGCCGCGTAAGCGAATGGGCGACATCATCATTTGCGCCCGCGATAAAGCGGATATCTGTTGAAAGTGGGAGATGCAATCGAGATGTCTGATTTGGCGCGGTGACGCTTTGCTTGCAGACTGAGGGATTGCATACGTTAGCGTTTATGATCTGTGAGGATGTAGAAACTAAAGCTGAAAATGTCTGACGCTGGGATATATAGCTAGAAGTTCGCGATCCTATACACTATATTTACTTTCGGGAGTGGACAACTTATTCTGGAAAAATACCAATGGTAGCCAATTATTATTCTGCTTCTGCCCTAAAACGGCGCCTACTGCAACATCAGATGCATCGATTGTGAGTCTGAGAGGTTTATTGGCTTGAAAGTGGACTAATAGAATAGCATTAGCGAGACTGTTTTTACAGTTTATAAATGCATCGCTAGTTTCTGGGGTCCATTCGATGGCGGTTTTGTCAGTCTTTTTACGTCCCGCGCATAATTCTTTGAATGGAGCCTGCAGTCATGCAGCATTGTGAACGACCCGCCTGTAGAAATTTATTGTTCCTAAGAACCGTTGAAGTTCCCTAACCGTAGTTGGTTTTTTAAAGTCTCGAATGTGACTTTGGGGGAACTATACCTTTTTCGTCAATAACGTGCCCCAAATACTCTAACCGACTAACTCCCAGCTCACATTTGGCTAAATTGATAACAATTCCGTAATTCTGCAAAAATCTAGTCCACAAAGCACCTCGTCCATGAATTGCTGGAACGTCTTTGCAGCGTTTCGAAGACCAAATGTCATTACTGTGAATTCATAAAGGCCGAATGGCATAGTGATCACAGTTTTCGGAATATCCTCTTCAGCTATCGGAATCTGGTAAAATGCTCGGAACAAATCGATCTTTGAAAAATACCATGCGCCACCTAAATTCAGTGAGATGTCTTCAATGTGTTGCATCGGGTACTTGTCTGGCAAAGTCACGGGTTTCAGTAAGCGGTAGTTCCCGCATGGGCGCCAGCCACCATTTTTCTTCGGAACGAGGTACAAAGGGCTTGGCCAGGGACTTTTGGAAGGTCGACAAAATCCATTGTCAAGCGGGAATTGAAATTTTTGTCGTGCCACTTGTAGCTTTTCCTGATTTAATTGCCGAGGCTGGTCTACCACTGGGGGCCTGTCATTGTAATATAATACTTCATGTCATGAGTCAGAGCATGTGCAGCTATTGCTGGGTTAGTGAGTCCTGGAAACTCTGAGGAGTGATGCATACGTTAAAGTTGCATTCACGGTAGAAATCTCTGATCTGATCTGATCTGATAATTTGCCATTTTTGAGATCAACCACCAGCCCAAAATGCTGTGGCTAAAATAGGTCGTGATACGCTGGCCACGGTGAACCGCCACTGAAAAATTCACGGTAGAGCTAAGGAGGGGGTTAGATCTCGGTCATCGTATGTGTCGATGGTAGTTCCGTTCGCTGCAAATAACGTGAAGGCTGACGATGAATTAGTGGGATACTTTCGGGATACCAGAACGACAGATATGTCTGCTTCCGTATCGATGAGGAATCTCAGCTTTGTTTTATTGTCAAAAATTTCGAGGCGACTTTTGGATGTGCCACTAGCTGTCACCTGTTAGGCTAGCGGCTCGATTCGTTTCCCGCCTGCCGCTTGAAGCATACACATGGCGGTTTGCTTCTTTTTTTTTGTGGTAGGGAGGTGAAGGCATTTACGCCCGCCAAGTCTGGCAGTGTGGGATTCCCATGGAGGATACCCTTGGACTACCCACTAAACACCTCCTCTGTCAATCTGAGAACCTAGCCTGGAACCGTTTGACACATTACTTCGGGCCAGGTCTCGTTTTGTTACGCCGTGGGGCGCCTTCAAGCTGGGGAGTCCCTTTCCTAGCGGGAAGGGAGAGGGGAAGAGGAAATGCCAGAAGAGCGATCCCCCAGCCCCAGCACCTCCGGCTGCTGCGAGTCCCTTTTATCTTTTAGGACTGCCCGAGCATAATGTGCCACCTGGTTCCATTTGTCAACCGATTCGAGCATCACCGCAACTTTATTATCCGGGGTGAGCTCTCCCGTCTCCCTGTAGAGTTCCCTTCGCAGCCTGACCCATTTTGTGCACGCGAAAAATGTGTGACAGGCATTGTCCTCCTCTCCTGGGCAAAACCGACAATCGGGAGACCGTTACTTACCGATCTTGTGCAGGTAAGACTGAAAACACCCGTGCCCGCTCAAAAGCTGGGTCAGATAGAAGTCAGTTTCACCATGCCTTCGATTTAGCCACGGTCTCACATCCGGCATGAGGCGCGCAGTCCACCTTCCCTTCGTGCAATTCGAAGGGAAGGTGGACTGCGCGCCTCATCCCGGCGGTTTGCTTTGGCGCCGAATTGCTGGTGGAAGAAATAAATTTGACTCACCTAGGATGGAGTAGCCGATTGGTATGATGACTGGCACGAACTACACGAGGAAGCGACGCTTTGGCTTGAAAGCGCTTGAATCCGGCTTAGCTCTGCTCCTATCTTCAAAATATTTTTCCCTAATTGCTCGTACTGTAGCGTTGAGTGTGACGTTGCACCATTTTGAATGCATGCTACGTCTGAGGCGGTGACACTAGCTACTCTATCCGCAGCTGCTGCCAGTTCTTCCCAATGATTGCTATCATTAGCCGCCAAAATGGCCCGCACATTGAGTAGCAGTCGCTATAGCCACAGTGTTTTTAACAATTGGTCTGGAATAGACTTGCCTACCGCGCACTGTAATCGACGCAGGAGCTGGGAGGGTCGGAGGTCTTCTATTTCCATGTCAAACAACACCTGGTGCATTTACTCCTCGTCTGAAACTCCGAACGTAGCCAAAAGCCTTTTTTTAGCACGTCATATTTGGCGGATTCAGGCGGCAATTCAATAATATCGGCAACGTGCAGTAATGTCTGTCGAACCAGGCCACGTTGGTATTAACTTTGTGTAGACAAAATTGTGCTTCGATGCGCGCGAACCAAAGGTTTGGTTTGTTATGCCAAAAGGGTGGCAACTTGAACGCAACTGCACTAACTTGCGCGTCATTTTCCACTGTCATGGACGCGCTGGGGGTTTGCACTTCACTTCCATTTACGTTGCGCAATGTGTTCGGCATCGTCGGATCACCAATTTAGGAAATAATGCAAGCACGTTCAGATTAGAGTTTACTATCGTTTATTTCCCGAGATATATAAAAATAAACAAAAGATTCGCGTCGCGCTTATCGTATTCGTTGGAGGTCTAATGATTGACTGACTCGTTTCTCTTAGCAACTTGCCTTCCACATATAGTTTCCGTGTGTGTGTGCTACGTCGCATTGTACATTGGCGGCCTGGCTGCCACACAATGTGTTTCGAAGTGTGTGGCATTCGTCGCCACAATACCAACAAAACTAAAACATCACATGGTGATCCTGCCGACTTGTAACCAATAAAAAACGTTGAACTGCAATTTTACAGTTCATGGTCCCTTGTCCATTGCGATTGAGTACTCAAAGAATTGAGTACAAACATTCCTAAAATGACGATTCCGAAAAAGAAAAAACAAGGAGGACGTCAGGCAAAATTAAGAAAGAAGATACATCAACTAAATTCAGTTGTACAAGGCGATAGTCCACTAACTTGTGAAAATATCAATCGAATTTACACATAAATTGACAAGTTGCATAGAGGACGCTGACATATTAAGAGGCAATCAAAGAAGGCGAGCCAAAAAAATCTTGATAAAATTTTATATAATTGATTTTTGAATTGAAAATATTAAAATTTGACCAATGAATTATTTAACATTTACGAATTTCAAATTGAATTTAGAACATTTTAATAATCGTAATTAATTACAACAAACGAACCTGAAGTTTTTCGAATTATTGTGGTATGATTGCATGGAATAAGATAGAAAAAATCAATTTCAACTTGAAAATGCACCTACAAGAAAATATATGCAAGAAACTCTAAGAGAGGAATTAAAATACACAGAAGGTTTAAAAAGAAGAATTTGAAAATACGAGTACCACATATCTCGAAATAGTTTTCTTAGAAAATTGGCAGGCTGTTTATAATAAATATTTTTAATTACCATGATCTTGCAAAGGAGTTTATTTTATGCAGAACAGAGCATACACTGAAAATGTCAGCGTTCAGCATGGAACTAGCGCTTAAAGTGATGCCTACATTTAATGGCAATTATAAAGATATCACCCCATCCATGGCTATTGTCGAGATTCTGTATGATACTCTAACCGGAATTGGCCAAAAGTTACTACTAAATTTCGTCATTTATGTTTAACTTATTCCAAATATAAGAACACTCCTAGGTCTCACAATAAATAACTATATAAATTTAGAAAATAATATTAACAATAACTTCAAAACTACTAGAACTGCACAACAAATTTACTCTGAACTGTCCTAATTCCGGCAGAAAAGCTCTATGCTAAATTACAAAGATAAACTAATTAAAATAATTTCGGAACTGAATTATTTACAAATAAAGCTAAACCCATAGAAACTGAAAAAGAAGTCATAAAAAAAGTGAATGAATCGTACGCCTTAAATATTTTTTAAGAAGGCTTAAATAGTAAATGCAAACTGACAGTATATGCACCACAGACAAAAACACTTTCAGAAGCGGTTAACTTAACCCTTGAATTAGGAAAAATCTCTGAAACCAATAATATATACTACATAAAAAAGAACCCCATATACTTCAAAGATCAAAACGGTATAAACTACAATAACAGAAGCAAGTATGCCCCAAAACAAAGTTATAATCAAAACTAAAAAAGCAATCAATATCAACAATGTAGCATACGAAATAATTTCCATTAATAACAATACAACACGAAACTTTAACCAGACATACATCAATGACTGCAATCAAAATCAAAGTCCAAATTATACACGACAAAACAATAATAATACTCGACCAAAGACATATAAATAAATGGACGAGTAACGAGAATCTGTGTACTCGCCCATGTGGGAAGCAAATTTAACACATAAATAAGTTATAAATAACTTACGCTCTCGAAACTATATGATTCCCTCTGCTTCACCTTCCCCTTCGTTCCCAGACAGGTTTTTCTTTCCTCTCTTCAGAAGAATCACTTCCCCCACTGACACCCGCACACACCGACAAAATTTGATTTCACGTGCACACGATCGCGCCTTCTTTATCATTCGTAAAACAGTTTGAATACAACACAACAAACGACTCTTACAGAAAACTCGAACGTCAAAGCAAAAGAAATTCGTAGAGGCGCGAAAACGGCGAGAAAACTCATTTGTCAAAGCCGATGGAAAATTTGTAAGTTTTTAATAAAAACAGTGAACTAAAGTGCTGATTTCGTACACGCGATCTTCAAAATTAAAAACTTTTTAAACGTGAACGTGTTTCGGAGTGAATTAAGTGCAAAAACAAAAGGATATCATTTCAAACCTCAACTTCACACACACACACACACACACTTTAGCGAAGTTTGCTAATTGCTTCGGCTCTCGCGACCGGTTGCGCATCCAGTACTCTCTATATCTATGTACTGGACAAAATAATAACCAATCAAGACAGATGAACACAAATAAATAGTAGAATGAAATTAGGGTATAGCCAGAATAGCCGAAATAAAAGAAACTACAACCGCAGTAACTACCAGGGAAACTATTAAAACCCGAAGGTAGAGTGGTTGGACAGAAATCAAATAAATTTGTCTCCGGGGATCATAAAGAAGTATATAAAATCAATGATGCACTAAAAAATCACGTCCAAGGGAACTGTAAAACCATAGGAAGGGGCCTTACCCTATTCATTGATAGAATTTCAGATATATCGACTGCAAAGAGAAAGCACTCGGTAAAAAACTCAATGTTAGTAAAAACCAAATATCTAGATTCACGGGGATTACTGATAAAGAAATAGATGAAGATAGGGAAAACTGAATTAACTTTAAGAACTGCAGGACAAGATGTCAAGCATGTCTTCCATGTAGTTTCATCCGACTTTCTAATTAATACAGATGGAATTTTTAGCTTTAATTTCCTAACAAGGAATTTCTGTAATTGTTCCACCATCAAAGCCCAAAAGAATAATAAAGCGTCGGGCATCAATGAAATTCCAGTGAAGCTCGTGGAATATGGTTGCAACAGTGTTCATCAAGCTATTCACAAAGTCATCCAGCTCATTTGGCAACAATAACAATCACCAAATGAGTGGAGCCAATTAATTATATTCCCTATCCACAAAAAGGTGGCAAGCCACAGTGCGAAAATTATAGAGGCATATCACTACTTTGCACGGCGTACAAAACATTTTCAAAAACCTTAGAATATAAAATTGGATCATACGCCAACAGTACTATTGAGGAGTATCAAGGTGGTTTTAGAGCAGGTATATCGATAATAGACCAATAGTTTACAGTCAATCAGGTTCTTGAAAAATGCTGGGAGTTCAACATAGACGTATACCAAATTTTCGTTTACTTTAAGCAAGCATACGACAGTATTGATCGCAACATACTGTACCAAATAATACTTTGCTTTGGGATCCCAGCCAAATTAATCCGTCTGACTAAAATGAAAATGACAATAACGTCGACGACCTCTCAAGACTGCAACAATAATCAGCTGATCGATGGCTTTGACACAAATATTGGACTAAAGCAGGGAGATGGGCTGGCCCCATTGCTATTCAATTTAGCTCTGAAGTGCGTCATAAGGGAGCTTCCTGTCGATACACGAGGTATATTACTATACAATTTGAGCCAAGTAGTAGCATAGTTTTAGCAGTTTTTGTCACGGTCACTAACAACTGCTAAAGAACTCTTCCTAAAACTCGACAGCGAAGCAAAACTAGTAGGGCTACAAATCAATGAAAATAAAACAAAACTCATGACGCAGTCGAGAAAAAATACCTCAAGTACATAAAATATCACATTTGGCGAATACAATATTGAAAATGTGAGCGAGTTTGTGTATTTAAATATCAAACTATTTGAATATATGTAAGTTCGACGCTTTTTTAACTGAACCTGAGATTAATCTAGAAAAAGAATAGCATGTTCAAATGGTAGATTTTAAAAGACTCAAATTGTAACTGAAGAAGCAATATTATCAAAAGATAAAATTGCCCGCAAACATCGTTAAAAAACATTTTTTATCAAAATTTTTGCTTGTTATTCTTTGGGCAGTAGCTTAAGATAATTTATCTGATTATTTTGTAACTATGCGCAGTATTCCCCTTATCAATTTATTCCTGACTTCTTTTAATGTTCGATTGCATTATGCTTAACATTAATTATCAAAAAAATATTAAATTTGAAAATTTCTTTTCAACTTACTAAACGTCCCGCGAATTTCAAATGGAATAACACCATTTGGCCACCGATAACTTTCACCTACAGCGCCATTTTTCGGAGTTCTACGAGGAATTAAAATATCACCTTCCACATATTGACCCAATTCTTCAGGATTCACTTCAAAGTTAGCACTGTTAAAATATCGTTCCACTATTTGTCCAACTTCAGCACTAGGTTGTCCATACATCCTTCCACCCAAATGCGATAGATCAATTTTTGCTTGAATTTGTTCGTACGCAGGATGCGTACTGATCTCAACTACCAGTAAATTGATTGTAACACATTTTACCCAAAGGCTTATTTTTGATAACATTTTCACTAAACTTTTTTCTAGCTCTATTTAATTGGAAATACTAGTTGACAAATACTATGTGAAATATTCACATTACATTCTTTCTTATATAAGTACTATTTGATTGAAAGTTTTATCAAAATGTTTCCTGCTGTTTAATGGTATTCACCTTGCTTAGTGTTATAAACCACATTCACTATTTTCACACTAACGCTATCAAAGTCAATGGCAATTATTGTGAATTGGGAACATTGTTATCATTTATAATGAGTTTTCTATGTTACCCTTATACCTTTAATGCAATTAATTCATCTTGAGCATTAATAATGTTCTTGTTGAATGACGAATACACCAATCAATATAGGAATGAATGAATTAATAGTATAGTTTAAACCTAAATATAAATTCTTAAAAACTTAATGACACTAAAGGAACACTTAATTTATATATATACAATGAAAAAATGAATTTCTGCATTATTATTTGTTCAAGCTGCATAAAAATGGAAAAAGTGGGCAAAGATCAACCAAACATGTAACGAACTTTGACTTGTACTTAAAATTAAAAAAATTTTTGATGAAAAGCCGTCGGGCCTCGCTTTTTTGAGTGAGCAGAAGGGTTTTCAAGAAAAAAAGGAATTGGCTGCTAATATCGAGATAGGTGAGTATCGGCTCAATCGACTTCAAAAAACTTTGCAATAGAATAACTCCATCGTACAGCTGAACTCTCGCACTCAAATTCAAACGATATTTTATCTTACTGTTAGTGGCTTGCCTTTATACATAATTTACGAGAACATAAAATCGGAACACTGTCTAAATTAATAGGGGTACCGGTTAGTTCGTGCGGTTTTCTAACAGATGGCGTAACTGGATTTTTATTCCAGTGATTCACCTTTCCAAATATGTGTTGGAAAGCTACTGTCATATAGTTTCAGAATCAGTATGTGTCATTTAGCTGAATTGTAAACAACAATACCTTTTTTGCTCTGAAAATGTCGAATTTTGTGGCGAATAAAGAGTTTTTGCGGGGAGTCCTTCTGCATTGAAGAAAAAGGCTGCCGAAAGTCATTGTATTTTGGTGGAAGTGTATGGTGTGCATGCTCTAGCTGAGCGTATGTGCCAGAAGGGGTTTAAAAGGGGCAATTTTGACTTGACGATGAACGGCCCGGACAGCGAAAAAAGTTTGAAGATCAAGGATTAGAGACATTGCTCGACCAAGATCCATTCCAAACTTGCAAAATCACTTGGCGTCACTCAACAAACCGCTTCCGATCGTCTAAAAACCACACGAATCAACCGGTACCCCTATTAAAAATCATTTTTTGGGAGGTGAATGCTATTTACGTACAGAGTGTGGGACTTCCATGCTCAAAAAAAGGCGACTGGACTACCCACTAAACACGTTCCCTGTCAACTTGAGAACGTAGCCTGGGACCGTTTCACACATTACCTCGGGCAAGGGCCCGTTTCGCTACGCCGTCAGGCGTCTTCAAGCGGGGGGATCCCGATTCTAGCGGAGAGGGGAAGAGGAAGTGCCAGACAAGCGAGCCCCAGCCCCAATGCCCCTGGCTGCTGTGAGTCCCTTTTATCTTTTAGGACTGTCCGAGCATAATGTGCCACCTGGTTCTATATTATCCAGGGTGAGCTATCCCATCTCCCTGTAGAGGTCCCTTCGCAGCCTGTCCCATTTTATGCACAACCCGGGGACCATAACTTACCAATCTTGTGCAGCTAATACTGAAAACACCCATTCCCGCTCAAAAGCTGGTTCAGATAGAAGTCACTCTCACCATGCCTTCGATTTAGCCACGGTCTCATATTCGGGATGCGGTGTGCAGTCCACCTTCCCTTCGTGCAATTCACCCAAAACTGCTGCCAATCGTTGAGTGAGCGCTGTCTATCCTCGCAGACAACCATCTCCCTCGCATCCTCGCTTCGCTATCTAGCAAGGACGGCAACAGGTATCACGCCTGCAATAAATCTCACTGCCGAATGAGAGATTGTCGGATACGAAGATGCAAT
The DNA here is from genome assembly GCA_963969285.1 of Odontomyia ornata. Classification (NCBI taxonomy): domain Eukaryota; kingdom Metazoa; phylum Arthropoda; class Insecta; order Diptera; family Stratiomyidae; genus Odontomyia; species Odontomyia ornata. The sequence continues at coordinate 142,906,918 of OZ017738.1, forward strand.
TCTCAGTGCTAGTCTTCTCTGTGTCTGTGTCAAACGTTTTCTGTATACCTCATTAATGAGAGCGTCACCCTATATTTTTGCTCTGTACAGTTGCACTGAGCCTACCACACTCATCAAGAAGCATCTTTTTGATGGGCTGGGTCTCTCTACGTTGGCCATAAGTCGACTCAGAGCCAATACTTCCGAAAAAGCCTTCTCAGCCATCACCCTGATTTGCTCAGAGAAATTCATCTTCGAGTCGATCAGTCGATTCCCAGGTACTTCACCGCTCGGTTTCAATTCGATTAATATGTCTCCAATACTGATCATCCTTACTCTAGGGATTCTCTTTTTTGTCAAGATGACCACTTCGGTTTTCTCCAGTGCTAAACTGAATCCTCTAACAGTCATCCAGTCTCTCAAATTGAAAATCATTACGGTTCTTATATAAATATACAAATGCTCCAGGAAAAATGAACCAATTGTGAGACACTCAATGAACACATTGATAGGGTAGACTGGAAATTGAGAGATTTTTTCTCTCATTTGCATTGCGGTTCCAAATAAACTTCAACATGAAAGTATTGATTCTCGGTATACCTTTGTGGCTTGATTAACTCTTCAGTTGGATTTATACTGTTCCTAATCTATAGAAGTGCGAAGATACTTCTTTTCGAAAACCCTTAACTTTTCCATCGTGTTAGTATTTAAATTAAACCAGATCTGACATCCAATGACTTTTTGGCACATTTCCGGCAATTTCTCGGCCATAACTTCACGAATTTTGGTTTTCAATTGCTCAAGATTTTGAGGATTGTTCGCGTAAACACGATCTTTTGCATAGTTCCATATAAAGTAATCCAAAGGTGTTAGGTCGCAGGATCTTGCGGGCCAATTGACATCACTCAATCTCGAAATTACATGTCCTAAATTTCTCTGGCAAAAGCGCTCGATTAGCCTGTGTTGTGTGACTTGTGGCTCCGTCCTGTTAGAACCACATGCTCTCCAGATCATAACCTTCAATTTCTCTCCAAAAATAATCGGTTAACATCCGTCCATAGCGGTCAGAATTAACTGTAATGGCTCTTCCTTGATCGTTTTAAAAAAAAATACGGGCCAATAACACCACCAGACCATAATGCACACCAAACGGTCACTTTTTCCAGATGCAAAGGCCTTTCTGCGATCACCTGAGGATTTTGAGAGCCCAATATGTGGCAATTCTGTTTATTTACGTAACCACTGAGAGAAAAATGAGCCTCATCACTAAAGAAAATTTTATTCGAAAAACCGTTATCAATGGCATGTTGTTCAATCACCCAATTCGCATACATTCTGCGTTGTGTATGGTCTTGAGGCTAAAGTTCTTGAGTGAGTTTGATTTTGTACGGATGAAGATGCAAATCCAAATGCAAAATCCACCACAGTGAGCCGTAAGACAAGCGCAAATGTTGAGCACGTCGAGGAATCAACAAATTTGGGTCTTCCCCTACACTTTGAGCAACGACAGCGATATTTTCAGCAGAACGAATGTAGCGATGATGCACAGCCTTCGCAATATCAATAACTGATTCAGTCTCTTCAAATTTTTCCACTGTGTTCGAAATTGTTTGCTGTGTAGGTCGATTATGTCGACCCTAATCAGCTCGTAAAGCCCTAAATGCTGATACAGCAGAATCACCATTTTTTAAATAAAATTTAATAATTTTAACGCATTCTTCGACTGTTAAACGATCCATATTTCTAAATGGCAAACCTTCAACTAAAAAAAAACACGCTTTAGATGACATTTAATTCTGACAGATGTCAAATGGTAGGGTTATACTTTCCTACCACGAAATGGATAACCCTGTATATAGATACATGTGTAGATATCGAAAAGAAGATTAATGAGCCACCCACTCTGAACTACCTTCGCCTGCCATAATACGGAAATAATTCCAATAGCATTTCAGGCTTTGACTGACTAGCCGCAGCTCCATTCGAAATAGAATAGTTTCTCATTTCTGCTTTCATTCACCATGTAGAATTGAATATCATTGAACATTTCCTGAACATTCTTTTAAACTAATGACGTTTTTCTTTGTACCGAATAAATAAAAAAATCATCACAGAATACCACTAAAAGTTGCAATGAGAAGCCATTAAACCAACTGTGAATGTAGACTAAGAAAATCTGTTGGGCAATTAATGTTACTTACAGTAGATCATTCATTCATTCACTTAAAATCATGGGCTGTCATCCGGTTTCTATTTGTTATAAAAAGCTACGCTGAAGAACGTGAAAAATATCTGCCAATGCTGTGTCGAAAGCTTGCTGCGCATCAATGATCTCTATTATTTAGTTTCCTGCAAATATCTGGGGTTACTACGCTATCATGCGTATGCCTGGTGCAGAAAAAAACTGGCACATCGGCATCAACTCATATTCCTTGCACTTGGTTCAGTATCATTTAAAAACCTCGCTAATGCTTAGCAGCAAGCTCTTTGGCGATAGCTTTTAGGGCACGTAGAGTCCTTCTCTTTCTTTTAAGCCTTTTTTCACTGTATTAGGAATTGTTAGACACATTATTGGACAATATGCAATAATTTCTAAACGCTATCTTGGGTTAAAGTTTGGAAGACTATATTGGAATGCACCCATACTTTACTTTATTTTTTCAAAATATGAGGTACAAGCTCGCATAGCTGATAAAATAATCATCAAAATACGAGACATTGACTGCGTCACGGATCTGGCCGAGGTAGAAGAGGCCATCAAAAGGGAGTTTCCTAGCGTGGGAAGGATCAAAGCGAGACTGACACCAGAAAACAACAGGGGACAACGCATGGCCATAGTTGACTTGACCGAAAAGGACGCCGAACAATTCCTGAACAAGGGCAGAGTACGAATAGGGTGGGTTGTTTGTAGGATACGGCGAAGAACAACGCCTCTTCAATGTTTCAAATGCCTTGGTTATGGTCACACCACAAAAGTATGCAAAGTGAAATGGGACATAAAAGAAAAGAGTGTACGAAGGAGCCACCCTTCTTTGCAAGGATGCTGATCCAAAACCTGATTTTGGACACATCTTGCGATCAGGAAAATGCCGGGTGTTCCAGGAAGCCCTAGCCAAGGCAGAACTCCGATGACCCGCATCCTCCAGATAAACCTACACCGCAGTTCAACCGCCCAAAATCTGCTTGAGCAGTTTGCGAGGGACATGAAAGCCGACTTCTTGCTGCTGAGTGAACAACACCATAATAAAAGTCCTGCATTATGGTATTCTGATGAAACTGGTACTGCCGCCATCTGGGTTCGGAACTGTGACTTTCAAGCGGAAAGTTGTGGACGGGGGGATGGTTTTGTGTGGGTTCGGTGCTCAGGGACCACTTTTTTTAGTGTGTACCTAACGCGTAACGAATCGATATCCAAGCCAAGCTTCAGGCTTTGGAGGGTGCTGCCTCGAATGCAGAGGGCAAAGTGCTCGTTGGGGGAGACTTCAACGCTTAAGCAATCGAATGGGGCATGCCTCAGACGGATCCGCGGGGAAAACGATTCCTGGAAATGGTGGCTAGGACGGCCCTCGTCGTACTAAACTCCGGAAATACGCCGACTTTCCGCCGTATTGGCTGTGAGGGAACCATACCGGACGTGACATTCGCCTCGGAGTCCTTAGTACGGAGGATAAATAACTTTAATGTATTAGAGGACTACTCAGCCAGTGATCATCAGCTGCATTCTGATTGAGATAAGTGATGCTGTCTCCCGACTTCCATGCTCTCGACTTTTTACAACTGGATGGAACACCGGCAGGATGGACGTCGAGAGGTTCGTCGAGGTGCTCACAGCAGGTGAGCCGCTGCAGGGAGCTTCGGAGGGGACGGAAGAACTGGCAGCTCAAAACGTGGTGAACTCAACTATGAGGATCATCACTACTGCTTGCAAAGCTTCTGTGCCCCGTCGAAGACCCCGGCACGGCAAGCCCCCAGTGTACTGGTGGTCAACTGAAATCGCTAAAAAGCGAAGGGAGTATCACAAGCTTCGAAGTGAGGCTCAAGGGGTGCGGAACGGTGACGAGGCATGCAACTGGGTGGCAGCATATAAGTCGGCCAGGAAATGCCTTCGCAAACTGATCAACAGTAGCAAGGCTCGCTGCTGGCAAGACCTAGTGGACAATGAGAACAAGGATCCGTGGGGCCTTGGCTACAAGCTGGTTATGCGGAAACTTGGTGCCCTACGGAAGCCTTGTATACATGACGCGGAAAAGATGGACGTTATAGTGCGGGGACTCTTCCCCGCCCATCCCGTCCGTGTTGAAGTTGTCCATGGTGAAACAGCAGTCGAGTGCCCACTCTTCACACTGCTAGAACTGGAGGAGGTAGTCCTCTCCTTGAAAGCGAGGAAGGCTCCAGGTCCAGATGGTGTTCCAGCTGAGGTGATGCGGCTCGTCTATCACCATTGTCCTGACTTGCTGCTCAGCACATTCAACGCTTGCCTACGGGACGGGGTTTTCCCGTTACGATGGAAGGTGGCGAGGCTCGTGCTGATCAGCAAGGGGAAGGGAAATCCCGAACCGCCGTCAGCATATCGCCCGTTATGCATGCTAGACACGGCTGGGAAAGTGCTAGAGCGACTCATCAAGGGAAGACTCACTGACGTGATTCGTGCTGCTGGGGACTTATCTCCTCGGCAGTACGGCTTTAGAGCAGGACGTTCTACCATTGATGCGATTGCAGAGGTGGTGAATGCGGTCCAAAAGGCAGAGGCATATAGTCACACCAAGTGACGGATCGTCCTGTTGGTGACACTCGACGTCAGGAATGCCTTCAACTCCGCTAGATGGGTGGATATTCTGGATACGCTGGAAAACTCTTTTCAAGTTTCAGAATATCTAATGCGGCTTTTGAGGAACTACCTAAAGGACCGAAGCCTACTCTACGACACGACACAGGGCCAACGAAGGATGGAAATTACATCGGGTGTTGCCCAGGGATCTATCCTTGATCCGGACCTGTGGAACGTGTCTTACGACGGGCTACTGAGACTTGAGATGCCAGATGAGTCGCGCTTGGTCGGCTATGCGGATGATGTTGCGGCTCTGGTCGCTGGACGCACCGTTTAATAAGCGCAACTTAGGCTAGGTATGCTAATGCGCCGAGTGAGGGACTGGATGACTGCTCGCGGGTCCAGTTTAGCACTGGAGAAAACCGAAGTGGTCATCTTGACAAAAAAGAGAATCCCTAGAGTAAGGATGATCAGTATTGGAGGTATACAAATCGAATCGAAGCCAGCGGCGAAGTACCTGGGGCTACTGATCGACTCGAAGATGAGTTTCTCTGAGCGAATCAGGGCAACGGCCTGTGCATAAATGGCATTTACCTCCCTAACACAAAAAAAAATAAAGAAAATTAAAGCTTGGTCTAAGGTCAGAGATAAATGTTTCATTGAATTGAAGATATGATCAGCTTGAATGATAGGCTTGACTTGAAATCGGAAACTTTTTTTGACCAGTTTTGCTTCTAAGACACGTGCTGTTTGCGGATCGGAATCAACCCTCGGCCCACAAGCTGTCCTTGGTTAACGCAAGTGAACAAGAAACCATTTCCGAACTCTAATATTTACGGTGCCTCAAGAGTTTAGTACCCGAAACATGTAGGAAGAGCTCACCATTGGTGTCCCTGCGATGGGGGAAAGAAAAGTGGAAAGGCCGAATTTCAGATTAATAATCATATCCCTGTACTTAAAAGATTTAGTTAACCTTATATTTTTTTATGAGAGTTTCAAAGTTTACCATTGATGACCACCTTAGTAATTCAACACTAGTTTCTTTCAGACATTATAACATTTTTAGGAGAAGGACGCACACCAAAAGAACCCCAGAGAAGAAAAAACTTAGGTCGGATCCCGGACCGACATTTCTGTTTTCAATATTTCATGAGGACATGGACGAGTTGTCTTGATCGTGTTCATCAAATATGTATGGGCCAGTTACGTCAGACTTCGTCGACATGGCCTCTCCACCATCAACCCCTAGAACTAACACCCGACGAGTCAGGGCAGAATCAGCCCCCCAACGCTTGTGGAGCAGTGCCTAAAAGCGGGATCAGCCATTCCAACCCAATGGTTACGCTCAGAGACACAGATGGAGTAGGAGTTCTACCACCAGTCGGACCTACGATTCAATCCTCATCATCAACTTCCGAAATGGTCCAGCTGATGGTCATCATGCAGACGATGGCTGCCAGCATGGAACAAATGAGGAAACAATTGGAAAAACTATCTGTCCCACAACCACAAGCCCAGCCTTCTATCCTACCATCAAGGGTAGATAATTTGGAGACCGCAGAGCTACCCCTAGCTAGTGATCGGGCACCTCCAGGGCTCACCAGAGAGATGAGCCCAATGGCCCCAGAATATAGGCCCAGCGTAAGTGTTTCAACTTCACACCCGCACCACCGGAATAACACGCGTGCCTGGAGCGCTAATCGACAGATGTTTGAACAGACAGATCCTAACCATGGTTTATTGCCCTGGTATACCTGGGGTCTCTCACCATAAACTCAGCCAGAAAGTCGTTGAATGGCTAAATTCACGCATCGAGATGAGTTAGTGCCACGACTACCCTGTTGCGAACGTAATCATCCCTCGTGCACTATTTGAACATCGAAAGTGACACACATCATAACTAGCTGGAAATTGGTATTTTTGGGCCAGGATGACCCTGCAACCATAGGTGAAATAATTACGTTATTGAAACTGAACCTGTTCCCAAATGCTGTTCACTGGGAGAGCTCTTCGATGGTTCTTGCGTTTCGTTGACACATGTCCAACGTACGATTCGAAAACTTTGAACCATGCTACAGTGCCAGAATTTCTACTAGTAGAGTGATGATATATTGAAACAAAGGCTGCAAAGTAGACGCCAATGGGCTCAGTAGACAGTAGACGACTACTACGAACCTTTATGTTGCCTGTTGAAACGATTAATGAGCCCCATGCCGGAGACAGAGCTCTTAAGTCTCTTTTGGGAAGGAATCAAGCCAAAGTCACGAGAACGATTGGTATTTGCCCCTCGCCACAACATACATGCATTTTACGCTTCAGCAAAAGAGCTAAAAGCCGTGTAATACTTCCAGCCATCAACACCCCAGAGCAAATTCTTTAACTGTAGGGAGCAACCGGAATGACGCACAGTAGCTAAGCTCGAACAAAACGTGCCTGCCCTACCTGCGCCACCTTATCTCTTACCATCCATAATGGACAGCGCTTTGGAGACCATATCTCCATCACACACGGAGCTGGCTAAAGCCCATCAAACAGAAGTACACGAACTGGCACCTAGGCCACGACTCACCACGTGTTGGAACTGTTAGCAGACGGGACTTCCCTTTACCGCATGCCAGGCAGAGGTGAGCATCTTTTGTTTCCATTGTGGTAAGCCAGATACATATGCACCAAATTGAATCAATTGCAAAAAGCAAAAAAACTTACAAGCGAGTACACACGACAGCCAGCAGCACTCGAGATGGACCCAGTAACGGAACATCACTCCGTTTCGTCTACTGACAGTTCCACTACGTCAAGCCCTTTGCCAGGAAACACTCTAGATACAAACACATCGATATCTTTGCTGGTGGTCCATGATGCTGCAGATCACACATCTCTTCCGGAGGCCTCTCTAGAGACATGTTGAAGTGACCACCTCAGGTACTATCTGAAGAACTCTGACAGCCATGGACTCGTGCATTGAAATCATATCACATTAGGCTGCAGGAATATCTTGCGGCACGAAAGCGGATTTTTGCTTCAGAGGAGGTCACCACAAGACAAAATGGTCCACCCGTCATTGGAGGAGCTTCCGTAAGAGAGTACGCATCGGCTGGAAAATCCTGAACATATGCAACATCTCGAAAGTTTCCGGGAATGACACCAGACCTTATGAACCAATCAAAGTGTTGGGCGAAATCGCTGTCGCGTTAATTGACACGGATGCAAATATTAGCTGCCTTGCCTAGAGCCTCGGCTCAAAGCTACTCCATCAACACCCTACGTTAGTAAAACATTGGCGCTTTAAAATCAGCACAGCTGTCTGCACCAAAGATTCTATCAAGGGTAGATTGACAACACCCGTCAGTTTAGAGGTCAAACTAAGGATATCACATTTTTCATCGTCCCTTCGCTGACTCAGAATGTACACCTCAGCTTTGACTCCATCCTGCAATTTGGGTTGGCCCCAGATTTGTTCCTGGAGTCACACTTTAATACTAGACACGTCCATGAATTCACTTCTATGCCGGACAAACACGAATTAACTCCTAATCACCGACAACGCCTGGAAGCATCCATCGCTACTTTTCCATATTACGCTACGCAAGGCCTTGGCCGCACGACTCTGGTCCCACATATTACGGGCGTTGGCGATAGCAAGTGAATCAACCAGAGACACTAAGCGATATCGCCGGCCATGGAACAGCTAGTGTACGCAGAGTTGGACAGGATGTTAGGAGTTGGGGGTTATAAAAGAAGCTTACAGTGCCTAGTCCTCACCAGCAACTTTGATGGTAAAACCAGGTAGAGTCCACCTTTGTCTGGATGCCCGCTTCCGCTTATCGATGGAATATTAGGAAGACCGCCGAAAGCAAACTACATAACGAGTCTCGACTTGACGGATGCTTTATGGCAAATTTCATTCGATGAAGGGTCGAAGGGTAAAACCGCTTTCGCAGTACCTAGACGACCACTATACCAGTTCGTCACAATGCCCTTTAGCCTGTGTAACGCCCTACAAACGATGACCCGTCTGCTGGACAAAGTCATTCCACCTCACCTGAAACACTAAGTGTTTGTTTACCTGGATGACCTTCTACTCATTACAGAAACGTTTGTCCAACATCTTCTACAGCTACAAAAAGTAGCCCTGCATATTAGCAAGGTGGGACTTATCATCAATGTCCAGAAAAGCAAGTTCGTCATGACCAAAGTCCGATATGTAGGACATGTCATCGGACATCATACCCTCTAAACAGATCCGGACAAAACTCGGGGGATTGATGAGTTTCCATTACCGAAGACCGTTAAGCAGCTTCCACGTTTCCTAGGAGTGTGCGAGAGGAGAAGGAGCTACGCAACGGTTTCAGTACCTCTGTCGTACATGCTTCAGAAAGGTAAGTTCATCCTGTCCGAGTTCAGCCGGAAAGAATTCGAAGAGCTCAAGTAAACTTTGACATCTGCCCTAGCCTTGCGCAGCCCTGAATTCCAAAGACATCCTCCATGCATTGTGACGCAAGTCAGCATGGAGTTAGAGCGATGCTAGTGCAATTAATCAAAGAGGGAGAAAAAGCTCCCATTGTTTTTATGTCCAGAACTAAGCCCACCGTATCCGAACAAGAATGCCTGGCAGTGGTGATGGCTGTCAAGAAATTCCGATAGCTCATAGAAGGCCACCCGTTTGAAATCATCACAGACCATGCTTCGTTACAATGGCTGATGAGCCAAGTGGACCTACAGGGACGTTTGGCCCGATGGGCTCTTAAACTGCAAGGGTTTAAGTTTTCCATCAAACACCGGAAAGGAACACAAAACATCGTGTCCGATACTCTCTCGCGAATATTATCATCCGAGGAAGCGGAATTGGCATAAATGACGATAGTCCAATCGAGATAGATTTGGACAGTCCACATTTTAATTCAGACAACTACAGCAAGTTGAGGCAAACCAACGTAACCCAACAAATACAGTTGCCTGATTTGATAGTGATCAACGGTTATATTTACCGAAGTAACGAATACGCAACCGGTGACTCGTTGCATGAAGTCAAGAGTCTTGGAAGCGTTGGATGCCAGAAGAGATGACTCACAATCTGATCCTTCGCGCACTCAACCATCCTCTAAGTGCGCACGGCAGCTTCAGTCGGACGCTTCGGCGCCTTAAGAAACACTTCTTTTGGCCTGAAATGTAATCTCAGAAGTTCCCACTGGTGCAACCCACTCGCAAATCCATGACTCCATTTAACGTAAAATTTTTAGAGAGCTGAGTATTCCATGTGTTTGGTGTTCCAGAAAGCTTGTATTCGGAGAATGGAGTACAATTCCGATCTCGGCGGTTTACGAGTCTACTTGAACAGTACGGTGTCGAACATCAACTCGTGCCAATATACTTTCCTCAATCTAACGCATCAGAACTGTTGAATTGCACCCTATTAACTGCAATCTATTTTTATGTCCATCCAACGAGGAAAGGATTGGGACCGCAGATTGTCCGCCATCATCTGCGCTCTGCGGTCGTCTTATCATTTCGTCACAGGCGTCTTGCCTTACTTTGCTGCCCTCGGACAGCACATGTAAATGCAATTAGGCGATCTCAAATCAGACGGAAGATAAGGGAAAGAGGACGCGCAAATGAAGCGTATTATAATCTAAGATCTCGACCGTCCGAATTTAGAAAAGGGGATGAAGTATTTCGTCACAATTTCTGCCAAAGTGACGCAGCTGGCCATTATAATGCGAAGTTGGATCGACGTTTCTAGAAAAGCCGGGTACATAAGGTTATAGGACCTGGTCGCTATCTCCTAACGGACCTGTCTGGCAAAGAAGGGGGGTGTATATCACGCAAAAGACCACCGCCGTGGTTAGTTTCAATCACATACTTTGGTTTTCCCATTTGCAGCAAGTCGAAAGTATTTGCGTCTGTCTGTCCATCCGATAATCGTTTTTCTTTTGCTCCGTATTCATGCTCTGAACAATCGGTTACCCACCTGAGGATCCTCCGGGTCCTTTTTCGCAATCTCCGTCTTCTTAGGATCACGTAACTGCCCTGTAGTGATCAAGCAGCACACCTAGGCAAACTACCCGAGGGACCTTCACGAAAAGAAGAAATTTCATTCGACTTATTAATATTATTGTTACTGACCTGAAATAAACTTCAAAACCAAAATCATTATAACCCTCTTAAGGACAAACAATGAAGGTATATATAGTATTTCGAATTATATCCTGAATACAGCAACTATGCGTAGTTTGTTTATTCTTATTTTTTAATATTTTTTACCACAACCAATGAAATGATGATCTTCACATGTACTCGTATAATCAAAAAGATTATTAAAGAAAAAGATCTTTCAAAATATCACGAAACTGTTTAAAACCTCTTGAGATCGAATGATAACACAGTTAGAACTTTAACAAATTTAAAATAAAATAAAAGTCAACAAATTATATTATCATCTTAAAATTGAAATCAAACAAAAAAAAAACATTTGTATTTGATCTGTGCACATCATACTAAGAATTAAATCATAGCAAAATAATCTGTCCTTGCATATACATTTTTTAATGAATTTAACACATCACTGGCAATTTCTTAAAATATCTTGCAGCACTATAGTTAACATTTCTTCATCTGCATACCTCCATCACACTTCATTTTCCTAATATATAAATTAATTTCCATTTACTGAAATTTATAACGTCGTTTATTACGTACTTCCGATATGTCATTGGGGTACTGACCAACAGAGCGTTGATTGATCGCTTAGAAGCAATTTTGACTGTCATATAAATGTCATTTTAACAAACAGCTGATTACTTGTCGCCCTTCCTGTCACTATTGTCACATACAACAATCGATTTTCTTCCTATTACAGTGCAGGTGGTGAGGTGCATTACATATTTTTACATAGTCTCTAAAATCTTCTAAAATATTAAGCTCTTCAGTTCCACATTTATATTTTAAAATATATAAAACAACCTTTTATATATTTTACCATATTGAAGGTCTTTTTCATTGGGTTTCTCCAATTGAATGATTTCCAGGAGAATTCATTGCAAGAGGCGCTTCATAACTCAAACAACAATTTTCTATTCTTTTCGTTACGGCCTTTAATGTAGATTCTTTATATTCAGTATTTCAATATGGAAAATATTATGTTTCTATAAATATGTATCAAAAATTTTCTGTTCGTTCGAGGAGAAAGCTGAAAGGGCTGTAAGGTTTTCTATAGCAATCAATGCGACCGTCCAATTCTTATCATTTCAAAAATTCTATTGAGTTGGACTTAATCGGCATTGGCTGCTTGTAGAATTCCCTTAAACGACACAATTACGATAAAAAAGAAATACGTACAGGTTTTATTTGCATCATGTGTTGAATCGAGAATTAGTGAATATCACAAAGAAAGTTACGTGTACTAACAAGAAAAGATGGAGGATGAAAAGCCTGCGAAAAAGCCACGTTTGGAAAGCATCATCGAAGATACTGATGCAGATAGCCAGGAGGTCAAATGTCCCTTTTTAAATAATAAAGAATCAGTGAGAAGTACGAACCATGTTGAAGAACCAGGAACATTAATTGATGACGAACTCAGGCAATTTCAAGTATTAGATGAAGTGCAAGGTGATGATGACGGCTCCGGTGATTCTGAACGGGAATCTGGTAAGATTTTTTAAATTATTTTTGAGCTAGGAAGAATATTCCTGAATTTTTCGATCGATATTCTACCGAAATCGTATTTTTGTATTGACAATGCCGACTTATAATAATTTTATTATTTGCTAACAAAAATTTATGTAAAGACAAAATAGTACTGAATTTAATTGAAAGTCTTTGTTGACCAATTTCAATGCCCGATTATATAAATAAGTACCTTCCGATTATAGAACCGTAACAATGTCCCATGTAGATAATTTTATATATACCTAATATATTTTCCTTCACTTCTTCTTCTTGCAGAGATCTTCCTTATTCATAGAAGATATACTATTAATTAAATAATTCTGATGAACATCCACATGCTTCAAAATGTAATTCCTGAGGTTTTTGATCCGTGGAAACATACTCATTCCTATTACATAAGCATTTCATGTTGTTGTAAGCTCCATTGCATTCAATAAATTTCTGTGCTTTGTCTTGAGAAATGCTGGAAGAATGATCATCTCAGTGCCTGCAACCGAGGTTGCACTATGTGGGACGGAATTTGAAGTATTCTACTTTCGCATTGAAGTATGCAATTTTAAGATTGTCCGGTATTTTATTGCTTGGTACCGTTATCTTAACCGATTTTGTTGTAATATGGACGGCAGCATTATCAGGGTCTCTCTTAATCAATCTAGTGGCGTTAATTAGCAGCGATCTGTTTCTTAAAAATGTCATTTTCCGCAGCTTCATTAGCTTTCGTAGGCGAATCAAAGAAGACTAAGACTTAGTCCATTTTATTTGACATCAGCGACATAGCAATTAGTTTCTTTATTAAGTATGAAATATCTCATTGGTGTCAACCTTACGGGTTCACCGTTGAATTTCCATTCCTTGATTACAGGGAAGATTCAAGGTCGTACTTGTTATTTTTGCCGTAGATTAATGGGCTTGTGTTTTCTTTGGGCAGGACAATCTCTATATAGATTGTTGAGATGTCCTTGTTAACGTTTGTCACTAGAAATGTTTATTTTGCTATGCGAGTGATTAAAGTCTTTTTTCTCTCTACTAGGAACTCGATGACGATCTGCATTCTTTTTTCTCATTGTCGTTTAACTCATAGACAACAGTCTTTCATTCACTAACCGCCTTGATTATTCCTGGGTCAGGAGGACGATCCTCCCACTCTGTTACATCTTGGAGCATGTGGATGTTCATCAGAAATTAATCAAGTTCAAAAGAAAAGAACAGGTCACGAAAAACCGACAACCGAGCACTTCTTGTGCAATAAAATAATTAACGTTTAAGTTTATTTAATTACTTCGCTTTTTCTGCACACCGACACGATTTGATTTTTTTATTACATATGAAATTAAACACAAATTCGATCCAACGATCTATTGATAGTTCAAAAGAAGTTACAATCTTCAAAATTACATCTTATCTTTTTATAACAATGTAGACTATGACATTTTGCCAAAGCATCTTTCATAGTAACTTTTGTAACAAGAAAAAACACTTTAATTCTAAAAACTAAAAAATGGCTATAAAGCATTTTTTTCTTCCTTACCTGTTTAACAAAAATAGGAATCCACAGATGAGTATTGTGGAAATTTTATTGGTCTGTTCTGTGGCACTTAGACCGCCGTTTAGCGACCATGTCCACTTTTGGGACCAGTGGTCAGTGACTCATGAGTGATAGGTACTACTTTCCCTCAGGGGGTGGTTAGTTGAATTATTAGGTGGGGAAGTTTTAGTATATTACTTTCAGGATAATTGATAAGGAGGGACCGCTTGACCCTCTTTAAGTATTTTCAGTTTTTTGTAGCGTAGGTTTTTAATCTACCGACCAGTCCGAAATGTCTCAAGATTTATGTAGTAATGTTTAATTTACAATTGAGTAAGATTCAGAAATAAATCGTGTAACATTTAATATAAATATGATTAAAATTTGGAACTAAATCGTATGTCATATAAGAGTATCCTCTTTACATTTGTGAAAGGTATAATTTCGGATATTATGGTAAAAAAACTGAATAAAGTATTTGGACAAGTTTTCTAGTAAATTCATACCGATTTCTTGAAAGTCCTGCATCGCTAATGACGAGAGATTCCTTTTTAATTCGTGGACTATTTTTTCAATCTCTGATGTTTTAAGGGGATGGTTCGTTATAGGCTTGATGGGGAGTCCACAGTTGGGAAAACATTTTATTTCGGTTGGTTGCTTTTTTGTTGGTTTTCTCCCGAGAGGCCATCACTTGAGCATATGAGTGTTTCATTAAAACTTTTCTGACATTCACCGGGTTTCTTTCATTAGCAGAGAAGAAGGAAAATACGTGTGGTCGGCTTGGTGACTATGACAGAAGTGACATTTTATTTAAAATAGGTTATGAAGTACATAAGAGATAAAAAACAGTGTGACAATGAACATTCGGATTATAGGGTGACTCTAACACTTCTCCTTAGGACGATGGTTCTTGTTGAACTCCCATTGCTTCTATAAATTGTGCACGTTTGGTCTTGTCCAGGAATTTTGTAAGAACATCTGCAACTTGCTCAGTGGTGCTTATATAATCGGCTTTTATTTGATTTTGGTTGTGTACATCCTGTATGAAGTGATGACGTATATCAATGTTTGGTTCAGGTATAGAACCCTGCATTTGAGGCGATCGCAATTGTGCTTTGTTTGTCACACAGGGTTTGAAGTGGCCGCTTCTTTTGAGCGAGTTGAGTGACAAGTCCGTCTCATCACAGTGCCTCTTGTAAAGTAGCTGAGAGCACCATGTATTCAGCTTCACACAACGAAAGTGCACTGTATGCTGTCTTTTGGAACACCAAGACATCGCTCCTCCTTGAGCAATGAAGACGAATCCAGTGGTTCACCTACGATCATCACTGTTAGCTGCCCAATCAGCATCGGTGTAACCAATTATGTTGTGGTTACCATTTTTACTGAATTTTAGTTGCAGGGAATATGTACCACGCAGATAACGAAGTAAATGCTTCAAAACATTCCAATATCGTGGTCCAGGACTGGAACTGAATCGACTGAGTAGGTTTACCGCAAAGCATATGTCAAGTCGTGTACATTGGCCAAATACATTAGACAACAAATTGCCGCTTGGAACGGAACATTCTTCGTAAATTCAATATCTTTTATTTCAGATGCACCATCATTAGTTGATATTTTTTCACTAGAATTCATTGGTGTCATCGTGGGTTTGGCCTTTTCCATCCCAAACTTTTGTACAACTTTTTCAATATATTGCTCTTGATCGATTGCAATTGAACAATCAGATGTTGTTACACGCATTCCAAGGATTTGTTTCGCTATTCCAAGCTCTTTCATTTTGAATTGTTGATGGAGTTGCGCAAAAAATCACCACTACGATGAGTATATTTTCGTATACGTATACCACTACGATGAGTATATTTTCGTTTTTTTGCTTTTACATCAATGTACGGATTATGCTTGGATATTTCTAATCCAAATGATTTTAGTGTATTGTCCAGCTCTTGATTCCAGACCCTACTGGACTACTTTAGTCCATATAAGACTTTTTTTAAACAACATACCATAGATGGGTTTTCTCGACTCTGGTAGTACGCAGGCTGTTCCACATAAACTTCTTTTGAAAGGTTTCCTTGAAGAAAAGCGGAGATTGCATCCATCTGTTCCACCTTGAGATTTAATTGATCTGAAATAGCGAAAAGATATCGCAGGAAACTGTGTCGGACAACAGGTGAGTATGTGTCCTCATAGTCCACCCCCTTTCGCTGCGAGTATCCTTTTATGAGTAACCTGGCCTTATAGCGATCAATTTGTCCGGTGAGATTACATTTTTTACGGAAGATCCATTAAGATTTTATCGCCTTTCGTTTGGTAAAGCTTGAAGTGTTCATGTATAATTTGCAAGTAGTGACTGCATGTCTTCTTCCATAGCCAGCTTCCATTGGTTCGTCTGGATAATGCTTCTTCACGTCAACGGGTCATCTTGGAAGTAATTCTAGTACGATTCAGGTGCTGAGAAACCTTCAAACGATTCCATTTCATCTTCAGGAAAGGAAACAGCAGAAGAATCATCTTTTTCTAGTACAAAATCAATAAACTTGCCTTGAGTTTTGCGCTCCCTTTCGCTGCGCCTCAATACCTGCTGTTGCAGTGGGTTAGAGTTGGATTGCTGAGGGAGCGCAGAAGAATCTGAATCAATTGATGCGACTGCATCTTGAAAACTGTCTTCGTGTATTGCATCTTCTTGTTCGTTGCTAATAACGACATCTTCGACCAGCTCGTTGTGACTGTTTTCAGCTTCACTTTGGTTGCTGATCTCGGGTGGTTGCATTTTGTCTTGATAGATGAATTCAACTTTGTTACTTGTTGTTGACCTCTTAAATATTTCGGATGCAGAAACATAAGATTCTTCATTACAAAAGTATACATCTCAATTTTTAAAAATACAATTTTTAACTGGGTTGTAAAGGCGGTAGCCTTTGGTGTTTTCATCATATCCGACCATAATACATTCGTTTGATTTTGGATCCCATTTTTTGTGGTTGGCTTTCGGGGTGTGTGCCATGTCCGTTGTTCCAAACACTCTGAAATGCGTAAAATCAGGTACTTTTTGACTCGACGCTTGAACTGGTGTTTTGCCTCATGTTCCAGTTGCCAGTCCACTACATAGTTTGTCTAAACTTTCGTTGTTCAGGTGGCCCATTCGACGATGCCAAAGGTCTTTAGTGCATTTTGAACTACGCGCAAATGCAACATTTTTTGACGATTTCGTGTCCAATTTAAACAAGTCGTTTGTGCCTGTTGCAACTACTTGTTTTTTGAGTTTATAACTTTAACATATTTGTTGTTGAACTCTACGATGTGTCCTTGTTGTACGATTTGATCAACAGATAAACGATTGACGGATATATCAGGAATTAACTTCACATCATTGACTTTAAGTGCAGACGTATTGCATGCTGGTCTTATTGTTGCCGTTCCACGCCCTTTAACCTGCATCTTGCTTTTATTTGCAGCAATCACTGTGCCAATATGTTTTCGTCAAAACTCATGTCCGATGTGGCCCCTGAGTCAGAGTACCATGCGTCTTCGTTTCTCGGGTTATCTATTGTAGACAAAACACGACTGTGAGCATCAAAATTTTTGCTTTTATTTGTGTTGCTGTAACTTCTTGAGCGGCAGTTTTTCGCAATATGGCCAAAATTGTTACATATTCTGCAACTGGGTCCTTTTCGTGATTTTTTGAATGAATTTTGGCGTGTGTCTGTGTGGAAAGCTGAACTTTTACTGCCGGGACGTAGGTCTTGCAATAACTTTGTTTTTATGACATCACTATTAATTCTTGTGCCTGAATTCTCCAAAGCCATTATCATAGGGCGGTAATCATCTGGAAGTCCAGCAAGCAGTAAGGAGCCAACCTATTACTCATTTATAGGAAATCCAATTCCGTGTAGTAGAGGCACGCAATTTGCAAGTGACGTTATAATGAGCTTACGCAAAAGTGCTACTCGACGTGTTAACCCACTATCTTCGTACGCATTTGCTAGCTGGTAGCACGTAGGATCAATCATTAAAGTCATCTTTTAGCACGTCGTTCCTCCTCCTGATCGACGGCGGTTTTGGGATTTCCTTCTTCACCGAGTTCATAATCAATTGTCGTCGTCAAAGATTATCCAAATCTAAGAATGCTTGCGCAGCAATCTTCCATGTCGGATAGTTCTCCCTACCGAGCAGTCTATCAATTGAAATGCTGCTGGCACTGTTTTCGGACTTAAACATTTTTTAACTTTTATGAAAATTCAACAAGATGCGAAACGTTTTCAGAACTTCTATTTTTTCGCGAGGGGCCCATAACCTATTAGCCGAGAAGAAGGAAAATACGTGTGGTCAACTTGCTGACTATGACAGGAGTAACATTTTATTTAAAATAGATTTTGAAGTACATAAAAGGTAAATAACAGTGTGACAATGAACATTCGGATTATAAAGTGACTCTAACGTCTTTTATTCGTGAACTTGTCCTTCAATTGAAGGAAATCCATTTGAGCTATGTCTTCAAGGTCAAGCTTTGTATCTGTTTTTATTTATAACCGAACGTTTCTCTCTTGGATACATTTAATATGGAGCTGACTTCTACTTCATGCTTATATTTTACCCATTTGGGGCATGTTTGGTCCGTAGTTACAGGCTCTTTGCTGTTGCATAGCAGACATTTTCTGTCGTTGCAAGTTCCATTGCATTCGGTTGAGCTGCATTTCAGGCATCTCGGAGTCTTGTCTTTGCAGATTGTAATGGAATATACTAACCTGCCGCAGTTTCTACACTGTCTGGGTCGGAATTTAAAACATTTGACTTTAGCATTAAAATATTTGACTTTAGCATTAAAATATGCAATTTTCAGAAAGTCTAGGAAGGTATTTCCCGAGACCTTTATCTTGACTGATTTTGTTGGAATAAAGTTGTCAGTCTTTTCAGGATGACTTTAGTCCTTTTTTTTCTCATTTGCTTGTCCTACTTCTTTTTTTTCATTTGCTTTGATTTCCCTGTCACTGACACTAAATTCATTTCTTATTCCCGGGTCAGAAGGGCGGTCTTCCGCACTCTGTTTCATTCTGGAAAATTCATTTGTTTTCATCAAATTTTCACTCACTAAATTACACGAGATTCACAATAAATAAGGTTCGTACTTGAGGGCAAGCACTTCAGAAACAATGATGCCATTCTGAAAGATCAGATGTCTCCGGCTTCATCGAACTCTACGTTTTTTTGCAAATTGAAAATGGCGGCAAAACACCTCAAAAAAAACCACTGAAGTCTAAGCAGGGAACTGACCTCTAGGGCGTCTGAAATAGGAATGTGTATTAAGTATACAAACTATCAAACTACCTTAAGAAATACAAACTGCACTCAAAGCTAACAACAACACTGACACCAACACTGAATGACAAATCAATATATGAGAACAGCGGCATATACAAGCCGACATGCAAGGACTGCAACATGGTATAAGCAGGTAGGACAATACGGAAACTAATAACAAGATACAAAGAGCACTTACGATATTTTATACACAACACAAGGTAGACTCCAACTACGCGGCGCACCTACAAACCACGCACACGAGCCTCACACAATACCAAACTCTATGACATTGTTTACACAAACAATGCAACGGACCGAGACTTGAAATCCTAGAATATATATATATATATATATATATATATATATATATATATATATATATATATATATATATATATACACATATATATATATATATATATATATATATATATATATATATATATATATGTATATATACATATATATATATATATATATATATATATATATATATGTGTGTGTATACATATCTTCTTCGTAGCACTACAGCCCCTCTCGGGCCTTCGCTTCCTGTAAACAGCGCCTCCAACTGTCTCGGTCTATTGACCGCGTCCTCCAATTTAGAAATCCGAGCAGAGATGAACTGTCTTTGTCGGCCAAGTCAGACCACTGTTTCCCTGGGTTTCCACACTGGTCTCCGCCCTTCAGTTCTCCCAAAGAATACCTTTTTGGGTATCCGTTTTTCGTCCATACGATTCGTGTGTGCAGCCCATTGCAGCTTCCGCAGTCTTACAATCTTTGAGACCATCGGCTTATCAAAAATTTTATACACCTTATGTTTGTATCGAATTTGCCATTGGCCCCGTCTAGCTTCGCTCCGATTACTCACCTCAGGACGCGTCGCTCAAAGGCGTTCAATATATATTTGCTGATGCTTGGGTTAGGGTCCATGTTTCACACCTATAGCATAACACAGGTCTTATCACAGATTTATATACTTGGAGCTTTGTTTTTCTGTGTATGCAGCTGGTCTTCAAGATCATCAAAACTTAATAAAATATTTTATTTGCGAGCTGTATTCTTCGGCATATTTTGTCTCTGTCATTACTGGTTCTCGTTATTTTAGCGCCTAAATACACAATTCTTTGGCAGTTGTTAATGACCGTGACAAAATGTTGATGTCATCCGCATAGGCTACTACTCGGCTCGACTTGTGAAGTATTATACCTCGTGTATCGACAGGTAGCTTCCTTATGACGTACTCCAGAGCCAAATTCAATAGCAATGGAGCCAGCCTATCTCTCTGCTTTAGTCCGAAATTTGTGTCAAAGGCATCAGTGAGTTCGTTATTGATGCGGACTTGGCAGGTCGTCGACGTCATTGTCATTTTGGTAAGACGGACTAATTTGCCTTGGATGCCAATGCAAAGCATTATTTGGTACAGTGCGTTACGATCAATACTGTCGTATGCTTGCTTAAAGTCAACGATAATTTGGTGTACATCTATGTTAAACTCCCAGCATTTTTCAAGTACCTACTTGACTGTGAACAATTGGTCTATTGTCGATCTACCTGCTCTAAAGCCACCTTGATACTCCCCAATAATACTGCTGGCGTATGATCCGATTTTATTTTCTAAGATGTTTGAAAATATTTTGTACGCAGTACAAAGTAGTGATATGCCTCTATAATTTTTGCACTGTAACTTGTCACCTTTTTTTGTGGATAGGGAATATAATTAATTGGCTCCATTCTTTCGGCATATGTTCTTGTTGCCAAATATGCTGGATGAGTTTGTGAATAGCTTTATGAACACTGCTGCCATCATATTTGATGAGCTCAACCGAAATCTTTTCGATCTCCGGCGCTTTATTATACTTTTGGGCTTTGATGGTGGAACACACTTCATCCAGAGTTGGTGGGACCAATGGAGGCTCTCCGCAAACATCTAAAGACTCCGATGTTCTGGAGATGTGCGGAGGATTAAGGAGGTTCTTGAAATGTGATGCCCATCTTTCCTTAACCTTGGTTTCATCAGCGATGATATTGCCGATGCCGTCAGGACAGAGCGTGCTTTTGAGCTGATAACCACGTTTTAGGCGTTTCACTACTTTGTATGCTTGTCTTGTGTTGTTGCTCGCTAAACTTACGTCTATACTTCTCAATTGGTCGTCATAGTATTTTCTTTTGTTAATTCTAATTATCTTATTCGCTACTCTTCTGAGATTTTCATAGTGTTCTCTCTTCGTCCAGGTTTTCCTAATATACCTACGTAATCTTTGTACGCCTGATTCTTTTTGTCGAACGCATTCTGGCACTCATCATCGAACCATTCGTTTCTCTTGCGCCGGGATTGATGTCCGATCGTCTGTTCTGTAACGGTCTTAATAGCCGCTTTCACTTCCATTCAGAGCTCTTCGCTTGTCTTTAACGAGGCGTCTGATAAGATGGGAGCCAGCTGGTTGTCGAGGGTCTCCGTGAAATTTTTGACCACAGACGTCGTTGTTGGATCAGAACATGATCGATCTGGTTTTGTGTGTTGCCACAAAGCAATATTAGCGCCCACTAATAACGATGCTAATAAATTGAACGAACAAATTCAGTTGAAACTGTCCGGCGAACCGGTCAAATACAAATCAATTGACACATTGATGGATAAAAAACAAGCAGTCAACTATCCAATCGAATTTTTAAATTCGATGGCGCCACCAGGAATGCCACCTGACAATTAACATTGAAAGTTGGATCGCCGGTGATGCTCATTCGGAGCTTGAATGCGCCAAAACTGTGCAACTAGACTGTAGTGAATTAGAGGAATATAAATATGTCCATATTGGACTGCAGCGATGGTCTGCTGCCTCAGCAAGCGAAGGTGTTGATGCTCGCCGGAATCAGCCTTGTCTAAGGACGCGTAAATGCGCTGGCAGACTAGCATTGCGGTGTCGTGGGGCGCGTTCTTTTCCCCAGCACAAGGGCCCACTACAAAAAAAATTTCGCATTAAGTGATTGTAGGACTCGGTTCGACGGTGCCGATGCCGAGGTAACCTACTGAAGGGATGGATTGCCAAAGCAAAACGACAGACACGGGCGCGACTTGAGAGCATCTCGTCTTTACCATCTACACTTACGACCCCCAAATAAGAGTGGGGCATCCCGAAAAATGTGAAATTATATGTTTTCGTAATGCGTACGGCAAAGGCTATGGAAACACCCCTGCTGAAAACAAGTTACTCACTTTCTCAATTAATACCGTATACCTCTTAAAACTTCAATTAAATGTTTAGATATAGTTTGTTCATTGAATTCAGTTGATCCTGTAGCTTGTCCTTTTTCACCATAGATTGGAGGAACAAGACATGAAGTCTAGTCTTTGGGTAAGATACGTCGACGATATCTTAGCAGTGGTGAAAAAGGACAAGCTACAGGATCAACTGAGCTCAATAAACAAACTGCACCCGCAGATAAAATTTACAATCGAAACTGAGCAAAGAGCAAAAATACCGTTTTTGGACTTGGTGCTGACAAGAAGGAACAACAAGATAGAACTCGCAATTTATCGAAAAACGACGACGCAAAGAACGATTCCTAACTCATCAAATTATGCGTAGCAGCATAAGATGACCGCATACTATTGCATGATTCAAAAACTATTAACAGTACCAATGAACAGCGAAGATTACAAAAAAGAGCTGGATTACATCATCGACACGGCGCGAAAGAATGTTGAAGAAACAAGGTATAGAAGCGGCATCCAAGAACGATAAGCAGTTGAAACGAGTCTTAAAAAGTGAAAAGGATCAATTGGCGGAACAAGAAAAAAGCGGCATCTACAAAATCTCGTGTGGTGAGTGTAACCAGGCGTATATTGGACAAACGAGGAGGTTAGCGGTAACGAGATTCAATAAGCATATGAAGGAGGTAGAGTTAGCAAATAAGAAGGTCAACAGCAATCTGATGTCAGCGGTAGCGAAGCATATAACCAACAGTAGACACAAAATAGGTATCGAGAACTTAAAAGTTGTAAAAAAGGTTAAAAAAAATTAATGAGTTGGACATTAGGGAAACAATGGAAATAAGTAGGTTACCTGTCTAAAAAAGATTAAACTTGGATTTAGGAAATGGGTCAGAAAAACTTTTGAAGTTCATTAAGTAAAGATTATTGGACTACTTTATGAAATGTAATTAATAAATAGTTAAGTGAGAAGTAATGTAATTAGATGTAACATATAAATAGTTAAGGAGTAGGATAAGTTAGGTAGTACACTGAAGAAGTCCGAGTGTTACGGACGAAAGGCTTTTCTGTAGAATATATTAAATAAATCACGGTTACAGGGGAAAAAATGAAAAAGTTTTCTTTGTCTAAATATACAAATAGATATATTCTTTCTGTTAAATCTTTGTGCATTGATATTTATCTTCTGCTCACGCCCTCAATACCAGATCCTCATAAGCCGTTATTTTTCTCTATTGGAGACTACTATTTCGCTTTTGATCTTCGTTAAGGATATCTATACACATGTAAGCATAATCACACGTTACTTTCAATTGCAATGGTGAATTTGTATGATTTTTATTCTTGTCTAATTTTTTGGATTATCTCTATATCAAGCTTAAAAGTTTTATGTTATGTTAGTATCAAAATTTTAGTTTCATTTCATTACCATAAAGCCATTGATCGCTGGTGTACTCTAAACATTTCATATTTTCATAATATCGTATTGGTTACGATCGAATTTTATCTATGTTTAGTTACTAGACAACTAGTGTCGCTGTCAGTATGTTTCATTCCTTTCAAGTATATTCATGGATGTGTAAAGGCTCAATAAATTTATATGTATGAATTAAATATGGTTGTGATCATGAAATGTTCAATCGGCTATAAACTTGTTTCTTAATGCCCGACTAATGAAATTCTGAGGGTACAAATATCTATTAATTACGCATATAATTATGTTTTCTTCGCAAATCACACTATTACTGGCCAAGTTGATGAATTTTGACTGCTGGGGAATTTTTTACCGTGTGTTACGGCGGCCATCCGTTTTCTATGATAACATTCGTTCAGTGTTTCACGACGGATTGTTGTTGTAATCATGATTAAAGGTATCATCCGGTGATTGTTGTGAAGATTGTGAATCATCAACAGGAGGTGTTTCTGCTGTTAATTATGCTAATTCCTCGGAAACATGAAAATCTAAAAATCCAATCCTTCTGTTTCCGATTCACTTAGTCTTAACCAACAAATATTACAGTATGCTTTCAGTTGTTTGGACTTAAATAGTAACTCACCCCTTATCTTGACTGGTGGCTTCCTAATGACGTACTGAAGACCGACGGTGAACAGTATTAAGGTAACTCCATCCTCCTGCTTTTGTCCTGATTTAGTCAGGTCTCCGTTGACTTTGACCTGGGACTGGGGCAAGTTTCTTTAAAACGCCATAGCCAAGTCTTATTTTGTACCGGGTGTTTCTGTAGACCTTGTCATATGCTTGCTTGAAGTCAACGAAAATCTAGTGCACATCAATGTTATATTCCCAGTGCCCTTCGAACATCTCTTCCATCGAGAAAGTTTGACCAATTGTAGAGCGTCAACTTCGAAGGCTGCCTTAGCTTTAGATTTCGTTCAATGATTCAAAGAAGCACTTTGCAGAATGTGCACAAAGAGCATAGTCCTAACATATTAGGAAAATTTTAGAATGATCCAAATTCAATTTATGCCTATTTCTGTCTTAGTTTACAATTTCTATCAAGAATTTAGTGTCAGCTTCTGTAATGTATTAATTATAATGGTTCTGGCAACCCTAGTTAAATCTGACATTCCATTCCATGTATTCTAATTCAATCTTCTCTTTGTGCAAGTGACAGCTGAATTTAGTCATTCCTTAATAAAGACTAATTTTTGTGATTGAACACGAGTATCAAAATGCGTGCCTTTTTATTTAATACACAACAATTGAATGGCGACGAGGATTTTAAATCGTAAACTAATTGAAATAAGTGCATAATAACAATAACGCCTTCAAATTTATAAAGTGCGTGCATTGCATTAAAAACAGGTGGCCGTGATCGTGTTTAACCTCAAATCAACATGGAGGCTCAAGTACAGCAATTGCTACAAGCAATAAACGCCATGACTACAGCAATGCAACAACAACAGCAGCAGCAAAATCAACAAGCGAGCAGCACCAGCATCAACATAATAACAAACTTCGACTCATTCGACCCTAAAAAAGAATCATTTCGAATGTATAAAGAGCGTCTCGAAATTCATCTTCAAATCAAAAAGGTCTTTGACAACAAAGAATTATGCGCAAAATTACTTCTAGAATATATTGGATCGACGACGTACGCCATTTTAACAACATTAGCAGCGCCGAAAAATGTTAATGAACTTAAATACAACGAAATAATAGAGTTATTGGAAACGCATTTCTGTCCAAGGAAGAACATTTTAGTGGAGCAACACAAATTTCTTTCCGAAGTACAGAACAGTGAACAATCTATATCAGATTTTGTAGCAGCATTACAAAACCGTGCAACAGAATGCGATTTTAAGTGTGAATGTGGTAAATTAGTTTCAAATATTTTTCTGAGATCACAATTCATCAGAGGACTTAGCGACGGGTACATCAGGGAGCAACTTCTTCAAGACCCAGAATTTTCTTTTTCGCAAATCGTCAATAAGGCAACAACTTTGGAAGCAGCCAAAATTAACAACAAAATGATTGAAAACAGCGCAACATGTTCAACAAGTAATGTTTTTCAAGTACGTCAACATGTTGACAATCGTCGTGTTGCTAAAAATCGTAATCGCAACATTTCAAGAAGCAGGACATCAAATTCATCAACACGAGTAAACTACAGCGATTTGGGCATAGAAGGGTTGTGTCTTAGATGTGGCCGCAATAATCACCTATCAACCGAGTGCATAACTAACAAAAATAAATTAAAATGTTTTTCGTGTGGAAAAGCTGGGCATGTACAAAAGGTCTGTATCAAAGATAGAATGCGGCGAAGTAAATCAAGAGAAAGAACAAGTGAAGTCAACAACAACTCAAATGCTATCGAGTCATTTTCGATTACAGCCGATAATAAATTTGGTGTAAACCAAATTGTCGACATCTATAACAAAATAGCTGTTCCAATAACAGATTTGCAAAAATTTTATACAAACGTTTACATTGAAGGAAAGGAGCAAGAGTTTGAAGTTGACTCAGGTGCCGGGTATACGTTAATACCACAAAATGACTTTGAGAAATTAAAGCTAAATACTCCTATACGAAGAACTAACATAGCATTTCGATCATACACGGGTGACGTTTTTATGCCATTGGGTGTAGTGAGTGTAAATGTGAAATATAAAGGCGAAACCTCTAAAGAAGGTTTGTACGTTGTAGCCGCAGATCGTTCAGCACTTTTAGGACGTGTATGGATTCGCCACTTGAAAATTAATTTATCAGAAATCGACCAAATAGAAATCGATCAACATGCTGTTGATAAGATCAATTCAATATCAAAAATAAAGCAACAATTTTCTGATATTTTTGAAGAAAAGGTGGGATGTATTCCGAAATTAGTTTGTAGTTTAAAGTTAAAAGACGGAGCAGCACCAGTATTTTTGAAAGAAAGACAAGTACCTTTCGCTCTACGGGAAAAAGTTGAACGTGAGTTAGATAATTTAGAAAAAGACGGTATAATAACAAAAGTAAATTCAAGCAACTGGGGTTCACCATTGGTTGTAATACCCAAAGCCGATGGCAATGTTCGACTTTGCGTCGACTATAAGGTGGCTGTAAATCCTCAACTAGAGGCAGCGCACTATCCAATTCGTAGAATCGACGAAATTTTTAACAAATTAAAAAGCGCAAAATATTTTTGTAAGCTCGATTTATACAAGGCGTATTTACATGTAATGGTTGATGAGCAGAGTAAAGAAATACAAACCATTTCCACACACCGAGGAACGTATCAATTTAATAGGTTATCTTTTGGTATCAAGACTGCACCAAATGAATTCAATCGTATTTTGGACCAAATTCTACAAGGCCTTGAAGGAACAATTTCCTATTTCGATGATATTGTCATCTATGGATCAACTCTAGCGGAATGTGAGCATCGGTTAATAAAATGTTTTCAAAGATTAAGCAAATATAATTTACATGTAAATAAGAACAAGTGCGAATATTTCAAACAACAGATCAAATATCTAGGTTATGTCATCAGTTACAACAAAATATTAAAATGTCCAGATAAAATACGTGCCATAGTAGATCTACCGCGTCCACAAAACATGGAAGACACAAGAAGATTCCTCGGGATGATAACATATTACGCGAAATTTCTTCCAGACCTTTCAACAAAAACTTTTCCTTTACGTCAGCTTCTAGAAAAAAATAAAAAATTTATATGGACACCGAGATGTGAACAAGCTTTTCAAAAACTGAAATCATAAATACAGGAAGATAGAGTTTTAGTTCCGTACGATCCAAACTTACCGGTTACGTTGGCCTGCGATGCAAGCCCAACAGGAATAGCAGCAGTAATGTCCCACATTGTTGATGGAAATGAACGTCCTGTTGCATTTGTTTCAAGAGCGTTGACAAAAGCAGAACAAAATTACAGTCAATTAGACAGAGAAGCTTTAGCAATAATTTTCGCTGTTGACAAATTCTTTATGTGTTTGTATGGAAGAGAATTTACCTTGTTGACAGATAATCGCCCATTATCTAGAATTTTCCATCAAAATGCAAAAACACCAGCTATGACTTCAGCTAGACTTCTCAGATATGCATCATTTTTGCAAGGGTTTAATTATCAGATACAACATCGTAATGCCGAAAATAACGTCAATGTAGACTGTCTATCGAGAGCAGCAATTAACGATAAATCAAATTTTAAACATTTTTTAGATGAGGAAATTCAAAATATTCAAGATCAAACAATAAACAAAATATCAACATTATCAATTACGGCTACAACCATATCAAAAGAAACAGAGCGTGACCCTGAACTTTCAGTATTTAAACGAGACTTGATTGAAGGTAGGAAAACTGATTTCGAGTACACTGTTCAAGATGGTGTAATTTTTAGAGGAAATCGTGTTGTTATTCCAATGAGTCTTCATTCCGAAATTTTAAAAGAACTCCATCACACACATATCGGCATTGTCAAAATGAAGCAGCTGGCAAGAAAGTATTGCTTTTGGAGAGGCATCGATTCGGATATAGAGCAGTTAGTAAAATCGTGTTCAAGCTGTGCAAAAGTAAGAAAAGACCCTCCAAAGATTTCAACACATCACTGGGAAGAACCGGATCAAAATTTTCAAAGAGTGCACATTGACTATGCTGGACCATTTCAAGACCATTATTTCCTGGTACTGGTAGATGCTAAATCGAAATGGCCGGAAATACGCATCATTAGAAGTGCCCCAACAAGTGAAAAAACCATAGAATTACTTCAAGATATATTTGTTAATCATGGTCTACCGCAAGTCATCGTCTCAGACAACGCCACAATTCTTCAGAGCACAATGTTCAAAAATTATTGTTTAGAAAATGGAATTATTCAAAAATTTATAGCCCCCGGACATCCAGCTACAAATGGCTTAGCGGAAAGGTATGTGCAAATCTTGAAAACTAAATTAGAGGCGATGGAAGAAGATAAATTACCACTGAACATCAAAGTGCAGCAAATAATTTTACGTTATCGTGCTACACCACTAGCATGTGGTCGGAGTCCATCACAATTATACCTTGGCCGTGATATCCGTATTAAACTAGATGCTATCCGCCCGCATCAAGAACGAACTTCAGCTTCAATTAAACCTATAATTCGTCAGATAAGTGTAGGTGACAGAGTACAAGTGCGATGGTACGAGCGTAATAAGCCTACTTGGAAGTTTGGTGTAGTAAAAGCGAAATTTGGCCAACTTCATTATCAAATAAAGCTTGACAATGGATACGAATTAAAGCGCCACATAAACCAACTGCACAAATCGGGAGTAGAACTACCAAAGAAGACCGTAACGTTTCAAGAGGAACCTGTTCATGAAAATCCAAGAGTAGAAGAGGTACTCATAGAGCGAAGTGTTGCCAACCAAAGAGATGAAACAGTTTTTGAACCACAGTTGACACCCCAAGCAGTAGAGAACCAAGAATCCAGCTTAAGAAGGTCTAACAGGATTAGGAGATTACCTGCTCATCTAAGCGACCATGTACTCCATTAAGCGTGGGAGACTGTAATGTATTAATTATAATGGTTCTGGCAACCCTAGTTAAATCTGACATTCCATTCCATGTATTCTAATTCAATCTTCTCTTTGTGCAAGTGACAGCTGAATTTAGTCATTCTTTAATAAAGACTAATTTTTGTGATTGAACACGAGTATCAAAATGCGTGCCTTTTTATTTAATACACAACAGCTTCCAATCTGACCGTTGTCTCCTCGATTTTGTCACTGATTACCATATGCATAATATTCCACTTAAATTTATCTTAATCTGTTAGAGTTTCCAAGATTTGCGGTATTTGTTCATTGTTCAATGTGTGAAGACCAGGCCAATTTTACTAGGAATTAGATTGAATTCTCACTTGAAAGGATAATCATAGCTTATAGCGGTGTTTATTCAGCAAGGAGTCTAATCATGTGTTCCATTGCAACTAAAAAATTCACTAATCTAATCAATCCTCCCAGGAGGAAGCGATGGGGAAGAATCATCGGACCTGGATTTGGATGAAAATGAATTGGAGAATATGTTGGATGAGCCCTTGCCAGATGACCTTAAGAAACGAAAACAATTTCCATATGAAGAGAAATTTAAAGAAGTATTAGAAGGTATTTAGCGGCTTTTAACATGAAGGATGATCATGTCAACATTCACCATTGCAATTTGCAATTTCAGAAAAAGGGCGAAATCATTTCGACGTTTTACCTGAAGGCTGGCTTCAAGTGACCCATAATAGCGGCATTCCATTGTACTTACATAAAACCTCAAGAGTTTGTACTGTTTCTCGGCCTTACTTTCTCGGACCAGGTAGTGTTAGGGTAAGTATTATTTGATAAAATTCAAATATTTTAAAGAAATCATAAACATCTGCTATCTTTTGCATGGAAATATTACCAGAAACATGAAATTCCAATAAGTGCGATACCATGTCTCAACTATCGTCGTGCTCTTGAGCAAGAAAAGGCCAAACGGCTAAATCTTGCAAACAGTGTCAACGGCACAAACGAAAATTCTCAAGAAACAGTGAACTCGTCAACTCTATCAACATCTGATATCAAAGTTACTAATGATGAAGATTCTAGTCAAAGCGTAGATGAACAAGCTAAACCTGATTCCGATGCGATAGTTACATCAACAAACTCCGGTACAAATGCTCCCCCACGACCTCCTCTTGCATTACATAATGCAAAAATTGAAACCGTTTCTGAAAATATCAAAGCACAAAGCTTAACAGCTGCACAAGTAAATGAGTACTGCCGAAATCTTTTCCAATTTAAGACGATTCGTGTTATGCGATTCAAGTAAGAAATTCAATGAATTTTTAAAAGTTAAGTTGCATTTTGATTAAACTTGTTTCTACTGTAAACTTAGATCTTGGGCCGCTCGTCGTAAATTTACTGATAATCGACGGAAAATCAAAAACCTTCAACGACCAACCCTCCCCGATGGAACGAAGCTTATAACATTCCCTGTGCTTGCAAGTGACTCGAATGGTAATTCCAACAATCAACGAGGACGTAAGGAATGGATCATGAATCCGAACGGAAAGAGTTACGTGTGTATACTTCATGAATATGTTCAGCATGCTCTGAAAAAGCAGCCAACGTATGAATTTAAGGAGCTAGAAAATGCAGCTACGCCATATTCAGCGTCTGTTACAATAAATGGTTTACAATACGGAACTGGATATGGAACCAGTAAAAAACAAGCAAAAGCTGAAGCCGCTAGAGAAACGTTAGAAATCCTTATCCCTGAAATGCGTGATAAAATAACATCAGTCAGTGGGAATAGTAGCAGTAAAAATAATTATAAGGATTTATCGGTAAGTGGGTTAATTGCGGTTCTGTTTTGTTACAGAAAAAAAAAATTAAATTGCTTAAAAACATAAGTTTTTCAAAATGGAATTAACATTTACAAACATTTATTTCGACAAATAAAAGCCCAAGAAATGCCCTTATAATATTAACCGTCATAAAATTGTATTATATTTCCTTGAAAATTAGACAAAAATACTGAAAACGATTAGTAATAACTCTTTGATTTGCAGGTATTTGATGAAATAAAAATTGAAGATCCTCGCGTGGCTGAATTCTGTACAAAAACAACCGAACCTACCCCACATGCCATTCTCCTGACCTGCTTACAGCGAAATTTTGGTCTGGGTGATGTTAAAATTAATTACCAAGTGAATACCTTAAAACATAAAAAGAACGAATTCACCATGACAGTTGGAAAACATACAGCAACAGTTGTTTGCAAAAATAAACGAGAAGGCAAACAACTAGCATCTCAAGCAATTTTACAAGTAAACTTAAGGAAAAAATGTTAAAATTTGAATGTTTACAAACCATTATTTTAGATTCTTCACCCACACATCAAAACATGGGGATCATTACTTCGACTTTATGGCAATCATTCAGTTAAAAGTTTCAAAGAAAAGAAGCAAGAAGAACAAGAAATTACAGTTCTGCAAAGCAAGGCAGCCATTAATCAACCAAATTATGCAATTTTAGATAAACTGAAACTTGAAATGACCAAATTATCCGAGAGTAGAGCTGCTATTAAACCAATAGGAACATTTATACCACCGAACGATATTGAACTACCTACAGCCTCTTCTTCGAATCTGAATAATGTTGAGCTTTAAGTATTAAATCGTATTAGAATTTCGGATGAATTTGAACTGAGTTGTCGTGTAGTAATTTTAAATGATTAATTTCGTTTTTGGTGATGTGTCTGCCGTCAAAAACTATCTCATTGATTTGTATTATTTATCTAGTTTATTTTATGTTCAAGAAAATTTCCAAACAATTCAGTTTCTCATATTATTTAAAAAGAATTATTTTTCGCTCAAAGCAAATTGAAAATTCTGATTATTTCTAAAGCCTCTATTGTTTGATTCTTCCACTTTAGAATTTTGATAGAAGATGAAAAGTGCAGATTTTAATCCTCATTGATATTAATAATAGATT
Organism: Odontomyia ornata; assembly: GCA_963969285.1. Taxonomy (NCBI): domain Eukaryota; kingdom Metazoa; phylum Arthropoda; class Insecta; order Diptera; family Stratiomyidae; genus Odontomyia; species Odontomyia ornata. Next base: position 142,939,342 of record OZ017738.1, read on the forward strand.
TCTTTTATATGATCGCGGTTTCCACGGTAAACACTTTAATGATTTGGAACGCCAATTAGTGATTAACACGAACATTATCCACCGGCAACGCTATTTGACGTCCTAACCAAAACTAGCGACAGTTATTTAGGAACACGCATGTGATTGTATCCTATCGGATGCGAATTGGTGATACTAGTCGACAAAGCTAGTTTTCATTAGTTTTGGTTTGGAATCCAGTCGTTAGTGTTAAAACCATTGATTAAAGTTGAGTATATTTATTGCTTTCCGATTGCATAATCATTAAAATGTTTTTGTATTATAAACATAATAGAAATCACTATTTTATTTTTCTGACGCTTTTAGGTCTCAATAAAGACTAATGCAATTTTTCAAGTTTTAATTTTTGTTTCTCTAGAATTATTCTTATTATCAGGACAATGCGGGGACTGACGGATATGGTATTTTGGACCTAATTACATTGCAAAGTACCACTGAGGTGACATTCGCGCGACTAATATAATTGGTCGCGGTTCTTAATAAAAAAAGAACGCTGACTGTTATTCTCAACAACTATACTTTATTGCTCAAACTCTTGATCTTATGCTAGCGATACAACTAACTTTTGTATGGTCGACAGCTCTTTTATTGAATCATTTCCTTTATTGTCATGAATATTGCTCGACCTAGTTAAACTGCAAAAGAGCGATCGGCCGTTAGCAGCAATTTTGCTAATTGCAAGATTATCATTTACAATTTTAGTTGACCCAATTTCATAGGTAGGTGAATAACCATTTGTATTGCATATGGTAGTAAGTGAATGCATACTTGGATACGTAAGTCGCGTGAACGACTCCAATCTAAGCATCATACCGTCTCCCTACCGGTAAAAAAATTGGGAGGCCTCGGAGTACATTCGAAATTCGCACCGTTAAGTTTGTGGTGTAAGTTCGATTGATACAGACACCCGATGGCCCTCGTCTGGTTCTGAACGCCTGTACCTGTAAGGGCTGCTCTACAAAGATGACCATGGGACCAAAAAAGCGACTACACATAAACGCAGATAGCCAGATATGGCATCTCTGAATTCGCCGAAAATAACAACGGCCAAGGAATTAAAGACTTTATTATAAAGATTCAAAGAACGAAGACAAATGGGCGACTGAACGAGAAGACTCAGAGAGCACATATCAGCCGGACATAATCGCGGCGTTATGGCTCCATGCACTCCAGGACGCCCTATAAGAGAACAGCGCAATAATGAACTACCGCGAGGTCGAAAAACAAATCGGGGCAGAAAAAACAAGAGCGAGGAGACCAAATAAGTGTCGGTGCGCAATGTTGCTGACAGCACCGAAAAAATGAGACTGAAGCATTGTGTCCAGAAACCGAAGCAGAGAACATCTGTCAAGAGAGAACGTTGGAAAATACAGTAGCCGTTGAGCACTATCAGGAAGAAAGACTATTCCGAAAAGCGGGAAACATTCTGAGAAGAAGTAAATCTGCATGTGAATCGCAAAAATAACATTAGCAACGGTGTAAGGAACGGGCTCCTCGAGCTATAAAAGCTCCTAGACCGCATCGGACATTACCGGCGTTGCTGGTTGAAGACCGAAGAAGAGCTGAGAGTTAAGTCTACGGGAAAGCTCCACCATCACAAGAATGGCCTCTAGTCCAACTGAAGAATGACGGGATGAAAGACACTTAATGGGCATGGAACGTCAGATCTGATGTTCCAAACAAAGCTGACAAAACGCCTCCAAAATATTCTAAAAAGCACAACACAAAGAAGTCGACGGCTTGCCGGGGAATTTCACTCGCCATCAAGGTGACGCGGTCGCGCATTCCGTTCTCACACCCTGGCCGCGCGAAGTGCCCCCTAAATAGAGCTCCGCGAGTGCATTTTAATGGCCGCAACATTACCTATGTCCCTTGGAGATTTCTTTAGTTTCACACGAGCAGTGCAAGAAATTCGATTGGCCATATTGCCATCACAATTTGAATCGTTTGAGATGTGTTAGCTGTGAAATGTGTTCAACGCCATTTTTTGTGAATTTCTAGTGTGTCTCAAAGACGCATTAGATAAAAAATGTTTCCAGTTGTTACGACTGCGATCAGTCCGACGAAAAATTTAAAATTCCAGACGAGGGACTGGCCGAAGGCATGAAAACTCAATCAGAAGTGAAATGTTGCAGAGTCGCCAATGTGAAAAGATGTAAATGCAAAGTTGTCAAAAGCTTAAAACCATTGGTAAATTTTCGATTTTATTTGGACATCGAATCACAGAAAGTCGAGTAGAAAATCAAAGTACTTGGCGGCTTGATTGAATTCTTGTTTACAAAAGAAGTCACACTTTATAACTGATAAAGCTATCGATAATCGAGAAACACTTGACTGATTTAATTTTATTTCGTGTTTTAGTATTGGTTGGGGTATGTTAGTTGAAATTTGGAATTATACTTAGTGTAAGATAGAGAAATAGTGGTCAAGGGATTTAAAAGCCTGGGATATTCCTGGTCGAGTATTTCATAGTTCTGTCTGTTCTTCCATCAGAAATTGGATAAGTTGTTCTAGTAAATTATTATTGTTTTTCTTAAAAATTTCAGTAAAGGAAACGTTACTTTAAAAATTTTGTACTTACCTCTTAGCGGTTCAAATTTCTGACCGTGAAAGTTCTGTATTCGAGTACATCTATGGAGTTACACCATCGGCAGTTTTCGGAGGACGCAATTTTGGCCTTCTTGAGTCTGGTTAAATTAGTCGCTCTGTTGGTGAGTACTGTGTTTAGTTGTTTTTGGACTTTGCTGTAAAGTAACAACAGAAACTGAACGGCAAACAACAATCAATCGTTGTCCATCGCAAGTTGCTCGTAGATGGAGTATACCTATATGGCATACAGAGTACGCGCTTAAAAATTTTGAAAAGGTTTACAGCGCAATAAAAGAACACTATAATCTTCACTACACCGATTACAGACGTATTCCATATGAACGCGGAATCCTATCATCATCAATTAAGTCAACGACATCGTGTTTTACGTCGATGCAGTCAATTTGAACCGTTAGATTTTTCCATTATCTATTCGAAGAATGTTTTGCGACATTGTCGTAAAATTAGTGAAGGTGTCTATGATGAAGTTTTCATGAATAAAACTGTTCGCGGTGAGGCGATCGTGTTGAAAATAATCCCGATCGAAGGTTCAATCGAAGTCAATGGTGAACCACAAAAAACGTTTCAACAAATTTTATTGGAGATTGTTATTGCTATGGAATTGAGTCGATTACGCGATGATGAACAATTTTTGAGTAGCGGTTTTGTTGACATGAAAAAAGTATGTAGCGTACAAGGACGTTACTCCGATCACTTATCGTGATAATTGCGGAACAGAGAACGATCATCCTGAAATATTCCCTGAAAATCAAATCTGAACTAACAAACGGTGGACAAGATTTGGAAGCATTTACATTTCAGAACGCCCTACAATCATATTCAGCATTTGCACTGACATTGGCTGTTGCTGAACAAAAATTTCAATTTGAAAATGGGGAGGAGACTATCAATTTGATATTTATCGTTTTATGAAACAACATTTTAAAAAATCAATGGACAACATTTGAACCATATACAATCATCTTGTGGCTTCGTTATATCATCGATAAAATGATCAGTGGTGCACGTTATCGTTGTAGCAAAAATAAAAAACATCGTTCAGCCATACAAGACATGATCATGACATCAGTTAATAAATGTTCTTGATTTGCACACGTCATCCCTATAATATCCTTTTTCACATTGTCAACGAATTTATGTCGAGGAAGCGTTGAACGTTTGCATCAGGAGCGGAGCTTGTACACTAAACTAAATAAAATATTTTTATCTATAAAATCTTTGCTGATATTTAGTGGATTACATGCATCTCGATCATTGTCCCGAGTGAAAGAGGATTCCAAATCAATTACATCGATTGCTTTTTATTGTTGGAAAAATTTTTCAGACACCATCTGCACCATCTACGGGCGCCCGTCGAGGATGTTGGTGAGTACCCTTTTTGGTTTCCTTATATTATTGCGTTATTAATTAGCATTAAAATTTTAATTTGCTCTATGCACCTTTTTTTACATTCTTAAAATGTTTTTGCTAAACAAAAAAAATAATTTATTGGAAAACACAACACGATTAGTAGACATGTCCGGACCAAATCAGAATTTGTTATGGAAACTATTAAAATCAATTAAGTTTTCATATTTTCGAAAACGTATTGGCCGTACTGTACCACGCCTAAAGAACAACTCAAAAAACTTAATTTTCCGTACTTTGTTTTGGAACTTGAAAATCGAGATAATAGGGATGAATTTCAGAACATTTTGGGGAAAATGACTGGTGCCAGGTCGGTCCCGCGAGTATTCCTCGACGGTAAATTCATTGGTGGCGATTGATGTAAAGAAAATGTAGTCTCAAATCAATATTAACATAGGTGTTTAATACACAAAATCATATTATAATTAAATTCTATAGAAATATTGAATTGAATTTAACCCACTTTTGCTTAATACATACCGTAATGTAGAGATTTCTAAAGTTTAGTTAGTAAAATAATCCACTGCGCATATTTTTAAATCGAATTTCGTAAGGCTTTTACATGTCAATCTGAGTTCCAATTGGAAAATAATTTAAATCACTTTTTTATTCGTTGTTGTATAGATAGGTGTTTAGTGCCACTCAAATTAAAAATAAATTGAAAAGATGAATTGCTTGAATACCCAAAACTCAGTCTTTCCTTTCATTTGAACCTGACGTAGTATGGGACCCGCCACGTTGGCTGGCCTCTCCACTATAATGAGCTAGCCATCGGGCGAGATCACCCCTTCTTAATTCGTTTACAGGCGCTCTTGCAGAGTAGAGTGGCCTTCCGCTCGTGTGCCTATTTATGGTATAGGGTGATGTGATTCCATCACATAATACTATAACATAAATTTGCCACGTTCATGTTTTTCATTTAAGGGAAAAATTCATGCAAATTATGTTTGTATGAGTTTTCCACTTAAATGGAAAATATATGGCCATGTTTGCATTGGATCTTGATCCAGTTGGGGGTAGCGAGGGGGTACTGCTTCCACTTGGATGCCCCACTCTTATTTGGGGGCCATATGTATCGTCGGTAACGACGAAATCCTCTCAAGTCCCGTCTGTTTTCGCTAGCCCCAGTTTGCTATTGGCCTTAAGCAAATTCCACCCTTAGTAGGTTACCTCGGCCTCGACACCAGTCGATCCGTATTTGATCTCTCAATTTTGAATGCGAAACGTATGGTTGACTACTCCCGTCTCACTAATGGCGTTGCTGTCCCATGCCTGATTTTGAGAAGACCCTAACCTCAGCCAAAACTAAAATACGAATCATTCATCGCAATGCAATCTTTTGCTGTCGCACCAAACAATTCTTCATTAGGTTCATGGATTAGCTGATTGCACTCTACTTTAGCAAATCGTGGCTTCCACGCAAATAATTCACCAAATGCGGTACCTGCGTAAACCGTCGCTTCCCCTACACTAATATAGGAGAGTCCGCAACATCTAATCCATGTATCTTGTTTTTAAGTTTCCACTCTAGAATTGTACCGGTACTATCTCCTTCTCCTAAAGCCTTTTAACTCATTACCAACACCTGCTATTACGCTGCTTTTTCTTGTACGTGTGTCCTAACCCGTCTGGGTCGGCATAAAATCTTTTAACATGTACAACTAAAATAGGGGGCAGCTTCGATGTATTCAATTTCTTGATCACGTCACGTTTATCTTTACAGCTAGGACAAATCTAGCCTCGTATTTTTATTTTTGCCATTGAAGTACATGTAGAAGCAATCACTTAGTTTACATTGATTGGCATTTTGAGGCAACTCAAGGCTTAAATTCGAGAAACACTCATATGTTGTACTTTCCTTTCTGCACTCCAACATTTCGATAACGCAAGAAAAACTCGGAAAACACAACAAATCCGCAAAATGTGGGCCACTGGAAGTTCACATTTCACACATGCAATTAATGGCAAGATTCCCGTAAAGTGCAGCCTGAAGACATGACCACACGACCTTTACATCCACATACGTCGCACTCGAGCGACAAAATCGAACTCCATTTTAACTGATATTATTTTGTTCCCTGTTTTCAGGACCGGAATGAGCCTCGTTCGAATCAAATTCCTATTTGGTTTTTATATTGAATATCAAAGAGACACCATCTTAAAATTCCACAGATAAACTTCAATTTGTTCGAGGCAGAACTGCTATCTAACCGAGCACTCGTTTTCTGCAATCGTTCACCGGGAAGATTATTTTAGTTCGAAATGAGGAAATCCCGGATGCGTTTTATGTAGTCAGGCCATTTGCGCCCCTCGAGCCCGTCCGCCGTGCTTGCAGTCTCGTGATCTCCCGTCGACCTCTTAACCAAAAAAGTTATTTGACAATCCTCGGTCATAGAAAATTGTCAACTTTTCCAACTTGGTACTGCTGTATTAAGTCGTTAATACAACATTATGATTTTCTTTATTGCCTGAAATTTCATCAAAAAATTTAAATTCAGGATTGATATTATCTACAATGCACTTTTCTAATGCTTCAGGGGCTTGTACTTTAAAGGTATTGTTTTGAATGTGTTTTATAGTTCTGTCAGCAATCGAGAACAAGTCCCGATAGCAGTGTATTTGCCTCAAACGTCACTGAATGCTGGCTTCTTTCAGAGAACTATTAAATGCGCCACAAGGAACCGCTAAGTTAATTTTTGGTGCCGACGAACATGGTTTTCGCACGGAAAACTCGTAATCAAATCTTCCTTGCTCTAAATTTCCATCAACGGCAATCTTTTAGGCAATTATCTCGGCGAACACAATCGCATCCTGACTATTCCACTTGAGATTTTTAATGGGAAGCAAAGGAACACTTTTGTTGAAGTTTTGCAAGTGGGCAGGTATTTTGGAGAAGAATTGAGTCACTTGAAAGAGAATACCATCACTGAACCCGTAAAAATACTGTCAGAAATAATCCGCAACTACGGAAAATTTAAGCAGTGTAGTGTTATATGTTTGCCGCCCAGAATTGCACTCCATGATCGAACATTTTCTTTTATTCTAAGTAATTTCTTTTCATCCCGGCCGTTTTCCGCCTCCTGAAGTAAAGAAAAATGAAGGAAATTTTAAATAGTAATAAAAAATAAATCTCATGGAGAATATAAATAAAGGGAAACATTTAAATTTAATATAAAGGAAAGTTGATATCAAATTCCATTTAATAATAAGAAAGAAAATTATTTTACCAATTACGATTATGAATGGAAATAATTACTTTTCTAAATCTGCCTTTAAAATTTTGAATAGGAAATAGGAAGGTTTTCGAGCAATTTGCTTGTGTGACGGCTCGATTACTACCTGGTATCACGTTTTGTAACTTATGAAAGAGGGTGCACTTGCTTTGTGCGGTTGAAAAGTCAGTGAATATTTTGAGACAAGTGACAATACTCAAAAATGTCTGGGATATTTGTACCAGTGTAGTTCATTCCCCTTGGGATCCTGTTCTTTCAGCAAAAACAAGAAGAAAGCCGTTTCTGTAAAAAATAATTTTATTACTATAAACTTATTTTAACAATTGATTATCACTAACAATGGTTGAAAACGATATTGGCTCATCTTGTAGAAAACAAATTCATTTCAAATCCTTTTAAATTACAACTCCTAATTCCTTAAGCTCTAAAGACAATTTCCAAAATTCGTTCTCAACTGTCACATGCCATCTGCTCAGATGAAAACATTGGATATAACAATCAAAAGACAATTCTTAATCATATAAATTTCTAAATGGTTTACATCATATTTTTATTATATCTTCTACTAAAATATTCAAAAGTAACAAGAATGAAAGGTCTTCACTTATGCGCACGGGAAAGCAAAGTACTTAAATAGTAAAAACAAGAGGACTGCCTTATAGCAATTAAGCAAGCAAACGAAAGACGTATATCATTTACATACTACCTAAGCACAAGAGAAATAATTTTAAAATAAGTCTCCATAAATAAAGCGATAATGATAATGTTATATCAACTCTTCTAGATTTTGATTTTTTCCTCGATATTATAAAAAGTTGACAGGGATTTTTTCCTGTAAATGAAAAACGAATACATTAAGAAAATATTAAGCTAGAAATAAAAGTGTATTTATCAGTCTGCTCAATCGTTTCATCCTCCCTCTAAGACCTTCAGTGATTCCATGTTGACAGACTTTCGAACTACATTTTCCAGTTGCGATGGCATGTGGAAATGGTTATTCTTTAAAGAACTTTCAACCGCGTTTCCTCCTCCACCCTCTAAAGTTGCAAGCAATGACTTAATCTCGCAGGTAGATGGACGATCTGCCGGGGCGGGAGCTAACATTGAGCGTAGTAAATTATACTCATGTATAAATTTCTCACGGAAATTTTGTGGAAATTCACCCTTGCGTAGTTTATCTAAAGTTATAACACGCTCCATTTCTGTGTCAAAGTCAACGAGTAGCTCATAAAATATAAGACCTAAAGAAAATATGTCAACTTTGAAATCGTATGTACGTCCTTCCAACTGCTCTGGAGACATATACAACCGCGTGCCCACCTGTTGGGTTCTTCTCGTATCAAAAATTGGCGGCGAATTGCTTTCACTACTGCTAGGACTTGGACTCTCGTAAGTATCTGTCACAAGTCCAAAATCGCCAATTTTTATCTGGCCATCAAGTGAGAAAAATATATTGCTCGGTTTCAAATCGCGGTGAATTAATCCTTTGAGGTGTACGTAATCTACAGCGTCAACAATCTGTACAAAAACTCCTTTCACACGAGGATGACGACTCTCCGCTTTACATTCACGCATCCACTCTTTTAAGCTTTGCTTTCTACATAACTGCATTTGAATGTACAAATACATTTTTTGTTGACTTCTTTCAGGAATCGGAACTATAACATCGCCTTGACTGGTCAAATCAAGCGACATATGTCTTTTCATATTTTTCAACTTTCCCAAGTTACTACTTTTTGAAAAACGACGAGGCTTGGAAATTGAATCGACAGTATTTGTTATTTCATCATTTATCTGTTCAGGATCTTTGGAATGTTGAAACTCAATTTCAAATGAGTCTGAGTTCTCTGCTTCATCATCGTCGGGTTGCTTTGTACTTAGTGATCCATTACTGGTTGTACTATCTTCACGAAATTGAATGAAGGAAGAGGTATCATCATGATTCCAGTCTATTGCCCCTGTCGGAATGTTTGGCATCTCCCCAAAGTTGTGAAAATCACCAGTTCCATTTAAGCTTGAGATCCAAGATTCTAACTTTTTATTCCGGTTATTCATGAAGCTGTCATTGAAGTTGGAATCTTTCGGAAATGGTGGAAGCGTTGTTCCGTCAGGCGTTTCAATGTCAATTGAGGTAGAGGGCAGTTCAGCTCTGGCCATCCATTTCTTATCTTCTAATTCCTGCCAGCCTGGTGGCGGGGTTTCAAGCCAAGCTTGAAAATATCTAACAATATGTTGGTGTTCACAATTTGCTAAAGTCTTCACTTCACGCAATACTCTGTCACGCGATTCTTTCTTATTTGGCAATATGATCCTTTTAACGGCGTAATTGCAATCATCTAGCTTATTTTTTGCCTCGAATACAACTCCAAACCCTCCTTTTCCTAGGCACTGTATCAAATCAAAGTCTGTTGTAAAGCGAGATACGTAATTATCACTACTTGACTCAGAAATGCTTCTTCTCGACATGCGACTATCTATGAACACATTCTCTGTAGCTTCATTGGCTGTGGGGACCGGGATATGCTTTTCAATCACAACAAATTCTCGTTCGCGCCGTATTTTCGGAGATAAAACTAAATTCACAAGCAAAGCTGTTGTAAGCGCTATAACAATGATTTCCTTCCACCAGTGCCATAGAGAGACTACAATTATTTTCACTGGAGTATCTACTTCCTCAAAACTAAAGTCGAAGTTGTCTTCGTCGGGTTTCTTAGTTTCGTTACTTTTATCGCAAAGAGCATGCTCTGTTTCATTTAAATCGGACTCGGAATACAAATAGAATCCATGGCCGTTTACATATTCCGACGCGTATAAGACGGAAAGAGCTGCGGTATTTGAGTCTTCACTATGTATAACATGATCGTCTTCCTTTCTTATTATAGCTAAAGCGGAACTGGATGCTAGGTAAGGTTTCCACGGTATTTGTGGTAACTTAGTGGTGGTTGCAACTAAACCTTGTGATACTTTCTTTGTTTCATCAGTAACTAGACGCGCTAGTGACCGAGACTCCTAATATAATAAATGGATTAGAAACTGTTTTAAATTTATGTGTCAGCATATTTACCTGAATATACAGCTGTTTTCGATACATCCCTAAATACACTGAAGGAGGTATTAGCGCATCTTTTCCATTCGACCCATCTGATTCACCATTCCATAGCCACGGTGCCGAACCAAACAAATCAATGGTTTGAATACTATCGCTCGCATCATTACGCCAAGCACTGACAATCGGATGATCAAACTTAAAAGAATCAAACGTAAAGTTCATTGCATCTTTGTAGTTATAAAGGATATTTACCTGGTATTTCCACAAAACCGTATTAGTGTCATGTTTACTGAATGCATACACCATTCCTTCCGGCACAACAACTCGAATATCCATATCTAAAACAGCTAAGTCGATATCAGAAAACGGCCGATCGTGGCAATCAGGGCTCTTTAAAATTTCCATTTCATGATGACCAACACTGAAATTCCATCGTTCACTTCCAGTTCGTGGCTCTACTGCTCGCACAGTTTGAGTCAGTCGTCGAACAACGAGGACATCGTCAACTAGTGGATCATGTTCATCTAAGATATTGTCATTGTTTTCAGACTTTGGTGGACCAAATCTTGCATTAGAATTTGTTTCATTGACGCAACCGTTGATGGAGCACTTATACAGGAGGGTACCTGTTCGAACGGATACACCGTATGTTTGAGTTTCTTTTCCACCTGAAATCACCAAGTCATCAGAGAATTTGAAAGACGAACTAAGCAAATTTTCCGCTGTAACAGGTATAGGATCCAAAGTCTCGCCATCGAACTTATAAAGGCCACCGTTTAAGGAAGGAATCATACGAACCCATTGGCCATTGTTTGTTAACTCCAAACGATGAATGCTGGAGGAAATAAGTGGACCGGGATCTGTTGACACGCTCCAATGAAGCTTGCCATTGTTTGCGATGTCGAGAGCTGATAATTTGCCATCAAGTGTGGAAACGTAGAGAAGCCTGTAAATCGAATGTTCGTTAAAAACGCTTGAAAAAATTCAGAGGCTTAATCTAACAACTTATGCAGCATTTTAAAGTGACTCATGTAAATATTTCATTATGACTATGGCGAAATTGACATGCTAAGACTATTTAAAGGGTGATCCAACCATAATGCACGATGTTAATTGTGAGTCACACCTTAACGTCAAGTTTTTCGCCCAACTTAATTTGACATTTATTTGTTTCAGTGTTTGACAAATTTAACCATGGAGAGGTACACAATTGAGCAGCGCGTTAAGGTTGTTGAAGCCTTTTACGAAAATTGACGTTCAAATCTTAAATGCATTTCGTGCACTTCGTGTTTTTTTTTTGGTAAGCATAATCGGCCGAATGTGTCCACAATCGGGAGAATTGTGCGCAAATTTCAGCAAACCGGGTCTGTAGGAAATATGACATCACTTGTGCATGCTCGCCCAGTTCATTCTGCGGAAAACATTGCTGTTGTTCGCGATAGTGTGGCAGAAGAGCCGTCAACCTCGACTTGTCGTCGCGCCCAACAACTGAACATCTCACGAATATCATTGATGCGAATGTTAAATAAAGATTTGAATTTGCACGCTTACAAGGATCAATCGACTCAAGAGCTGAAGCCTACTGACCATTTCAAGCGTCGGCAATACGCCGAATGGTTGGTTGAACAGACAGAAGGGAATAGTGACTTTACAAAGAAAATCATCTTCAGCGACGAGGTACACTTTCACCTTAGTGGATTCGTTAACAAGCAGAATTGCTGCATTTGGACAAATTAGAATCAACAAGTGATTGTTGAAAAGCCGATGCATCCACAAAGAGTGACTGTTTGGTGCTGTTTATGGGCTGGCGGCATCATCGGAGCATACTTTTCGAAAATGATGACGGCCAAGCAGTTACCGTGATTGGTGTTCGCTATTGCGAGCTGATAACGGACTTCTTGTGGCCAAAAATTGAGGTTATGGACCTTGGCGATATGTAGTTCCAACAGCATGGTGCCACTTGCCACGCAGCCAACGAAACAATGGCTCTTTTGCGCGAGAGATTCAATGGCCGTGTTATTTCACGTTATGGCGATTTTAATTGGCCGCCACGATCATGTGATTTGACACCCTTGGACTTCTTTCTCTGGGGATATTTAAAAGAAAAAGTGTACGTCAAAAAGCCAAGAGCAATTCAAGAAATAAAGGATGAGATAATTCAGCACATTAACGACATTGAACCTCAATTATGTCTCAGAGTCATTGAAAATGTGGACCATCGGATAGAAGTATGCCACCGTAGAAGTGGCGAGTATTTGGGCGATATTTTGTTTCACACATAATTGCCATAGACCCTTTTATTATAATAAAAAATATTAACATAATTCTCTGAAAACTTGTTGTTTTATTTACAATTAACTTCGTGCGTTTTTGTTGGACCACCCTTTATATTAAAATATAAATTTTAATTCGGGTTTACTTTAAATTTGAATCGGAATCTGAGTTTGAATCTGAATTTGAATTCGGATTTAATGAATTATTTCTTAACTTAATTGAAGGTTCCATGACTGAAAACCGATTACATTAATACACTTGGTCGTATAAACTAGATAAGATGATTAATTCCAATCCAACAATAAGTGTAATACGGCAGAGTAATACGACGATTAAAGTTATTTGAAAGATTACCGAAATTATTTCAATTTCAACGTTCCTATGTCAATGTAATGTATTTAAAATCAGGAATTATGTTGATAGCGAACAATAATGGTAAATATCTAAGAGTACGACGAATAAAACAGAAAAACCGGCGGTGAACTTAATAATCATACCAACCATCAACGCGTGTATTACTTGGGTTTCCATTGTTATCAACCAGGATGAATGAAAATTCAGATTGATGAGTAATTCTGATACTTTTTATATCAACTCATTTGTGTTAAATTGGGCAATGTATGTAAATATAGTACATGCATAAAGAAATATTGAAGGTTAATTAAGACAATCTCTCAAACGAAACGAAGGGACTATTGTAACTTTTCTTTAACATTAAAATTGATTTTTTTTGCGTTCTTGCGCTCCAAGCGCTTTAAATCCAGCCGAAAAAGATTCGCAATAGCTTCTAGCAAGAGTACGTCTAGAGTACGTCATAAGGAAGCTACATGTCGATACACGAGGGACATTAATATACAAGTCGAGCCAAGTAGTAGCCTATGCGGATGACATCAACATTTTACCACGGTCATTAACAACTGCCAAAGAACTCTTCCTGAAACTCGACAGCGAAGCAAAACCAGTAGGGCTACAAATCAATGAAAATAAAACAAAGCTCATGACACTGTCGAGGAAAAATACTTCAAGCACACAAAATATCACACTTGGCGAATACAGTATCGAAAATGTTAGCGAATTTGTGTATTTAGGCGCCAAAATAACGAGAACCAGCAATGAAAGAGGCGAAATACGCCGAAGAATACAGCTCGCAAATAAAATATTTTATTGACGATCTTGAAGACCAGCTGCATGCACGGAAAAACAAAGCTCCAAGTATACAAATCTGTGATAAGTCCCGTGGTCAAGAGGTTTTTTTTGTAATTTGTAAATTATTTTTTCAGCATCTGTTGTTTTGTGGGGATTGTTGGTTATAGGCTTGGGGGAGTTCGCAGTTTTCCACAGTTGGCTACCACTTGAGCATATGTGTGTTTCATTAAAACTTTTCTGACATCTCCTACCGGGTTCCTTTTATTCGTAAATTTGTCCCTCTTCAAATGAGAAAAATTAATTTGAGCGAAAACTTTATCTTATACTAATAAAATGCTATTACGAAATTCCTAACCTAAACGTTAAACCTTATCTCTAAGCCAAATATAAATATAACATATGCCTATCCTAAATATTGAAATTTATCCCCAGTTTTTAACATAAACAAACAAAAGCACGAAATTTAGCAATTATGAGCTGAAACTCAATACTAAGTAACGAAAAACACAAACAATTCAGTCACCAATATCTAGATTGCTCCATCCCAGCTCGACCAGCCTCAATAAATCTAGCAAATGAGTATCTCCATTGGAATTCTTGGTCTCGTGAACTCAAATCGGAGGATATTTTATCTTCTTATCGGTGGCCCGTCTACAGGTATATATGTGATATATAATTGGGACACCGTCAGAATCAAAAACATATCGATTCATGTCCAAATACACGAATTCTTCTGGAGGAACGAAGCCAGTAGCGAGACAAAACACAATATACCGGTATGTAGGATAGAACGGCTGTGAAATCCAGAGGTTTTCGCTCACAGTTACAGATCTTGTGATATGATTCTGAAGAAGAAGTTTCTATATGAAGATATCGACTCTCGTTACTTCTGCAGTTTTATAAATTTATCTATTCGATATGTAGTGTTTCCGATCCGTCACAGGCTTTCTGCATAAACCAGTACATGCACGAAGACATTTCCTTTCGAAAATTCTTAATTTTTCCAAAGGACTAGCACTCTGGTTGTACCAGATCTGGTTTAACCAGGGTCTTGCAACGGATAACTTTGACCTGTCGATCAATGTATCTGGAATGAAAAAGTCGTCGAGGGGCCATGACTAGTTTTTGTGCTTTCTTCTTCTTTGTAGCACTACAGCCCCTCTCGGGCCTTCGCTTAGAGATAGTCAGAGTATCTCATTTTCATGAGCGTATTGATTTTTTCGGAAGTTGGTTTGGTCAGTACCATGCTCCTGTGTGCCTGATCAGCTTTGATATGATCTGATTAAATCAGTACATATCACCACTGAGTGAACACTCGTAGTCTGTCCGAAAATCCCCTGAACTAAATCACGTTGCTCCCAACGAGATTTGTGCTTTACAGAGCATGATTTTGACATGTTCAGTATACTACAGATACTGATCGAGATGAACACCGAGGAATCGAATACAGGGTTTATGTAGAACCCGTTCTGAACTACCCTTACAGCCATAATGTAGCAATCCTTCCAATTATGTTTGAGATCTTTTTCTGCCCCCTGCAGCGTTGCTCGAAATAATAAATAAATATTGAACCCATTTGGGGCATGTTTGGTCCTAGCTACATGCTCCTTGCTGTTGCACAATAGACATTTTCTGCTGTTGCAGTTCCATTGCATTTCCATTCCATGATAACCGGGAAGATTTTTTCTTTGGATTCTAGGTCATATCTGTTAGATTTGGCCTGGACAGGTAGGACTGACTCTTCAATGGGCGGATTTGTCTTTATATTGCTGGATACGTTAATATTTTTAGCCATTAGCAAAGGCAGCGTAAATTTAAAGGTTAGATCAGTCGCTGTGGTGTTGATTCTAACATCTTTTTCCCCTTTGCTCGGAACTCGTTGGTGCCCAACATTTGTCCTTTTTAGGGTTTTGTACTAAAATACAAAACCCTATTGTAATCACGACCTGTGTCCGTCCGTCTGTATGCCACAGCACTTTTTCTCCGAAGCCATAGAAGCTACAGTCATGAAACTTTGTGGAAAGGTCAGAAGTGGTGACTTCTTGAAAGTTCAAGAGTTTTTTCACCATTGGGAGTCGTGTAGGGTGTCATTACAAAAGGTCTGAATGAGATCTTTTCAGAATAAGCCTTAAAATTGCCTTATCGGTACCGTGGGAGGCGAGGGAGGGGAAATGTACGAACTTTCCACGTGCGCCCTCGCGATTGGACACCATTCATCCGAAAAATCTGAAAAAAATCATGAATGTAAGCCTTTATGAGGACAACAACAACAAATACGTGGGAAGTCGAAATTCACTCAACTTTGTTATTAATAGTTTGATTTATCAATTTTACATTTTCCTGAATGAATCTTAAGGGTACCTTTAAATTCAATAACATTCAGTACACTGTTGCAGTTCCATTGCATTTCCATTCCATGATAACCGGGAAGATTTTTTCTTTGGATTCTAGGTCATATCTGTTAGATTTGGCCTGGACAGGTAGGACTGACTCTTCAATGGGCGGATTTGTCTTTATATTGCTGGATACGTTAATATTTTTAGCCATTAGCAAAGGCAGCGTAAATTTAAAGGTTAGATCAGTCGCTGTGGTGTTGATTCTAACATCTTTTTCCCCTTTGCTCGGAACTCGTTGGTGCCCAACATTTGTCCTTTTTAGGGTTTTGTACTAAAATACAAAACCCTATTGTAATCACGACCTGTGTCCGTCCGTCTGTATGCCACAGCACTTTTTCTCCGAAGCCATAGAAGCTACAGTCATGAAACTTTGTGGAAAGGTCAGAAGTGGTGACTTCTTGAAAGTTCAAGAGTTTTTTCACCATTGGGAGTCGTGTAGGGTGTCATTACAAAAGGTCTGAATGAGATCTTTTCAGAATAAGCCTTAAAATTGCCTTATCGGTACCGTGGGAGGCGAGGGAGGGGAAATGTACGAACTTTCCACGTGCGCCCTCGCGATTGGACACCATTCATCCGAAAAATCTGAAAAAAATCATGAATGTAAGCCTTTATGAGGACAACAACAACAAATACGTGGGAAGTCGAAATTCACTCAACTTTGTTATTAATAGTTTGATTTATCAATTTTACATTTTCCTGAATGAATCTTAAGGGTACCTTTAAATTCAATAACATTCAGTACACAAATGGTCATTTAAAAGATTAACCTGTCCTGAAAATTTCGCAAAGATCAAATGGTATTTAACGAAGTTATAGCGGTTTGAACTGTCCTGTATTACTATGGAACAATATGCGCTGTATTACGATGGTAACATATGGCTATGGAACAATATGCGGTTTGCTAGGATTTGCATGAAAGTTTCAGGTATGATAGGGATTATGAATATCTTTGAGAATTGGTTCAGCTAGTGGTATCAGTAATCGTAAAACAAAATAGTGGCTGTTTTAAATGCGAATATTGAATAATTTTGAGTTATTTTTCCCCAACTTCAACGTTTAAAGTGCATGCTTTTAATAGTTGATTCAATTTAATGAATGACCGAAGATGAGTACCTACAATCAATACTCATAGGTGAAACAAATTGAGGACGCAGAAGAGAGCTCCTGACAGAAAGGCTTTGTAACCATTCTAGGGTTCGAAAATAATTTTCTAATGCCATGAATCGATGATTTGAATTATTCACCCAATACTTGTTTAAAAAATCGTTCAAATTCATCCAAAAGATGCAAATTTCGGTTCATAAGCATAAAGTAGCCACCACTATTCCATAAATTTTCATGAAAATCCGAAGAAAATAAGAGTGCCTTGGTCGATTTGAAATATATATTAACTATTAACATGTGTAATTGTTTCGGTAATTCCATACAATTGAAATGGCGATGACTCAGTTATGATTTGATTTCCATGAAATTTTGTATACATAAGGGTCTTATAACAACCTACATAAATGTAAAACCGTTTCGATTTTCGGGGGGAAAGGTAGAATTTACAAATCATACCATTATTAACAGAGCTGAGTGAATTTTGATTTCTGAGGTATTTTTTGCCCTTGGACTCATAAGGACCTTCTTCTTAGCAATACAGCCCCACTCGGGCCTTCGCTTCCTGCAAATAGCGCCTCTAACTGCCTCGGTCCATTGACCGCGTCCTCCAATTCCGAAATTCGAGCAGCGATGAAGTGTCTTCGTCGACCGAGTCAGACCAGTGTTTCCTCGGTTTCCCCACTGGTCTCCGGCCTTCGGTTCTCCCAACGAATACCTTTTTGGGTATCCGTTGTTCGTTCATACGATTCATGTGGCCAGCCCATTGCAGCTTCCGCAGTCTGAAAATCGTTGAGACCTCCGGTTCGTCAAAAATCTCATACAGCTTATGGGTGTATCGAATTCGCCATTGGTCCCCGTCTAGCTTCGCTTCGATTATTCGCCTCAGGACCCGTCGCTCAAACGCGTTCAATATATTTGCGGATGCTTGGGTTAGGGTCTATGTTTTACACCCATAGCTTAACACAGGTCTTATCCAGATTTGTATACTTGGAGCTTTGTTTTTCCGTGTATGCAGCTGGTCTTCAAGATCGTCAATACTGAATAAATATTTTATTTACGAGCTGTATTCTTCGGCGTATTTCGCCTCTTTCATTACCCGTTTAAGTTATTTTGGCGCCTAAATGCACAAATTCGCTAACATTTTCGATACTGTATTCGCCAAGTGTGATATTTTGAGTATTTGAGGTATTTTTCCTTGAATGTGTCATGAGTTTTGTTTTATTTACATTGATTTGTAGCCCTACTAGTTTTGCTTCGCTGTCGAGTTTCAGGAAAGGTTCTTTGGAAGTTGTTAATGACCGTGACAAAATGTTGATGTCGTCCGCATAGGCTACTACTTGGCTCGACTTGTATAGTAATGTACCAAATTGAATAGCAATGGGGCCAGCCCATCTCCCTGCTTTAGTCCAATATTTGTGTCAAAGCCATCGGTGAGTTAGTTATTGATGCGGACTTGGGAGGTCGTCGACGTCATTGTCATTTTGGTAAGACGGAATAATTGGGCTGGGATGCCAAGGCAAAGCATTATTTGATACAGTACGTTACGATCAATACTGTCGTGTGCTTGCTTAAAGTCAACGAAAGTTTGGTGTACGTCTATGTTCAACTCCCAGCATTTTTCAAGTACCTGCTTGACTGTGAACAATTGGTCTATTGTCGACCTACCAGCTCTAAAACCACCTTGATACTCCCCGATAATACTATTGGCGTATGATCCGATTTTATTATCTAAGATTTTAGAGAATATTATCTACGCAGTACAAAGTAGTGATATGCCTCTATAATTTTCGCACTGTAGCTTGTCATATTTTTTGTGGATAGGGAATATAATTGATTGGCTCCACTCTTTTGGCATATGCTCTCCTTTCCAAATGTGCTGGATGGCTTTGTGAATAGCTTTATGAACACTGCTGCTACCATATTTGATGAGCTCCACTGGAATCTCATCGATGCCCGGCGCTTTATTATTCTTTTGGGCTTTGATGATGGAACACACTTCATGCAGAGTTGGTGGGGTCAATGGAAGCTCTCCGCAGACATCTATAGGCTCCGATGTTCTGGAAATGTGCGGAGGATTAAGGAGGTTCTTGAAATATGATGCCCATCTTTCCTTAATCTTGATTTCATCAGCGATTATATTGCCGCTGTCATCACGACAGAGCGTGGTTTTGGGCTGATCACCACGTTTCAGGCTTTTCACTACTTTGTATGCTTGTCTTGTGTTGTTGCTCGCTAAACTTAAAACTATACTTCTCAATTGGTCGTCATATTATTTCCTTTCTTTAATACTTATTTTCTTATTCGCCACTCTTCTAAGATTTTCATGGTGTTCTCTCTTCGTCCTAGTTTTCCTACCTATGTAATCATTGTATGCCTAATTCTTTCATTCCTCTTGCGCTTGGCTTGATGTCCGATCGTCTGTTCTGCCACGGTTCTAATAGCCGCTTTCACTTTCATTCAGAGTTCGTTGCTCGTCTTTAACGATGCGTCCGATAAGATGGGAGCCAGCTGGTTGTCGAGGATCTCCGTGAAGTTTTTGGCCACAGACGCTGTTTGGAGCCTTTCGATGTCAAATTTTTGTAGCGGGCTGGTCTTGCCGAATACGCCTTTGACATACGACATCTATAGGTTAATTTGATCAAGTAATGATCTGAGTTACAATTCGCCCATCGGTATGTACGGACGTCAAGTATGCTCGAGGCCCAACGGTGTTGGATCAGAACATGACCAATCTGGTGTTGTATGTTACCATCCGGTGATACCCAGGTCATTTAGTGAATGCGTTGATGTGGGAAACAAGTCGAACGTATGACTAGATTTCTACTACATGCAAAGTCAATCAAGCGCTGCCCATTGTCATTTGTTTTATTGTGGAGGCTATATCCTACAGTCGTTCCCGATGAGATAGCTCATTGGCAACCTTAGTGTTGAAATCACCCAGAATTATTTTTGTGTCATTTGTAGGCAATGAATCGACCAGTCTTACCTGGTGATTGTAGTATATTTCCTTCGTTTCTTCGTACTTTTCTTCTTGCGGGGCGTGAACATTTATCAGCCAGATTTTGAAGAATTTCGCTGACTGCCTTAAAATCAATAACGTGCGTACACTTTTATAAATAATTTTTCTAAATATCAGACACAAGTTCTCGAAGCTGACAAAATAATCAAGAAGGTTGCAACTTGGTATGAGGTCCGAGATCAATGCACCATTGAATTGAAATCCAAGACTTTTGCTTCGACGATTTCTAAAATTAGATGAGTGCCTGTCGCAAGGTTTCGTCGATAAATCAATTCAAAATGACCTTAAATCAGCGCAAGTTTATATTATTTATTTCAGTTCTCATTTGGATTGACTGTCTAAAAATTTTGGACTAGTCACAAGTCAAACAACAGTACCAAGGAGCATGATGTACTCCAGCTGGCCGGCTCTGCTGGAGTCTTTGCCGGGATGTCATAAACTCTAATCACATCAATATAGAAACGAAGAACGTTTCTCCGCCTTATTAAAAGTAGCTTTTGAAGAGAGCCTCATAATAATATTTTTGTTGTAGTTGCACCTCCTTTAAATACAAGAGGGGAGGAGCTAGAACTATTTTCATTAGAAAAGCCCTTAACATATTTGAATATGATATGAACATCGGGGAATATGTTTATTTTGAACAAATTTTATTAAAGCTCAGATCAGGTTAATTATTTTTTGTCGTTTTTTTTAAATTATATCAAAAAGATAAAATAATTCCAAGTTAGTTGTATTGGTTGTAGCAATTCGGGCAGTCATTTATACCCTAAACTGAGCACTTGGTATCTGCGTCTCATACTGCAATTCCCGGAAATTGTCTGGGTCCTAGCTTGTTTGAGGAATGCTTAACAGATATGCTTCTTTTCTTTTTAAAGACGATAGCAATGGGCTCGATAAGCGTTCATTTGATTTTTTATCCCAACCAGATAACATCATTAATTTTTAAAAAGTTCCTTTCGGAATACATATTTTAGAATTTAATAAAATTTGTGAGTCCTTTCCAAAATTTTGATGTCTTTTTAATTAATGATTGAAGAATCAAATCAAATTCAATGAACTTCGTAGAACCCAAACAAGATTGAGCAAAACTTATCAATTTTCTGCTATCACACATTTGATAAAATTGGAAAAGTATTCCAGATTTTTTTAATTTGGAAAATTACAGAACATATTTATGCATTAGCATTGTCTGATGTCTTTCACTTCTGGTAATTAATTATCACTCGAAAAGCAACTCTACATCCTCAACAGGTTTTATTGTCATATATAAACAAATATTTCGTCAGATCAGGCCATTTCTACCATTTGTTTTGTTTTGCTTAACCAAGCGCAATGACTCATGCACCTGAAGGAAAGGGAAACTTGTTGGACCACTGATTCGTGCACCGAACTGTTTGAAAGAGAACGAGCGCCGCTCAAATAAATATCGTTACACATTCATTGCAAACAACATTTTATATACAATAGAAAAATCAATTTAATTAGTGTTTCGCTTTTATCGGCAAATTTAAGTTTGCCACCTAGCTAGAAAATTGCGGGCGGTCAGCGATGGGAGAGGAATCATTTCCATCGTGGCCTTGAGTGGCTAGCGCTTATCAGAAAGCTATTTTCGCACAAGCCCACGGCCAATTATCTTCAAGCTTTTCTTGCGTGGACTTGCTGGGAAAACAATAGATAATTCTGGGACTTCGCATACCTTCTATTGATCGAACGTTGATTACCATCGCTGCAAAACGGCAACTTCTCTACCCGATCAGCAACCTCATTCCCTTGGATAGGAGGGTATGCTTGGAATTCCTCTGCTTTAGTTGTTGTGACAGCAGTAATTGGTATTAGGATGATTGAAGTTAAAAGGAAATTCCTCAGCTTGCCAAAGCTGATCCGACTTCGGGATGGCCAAAGGTATTCCATTGCTCTACGCGCTATTACTCTGCTGATCCATCGAGCATCACTCTTATTGTTGTTGCGGCTATTCTAACGCTATTTCTATCACATTTTACTTTGACAGTCCTTCAAACACAGCGGGATACAAGACTACAGCAGAGTTTTAAAACGAATTAAATATGGGTGAACGAGAAATTATGGAAAAAAACACGTCGAAAACGTTGAAGGATCGTATTTAGCCCCCGAAACTCAGGTAGACTTTTGACAACTGATTACCAGATGCACACAGGTGAGAGAAATGTCAAAAGCGATTCGCGATTATTGTCACGTTGGCCACCAGCGCCAACAACTGAAAAGAAACAAGAAGCGACATGAAATACGTAGTCCGATTCCGTGTGTCCTATGAAATTGGCTCGATTTGTTTTGGTAGCGTATGTCGAAGATTAGTTCGTAATCTTTAACTGTAAATAGAAAAGAACACGTCATAAAATCTTGCTGGGACAGCTTTTAGGGTTCGGGAAGACACCACCACGACATCGCGCGACATTCTGTTGCAAACAGACCGAATGAATGAATAAATCGTTCGCTTTAAAGTATCCTCAACATTTTGCAAACATAAAGTGAAGTTTAAAACATACAAATTATACCACGTCCACAACAGCAAATTATTTGATTCTCAGCAAGTATGGGAATTTTTTATTTTATTTTTATTTATTTATTCGCCAAGCAGGACATATCCTTACAATAAAAAAAAAAATTGCAAAAATATAATAATTGGAACAATACAGTTTTCTTAAATTTAGGCACAATAAATTAACGTACAATTATGTTGAGGAATGAAGGGATTTCAGGATATAAGTTTTATATAAAGCTTTGGAAATGAATGGGGAGTAGTATTTACTAAACTTGTTGTATGCTTTACAAGATCCATTTAATGGCTCATTGTCTGCATAAGTAGTGTGATGGTGATCTACGATAAGTATTGGTGATTGTCTAGTGATTCTAAGGGGTTCATACAAAGTAATTTTTTTTTTTGCTATGTACTGAACCTTAATATTGTCTCTCAGAATATCAAGTGCCAGACATGCAGATATCATCATTCTCCTCGAATCTAGTGATGCCATATTAAGTACTCGAAGCCGATAGCTGTATGATGGTAGGCTGTGGAAATTCCTAGGGTCGTAAAGGGATCTTAGTGCAAAAAGAAAAAAACTGCTTCTGAACCGATTCTAACCTGTCAGCGTGGATATCATAAACAAGGTTCCAAAACAGGATGGTATATTCAAGAATAGGGCGTACCAATGAGATGTATAGTGCTTTAGTAACCCAAATATTCATGAATTCCTTACTTCCTCTGTTGATAAAACTTAGCATTTTATTAGCCTAAGATATAACTCCATCGTACTGTAGTTTCCTGACGTCGAGTGTCACCAACAGGACGATCCGTCGCTTGGTGCGACTATATGCCTCTGCCTTTTGGACCGCGTTCACCACCTCTGCAATCGCATCAATGGTAGAACGTCCTGCTCTAAAGCCATACTGCCTTCAACTCCGCTAGATGGGTGGATATTCTGGACACGCTGGAAAACTCTTTTCAAGTTCCAGAATATCTAATGCGGCTTTTGAGGAACTACCTAAAGGACCGAAGCCTGCTCTACGACACGACACAGGGCCAACGAAGGATGGAAATTACATCGGGTGTTGCCCAGGGATCTATCCTTGGTCCGGACCTGTGGAACGTGTCTTACGACGGGCTACTGAGACTTGAGATGCCAGATGAGTCGCGCTTGGTCGGCTATGCGGACGATGTTGCGGCTCTGGTCACCGGACGCACCGTTGAACAAGCGCAACTTAGCCTAGGTATGCTAATGCGCAGAGTGAGGGACTGGATGACTGCTCGCGGGCTCAGTTTAGCACTGGAGAAAACCGAAGTGGTCATCTTGACAAAAAAGAGAATCCCTAGAGTAAGGATGATCAGTATTGGAGATATACAGATCGAATCGAAGCCAGCGGTGAAGTACCTGGGGCTACTGATCGACTCAAAGATGAGTTTCTCTGAGCAAATCAGGGCAACGGCTGAGAAGGATGCTTCAGAAATATCGGCTCTGAGTCGACTTATGCCAACGTAGGGGGACCCAGCCCATCAAGAAGATGCCTCTTGATGAGTGCTGTAGGTCAGTGCTAATGTACGGAGCAGAGGTATGGGGCGACGCTCTCAGCAAGGAGGTATACCGAAAATGATTGGCACAGGTACAGAGAAGAGGAGCACTGAGAATTGCATCTTCGTATCCAACAGTCTCCGACTCGGCGGTGAGAGTGATTGCAGGCGTGATACATGTCGCCCTCCTTGCTAGAGAGCACCGCGCTATTTACCTGCACCGAAACGAGGATGCGAGGGAGATGGTTGTCCGCGAGGAGAGACAACGCTTGCTCAACGATTGGCAGCAGTCTTGGAGGAATTGCACGAAGGGAAGGTGGACTGCGCGCCTCATCCCGGATGTGAGACCGTGGCTAAATCGAAGGCATGGTGAGACAGACTTCTATCTGACCCAGCTTTTGAGCGGGCACGGGTGTTTTCAGTCTTACCTGCACAAGATCGGCAAGTCATGATCTCCCGATTGTCGGTTTTGCCCAGGAGAGGAGGACAATGCCTGTCACACATTTTTTGCGTGTACCAAATGGGCCAGGCTGCGAAGGGAACTCTACAGGGAGACGGGAGAGCTTACCCCGGATAATATAGTTGCGGTGATGCTCGAATCGGTTGACAAATGGAACCAGGTGGCACATTATGCTCGGGCAGTCCTAAAATATAAAAGGGACTCACAGCAGCCGGAGGCGCTGGGGCTGGGGGATCGCTCTTCTGGCAATTCCTCTTCCCCTCTCCCCTCCCGCTAAGAAAGGGACTCACCAGCTTGAAGGCACCCCACGGCGTAACAAAACGAGACCTGGCCCGAAGTAATGTGTGAAACGGTTCCAGGCTAGGTTCTCAGATTGACAGGGGAGGTGTTTAGTGGGTAGTCCAAAGGTATCCTCCATGGGAGTCCCACACGGCCAGACTCGGCGGGCATAAATGCCTTCACCTCCCTACCACAAAAAAAAAAATCGTACTGTAGTTTCAACCAAAGCTTTTGGTCCATAATAACACCAAAGCCCACAATGCTATCGACTCATGCATAAAAACCAAAAATCACATTTTTTTCATGTCGGAAATGGAAATTTCTTCATAGCAAGACTTAGAAAAAGCGATTGAACGGGACATTAGAACATTCAAAAAACCAACGGGTAAATTAGTTTTCAAACCATTAAATAACGATAAATTTGATAAAAGTAAATTTACCTCTAATAATTTTTCCATACAAAATAGCGTCTCACCCTTAGCAAGTGGAAACGTTATTCAGGATAATCCTGATATCGCTAACAAATTGGCATGGCTTCCACCCATTTTTATGAACAGTATTAACCCTCTTATGGAGAAACTTATTTTCAAACAATTCCCTAAGTGCAGGTACCGGATTAAGTCTTTTTCGGATTCGTTCCACAAAATTGTTGTTGACAAAATTGAAACATTTCACCATTCTGAATTTAATGAAGGAAAAGAAACTGGGAGGACATTCGTTTACGCCTTCTATCAGATGTAAACCTATGGTAATTCTCAAGGGGTTGAGCGCTTTGTTCCCTATTTCCGAAATAAAGTAAAAGATGATATCTTGTCGCAAATTCCACAACTCAATAATTTTGAGGTAACAAATTTATCAACAGCATGGTCTCGCCGTAACGATGTAAAGTTAAATATATTAATTTTTTTATTGCGGCATAGAATAACTTGGGGAAAAACCAAAGATGGGTGATTTGACACAATGCTACAGATGTCAATGTTTTGGGCAAGTATTCTCAAATTGTGGATATGAAAAAAATAAGTTGCTTGCGGAAAAGAACACATAGATCATTGATGAGACTTTTTAATAATTTTCGTTTAAAATCTCTCGCTTCCTTCGCAGAGGAGTAGTTATAACCATCTCCTCATTGAAGATGCGCTGACGAGTAGCTAGATAATCCCGTAGTCTGACGTGAAAGGGCTTAACATGCCAAGGGACCTTCGTCTCGTTACCATTCCCCTGTGCGCCCGGCTCGGTAATGCGCGACGTCGTATCTGGGGCTTGGTTGCACATAGCGTCGGGTTCGGTATCGGTTTGTTCAGGCTTTAGGAGTGCCGACGGGTGGTTGCGGCACTCACTGGCACGTTTTTCCATAACTTACAATCAGCGCAATCGGGTGCATACGTGTCCGCTTTTCCGCAACGGTAACAGAAGACCGTCGGGTTTGCTGGACATGCAGAGAACCGGTGTCCCGGTTGTCGGCAGTTCCAACAGACTGTCGGACTTGCAACTACCTTGACGAAAGGTCGGTCAGTTGTTAGTTCGAACTCGCGCTCCTGGAGTGCTCCGCTCCTCGGGACGTGTGTCGGGTTGGTGTTTACGTGATCTACTTTTTCTAACTCCGCAGTATCGTTGCTTCAAGGATTAGGTCCCGTCATGCGAGGTTGTGGACGAAAGGTTCCTCGTCGTTCATTTAGCCTTTCTTGCCTACGGGCATGGAGGCGTAATCCCTGTACGGTGTAAATTGGCACATGAAGGAGACTGTGTTGAAGCTCCCAACGCATGTTCTTCCTGATGATTTCCACCAGTTCGTCCTCGGGCATGGGTATTTGTAACCAAGTGCTTAGGCGTAGTATACTGGTATAATACTAATCGAAGGGTTCGTGGGCATCTTGCTTGCGTTTCCGCAGTTGTTCATGCAATTCTCTTTCAATGAGGCCGTCATCAAAGTGGTTGCAAAAAGCTGCACAGAAGGAATTCCAATCGGGGCGTGTTACTGATTTCTTGAAGCTCCAGTACCATTCGGCAGCATCCCCCTGAACAAAAGGTGTGCATGTCTAAGAAAAGCCGAGAAAAAGCCTCGCAGCGTACTGTTGATTAGAGCCTGAACTCGAAACAGGAACCTGTCCACGGGTGTCGCCGAATTAAAGCCGGTGAAGCTGAGTCGAGAACTCGCCATGATGCGAGGTGTTGATTGGTTTGGTTTGATCAATACTCGGGTCTGGACACAAGTATTAACCCATTAGTAAATAATTGCAGCCAACTTCGACTGGATGGCATCGCACGAAAACTCGAACAGTAACCAACAACAAGGGATGTGAGATTAAAAAGGACCACTCATCATGAACAATGAAACCGATAATTCACTTTTATTAAATGATCAATTAGACTTTCGTAGACACTACTTGGGAGAAGGAAACACTTACTGCACTTCTTTTTCTGCCAACTGTCAAAACGCGGTTCAGTGACAGCGAGTGGTTAAAGGGTCATTCCGAACCGTCGACGTCAATAAAGACCTGTGGATCGTTGTCAGTGGCGTAGGGCTGATTCATTACAACTTTAAATAACCCTGATACTCCTCCTGTGTATTGCGTGCTATGCTCCTCAACTGGTCATCCAGTTTACTTTTCTGGATGTCCAGAAAAAGTAAAATCAAGAACAAAGTAGGCAAAAAAACGTGCTGCAAAAGCAAGCCCAATGTCGTATAGTATTCCACCTAATAACAATCCGAGTACCTCTTTCACTCCAGCTAATAACAATTTGCTTTATTCGAATGTTTTAAAATCGAATAATGAATCCTAAAACTGCCTTTCTAAATTGAATAATGAATCTCTTCTCCACTTTGGCGCATCTCCTGTGAACTTCATAAAAAAAATCTAAAAAATTTCTCGCTTCGTACTGTCTTTTGTATTCGAAAGAACAACCCGAAGCCTTATTCAACTTTTTTATTAGCATTGCGAGCGATAAATAACATAAAAATTATTGTAATGAACATTAATTCTTTGCAAACTCATGATAAGTGGATTGCTCTCCAAAAATTTCTTGATGAGTTTGTGCCTGACAATGTTTTTTAAACAAAGCTCGGCTAAGTGTAAGGTACAAACCACAATTTCTAAATTACACAACGTTTCGCAATGATATTGGTAGAGGTACAACCATCGTTGCTCATTCAAAACATACCATTTTCCAAATTCGATGTGAGTTCTCATATTTTCCTATATTTTCGCTTGTTTACATATGCGTGGTGCTGGTGGTCATAATCGTAAATTATTTTTAAATTCTTTGTATATTCCTTGTGACCTTGGTCAATCACTTTTCACTGATTTTGATCAATTAATAAATTTCTCAAACGAATTTAATGATTTCATTTGGGGAGGAAACATTAATGCTAGACATCCTAGATGGAGGGATAGTACTTTTATCATTAACGGTAGAACTATTAACAATTGGTTAATGTCAGGTAACAGCTCTTCCATATCAATTATTAATGCAGGCATTACTACTTTTCCCAGAGGGTCTTCTTTCTCGGATAATTTCCTGATTTTGCCTTCACTCCTAAATGCTCATTGTGTAACACATTGTAGTACTTGTAGAGAGTAAAGTTAAGTGTTTTAGTTTCGGTTTTGAAGGATCTTTTTTGGCAATATTTTCTCCTAATAATCGTTCCTCACATCCCACTTGCTTAAATTTTCGTGATTTTTTTACCAGCTTCATCTTTTGGTTCAGATGGCATTCCGAACTTAGTAATCAGGAAATGTAGCAACTCAATTTCTAGACCTCTTGTCGTCATTGCAAATAATTGCATTAATAATGGTTACTTTCCATCTGCTTGGAAAGCAGCCACATTAGTGCCTTTGCCAAAATCATGATCAAATGGTGGTATTAAGAAATTGAGACCAATTTCTCTTCTTTCGAACTTAGGCAAAATTCTTGAAACAATTATGCAGCATTCTTTTAAAATATTTACTAAACCTATCATTCCTATTGAACAATTTGGTTTCAAGGAAAAAAATTTCTACTGAACATGCAATCTTAAACGTTCATGATAAAATTTCTTCTGGTTTGCGAAACAAAGAAGTTACAGTGGCAATTGATCTTGAAAAGGCTTTCGATTCAGTTCGGCTAAAAGGTTTAATCTACAAGCTTTTAAATTGAAACTGCCCTATTTCTTTAGCCCGTATTGTCATAAGTTTTCTTACTAATCGTAGTTTATCGCTTAGAATAGGTAATTCCTACTCTTCTTGAATAAGTGTATATTCTGGTATTCCTCAGGGTTCTATTCTTGGTCCGTCTCTATTCAATTTTTATTTGGCCGATATTCCTTGAGGTCATCAAAATAATGTGAATGACAATTTTAAAATGTTTCTTTACACGGACGATATTAT
This sequence comes from Odontomyia ornata, assembly GCA_963969285.1. Classification (NCBI taxonomy): domain Eukaryota; kingdom Metazoa; phylum Arthropoda; class Insecta; order Diptera; family Stratiomyidae; genus Odontomyia; species Odontomyia ornata. The sequence continues at coordinate 142,968,764 of OZ017738.1, forward strand.
CCTTCTTGCAAGCGACACAAGTCCTTTAGCAGCTTTAAATAAAATTAATTTTCATCTTCAAGTGCTAAAAAATTATATGTTTGATTGGGCTCTGTAAATTAACCCTGAAAAATGTAAGTTAATTTGCTTTCGTAATGCTTATGGGAAAGGTCACAGAAATGTTTCAGCTGAAAGTAAATTACTCTCTTTATCAATTGATGGACATAATATTCCTAACAAAACATCAATAAGATATATAGGCATTCATTTACATCATAGGCTAAAATTTAATTACCATGTTCGGTCAGTTCTGAGAAAAGTAGTTGGTGCATCTGTAGCATTGTCACCTCTTCATTCAAGCCAATCTGTAAGTTGCAGTGCTAAACATTTAATGTATAAAACTTTTATTCGTCCAATATTACCTATTGTTTTCCTGTTTGGCATTCTGTTTCCTCAACTGTCGCTGATGAAATCCAACCTTTTGAACGCAAAAGAAGGGAGCAACTTCCTCCCAATATATATATATATATATATATATATATATATATATATATATATATATATATATATATATATATATATATATATATATATATATATATATATATATATATATATATATATATATATATATGTCAAAAAAAAAAAATAGCATTTTGATGGAAATAATACAAATTAAGTATAGTTTGGAAGCGCTAAATATGGGAAAATACACACAGTACAATAGTATATAATTAAATCGTGCAATTTTTAGAGTACACCATCGCTCAATGGATACGTATGTAGAAATGAAATGAAACAAAAATTCTCTAACATGACATAAAACTTTTAATCTCGATTTATAGATAATCCAAAATAATTTTTTTTCTTTAGCACTGTCACCGGGCCTTTGCTTAGAGAAAGTAAGAGTATCTCATTATCTTGATCTAATATATCGGCGCTCGGGAAGTTGATATGGTCAGTACCACGCACTGTCTGTCCATCCAGCTATGATACGGTCTAATTTTAAACCAGTACGTATAATAACTGAACGGGCTTATAGCCCATCCGAAGAGTCACTCGAAATAAATCTCGTTGTCACCAACGGGGTGCGAGCCAGGGACCTTCGGCTTAAACAGCGAGCTCTCTAAACACTACATCACACAAACTTAAAATTAAATAAATAGCTAGAAATTCACTATTGCAATTCGAAATAAAGTGCGATTATGTTTTATGTGTGTATAGGTATTCTTGACCACTATTAATTTGAATCAAATCACCTGCAAGTCATATTAAATCAAGCTATGTCAATGCTAGATAGATAGCAAGGTATATTATTGAGTATTTTTACGAGCATATATTTTTAACATAATAAGAAGGTATATCGCCCGACAACGGCACTATAGTCAAAAAACAGTGATTACAATATTCGGTCGTAACCAAAGCCTTACTACAGCTTAACAAACCATGCACATGAAAGCCCTACTACCTCAACTTATATGGCGATATATGAAAAAATATGGAAATGTCGACAAAAATCGAGGTTTTATACGGGTTCGAGACGAATTTCAACAGTGAAACCAAAAAAAATTCCCGGAGAACATCATAGCACTCCTTATGAAGTGAATTTCGATTCAGTTTATACACCCGTTTATTTTTTATTGGTATTCGAAGTTCAAAGAATAAGAATTTGTTAACTTCCTCAAGCTAGTTGTCACTGGAAGGAACTAAACATGTGTTTTATTTGGCTATTCTAAATAGTGTAGATGTACAGTGAAAAGTGCAAGGTCAATTCTAAGCAAACAAGGAACGTAAATCGATTTGGCTCTGGAGTACGTCATAAGAAAGCTACCTGTCGATACAACAGGTATATTACTATGCTCGTACAAGTCAAGCCAAGTACTGGCCTAGGCGGATGACATCAACATTTTGTCACGGTCATTAACAACTGCCACAGAACTCTTCCTGAAACTCGACAGTGAAGCAAAACTAGTAAGGCTACAAATCAACGAAAATAAAACAAAGCTTATGACGCAGTTGAGGAAATATATCTCAAATTCGCAAAATATCACACTTGTCGAATAGAATATCAAAAATGTGGGCAAATTTGTATATTTGGGTGCCAAAATAACGAAAGCTGCTATTGAAAAAGACGAAATACGCCGAAGAATACAGCTCGTAAATAAAATATTTCATTCAGTTTTGACGATCTTGAAGACCTGCTACATAAGCTCCAAGTATACAAATCTGTGATAAGACCTATGTTACGCTATGCGTGTGAAACATAAACCCTAACCCAAGCATCCACAAATATATTGAACGCCTTTGGGCAACGGGTTCTGAGGCAAATAATAGAAGCGAAGCTGGACGGGGACCAATGGTGAATTCGATACAACCATGAGATGTATGAAATTTTTGACGAGCTGGAGGTCGCAACGATTGTAAGACTGCGGAAGCTGCAATGGACTGGCCACATGAATCGTATGGACGAGCAACGGATACCCAAAAAGGTATTCGTTGGGCGAACTGAAGGCCGGAGACTGTAATGAATCAGCCCTATGCCACTGACAACGATCCGATGGCCGTTATTGACGTCGATGGTTCGGAAATGACCTTTAACCCACTCGCTGTCACTGAACCACGTTTTGACAGCTGGGAGGAAGTTGAAAGTACGAAGACTCCGGAGAAGATGGCCGCTAATCCGTGTGTCGTGTAAGACGTGGGTAAACTCTGAGTTCTTTGGCAGAAGTTGAGTGTATTATCCAAGCCTAGTTGTCAATCGAGATTTATTTTACTTATGAAGAAGAGCTAGATAGGTGAAAATTATTTGTTTTTAAACCAAAGTCAAGTGTTACACACAGAAGTTCCACGTGCAAAAAGCCAGTCGACACGATATCGTGAATCTGCAACGCCACCACGACAACGTGGCATTCTCGCGCGAGTAATAAATGGACAAATTGCAAGGTTTTTAGTGCGGCAACGAATTCGTGGCTTACAATCATAAGAAATGCAACATATTATTTGTGCGGCTTGTGGAATTGACCGGCAGTCCTCCCCGACGAGCACGGCAAACAAAAAGCAAGTAATCATCAATTCCTCAAGTGACTGTCAACGTCGAGAATTCAGTGTTATTTGGACAATTAATCGAAGAGGAAATTCGTCGAAGTTTGAGGTTGTCGTTGCCCACGGGCGTATTCTCTTGTGTCGTCGACACTCTGTAGCGCGCGAAGAAATATAGTGGAAAGTGCGTGGAGCTAGCACTCGAAATAGCCGGAAAAGTGGAGCCATCGCCGGGCTCACCAACTGATGGAGTTGTCAACAATTTGGCCGATTGAAAGCGACATTCATCTATTCGTCAACTCGCGACCGGTGTTTCCAAAGGAGAACAAGCCCCAGAAAATGAAAGGGGAAGTGGAACGGATGTCAAGGATAACTCCACCCCACTGTCGCTGTTTAGTTTTTATTTAGAGAAAATTGTGTGTTTAAGTCTTAGACAAACTGGGAGTGATTGGTTTAATTAGAGCGGTTTAGTTTGAAACCGGGCAAATGCGGCAAAACATTTCGTAAACTAAATACTGATGTAAATCACAATGCGTTGCACTTAAATCCTGATGTTGATAAGTGCCAGGAACGTCAAAAGGCATGAATGGGGCATAAACTTGATTTGTATCCGGAATTATATATTTACTAGGTCGTTTAAAGGGACCATGGTCATCTGCGACGTGAGGATTGAATGGATATCAACCACTAGAACGAAAACGAGAACTTCGATCGATAGTAAGAACGAGGCGGTCCAAAAATCTAGAAATTTTGAATCTTTCAACCCATAGCGATGACAACAAAGAGGATCATTAGATGATAGTTTAGTAGAGATCACCGTTGATTTTAGCAGAAAAGTAAAGATATGTAATGATTTTCATGTCTTCGTCCGAACGAGGAACTGACCTCACATCGGTTCTAGACGTTAAGTCTGAGTAGTGCCAACAGATGGTACCAACCGGTCAACCAATCCGTGCACCGTAATCCATTCACGCGGTGGCTGCTTGTCGGTCAGCTAGATCGGAGAGGATTTCGGTCGCGGGTCTTCGAATGGATTACGCTCATTTACAATCTTCAGCCACCAATACATGCCCGTTTTCAAACGCGTCACAAAACAAAACCATACGGAGAGGAAACCTATTCTACGTTACTCCGTATTTCTTCATTCAATCAGTCAAGAACAAAAATCTAATTTTTACTTCGCATTCCCGAATTTCCGACGCGGTACCGAAAAATATGCTACGCTACTTCAACCCGATGAAAGCTACGCTAATAAAAAGTCAAAACAACAAAGGTACCGCGTACCGCGCGCGACGCGAAACCGACCTCAGCGGATTTTTTCAAACCCTACCCTCGCGACGGCATACTTACCCTGCACTCTATTTCCCGCTGAAAGAAAGGAACCACTGGAAAGGAAAGTCGTTCTTAGAGTTTAACAATCCATATTATTTGCTTAAAAAAAATAAATCGTTTTCCTTCTACAAATGATTTAAATATCATAAAATTAATGTTCGGCAATTTTTCGCATTTATAACTGTGTATGCTTCGAGACTTGTACTATCGAAAGTATGAAGTTAGTCGTTTCCAATCAATTAATTTTCATTCGTTTCGAAATAAACATTTTTTTTTCCAATTTCAAATTATATTATTGCTGTTTTGTCATATAGCATTCCGCAATTTTGACAATCAAATTTTTAAAAATAAATTACTATTCATCAAAGAAAATTAAACTATGTACATAGTGTAACTGATTGTGTTTCTATAAAATATAAAAATAAAAATATATATATTATGTATCGATATTTCACCTAACGAATGTTTAGGAAAAGAAAACAAACACAAAAATATATGTATATAAGCGCGTTCATGAAGAATTTCCCTATTAGGAATATTCATTTCAATTACCTACTAATGCAAATTAAATATTGGTTTGCTTCTTTCGCTGACTGATTTTGTCGTGTGTGTTTGTAACGTATAACGAACGCTAAACAGTCTCTAATTTCTCTACATTCTAACTAACGATTCCTTCGATACAATATAAATTTCTAACTAAGATATTCTACTAAAAGTAATAGTATTTTTTTTCTCTACAGTTTTATAATCATTTTGTATTAAATTGAATTTTTTTTAAGCACTCATCTACATCAACTATAAAAACAAATTAATAAAATCGTATGCCAGTCTAAAGTCTAAAAGCAACCAAAATAAGGAGAATTCAAACAAAAAGTGTTTTTGATAAATGTCATTTCTAGTATGAATTGGAAGTAAATGTTCTACATTTTAATGTCTTTAATTTATAGTTATGTCTAAAATCAACGAAAGTACGATTTTCTGTCGTTTTCTTTGATTATCTAGATAGCCTTCTGTCATATAAAATTAATTAACCTCTATAATCTAATGTTTCAAATGAAATTGGTATGCGTTTATTCATATGATTAAGAACTAACCGGTGAAATTTTCAATGAACATTTCATATTTGGAATAACTACATGCTTTCTTTCGAGTAAATAAAAATGGTTTCTTATTTTAGGTATAGTTATGTTTAAACAATAAATTAATATTTTGCTTGTAGTAAGAGTTTAAATGTGTCGATGTGCGACATCAACAGGCGATAGCATAAGTACACGCCTAAACTTACGATGCTAAAACTATTCCTGTAAGCAAATATAATCTCCTTTATCTCGTTTTTGATTTTTCTTATCCAACAGTTGAAATTGTTCTGTTTTCTAAGGGCATTCATTCGGAATTTTTGCGCATTTTTTTTCACAGGACATTCATCTGCATTCGTTTCACATTTGTTTACGAGAGCGTATTTAGGAAGCCATTTAGCCAGTTGCTCTTCGAAAAATTGTTCTAGATAACGGGCATGCGCATATGTTTTTGAATCCTCCTGATAATAGAAGTATACATTTTTGAACAACAATCAAACGTCAGCTACAAATGTGGCAATGTCTTTGTAGTGATTCGGACTTGATGGATCCAAACGAGTTCGGATAACATCTAGCGGCATAGGGTGACAAATTATTTCATAATATGCAGTGTGTGTTGCAGGTTCTGGCTCTCTAAATGGTAAACTTTGTTCGTATTGGCAATATAATTCTAAACATATCCTCTGTATAATCTTTAATTCATTTGCGCCAAGTTCTCCTGCATTATGTCTTTCACATTCAGCTGAACTTGCCAGTTTCGCTAAATTAACACATAGCAAACATTGCCACGTTTCACTTTCATCTGGTAAGGAACTTATAGCTGGTATGTGACAATTTTGGTGAAATACTTTTGGACATTTATCGCAACACATCAATTCACCACCATCCAAACAAACTGCACACCAATCTTCATTTGGATCGTCTTTCTGGTCAGCTTTCTCTTCAGCAACATTCGCAATTGTTGCCATAAAATCATTTATTGAATCGTCTCGAACTTTATCAATTGGTTCCGTAAAATCTTTTGAGGTATCATTTGTACTTGGACTTTTAATATTTATTATTTTAACACTAACCTGATCCGATGAGTGATCCAACGATCGTACTGACAACGAGTCCCATTCATCTACGTCGATATTGTCCTGACCTTGACCGTATGCTTCTATATATTTGGAAAAGCCTTTTGGGCAGCAACACTTTCGCCTTCTCGATTCCTTTCCTTTGTGCATTCCCCTTTGTCCAGTTCAAGCAATAAACTCATTCGTTTTACACCTCCAAATCATCATGAATCTCAAATTTGTCAATGAATTTGAAGTAATACTCTAATTTATCGGTCGATACCTTTTTGCCTGTTATTCTTTTCCACCGGGGATTGAAATGAAAATTGTCGTATATTACTTCTTTCAGTTCTTGCTTCTTCTTGGGTGGCGGCCACTACGTGCACACTTCGCTGCCATGTGGCTGTCAATTCCTCTTGACATCCCACGACGAAATTGCCGTGGGATGTGCACCCATCGCAACTAACGTGAAATGACAAGCCACCTAGCAGCAAGGTGTGTTAGTAGTGGTCGCCAGCGGCGTCGCATGATTCATTACAGATAACTGGCATTAATTTTATTGAAGCTGGTAGGGTGGTAGTATAAACTTTAATTCAACTATCATGAGTATTCAAGATGCATTTAAATAGCACTGACAGTTTGTGGGTAACTAAAATAATGCATCTATCTTACATATTAAGTCGAAATTGCAGGTTTTTCGTCTTTTAAAATCGTTTTTGTCCTGACAGAGCTGCAGCTTCACCTGAACATACCTTTGCAGTTCAAAATTTATTGTAAAATATGCAATTCCAGTTTCCTATATTTGTACAAGTAAATATTTAAGACCAAAGAATATTTGATTATTTCATGATGTTGGTGGCCCAACAAAAAAATTCTTTAATTCTTGGGTGGATGTATCGAGCTATAATAAGGCTGCTACATATAATTGAACTCATCCACCAACATAACTAGAAGAAAATAAGGGTTGCAGTTTTCATCGAAATACTTCGATTTTCCCTGACCAAAACATAAGATAGAGAAGAGAATGCATGTACAAATCACAACTAATTTGATTTGTATATGCATTCAAATTTCTTATTATTCCCTCGGTTTTTATTAGATTAACAAGTTTTACTTATGTACGTATTTAAGGACGACTTTACGTAATATGTTAAGCGTAAACGTTACGCTAAGAATAAGGAATCCAATTAATGCAGCTGAATGATATTGCATGTTAATCATAGTAAACCTAAAATAACCATATATTAACTTTCAAGGTTAACGAAGACTTTTAAACAGAAAACTAATGATATTAGTATTGAATGAAACCCAGCAATAATTATAATTTGTTTATTATTATTAATATATTATTTACGTATAACTGTATCGTTGAAAAAAAAACATCAGTTCCTAAATATGAACATAAAAGAATTTAATAATTAATCAACAAACCTATACCATAAGTAGGGACTTCAGAGAAGATTAAATAAACACTTGTAATTGTAATTATATCTGACAATTAATTAAGCACAAAAACAATAGAAATTTTCAACTGCAAAATACAAAGATGAAAAACAAAACTAAATTTGAAGATGGACGCGAATAAGTTAATTTAATTTATCTTACCGATCAATTTGGTTGAGAGCAAAACAAATTAACAAATTAGCAAAAAAAATTACTAGAAAAAATATTTAACACACTAAATTTCATAACGAAGTAATGCAAAAAAAACGTATTGGTAATGAAAATTTAGTATGCGCATGGATCAACGATTTAGTACAACCAATTAATTTAATAATGAGATTAAATTTAACAAATTACGAAAGTAAAACAAAATGTGAACAAACAACGGACAAATACCAGTTGATTTACAAATAGAATAATATTAAAAGTAGCCTGCAAGTGAATGAAATCTTCCAGAAAATGAAATAAAAACGGAAAAACTACAAATTATAAATTGTTACAATTTACACAAATAGACACGGTTTAGCGAATAAGATCGTAATGAATTATTCTACCTGTTAAAAAACTCTTAATTAAAAACAAACGTATAATCATTGCAAATCCATACTAGGATAATAAAGAGACAAACATGCAGTTAAAAATAAATTACAAAGAAAAAAGGTTAGAATAAAATAATATGAATTGCTGAAAATATTACATCTTTGCTTTCCAGCTAACCCTTCTTTTCCAGCAGGAATGGCAGCGAACGGTGAGTATGCCGTTACGAGGGTAGGGTTCTCGTAATCCGCGGATGGCCGGTTTCGCGTCACGTTCGGTACGCGGAATCATAGTTTGTTTTGCGTTTTCTTATTAGAGTAGATTATTTCGAAGTTCGCGTTAGAGTAGGATATTTTTCGGTTACGCGTCGGTGATATTCGGAAACGCGGAATTAAATACAGTTTCTGTTGTTGGCTGAAGGAATGGAAGAAATACGGAGTAAAGTAAAGATAAGTTTCGTTTCCGTATGGTTGCGTTTTCGACGTGTTAGTAAATCGGGCATGTGAACCAGTGGCTGGATTCTTGTATTTTGGACTTAGTCTGCTCGCGTAAGACCCGCGACCGAACTCCTCTCTGAACTAGCTAGCTAGCCAGCAGCCACCTCGGACTAGACTAAGGGTGCCCGGACTTGTTGTCACGTCCTAAGACTTCACGTCTAGAACCGATGATAGGTCGGCTCGGCGTTCGAGTGTTGTTTTTAAACGAAAATTATTACAAGGCCATTGGAGAACCGAAGAAACGCGGGTCAAACTCGGTCGACGAAGATTTCAAAATTGGAGAACGCGGTCCTTCGCTTCCTGCAACAAGTGCCTCCAACTGTTTCGGGGTATTGATCGCGTCCTCCAATTTCGAAATGTGAGCAGCGATTAACTGTCTTTGTCGACCAAGTCAGATAAGGGTTTCCTCGGTTTCCCCACTGATCTCTGCCCTTCAGTTTTCCCAACGAATACCTTTTTCGGTAGCCGCAGCTCGTCCATACGATTCACATGACTAGCTCATTGCAGCTTCTGCAGTCTCACAACCGTTGAGACTTCCAGCTCGTCAAAAATTTCACATATTCATCGTTGTATCGAATTTACCGTTGGTCCCCGTCTAGCCTGTCCTTCGAATGCGTTCAATATGTTTGCGGATGCTTGATTTAGGGTTTATGTTTCACAGCCATAGCATAACATAGATCTTATCACAGATTTGTATCCTTGGAGCTTTGTTTTCCTGTGTATTCAGTTGGTCCTCATGACCATCGAAACTGAATAAAATAATTTATTTTTGATTTAATATAATTTCTACTACTACGTTCACACCAAAGGAAATTATGTCATTTTGAGAAAGTTTGGTAATTTGCATACAAATCAACCTCAAAAACACATAATTTTCCATACAGATTGACACTTTGCAAACCATCACAAATCATGTTAAATCAAGCTATTTCAATCTAAAATTTCCATCATCATCATCTATGGCGCAACAGCCCAAGCCGTGCCTTGACCTCCAGGATTAATCTCTTCCAATCATCACGGTTTTTCGATCCCGTTCACCAGTTGATAATTCCCAGCAAGGATCTGCTGTCAGCTTTTATCGTGTCTTCTTATTGAGTCCTCTTTCTTCCCGCTGGATTTCAATGTTCTTTAGGGTAGATGGTTTTCTTCCATTCTTTCTACACGCCCGGTGATTGCAATTTGAGTAACTTTACGTAATAGTTCATACAACTCATCGTTGTAACATAGCCTCCACTTCGTTCCTTGTTTCGCTGTTCCGCAGATGTTCCGGAGCACTTTACGTTCAAATATGTCCACTGCCCTTTCGGATTGGCTCGTCAGGGCCCATGTTTCACATTTATATTACAGAACAGGTTTGACGAATGATTTGTAATAATTATATAACAGAACAAGTTTGACGAATGATTTGTGAATACGAAGCTTTTTTCGCTTGTGTACAACTCTGGATCTCAGAATGGGGAGTACAGAGAAATCAGCTTTATTTGCGGCGTCCAATCTAGCCCTTTTTGACGCCTATTCTATTCAGCTTGGCTGCAAGATAAACAAAGTTTTTCGCATTTTCAAGGTTATAGTCTCCTACGGTCAGGTTTTGTCATTCTCATTCATACTCCTTTGACCGTGCTATAATGTTGACTTCATCAGCATACGCTATCAATTGTGTGGATTCAAAATTAGTGTGCCAGAGGTTCCAGCTCAGTCTTCCTGCTCAAGCTGATAAAAACATTTGGGAAAGTCCATTCCCTTGTTTCAAGCCTGATTCCATGTTGACCTAAGTTTTCACAGAACATTAAAAATTGAACCAATTCGATGAATGTGACTGAAAATGTTTAAAAAGTATGTCAAAATGTTTAAAAATTCGTCAAATTTCACCAAATAAGAAAATTTGGGCTGGTGGGAATGCAGTATAAAGTGATTAGATTCAAATTACCAGATTCAAGATAATTTGCGTAGTGTCAATTTGTATAGAAAATTATGTAATTTTAATGTTGATTTATAGGCAAAGTGCGAAATCTGCTAAAAATTACAGAATTTGCTCTGTTGTGAACGTAGTAAAAAACTAATATTATTTGCTCGATATCCATTCATGGCGTAATCAGACCGAAAATATCTCTCTTGCTGACTGAATGCGCATATTTTCTGCATACTGCAGAGCATTATGTCCTGCAAATTAAATATTCTTCTGCTGACAGTTTTCAAACGGCCCAAATTTCTTTTTAGATCATACTTAACAACAATATCCAAGAAATAAATTGAATCAAACACTATTTTAAACTAATTTATCGTTTATTTATATGGAAATAGGATATATTATGATAATACAATAAAGCTTATATTTAAACGCTTGCTGCAGAATCCCCAAATGGGCGATTTATTAACAGTATATCTCTCCTGCAACAGTTTTTTTTACAATTTCCATTGCATGCAAATATTGCACTGTGTACTTTTTTCTTTCTCAAATTTAGATTTAAGGTTAAAAATAAATTATGAAATGAACAGTATGAAATTAATTTTCCGTTCTTTATAAACATATTCCACAGAATTTGTTCTTACGGCTCTTGATGAGTTTAATATAAGAAAACCCTGTTTGTTTCTTTTATTTTTATCATATAAAAACTATCCTATACGAAAATTTAAAAGCGTATACCTTAATATAAAAATTAAAACAATAAACCAAAAGGACATTAACTAGTGTCAGTTAAATTTAGCGCGAAATGGGTTTTTGTCAATTTCCTGTACACTTCCATCCCAAGTAAATTTCGTGCCGACAAATGTGTCATTGACCACTCGGCAAATATTTTGTCTATGTACGACACAGAGGCTGGGATGCACAACAATTGTTTTGCCAAGCTGGTTAGCTCAGGATGCTTACGGCTGGCCATGCTCCAGTATGTGTTACATGTTGTAACTTGTTTTTCGGCTAAAATCTGAAATATGCCTTCATTCTGTTTGAATAAAAACATATCATCTAATCCTTTCGAATCAAGATTTTCTAAAAAGAAAAATTCTAGTGCCTCCATCTGATTATCGTTGATATTTTTGCCACGATAGATAGGATGCATAAAATTAGCAGCTAAAGTGAAAGGAGTTAGAGCGGCATTTCTCTTATTTTGTAAATGAGTTTGAAATTCAGGTGGGAAATCCAATTGCAACCACTCTTCTGCAACTTCAGCAAGAACACTTTTCTTTTTTTGGGCAGCATAGATTAGTTTACACAAAGGTTCTAAAACATGAATATAATTCTCAACTTTAGCAACGAGCTCGTCGCTGAAGATGGCATGTTTCAAATTTACATCTATTGTGCATCTCTCCTCTGTGACTAAATCACGAAAAATCGGCATGTTTTTCACAAAGCACTTGAATGAATCTCGGTAGGTACACCAACGTCCTTCCCAGGGCAAAATTATTCGCGAGCCACCACGTTCGACAAGAAAGACTTCATGTTGTTCGTTTTGAAATTCGAGTAGGATTAGTTTGACTAATTTTGCATCGCTCTGATCGACAATATCCTGTGCAAGACAACTAGCCAAGAAACTATGGCATATGGAATTCCAATAAAACTGACCTGTCGTGTTAGTATTCAAGTATGGATTGTCACTTATAATAGCATATATCTTAGCATTGTACATTTCTTTCGCTAGTTTAGTAGATTCCTCGATAATTGCTTTATTGGCATCATCAGTTGCGCCCAAAAAATTTGTATTCAGATCCCAAGTGTTTAGATAAACTCGCGATTCGTTTTCCCCCGTCAAATATAAACACGCAACAATACATTTTGCTGAATTTGTAAAATCCTTCCAGCCACTTAGCAAAAGAATTGAATTCTGTTCCACAGCTGGTGTTGATACTTTATATTTGTCATATGCTCTATCCAAATATGTTGTTGTTAACTCCCGTAGACTTGGTGGCCGATAGAGTTTATTGAGTTTCGAAATAAATCGCTTCAGGTGTATTGAGTTCAACACTTTAAATGGAATGTTGCATGCAAAGAAGAGTTCTGCAAAGGCTAAGTGAGCCGCTTCCAAATTTATAGTTTGTAAATTGGAAGTTGATGGAGATGTTGTGGGCGATTCTAATTTAATTCGTTTCACTGGTTCTTCCGACTGCAATGTCCTTGTTTCTACTTGCAATGAAACAGTTTCACCTTCAGCTGCCTTTTTATGTTCTACAAAATTGAATTTTCTTTCTATCGAAGTATCATTGTTTTCTAGTAAGGGGTCTTGTACATACATATTTTCGGATTTATCATCCTCGTAAATCTGAAAATGAAAAGGAAAGGACTTAGTGTTCTTATGATTATTTTATTGAAGAAATACATAAACAAAACCAACTATTGTGGAATTTATTTGTTTCTACTCGTATGTAGAATAAGAACAATGAAAGGCGTGGTATCCCCATGCCTTCATAACTTTTCAGACGTTCATTCATATTGATAGACGCAGCAATTTTAATAAAACGGAAATTATTCAATTAATTACGAGATCGCCGCTTAAATTCTCGAAAAAGAAACACTTCACATAAGCCAAAAAGTTTGTACACGTGAAAATAAAAATTAGCTTTTAAAATAGAGAATTTCGTTAGGCATTCAAGTTGATATATATATATATATATATATATATATATATATATATATATATATATATATATATATATATATATATATATATATATATATATATATATATATATGTTCACGAACCAGCAACGTTTGGAAATTATTAAAAATTACTATTATCGAAAAATCATCTTCAGCGATGAAGCTCATTTCTGGCTCAATAGCTTAGTTAATAAGGAAAATATGCATTATTGGTCAGCAACAAACCCACACTTCTTGAGACACCGTTGCATCCGCAAAAAATTACTGTATGGTGCGGTTTTCACGCCGGAGGTGTGGATGGAAACGACCGTCATGTTACCGTCAATGGAGAACGCTATCGTGTTATGTTGGAAGATTATTTGTGGCCAGAATTGGATGAATTTTGAATATATATATATATATATATATATATATATATATATATATATATAAATTTATACAGTATGTATATATATATATATATATATATATATATATATATATATATATATATATATATATATATATATATATATATTGTCGCGTGTTATGGTTCGCAGCCAATACTTTTAATGTTCCGGGAAAGTGAAAACGCAATGTCTTTTTCAATTAAGTTTAAAAGAGTTGATTTAAAAGAACGCACAATTATTAATTTCACTATTTAAAGTCTAACTTCCACTTGTCAATAAATTTCTATTGCAATTGTCTTCTAAAACCACTTCACAATCACTCAATCAATATCGCCTTTACCTCGCGCTCCACTCTATCGCAGTTTTTATTATCGCGGTTGTAATGAATGATCCCCCCATTCATTCAGCTCGCCTTTATATAGGGTCTCTAGTCATTCAACCCATTTCTCGTACATTGGCGAATGTTCTGCCGAGAGGTACCTAGTATATTCGAGCAGCTAAATGAATGGAGTGACGTCACTTTCAGATGTTGATCATGCTTGGTGGGTTCTCGTGGTTTCGAGTAAATTCACTTTGTTGATCATGAGGTTCTTAATGGTTGTGAAAACAATTGCAACAGTAGCTCGCAGAATTATTTGTACATGTAACACTGCCCCCACCTCAGTTCCTTTCGCCCCGAAAAGATGTGTCACCAGTTGTAGTCAATTCTCCCTGGATGTAATATGGGGCAAGACGGTCTAGGTGCACGATTTTCATTTTGGCTCTCGGCTTACGGTGTTCCTGTATGCGATATACGACGTCGTTGATTCGCTTTGTAACCCGGTATGGTCCCTCCCAATTATGCTGCAACTTTGGAGACCTACCCTTCCGTCGCTGTGGGTTATATAGCCACACCAAGTCATCATACCTGGTCTTCATGCGGTCAGTAGCCGATTCGAGGTGTTTTCGCACTGTCCGATGTATCTGGTTCAACCGTTGTCTTAGCTCACTTGCGTACTCCGAGATCGTTTGGGGTTTCTCAGGGGGTGTCCCGAACTTTATATCAGCTGGCAGACGAATAATCTTTCCAAAAATGACTTTGGCTGGGGCTTGGCCCGTCGATGCGTGTTCAGTAGCTCTGTACGCCATCAAAAATAGTGGGATATATCGGTCTCAGACCCTTTTGGTTCTCGTCAACCATCTTGGCAAGGTCTTTATTGAGCGTGCCGTTGAAACGTTCGACCATTCCATCGGATTGGGGATGCAGTGGTGTTGTCCTCGTTTTCTTTATACCCAGTAGTTCGCACATTTCGCCAAAAACTAGTGACTCAGTTTCGGCCTTGATCCGAATGTAGTTCACAAGGTACGCCGTACCTACTGACCCAATTTAATACTAGCTGTTCGGCTACAGTAGTTGCTTCCTGGTTAGGAATGGGGTAGACCTCGGGCCACTTGCTGAAATAGTCGGCCACAACCAGTGTGTATCGATTTTCCCATTCGGATTCAGGAAAGGGTCCAGCGATGTCAACAGGAATCCTTTCAAACGGTACACCCACCATCTAGGTTTGCATTTGTCCCCTCAGTCGTCGCTTTGGACTTTTGACGGAAGCGCAAATGGTGCATCTACGGCACCAGTCCTCTACGTCTTCTCGAGCGTGGAGCCAGTAAAACCTTTCTCGCAATTTCGCTAAGGTCATGTTAACACCAAGGTGGCCTCCCGTGGATCCTTCATGCATTTCCTTAACCACATCGTGGATTCGGCTTTTGGGAAGTATAGTTTGCATCCTATAGGAGCTGCCATCCGCCGTTTCCCATTTCCGCTTGAGTATGCCACCCTCCACCTGAAGGGAGTTCCATTGTGCCCAATAGCTTTTCAGGGTCGCGCCATGCATTGAAATGTCTTTCCACTCAGGTCGCCCAGTTGTCTCCTTCCATACGAGCAATGGTCCGATGTTTTCATCGGTTAACTGGGCATTTCGAATCTCCTCCGGTGACCAACCTTTATCGAATTCGGCCGTTATCAATCGCAGATCAACGGGCGGCTCCTTTTCTTCAATCCGTCGGCAATGCTTACAATTAGCTGGACATGGACGACGAGATAGGGCGTCAGTATTTCCATGAACTCCGCCCTTCCGATGAACAATTCCGTAGTCGTATGACTGCAACCTTTCGATCCATCTCGCAACTTGTCCCTCGGGGTTTTTGAAATTAAGTAGCCATCTCAGCGATGCATGGTCCGTCCGAAGAACAAATTTCTGGCCATATAGGTACTTGTGGAGCTGCTTGGTGGCCTCTATTATAGCCAATAGCTCCTTCCTGGTCACGCAGTAGTTCCTCTCACTTTTTGAGAGAACTCGACTGTAATACGAGAGGACTCTTTCTTCACCATCGATCTGCTGGGAGAGTACAGCTCCAATACCGCCGTTGCTCGCATCGGTGTCAACAACAAACATTTTTCCAGGTTTCGGATATGCCAGCACGGGTGATTCACACACTCCTTCAAGGTCTCAAAGGCTACCTGGCATTGTTCATTCCAGACATACGGACGATTTTTCTTGGTTAGCTGATGGAGACACTTAGCTATTTTGGCAAAGTCTTTGACGAATCTTCGATAGTAGGTCGCCTAACCCAGAAAACTTCGTAGTTGGCGCTTGTTGTTTGGTGTTGACCAGCTTTTCACGGCTTCAATTTTCTCAGGGTCTGTTTGGACCCCTTTTGCTGATACAACGTGTCCCAGGTATTTTACTTTAGCTGCAAAAAGGGTACACTTGTCGGGACTAAGTTTCGATTCGCCAGTCGCAATCGGGAGAAAACCTCTTCTAAGTTCCGCACATGCTCTTCGAACATTCTCCAAATAACAATGATGTCATCTAGGTACACCAAGCAGGTCTTCCAGATCAGACCTCGTAGCACGTATTCCATCAGGCGTTCAAAAGTGGCTGGAGCATTGCAAAGCCCAAATGGCATCACCACAAATTGCCACAATTCGGTCCCAACTGAAAACGCTGTCTTTTCTCTGCCCTTCTTGTCGATTTCTACCTGCCAGTAGCCACTCTTGAGATCGAGTGTCGAAAACCATTTTGCGTCAGCTAAAGTGTCCATGATATCATCGATGCGTGGGAGCGGGTAACTGTCTTTCTTAGTGACGTCGTTAAGCTGCCTATAGTCGACACAAAAACGAGTGCTACCATCCTTTTTCTTTACTAGAACTACTGGCGCGGCCCATGGAGTGACAGAAGGTTCGATAACGCCTTGTTTTTCCATGTCCGAGATCAGTGCGCTCACTTCTCCTTGTTTGGCTATAGGAAGACGACTCGGTGCTTGTCGAATTGGCTTGGCTCCCTGTGTATCTATGACATGAGTTACCATACTCGTTCGGCTGTGATCATCCGGGCTTGTTGAGAAGATGTCACTGTACTTGGTGACCAGATCAGAGGCTCGCTTGAATAGCTGCACTGGCAATTTGACCTGCTTCAATATTGCAGACGTGGATTCCCGGGCTTTGTCTGTGTCTTGCCTCTTTTTCCAATGATGGTCGTGAGTAGCTTCCAAAGAGGTGATGGTGGAAACAAGCTGGCAGCTTCCGATGACTTCTCCTGCTTTGATGCTCGTGGTTGAGTCTGCGGTGTTAAGGACTCTAACCGGCACGTATCCGTTCCTTATAGATCTTATAAGGCATCGTCCTACAATCAAACTGCGCAATGCGGACGTCTTCGTTGGCTCTATCAGATAAGATCGGTGGTCTCCAGAATCACCATCAAGCTTGGCCCATACAATGCCTTCGGCAGAATTCGGTACATCAGTGTCGGTACATACTACTACATTCATCTTGGGAATTTGGACGCGGGGATCCCCCATCAATACTTCGACATTCTGCCATTTCATTACCCGTTTTCCCAAATCCAACGTGATTCCATGTGGTCGCAGATAAATCCATTCCGAGAATGCAGTCATCCATAATGTTCGCGACCAGAAAATTATGTCGGAACACAAGGTCTCCCAACTGTATCTGGAGGTTAATCTCTCCATGGACAGGTGCAGTTTCTCCCGTTGCTGTCCGTAGTGAGAAAATTTTGCCCTTGTGAAGTAGTTGTTGCCTCACATGGTCTGGTCGGATAATCGATCGGTTTGCACCAGTGTCGATTGTATGGTGCAATGTTCTCCGTCAACTTGACCCGAAGGCATAAGTCCGCTTCTCCACGATGTAGTCTTGACACGGTGATGGTGGTGCTGGGGACGTCGATCCTCCTAGCCAACCTCTGCCCCACGAAGTTGGCTCTTACATGTTTCCCGACCCCTCTGTTTGAAGGGCTTCCATTCTGGGCTCCTGACTCGGTCTGGATCTCCATCTAGCTGCACACCCTGGACAATAGCTCGGTTTTCTTCGCTTCTTGCAGTCTCTTTGCAGGTGCCCCTTCTCTCCGCAATTCCAGCATCTAGGCGCACCGTTTACATGCGGGTCTCGCTCAATTTCCACGCGCTCACACCTGCACTCGTCTGTCACTACCTCGCGAACCCGGGCAGTGGTACGGCTCACCTTTTTCGCTGCCTCAAAGTTCAGACTATAAGCCAATGCGTCCTTAACTGTTTGCTTTTGAGCTTATTGCAGTTCTTGGTCCTTTAATGCGCTGATGAATGCTTCTGTTGCTGCGTCATTTCAATGTTCTGGGTCGTAGGCTGGGTAAGCTTGGGCTAGTTGCTGTAGGGTTTCGCCAGACTTCTGCATCTAATGCCGTAGCTGTGACCGATAAATCTGCTTCAGATGATCGTATTCATAACGCTTGTCAAGCGCATTCATTACAGCAGCCGAGTTTGAGTGCAACTCAACGGGGATAGCCTGCAAAAGCTCGGCAGCTGGGCCTCTTAGAGCAAGAATTAATGCAGTTGTTCGTTCCTGCTCATTCCAGTGATTTATCCTAGCGGCGGCTTCAAACTGTGTTTTGTAAATGCCCCAGACCGTTTGCCCGTCGAATATTGGTGCTTTCACATTTCTGGATGTGCCTTGCGTTGCGGTTAGAAGCGGGGCAGGTGAGGTGGTTACTACTGCCTTCATTGCTTCCAACTCTTCCTTAAGCTCCGACATGGTCAACTCATTAATTTTTAAATGTAGGCTTCGTGGCTTTTTATTATTTCTACTTTTTACACCAGTTTCCACGTTAAATTTCCCTATTGTGCACTTCAAAAATGTTCAAAGTTTTCACTTTCAAAGTTTTCTTTCTCACTTCTGACACTACTGTCGCGTGTTTTAGTTTGCGGCCGATAATTTTAATGTTCCGGGAAAGTGAAAACGCACTGTCTTTTAAATTAAGTTAAGAGTTTATTTAGTAAGAATGCAGCATTATTAACTGCACTATTTTACAAATCACACTTTAGTTTGCTTTTCACTTGTCCTATCAATTTATGTTTCCAATGTCTTCAAATAAATCACGAAAAACCTTTACTTCACTATCGATCAATATCGCCTTCAACCCGCGCTCTACACTATCGCGGTTTTACCATTCCTCCCATTCATTCAGCTCGGCTTTATATAGGGTCTATAGTCATTCAATCCATTTCTCGTATATTGGCGAATGTTCTGACGAGAACTACCTGGAATATTCAAGCAATTCTGAATACCCGCAGTGACGTCACTTTCAGATATTGATCATGGATCTACTTTGTCGATTCTTGTGCTTCCGAGTACATTCGTTTATTGATCATGATGTTATTAATAGTTGCGACAGAAGCTCGCAGAATTGTTCAGACATGTAACATTATATATATATATATATATATATATATATATATATATATATATATATATATATATATATATATACATATATATATATATATATATATATATATATATATATATATATATATATATATATATATATATATATATATAAATATATATATATTATTTTTTTTGCCCTTTCGGGCCTTCGCTTCGATGTAGTTTTTTTTTCTTTAGCACTACAGCCCTTTTTGGGGGTTCGCTTAGAGATAGAGTATTTTCTTGATCAAATGTATCGGCATTCGGGAAGGTGATATGGTCAGTATAACGCTTTCGCCGTGTATCCGTCTACGCCCCTGCGATACGTTCTGATTTTAAATCAGAACGTATCATAACTGAGCGGGCTTATAGTCCGTCCTAAGGATTACTCCAAACTAATCTCGTTTTAACCAATGGGATTTAAAACAGGGACCTTCAGCTTACGGGACGAGTGCTCTAACCACTACACCACGCGGACTATAATATTCGGCTTAAAAGAAATCTATAACCCCCCTTTAAATGGCCATCACTTTAATCTATAACAATAATAGTGATTGACAGTAGAGGACCCGCAAAATATTTATGTTTTTCACTTCATCTGAAATTCCGGCGAAGATTCGATAGTGTCTGGTTCGATAGAGAGCCCATATAGTTGAAAATCCGTGTTTTTGTTGCTGCAATTATAGAAAATTTAAATGGCTATAACTCCGATACTGCAGCTGCGATACGTTTAGATTTAAACCAGTACGTTTCATAACTTAACGGGGTTATAGCCCGCCCGAAGAATCATCTCGTTGTCACCAACGGGATTCGAACTAGGTGCCATCGGTACTCTAACCACTACACCTTGTGAAGCATTATATTCTATAATATTCAACTTTATATTGCGTCTTCAATATTGTGTTCGCGAAGTGTGATATTTTGGGTGTTTAGGGTATTTTTCCTCGACTGCGTCATGAGCTTTGTTTTAGAACTAGTTTTGCTTTGCTGTCAAGTTTCAGGAAAAGATCTTTGGCGGTTGTTAGCAACCGTGACAAAACTTACCACATTGTTATCTTCTATATAAAAATCGGCATTTGTCTTGCAGAATTACTTTTCAGCGGAGCGTTAAATATCTGATATACCGTCAATTCTCACCATTATCTGTGGCGTAACCATAAGGCAGGCCTCCGCTTCCAGCACTTGTCGCCCCCATTCAACGTATTTTTACCACATCTTTTGTCAGTTTTGAATTCCAGTAGGGATTTGCTTCCGGCGTCTACTGAGTATTTTCATCGTTTTCTCGACTTCCCTACAACACACTATCTTTGCGCCGTTCCCTTTAACGTTTGCAGGGTAATCGATGAACCCATTCTAATTTGCGTATTTATACGCATGTGGATCAATGGGTCATTATTCATATCCTATACAGCTCGTCGTTGTAATGAAGTCTCAACTCTATATAATGCTTCAATGAGTCAAAGATACTCCTAAGAACTTAGCATTCATATACCTTTTCGAAAATTTTTGTTAAGAGTTCAGGGCTCATATCTATATACTCGTAGCATAATACAGGGTCTGCATAATAAGTACTGACCTCAGGAAATTTTTTATTGGCAAAATATGTACAATTTTTCTTTAGAAATCTTCAAAGTAGTCCCCATTGGAGTCGATAACACGCTGATACCGGATTTTCTAATCCCCGAACACTCCCTGGAAGTCGGCAACCTCGATGCTGTCTAGAGCCCTCGTCGTAGCACGTTGAACGTTTTCCAGAGTCCCGAACCGTGTCTCCTTAAGGTGTCTCTTGATCTTGGGGAACAGGAAGAAGTCCGCTGGTGCCATATCCGGGCTGTAAGAACTCTGGTTCGGTTTGCAGTCAATCAAGGATTTCCGAAGCGACAGCAACACCACGCTCCTTTTGCTCATCAGTCAGGTGTTTGGGTACCAGCTTCGCGCAGATCTTCCTCATGCCCAGATCGTTCTTAATAATGTTGTGAACGGTCATCTTATCAATTCCAACCTCATCTGCGATAGCCCGAATGCTCAGACGACGATCACTGTTCAACACATCACGCACTTTTTGCACATTTGTGTCCGTGTGACTCGTTGATGGAGGACCGACGCGCTGTTTGTCATGGACGTCATCGCGGCCCTCCCGGAAATTTCTGTGCCACTGAAACACTTGAGTTCTGGACAGAGCATCCTCACCGTAAGCCTCTTGAATCATTTGAAGAGTTTCCGTGGCCGTTTTCTTAGGTTTGACACAAAATTTGATGCTAACACGTTGCTCGATCGTACGCTCCATTTTCACTCCGACGACGTAACTGAACACGCACTCCGCTCTCGCTCGATGCTATCTCTCCAAGCGCTTGGAGGCAACTGCTGCAGCCCGGTTCCCTTTACCGGGACCCCCACCACCACTACAGCACCAGATACTGGTTAGCAGACGCTCTGACAGCGCGGGGCAGGCTCAGTCCGGTTACTTATTATACAGGTCCTGTAGGTATAATGAGATTTTTTACTCGTACATGTGAAGTTTATGTTTCGAGTACATAACCTTAGAGTAGGAAATACCGAAAAGTATACTTTGTTCTCGGCATTTATTTTTCTTCTTCTTATAAAACATTTCTTTCAAGATGGACTTCCAAATATTGGAAGTTATCCATGCTTTCTAGATTGTAGTTGCCAATGATAAATTTTGTTGGACTGGTGTGTCTTTTTTGTCTAGGTCATGAAATTGGTTTTGGATTCGATAATTACAAGACTGATCTTTTTCGCTTCTGACTCTAAGCCCAAGTAGACTTCCTTGGCTCTTATATGCAACCTTAATCATAGAAATTATGGCACGAAATCATCTTGAAAGTGGCAATGCTTTTAGCAATACAGTTCGCCGTTGTTTTATTTCTACTTTCTACATATAGGACTGGCTGATTTATCTGCGAAAGTTTGATGAAAGCAAGACTGATCTACTAATCTTCATTCGGAAGTTATACCCTAGTATATACAAAACAAGCTTAGTAGGCTGGTGTATCCTCCATCCAGAAAGGTTTTATATCCAACTTATAAAATGTTGGCCATTATTGTAGCAACCCATAATTAAATTCAAAGATCCAGTGTATGCTTAAATTGAATGAAAACTGCAAATTTCCTCATATTCTATTTAAAGAGGCTGGCATTTTGTTTTTACATTAAGAATATGATTGATTGATCAAATCCATAAAGATAATCCTGATGCGAATCAGCCCCCTAAAATTTTCAAGAAAATATCAACAAAACCGAAGTGGTTGGGCCGTTGGAAAGCGCACATCATTTTATAGCTATGCATTATCGCTGTTGTAATAGAAAGAAATTGAAGTGAATGTAACTGCATTAAATATTTTCGATTCTTTTTAAATTTTGAGACACGTAGGCCGCGTGGTATAGTGGTTAGACCACTCATCCTGTAAGCCGAAGATCCCTAGTTCGACTCTCGTTGGCGGCAATGAGATTTAGTTGAAGTGATTCTTCGGACGGACTATAAGCCCGTTCAGTTATGATACGTGCTGCTTTAAAATCAGAGCGTATCGAAGCTGCGTGGATGGACACACGGCCAAAGCGTGCTACTGACCATATCAACTTGTGAAATGCCGACACATTCGAACATGATAATGAGATACTCTAACTATCTCTAAGCGAATGCCCGATAGGGGCTGTAGTGCTACAACAACATATTGAGCAAAATATAAAATTGACAAATTATACTCTGATGAACAAAGTTGAGACACCATTTTTTCGT
Organism: Odontomyia ornata; assembly: GCA_963969285.1. NCBI lineage: Eukaryota > Metazoa > Arthropoda > Insecta > Diptera > Stratiomyidae > Odontomyia > Odontomyia ornata. Next base: position 142,992,199 of record OZ017738.1, read on the forward strand.
TTTTTCCCTTCCGCCGCGCATATCTTTGACGTTATGACTTGATATGAAAAAGTTTCACTAAGACCTTTCTTTGCTGTGACACCCTACTCGACTATTACCCATAAAAAAAGATTTTAAGGGATAATATCCTTTCATTTTTTGTTCATTCTAACGTCCATAGTCCCTGAGAAAGCTCGCTCTGACAGACAGACGGGTACCGATTTTAATAGGGTATTGTAAAATGTTTTTTTTACAAAAGCCTATAAAAGGCTGTGAAAAAATATGCAAGTGAAACTGATAACCATATCTCCCGGCGGTCTTAAGCGTTAGAATCAATAATTTTTACTTCCTGAAGGTGCACCTGAAGGTTGATGTGCGCTATCTAAAGATACAATTTTGAAACACCTATAAATCATATTTGACATGTAGTAATAGCATGTATACCACTCATTGAGCTCGATGTAAATTTCAAATTGATTTTGTAAAAACCAAATGCAAAAATAAATCAACACATTCCATGAAATGATTTTAGGAGAATGTGTTATAAAAATAGGCTGTGAGAATTTTGGAGAAAACTGCTCAGAAGCCCTACTGCTGTGGAAATAGGTTCCCAAAGGGTGTTCTCGTTGTGCATTTTTCGAGCACTTTCTCGCCCGGCGGTGAGTACAAGAGATTTCGTTTTCCTTTGATAATCTGTGCTTCCAGTCCATCAAGAAGATCCCATCACATAGGCGAGCGTTGAACGTACTAAGCAGCGGGGCGAAGATGACGGATCGGCTGTAACATCTCAGCTGGTCCTAATGAAAAAAACTCTTGTAGCAGTTCTGCCCGTTAAGACTGGGCACTCTGATGGTATATCGTTGGGAACAACATTAACACGCACGAGGTTCATTTTTTCGGCTTCATGTAAACTGGGCATGCCTAGGACACTGAGCTTCCACATGACTAGATTTGATCTCCCACCTCAGACCCTTGTTCACGTCATCCAAGATATCTTGCCAACAGTAGGTCTTACTGCTGTCGATAAGTTTGCTAAGATATTTCCTGGCTGACCAATATGCTTAAAGGCAGTAGAATGCAGTATTCCGGGTCCGCGCCCGTTGGGCTTCTTTTTAGAACTTATGACATTCTCTTCGCTGTTGAGTACATTGGAAGTCGGCATAGAATACCTACAAGTAGATGTAATGGAAGTCGTAGTTGAGTTTACTACGCCTTGTGCTCTCAATATCCTGTTACCCGGTGTAGTTCCCAGTATTGGTGTGGCTTTCTTGGGCACCGACGAACCTTTTAATGTCCCACAGTGCTAGACGAAAACGAACGATTGATTATGAGTATAATGTTCTGATAACCAATGGCTATGTAGTCCTCTTCACCTCTTTCCAATTGTGTATCCTTACACTAGGGACTCCGAACCGAATGTCCCGTCCGGTATGGTTCCTACATCTCCTCAATGCGGAAAGTAGGCGTGTTGCTAATAACCCGAGGAGTCCTGTCCTAGCCACCATCTCCAGGACTCTTTTCCCATTAGATCAAGGTGAGGCATGCCGCATTCGATGACACTATCATTGAAATTCAATACGTGACACTTCCTCTTTTTTAGATGTGTTTATGACGATCAAATCTTTGGACATCTTTGGAGAAGATATAGAATGCCGCGCCCATGCATTCTTTACTTGTAGGGCCTATTTTACCCAATTGTAATACAGGGAACTCCTGTTAGATTCCTTGCGACCCTATACAGTGGCTGTAACCAAGGCACTTGATAAAGCGTAGCTGGACTGCTCTTCGACATATCCTATATATCCCCCAATCTATTCTTAATTGTTCAGAATTTATTAAATATGTAAATCAGTCGACTATGACCTTGCATTTTCGCATATTGTTTTCCGGGATCAATCTTATTTCAACCCCACCTAGTTTGAAAAACTCTCTTTTATAGACTCAATATGAGTCCCATGAAAAACAGAGGAGAAGTAGACAGACTTTTCTTTATAGTTGAAAAGCACTTATGCATCGTTGAAAAGCACTTATTATATATTTTAGACGGGTTCTGCAATGCTCAGCCAACAGATATCAGTTTTCAATCCCGACACGCAGTTACAAGATGGGGAGAAAGAGGCAGGAAACACTTGTTCCACTGGCAAATAGAGGATATGTAATCAAAGAAATCGATGTTGGCGGCCCTGCTTCATTGGACAACAAAGAAGCATTAGCCTATTGCAATATCGTAGAGTGCCGTTCTCTGGTTCTTGCCTGAATTCCTAGAGCGAGGGAAATAGTCGTAGGATATTTCTAACGGTGGGCCACCGAATGCCTACTTGTGAACACCGAAATGTTCTGGCTGGTTTTGGCTAATTAACCTACATACCTAAGCATAATTTTGTTCACTTATGCTCCTTTGTTACAATCCATTCTTCATAAACAAATAAACTAAATGAAATTTTCTCAAAGTTTAAGATGACCTCAATTATTTTAAAATTTAATGTATGAAATTTTTGGAGAGCCGGAGGTCTCGACGATTGTAAAATTGGACACATGAATCGTATGGACGAACAACGGATACCCAAAACGGTATTCGTTGGGAGAACTGAAGGCCGGAGATCAGTGGGGAAATCGAGGAAACGCTGGTCTGACTCGGTCGACGAAAACAGATCATCGCTGCTCGGATTTAAAAATAGGAGGAGGCGGCCAATGGACCGAGACAGTTGGAGGCGCTATTTTCAGGAAGCGAAGGCCCGAGAGGGGCTGTAGCGCTACGAAGATTTTAAAAATGTAAGGCGCCCACGATTTGTCGTCGGCCGTTAAATTCCAACATCACTAAAGTTTTGAAGGCTTAGCTGATGTCCAGTAGGCATTATCACGCATCTAGATGCTAATTTTAATTAATTTTACAGGCGGTAACTTCTGTTTTAAACGCTTCCATTTTTCCTATACGTTGCTATTTATTATGTTCATAATTATTCATTATACATACATAATAATATATAATGATCAACAATAAGCTTAAGCATCATTCGAATATATGTAGATAAAATGTTATCCTAAAATTTTTTTTTATTAAAATTTATCCCCTCGTTGAGCACGAAATTTGAAACAATATATAAGTGCTGATTACTTTATTTAATTTGTTGAAAAGAACAATCATTTCAAGCGTTAATTGGATGAACGGAAGCACTCAATTTTTCGGGACAAGTATGAAATAATAATACATGGATGCGTACGACTTCTCATGTGCAAATTCTTTGACGCTAATACCCATAACATACACTATACAATAGCTGGGGAAAAACTTGTTCTAATCGCTTTAAATATGAGCTCAAAGTAAAATTGCACAGCCTTTTACATCCTCCGATTCTTAGTTCCAAATTTTAAATTGAAATAAATTGTGGGTAAATTCCCCAAAACACTTGCCATCACAAATATATTTCAATTTATTTAGGGTATAATAGCTGAAAGAGTTATCGACTCACAATCGAAATCGAATATGTATCGGGTACGTATGCGTCCGTTTCAAAACACGTATGTGCGGTGTATCTGCAACAACTCTACTTACCATTTCCGAATATTCTATAGCCTCATTCTCAAATTTGATTGGACCTTTTTCTTCATCGCTGTCGCCGCTCTGATTTGCTAATTCACGGTAATTTGGATGACGTTTAATATGTTTTCCAAGATTTGTAGTATTTCCGCAAGTTCGCAAGTGTTTACCGCATAATCGACATTCCGCTGTATTTCGATCTATCTTTTGGAAGAACATCCAAAATTTACTCGGTTTCTTCGGCATTTTAAGTACTTATTTGCACCGAGCGTTGCAAAATAAAACAAAAGGAGTAAATTAAAGCGTCGCCGTTGTCAAGATGCCTCCAAACACCAATCTCACGATTGACTTAATGCACTTGGCTTCAAATTCACTCGCGAATAATACTTTATCGAATGAATTTATTGATACTTAGGATAATGTGATCGGATCCTTGCTGCCCAGACTGACGAAAATTGTTTAATTCATCGATAACTTTCATGTAATGTATCGATATTTCGATAGTACCGGGGGCGTCTGTCGCGTCTTTGCCCCTGCTTAAGACAAATGACATTTCTATGAAAGCAATGAATGAGAGTTCGTGTAGTGCTGCCAGAGTGCAAGTTATAGTTATTTTTTTATTATGTTATAAAAAAATTATCGATGAATCTATTGGTCCCTCAAGTGTACTTGTCTTGTTTGCATACGCTGGTTGAGTGCCTACATAACCATACCATTATATCTACAATAAATATTTTAATCGGTAGACACTGCAGGAAGCAGGAGTGAAGGAAAAAAAAATATTAGAAAATTACCTGCTTAAAAATATCTTCAGGTTTCTAATAATGATAGAAAAAATCACTTGCCATAAAATCAGAACTACAGTGATGAATGGATTTGATACAACAGCGTCAAAATTCCGCAAAGTGATATCCGAGAGCTGACCGAAAAATATCAGCTCATAGCATCCTTCAAAGTAGTGTCCAGTTGAATGGGCAAACACTCCAAGATGTTTTTCCTCATCTCCAAGCACTCCTGGAACTCAAACTTCTGAAAGCCCTTTAATGCGTTCGTTGTATTAGTTTGAATCATCTCGATGTTGTCCAGTTGATGTGCTTTGACCGGCATTTTTAATCTTGAAAATAGCTAAAGGTTGACCTTAGGAGCAGCCAAGAGAGACCGTTTCCAAGTTGTCCCGAGTAATTTCATGATATGCCCTTTTTGTAATCGAGCAGTCCGCCTAGACAAACTGCTCGAGGGACTTTCACGAAAAGGAGCATGAGGAGTCGAAATGTCTAAATTGGTTGTTGCAATTTCAGCCCATTTTGTATTGTTCACCACAAAATCAAATATTTGCTAAACTCAATGCAGCATTGACCATGCATCACCAAGCATTTACAAATAGTATGAATAGCTACAATAATTTGAATAATTAATCATTTAATGCTTTCAATGATATATAGCCAAAACTGACGATAGATACAAGCCATATGGTAGCAATTTGCATATGTACTAGTCGGCCTACTATGGACAAGCTTCCGGTAGCTGTCACCCAACTGCGGCATTAGCAAATGCTTACATTTCGTCATATATACTATTTTCCGAATAAAAAACGTGCCGAACGCATTCCGTGCATGCTATAAATTCACCTTGTATAGCTCATTGTGCTCCTAAACTTTCCAAGACGCGCAAATGAAGCACACGTTTTGCACCTTCGACTGATAGCTCAGCGTTGAGATGTAAACAAACTCCTATAAATTCACTTTGGAAGGCGATAAAAACTAAACGGGTATAAGAACTGAAATAATTTTCACTTCACTAGGAGCGCTATTGTGTTCTCCGTGGATCATCTGGATTTCACTGTAGAAATCCGTCTCCAAACCGTACAAAACCTCGAATTTTTGTTGGCACCTCCACAATTCTTCATATAACGCCATGTAAGTTAGCCAGCAAAGTCGGCCTACTAATGGTCATGTGTGTGGTAGTAAGCGCTGCTGCCATATGGCTTGTATCTATCGTCAGTTTTGTATATAGCTCATAAATTGGCATAATAACGAGTGATTGATATACAAGGAGCATTCAAAAATAAACGAGACTGAGCTAAAATAGAAACGATATAAGCTTTATTCTGATAAATTCGAGCCTATTTATTCAAAATAGTCTCCTCCGGCCTTGATACACTGTTTTGCGCGATCCAAAAGCTTTTCGAAAGAGTGTTTCAGGTCATTGACCGGAATGTCCTTCAGGATGTCGGTACAAGCCTTTTGGATGCCCTCTACGGATGCAAAGCGTTTTCTTTTCATGGCCAGATGCAATTTTCCGAATTGGTAGAAGCCACAGGGAGCCATATCAGTACAATACGGTGAATGATGGTTAAAATGTGATTTCTAGTCAAAAAATCAAAAAAATTTTATGAGAAAGTCTCGTTTATTTTGAAACTTGTTAGCTTGTGCGGAACAAAACGAGCACAGACCTTTCGTAAGCCCAAATGATCGGTTAAAATGTGATAAATCGATGTTTTGGATATATTAACATAAACTCCGATTCTGTGAATTTCAACGATGATTTCTACTCATTTTTAATTAATTCACGCACCATTTCGATGGAGTTTTCATGATCACTGACGGCAACGTATGGCACACGTACGTAGGCGGCAATTTATGAATGTATCTTTTTCCAATGCGAGTGACGCAGCCTAACCAAATTCCCTCACTTTTGGATCGTGTCCAACAACTCAGCGTGTCGGAATGGTGAAAATTCTGAATAAGAGGAAATACGCCGAAGAATACAGCTCGCAAATAAAATATTCTATTTAATATTGACGATCTTGAAGACCAGCTGCATATACAGAAAAACAAAGCTCCAAGTATACAAATCTGTGATAAGACCTGTGTTATGCTATGGGTGTGAAACATGGACCCTAACCCAAGCATCCGCAAATATATTGTACGCCTTTGAGCGACGGGTCCTACGGCGAGTAATCGGAGCAAAGCTAGACGGGGACCAATGGCGAATTCAGTACAACCATGAGCTGTATGAAATTTTTGACGAATCGGAGGTCTCAACGATTGTAAGACTGCGGAAGCTGCAATGGGCTGGACACATGAATCGTATGGACGAACAACGGATACCCAAGAAGGTATTCGTTAGGAGAACTGAAGGCCGGCGGCCAGTGGGGAAACCGAGGAAACGCTGATCTGACTCGGTCGACGAAGACAATTCATCGCTGCTCGGATTATGGAATTGGAAGACGTGGTCAACGGACCGAGACAGTTGGAGGCGCTGTTTGCAGGAAGCAAAAGCCCGTAAGGGGCTGTAGTACTTAGAAGAAGAAGAACGTTATGCCTCCGCGCGGTATAACGAAAATTCGTCTATCGAGTCAGATGTTGTATCGCGCTTCAATTTCTTTGTAATGTTATAATTTCGATAGCCGCGTCGAGAAGAAAAAACTAAACCACCACTTGCCCTCCAGGGTTAACTTTCTGAAATATCTATGGAATTTCTTTTTCCCGCCTTTTTCAGCTTTCACTTCTTTTCTACCCTACTTTAAACACGTTTTTACCATCATTTTACTGTTTCATTACAGGAACTCATGTATTGGCTCAGGAATATATTTGCTCTGTTCATTTTCAGTATGAGTCGACACCATAACAACGAGCAGTAAAAATAAACATCTTAGGGCATATTATTGATAATAGAGATTAAGGATACCGTTGATATATGAACGAAAAAATTATAAAAACACAGAGTCCATCTAGATCATTCCACTTTCTTTTTTGATACATATCAATCCTGACAAGGTATTGTCATTATATTTAGAAAATTGGAGTGATTTCTTTTATTTATCGACATTACCTCAATTTTTTTCTTTGCATGGCATAGTAAAACACGTAACGAAACGTAATTCAGTAGCGAACCATGAACATTTACGATGTTAGCTCAAGCCCGAAAGTTATCAGGTTCGATGGGGAACAATTCTGTCACTTTACCAATTTAGGACGATGGCCGAATCTTTCATCGCGGAATTCCGCGCTGAGATTCCCGGCAAGCTGTCGAACAGGTGGCGGAGACGACGCGCTCGGTAATTCTTCCTCATGTAGCGTTTTCTTGATCGCGGTTCTCGCGCGTGCTTGCCGGCTCGGGATCTTAAGTGGACTCCTCGATCCGTCCAAATCTTTCTTCATTTCCGTGTGTCGCAACGGTGAATCGAGTCCCGCTGCTCGCTCAACCCAGTTAGATTCCATTCGGCCATGCAATACATGGATGGGATGCACTAAATCAGTATTCCCATGTCCGAAATTTTAATTTGCAAATTTGAATTTTTTTTTAATTAACAGAAGTAAAGGAAAATGAAAAAGATTTTAAATAATAATAAAAGATTAAATATTATAAAGAATATAATTAAAAAGAAACGTTGTAATTTAATATAAAAGAAAATTGATACATAATTACATTTAATAATAATAATATTAAGAAAAAAATATTTTATATTTTACAATTATGAAGTAATGCAATCTTTTTTCAAATCTGCAATTAAAATTTCGGATAAGGGTTAGGAAGGTTTTCGAGCAGTTTGCTTGTGTGACTGCTCGATTACTACACAAGTTGAGGCAACAAGGATTCCATTGGACAGCAAAAATATTGATTACTATCATTGTTGCAGTGGCAAACAATTAACAAATAAAATGTCTGATAAGGATTTGAAATGTGCAACCAATCAGAAAATTAAGTTGTGTCGAATTAATTTGAAAAGTTTACAACACCGCGAAGAAATCGGCTCATAATTACCACTACCAGCGGAACCCTATATCAACAAAAATGACGCACACTAACATCGGAAACGTAATGGAAAGAGATAATTCGAATGAAATTTGAAATATCCCGGTAAGGCGAAAAACGAGAATGTGAGAGGTTGTCTCGTCGAACGACGGGAGTTACTGTTCGGTCGCGAACGGTGATGGACCCGGGATTGGAAGAAAAAGATAAAAGCGCGAATTGACTTGTTCCTTGAGTTCTTTGTGCGGAGTAAAAAGCGACCAACGAATATCGATGCACAAAAGCAAGAAAGTCCAAAAAAGGTGCCCGTAGTGTGTCATAAGTGAGCGGACCAGCCATTCACGCTAGAATTCGTATGGAAGATTGTCGGGAAATCATGAGATTCCTTGGCGAAAGCTACGATTTGCGTGAATTAGAAAGACAGGGAACGAATTGGATTTTTTGTGGTGATCGAATCATTTTGTGCGTTGACTCACACCTTGATGGCAGTTCTTGTGTCAATTGCCTCGGCAACGGTAGAAACATTATTTCGTTCGTGCAGAAAAACTGGCGAAAAGGTCAAATCGCGATTTTATTCGCAATTTTCTCGAGTTGGTTGTACATTTGCGGTTTTGTGACCGCCCGCCTGCCAGCGAAAAGTAGAAAGTGGTGCGACCCTAGTTTTGGTTCATACGGTGTCGCTTTTCGATTGCCCGAGAAGCGTGAAAAGATTTATCAGAAAATAATAGAGTATAAGATCTCCTCAGATATCTTCCATGAATTGGCTAACATCTCAGCCGGGTGACTCATTTGGAGATTTCACGACTTGTGTAATTTGCTTGCACACAACGGAAATTCGTGAGTCATCTATGCAGTCTGGCTGTTGGGTATCATCGCACAGTGGAGTGGATTTCCGTTGAAGTTACAAGAATGTCATCAATGCAATCGTTCGTGCGACTTTGTAGCGTGAGAAACGCGAAACGACAAATAAACAAGTTGGGTAGACATACCTATGCTCATGTCAGAAGGGTTTTGTACTCAACTTACAAAATGCAGTAAGCAGTAACGAATAAAATCAAGAAACATGTCAAAGACGATTTAATTGGAGAAAATGTGACATTCGAGGATCATACTATTATTAACAAAGTTGAACGAATTTTGACTTCTGAGGTATTTGTTATAGTTATACCCATAAATATCTCTTTTGATATTTTTTTCAGATTTTTTAGATCACTGGTGTCCATTCGCGAGGGAGGAAACACATTTTTCATGTATTTCCCCCCCTGTGCTCCCACTGAAGCAAAAACTGTCAGTTTAAGAACTGTTTTGAAAAGCTCTCATAGAGAACTTTCAGTTGATACTCATATCAGCTACCTTTCATGAAATTTTTTTTCAGGGGCCACTCCTCTTTACTGTAATCATCGATTCATGGCCTATTTTTTCGAATCCTAGAATGGTTACAAAGCCCTTTTGCTAGGAGCTCTCTCCTGCCTCTTCGACTTGTTTCAATTGTATGTACTCATCTTCATGATACCTATCACTCCTGAAATTTTCATGCAAATTCTAGCAAAGCTGTAGTGTCTAAGTCGGTAAAAAGCGCATATGGCTCCATAGCAATATGTTTCCATAGTAATACAGGGCATATTGCTCCATAGTAATACAGGAATATTCAAATCACTATAACTTCGGTAAATACTATTCGATCTTTATGAAACTTTCCGAAAAGATCAATCTTATAAATAGTCATCTCTTTGCTAAATTTTATTGAGTTTAAGGGTACCGTTTAGATTTTATTCAAGAAAACACAAAATCAATAAATCATACTATTACTAACAAAGTTGAGTGAATTTCGATTTCTCATGTATTTGTTGTTGTTGTACTCATTAAGGCCTACATTCATGATTTTTTTCAGATTTTTCGGATGGAAGGTGTCCAATCGCGAGGGGGGGTACGCGAAAAGTTCGTACATTTCCCCTTCCCCTGCCCCCCTCGGTACTTATAAGACAATTTTAAGACTTGTTTGGAAAAGATCTCATTGAGACCTTTCCAATGACACCCTACTCGACTACCAATGGTGAAAATTTTTTTTTGAGGGGTCACCCCCTTATATGGGGAGACCCCCCTTAAACGCCTTTGAAAAATGTTTCCACCCTTGAACTTTCAAAAGGACACCACTTCTGACCTTTCTACAAAGTTTCATGGCTGTAGCCCTTATAGTTTCGGAGAAAAAGTGCTGTGACATACAGACGGACGGACGGACGGACGGACGGACGGACAGACGGACAGACGGACACAGGTCGTGATTGCAATAGGGTTTTATATTTTAGTACAAAACCCTGAAAAGGAAAACACAAAACCAAAACCCGCAAGTCGAAGTGAATTGACCGGCACTTGTTCCATCGCCCAAAATGAAAATTTTTTGTGTTGGTTGGTTACATTACGCGAAGGTCATTCTTGTGTGGTGCCCTGTTGTTTTGTACCATGGTTGGGGAAAATTTTCTTTTATAATTCTTGTTATTGTGACTGAGAATTAATACAAACGGAATATTTTAAACAATTTACTATTAATGTGTTTGTTTTGAACAGTTTGAACCTTCTCAATGGTCTTAACAGTGAGAGATGTAATACATAACAGATGCAGTGATCTTTAAGTGATCCATGACCTCTTCTTTTACATTAAGCGAGATAATTTTATCATTTGAAGAACCAGATGTGCCTCAATTTCCACTTATACTTTGGTGGTTATGTGCGAATAACATTCGCTGTATCTTCCGATTGGGTTAACCAAATAAGTAGATAGCTTTTCCCCCTGTCTATTTAAACAAATCACGAGCGAATCTTCATTGGTTTGTAGTAATCGAACAGTCGCTTAGGCGAACTGCTCGAAAAACACCATTATACATCATCCAATTTTAATTGTAAATTTAAAATAAAAATATTTAAATTTATAATTAAAATTCGATGACGACAAAACTATTGCAATGTAACTTAGTAAAGTGAATTGCGTTGTCTTGCAATGCAAGAGTTCCGTTGCCATTATTCCGTTCGGAAGGCTTGCGAATGGAACTACATTTGCGACAGAGGAAGTCTTTTTGCGATCGCCGGAGGTGGGGAATGTTGCAAATGATCTGTGCGGTGACACGTAATTTGCACATTGAAAACATAACGTTCGCGGATACTTATGTTCCGACTTGACGTCACGTCGTCGTGTTCACCGCGATCACATCTAAACGAGTGTCGCAAATACGTGGTAGATATCTCAGAAGTTACCTTAAAGGAATACGTCACTTACGCTAATCGTCGTCATGCGGGTGATTTGTCACAGGGTTTCTTATTAAATTTGGCTAGTTCTCACGGCTTATCAAGCAAATCCAAGGGTTACCAATCCAAATCCATGCATTAGACGAGCGGTGGTTTTCGTCTGGTCGCCAAGTAAACCACCGTTGCGGCGGGCAGTCTGATTGTGATCGCGAGACGTTGCAAACATTGTAATGATTTTCTACTTTTCAGATCGAACGCGGAACCGACCTCTCATCGGTTCTAGACGTTAAGTCTGAGTAGTGCCAACGGATGGTACCAACAGGTCAACCAATCCGTGCACCGTAACCCATTCACGCGGTGGCTGCTTGTCGGCCAGCTAGTTCGGAGAGGATTTCGGTCGCGGGTCTCCGAATGGGTTACGCTCAATTACAATATTTTCAGCCACCTGAACTTGCCCGTTTTCAAAACGCGTTATCAAAAGAAAACAAAATCATATGGAGAAGAAACCTACTTTACGTTACTCCGTATTTTTCTTCCATTACCAGTCAAAGTACAAAAATCTAATTTTCGTTTCGCGTTCCCGAATTTCCGACGCGGTACCGAAAAGTATGCTACTTTAAATTAACCCGACGAAACCTACTCTAAATAAACGACAAACCAATCAAAGGTACCGCGTACCGCGCGCGACGCGAAACCGACTTCAGCGTATTTGTCGAAACCCTACCCTCGCGACGGCATACCTACCTTACACTCTCTGTTCCCCCTGAAAAAGAACGAGTCACTGAAAAGGAAAGTCGTGGGTTATCCTAGCAATTCATTTTTAATAATTATATTTATTTTTTCTGTTTAGCAATTCACATCATATAAAAAAAATGATTAAAAACAAAATTTAATAATAAATTCAAATATTAACATCTTTTCCTTCACACGGTAATATTTCCTGTTAAACATTGAAGGTTTACTTTTTTTTTGCTGGTATAGAAGTAAAAGTGTGGAACGGAACCAAGCAAATTGATCTCATACCAATAATTATAAGTCTACAACTGGACATATTCTGGAATAGCTTAAATAGTTACTTTCATCAATTTTTCTTGTGTTTATCATTATAATTACGATTAAATATCTTTACTTAAGACAATGCATTGTAATATGAGATTAAAAATGATCACCAAAATGGCAGTTAACAATAAAACAAATTGAAATTATTTGTATGAGCTACAGATTAACTTTCTCCTACTCGTATGTTATTTGTTTTTCATGAAGCACTTCATTAAATATTTGAATATTTGGTTTTATATTTACACTAGTCCTATTGTTTATACCTCTTGAGTTCGTTTTAGTTTTGTTTACATAGAATTAAATTTATATGTAATTTGTTAGCTTATGCTATTTAAGTACTAAATATCATTTATTCTTGTTTGACACAATTTTTTCTTTTTTTTTTGATAGTGTATAAGTTAATACAAGTGAAACACTCGGGCGTTTTTTCTTTTTTTTTTATAAATTCCTTGAATATTAATTAAGATAAGGAATTGTCCAACGATTTTTAACCCTCATCTAAATATGTCAAATTGACCATCAGTTTTCATTTTTAATTCGGGCAATACTTATTAATTTCTTCTTTCCATTAAGTCTTAGTAATGGATTGAAAATAAAAATCGTAAGGTCTTAATAGTTTGTAACCCAAAAGGATACAAAATCAAAAGCCAATGCTGGATACTTATAATAAATATTAATTAGCGAGATTCATACAGTATAATTTTAGTGCCCCTTTAAATTAAAATGGTCTCTCGATAACTTCCATCGTATAAAAACATTATTTTAAATTGGCAGATGAAAACAAGTTATTTCAAAGGGTAAGTACTATATTGAGGGGGAATACTTTGAAATCTATTGAGCAACATCTACGAGCATCTGTGGCCTTTAAACTTATCTGCTCTATAAACCAGAAATAAAACTTCCAAAAATGGTCCATACTAAAAAATCAACAAATGAATCATCACAAAACAATCAAATAAAGGAACTAATTCAAAAACTGAAATTAAACATTAAACCATTATATTGTTTTTCTTTTGTATAAATCAAGGCCTTTTTCATGTAAATGTACTCTAGAATTAAATTTCTGAATTTTTGCTTAATTTCAATCTTAAGTGGAAAGATAGAAAGTGTTTCAGTATTTCGAGAGAAATGCCGATATGGAAAAATCAATCGTTGAAATTTTCTAATTTACTTTTAGGATTCGGTCGGGAGTTGATATTGATGCATGTTTATTTCATCTTATAGGCTTTCCTATATGTATAGAGTAAATTGATATTTCTACTCAAAAACGCTCCTGCAGAGTCCCGCCTTGCATTTAGTGAAAGGTATATGTAATGTTCTATTATCGATTTAAACGCTGCGTTGGAGGTTCGGAATGTAGGTTCATGACCAAAATTTTTCATGACATTATTGGACAAAGTGAGCTACCGTCAGCTCTCTAATAGCGTCATTTAGCGCCATGTGGCTCAAATATAAACAAGAACGCCATCCAAAGAAACACATAAGAGAAATTTGTTTTTTTTTTTTTACGACAGTAGATTTGGGTTCTTACAAAAAGAAAAATTGAACGCATCAACAAATTAGTGTTTGCACATTAGATATACTCGTATATATACCGCAGGGCCCCTTTACACATTGGCTAAGATAAGACCTTCCTAACCGTGCTTAGATCTCAGATGCTTGCTAATCCAATTTTTATTCTAGCCACCAAACAAACACCTCGAAAGAATTAATCTTTAATTAACTTCCTCTCCGCGAGCTCAAGCACTTTAAATTCAACTCGGCAGTTGACATCGGTGACCTGTTCCATATCAGCTAGACCGAATCTCATATCGCCAAAAATTCGTTGTCTAGCGTCTAACGTTCTAGCAGAAAGTCTCACCCACCATTCGTTGACAAACGATCCCCGGCAAGCGAAGTGAATTGCAATATTTGACGTTCTCCCAACTGTCAATTGTTTGGCTCGCCTTCAGTATCAATTTAGTTGATCTCGGTATTTATTCAATTGTTTTGCAAACTCGCAAAGTGACGTGTTAACTAGTTTAGCGCGTAATTTGATATTGCTTCCCTGAATCCGCCGCAATATTTAACATTAGAAGAAGTTTACGAGAAAACTGGAGTTGAATATTTCAAGGTGAAGTGATTAGATGCAGTTATGCTATTACTAAAGCCTTCAACTTCTGCCACTGCTGATGGTTTTTCAGCACTGCTGCTTTCACCCGCATGGTCACCTTTCGCCTGACTGTTATCTTCTTGTGCTTTTCCGCTCACACTAGACAAAATATTGCTAATACTTTCTAAGTCTTTCTTAACTAAACTAACCTCTTTCATAATTTGAGCCTGTTGATCTGCTTTCGTGCATAAATTGCCGGTACATACGATATGATGCATGCACCCAGGAACCAATAGCTTTTAAAATCTTGACGGCAGGCTACTACATCGATGTGGAATGTGCAAGTCCCCAAGAACTACAACAAGCATTTTGAAGAATAGTTACCAGAGTGCAAAGCTTCAGGTTTGTCCAAGGCTCCTATTTCCTCCGGTCTTTTTTCTTTCATTCTACACAGCCGGGACGCGCGTTCTTTTCTTTTAGACACAACACTAACCTAGAGAGAGAGGTTAACTCTTAAACTTTTAATTGACGAAAAATTGCATCACAATTATTACGTATATCACAATAGTTGCTATGTTCGTCGAAGAATGATCTGGTCTTTATGCTGAGGTATTTATTGATGGTTTCCGAAGCAATTCGTTCAGAAAATGAATAAAAACACTTCAAAGTGTCCTAATGACGTTTTGTTCACTCGTCGTCCATTTGTACTCCTTCGCCTCCATGTGGCTGTCAAAATCACCCGGTTGTCACATCGGACAAAACAGCGGTGTGTGGAATGGCACGCCATATGGCGGCTATGTACCTCTCCAGTTGTCGCCAGTGGCATAGTTTTCTCGATGGCCATGGTGGAGGGGCATTTCCAAATGGCTATGTCTCGAAATGTGCCAGGGTTTGGATTAATTCTAGATTTCGAATATTTATATCCACAGATCTAAATATTTGGACAGAAAAAAAAAATATTTTCTGCGCAACGATATCCGCACGACAGATGAAGTCCGCTGGCACTTCGAGGACATATCCATCTGGCCGGTTGCAAGGGTTCGGGATCGGAATCACTTCGATTCCCGGGCGTAGGCGTCACATTACAACATCGCGAATGGTCTTTCAGCCTACACTTTCTTATCGGCACACCGTCTACGAGGCGCGGAGTGTCTATCTCGAAAGCGCATAGACGTAGTCGGAAAAGTACGAAACAGATTTCGAGCATTTATTTGGTTACTTCGTTGCTGCATCTATTCCCAAGTTCCTTCTGGTTGCGTTAAGAGGTGACGAAGATTTTAGTGGCAAGTTACATCGACTGACATGTAGAAGGGTTTCTCGAAGCCCAGACAGGTTTGCGAATGACCAAGATGTGCGTCCAGATTTCTCATCAAAAGGTGGATTTTTCACCAATCTCTTGATAAGCCATTTTTGTTTATTCCGCGAATTGGTGTTTTAATCTTTTTAACAACCGCGTGTTTACAAATCGTCATAAATATGTACATATATCGGTGGAATGTGACTCAAGTTCTTATATGTCGACATACAATCGCGAAACTTGGCCTGCTTTACGACATAGCCGCAAGTATGCCTGGATGTAGCCTAGAACATGTAGTCTTCAGATTATTACAATTTCCGGTAGTCTTTCCGGATAGCAAAATATCTGTCACTATTCGATCCCGAAGTAGAGAAATTCTCGTGATATTGTCGAAAATAGTAAAATCAACTCGTTGTCACCCCGCCGCTCGAGCTCTAAAGTCGCGATGGCGCTGTAGGCACTCCAGTAGGATTGCTAAGCCTCTTCTTCATCACATACGAGGATGTATAGTGGGTGTCAATCCTGTGTCTGTTTTAATACTACTAATGTGAAGGGAATAATTGTTGAGTAATAGAGTGAATAGTTATTGAAAAACTACCTAAAAAAGATTGACATCTGCATAACAGAAGCTGATAGAGTGAACCAAATGAACTTTTCAGCTACAGAAACACCACGCAAATTTGTTTTTATATTTATTTCGTATTTTGGTGTGACCGGGGTTATCTAACGCCTACATTGTTATGTGCTATTAATGTTGATCTCCTTAACCATGATAAGGTGTTGCATATATTTTGATGCAAGATTTTACGAGCCATTTTGGGCAAATCTATTTACAGTTAAATGAACGAACGTACATATCCCGTGAATTCGTCAGCAATCACTATAACAAAGCAATAGAAAATTTACTCATTCAAGTATAGAAATCGTTTCGTGTAAAGCATTGGTGCTAAAAGTAAAGTTTGCAACACTAGGAATAACTGAAGTAAATAAAAATATAATTATTTACAGCGGAGAGAAGTGTGCTTTTGTGGTTAACCGTGTATTCTTCATTTAATTTGTCAATCAATCCCGCTTTCGCTTTTTACATTTATTTTAATGGTTATTGTGTGGCACAGATACCGGCACATAATTGTATTTCGTAAATGAAGTAAACAATCATGTCGTATCTTACAATTTCCTTTTGGCACCTGAAATTGAACGCCCGTATATAAGTAAATGTGCCAGCTATGATGAAATGTTCCGTTCGGCAGAAAGCTTTTTCCATGTGCAACGTATTGAGTTTTTAGTGTTTACAGGCCTTACCCACCCCAAAAACAAGCGCTGATCGGAAGAAGATTGGGTTAGTACCCATTTGTTTCTATATTTATATTAAAAACTGTCGAAAATTAAATTTTTTTCTTTTAACTTATAATTGAACAACACCACGACTATGAAATTCTCCAAATATTGAATATCGTGTATTTGATATGAACAATTATGAAATGAAAATATTAAATACAGTAAACCCTGCATCATATTAAATGTAGTAAACTATATACTTCTTGCTTTTTTGTTGATCAAATTTGAAATGAAATAGGAATAAGACTAGAATAAAAAAGGAAAATATTAAAAAAAGAGAGAGTAAAAGCGATTGAATGCGGATTAATTGTCGGGATCGAATGAAATTTCGATTGAGATTGAAAAATATATTTTTTTATAAATTATGAAAAAGATGGAAATAATAATGTTTGGTTAGTTAAATTTAAAATTCAGTTTTTTCATTATTAAGACCCAGAGCGGATATGGGACACGCCACGTTGGCTGGCCTCTCCACTCATGACCTAGCCATCGGGTGAGCTCACCCCTTCTTTTTGCGTTACAGGTGCTCTCGCAGGGAAGAGTGGCCTTCCACTTGCATTCTTATTTGTGTTATAGTATTATGTGATTCCACCATAAACGGCCGTAACATAAATCTGAAACGTTGATGTTTTTCATTTGAGGGAAAAATTCATGCGAATTATGTTTGTATGAGTTTCTCATTCAAATGGAAAACATCTGGCCACGTCTACAATGAATCTTGATCGGGATAGGGCAGTGCGAGGGAGAACCGCTTCCACCTGGATGCCCCACTTTTATTTGGGAGCCATAAGTATCACCGGTAAATATGAAATCTTCTCAAGTCTCGCTCATTTTCGCCAAACCCAGTCGGGCGTTTGCTTTGGCAAACACATCCTTTTAGTAGGTTGCCTCGGCCTCGACACCTGTCGATTCGAATTTTATCTAGTAATTCTTGAATGCGAAATTTTTTTACAGTGTGCCCTTGTGATGGGAAAAAGAACCCGCCACATGACACCGCAATGCTAGCCTGCCAGTGCATTCACGCGTCCTTAGACAAGGTCAATTTCGGCGAGCACCAACATCCTCGCCCGCCGAGGCAGTAGACCAACGCTGAGGTCTTTCACAGACATTCATATCCCTTCAATTCACTACAGGTTCTTCACTCAATTTTACGGATTTTACGTCATTCAACCATTTATTATCAAATGTGCGATCATGAATGTGCATGACCGTAAGAAGGACAAATTAAATTGCAATGTTTTATGACAACCCTTGCTTGAACAAATAATCAGTTTCTACGATACTACTAGTCAACATAACCTAGCTTAATACGGCATATTGAACTTTAAGAAGTTTCAGGCTCCTTACCCTTCAATAACGAGTGGGTTAGAAATCTTTTTATTTTCTTTTAAATAGATGCAATCGAAGCTTTTTTGTAAATTTGCACGTAATGAACGAGTTATTGCCTGAAAGTATTTATGTTTGAAATGACCATTGATGTATTGAGCGGTACTGGCCTGAGGTTATTTATTTTTGAAATATGTATTGCTTTATTAAAACATACCGAATTTCAAGTTTTTATGTTTGAAATATTCCTTGATGTATTAATTGGTACAAGCCTGAGATTATTTATTTTTTTGAAATATTCATAGATTTATTGAATCGCACAGAAATTAAAGTATTTATGTTTGAAACATATTCATTTATTTATTGAATTGCTCCTTCATCTCCCATTAATTAAAGTGCATTAATACATGAAACTGTTTGTTGAGAATATATTTTTAAACGTTAATTCTGAAGGGAATAAGAAGTCACACTTCTACATATTCATCCAAGACAATTAAAGTATTGCAATTTGATGGTTTGATGAATAAAAACATGTCTAGTTAAACGACCATTATCAGTCTTTCCACTTTGACTTTGTACGGGTATGGGACCTACCACATTGGCTGGCCCCTCCACTCCTGAGCTAACCATCTAAAGCTCTCCCTCTTTTCTGTGTTTCTAGGGCTCTCGGCGGGATGCTTGGCCTTCCACACCCGATATGGGTACTTGATCCGGTTAGGAGGGGTGCGTGGGCTCACCACCACCTTTGATGATTTTTTTTCGGAGGCCACTCCCCTACATGGAGAGATCCCCCTCAAATACCTTTTAAAATTTTTATGTAAATGAACTTTAAAGAAAGCACCACTTTGCACCTGCATACAAAATTTGATGTTTCTAGCTTAGGTAGTTTGCGAGAAAAAGTGCTGTGACATACGGGCGGACGGGCGGGTGGAGGAACGGGCGGATAGACAGGACGCAATTCTAAAAAGGAGCATAACCGAGCATGACGATCTTTTTGAAAAGGTTACCTTATTCGCGTTCCAAATACAATTACAGTCATTTTAAACGGACACTAGAGTGCTATACCTATATAAGACAATTCGCAAGTTCAAAGAACTATTTCATTGACTCGAAATTTTTTAATTATGAATGTTAAATTAGTTTTTTTTATTAACAGGAAAGCGATTTCGAGATGCCCCCTTATTCTCATATGGTATTAGCTTATGGGTTTTGTATCAACTGATAGGAGCACGGGAAATTGTGGAATGTATTTCCGATTTTTATTTCATGCATATTCAATTTTTGCATCCACAAATTATATTAAAGTCCATAAATTAATACCTGATAAGAATATGGGTGCATCTCGAAACCACCTTCCCGATAGTAAAAATTTGTTTGAAGTTTATAGTCAAATACATTGGTTTATAGTCAAATACATTGGATTTTGTTATTCTTTCAATGGTACAACGTCCTTTTCGACTATTTTTTATAATTTTCTTCTGTACAGTTTATTAAAGAAGACTGTAAATAACAGCCAAAAACATTGTTATACCATTGAAAGAATAAAAAATCCAACGTCAAAAAGGAATGAAGATTGTATTTAACTTTAAATTATATTAAAACAATGTTGGAAAACAATTCACAAAAAAATAAAAACCAAAACATACATCAAGACAAAAATGTGGCATTATGCAAAAATTTAAAAAAATAAAGCTGCTCCCTTCTTTAGTATTAATTATTTTCTCTATGATACTGAAGAAAGGAGCATCTTACTCCCAAAATGTATACCGTTTGAAAATAGAAATTTTAGCTTTTTTTAATGCAAAATCAACAAATAAAGGATTACTACTTTAATCAAAAAATGAAAGTAAATAAATATAAAGTACTAAATGACATATCTTTGATAAATTCATTTAAAGAAGTATTAAAACTTACATGAATTAACCGCATTGAAGCATCAGTTTGCACTTCTAGGTTGTCCTCGATATTGGTTGAATCGAAAACCTGAAAAACGAAAAATTGTTAATATTGAATTAATTTTTATAAAAAGAACTTACTTCATTCAATCGCGCTGATCCTTGTTCTGTTTTCAAATCTTGAAAACTGCCAACTTCCTAAAATAAATATGATTCTGAATAAGCCTTTATTATACATATAATAATTCAATTTTGAAACATAAATTAATCATTCAAGAATTGTAAGCATAAAAATTTCATCGATGAATGCATACTTGCTTCATTTATCAGCTGCACATAATCCGACGAAACAGGCGATTTCTGGAACTCCTGAAAAAATTTTTTTAGTAAATTTATATAAATATTAACTTTTACTCACCTTTCCAATCACGGGCACAGCGCTTGAGGATAACTTGGGCTTTGATTGACTCCAATCAATATCGCCTTCCTTGAAATGGCGCTCGCAGACTCTATCAATTTTTGGATTTATGGAGCATCCAACTCCTTTCCGAATAACTGCGGCCCATGCGCGTTCCATCCACCACGATTTTGGAAACCTAGAAAAACAAAAATATTTTTAAATTAAATCGCCCAATTTTCGAACTTAATAAAATAGCCCCCATATTGGAGGTGCTCTGCACTGAGATCATTGCACCATATTTAAGTTTAATTTTTAATTTTATCAATAAAAACGAAAACTACAATGTTAGAAACTTTTACAACCACCTTCGGATTAGTAAAAAAACCATTCACATTCACTTGTTCTTAACACGATTTTGGATGGAGCCGGCAAAACCTAAATTTATGCGCGGAAAGTCTGCCTTGTACATAACCGGGACTTTAAATAGCATGGATTCTCACATAAAAACAATCTGAATCGTTCGAAAAGGAGCTTTAATCAATATTAAGTTTTGTTTTGGCCCGTGGAAAGGAAAATCGTAACAAAAAATGCACGAACACTTACATGATAAACAAATTTCATTCGCGTGTTAGCCGAATGTTAAAACCGGCATCAAAACTATTTCACCCGTAGAAATTTTTAACTCCACGTTACATACTTTACTTTCAGTTGAAAAGATTCACGAAATATTCAAAATTATGAGTTAATTCACATAACATACGAAAAACAAGGATGGAACAATAAAACTTCGCGTAAATTACACCCGGACACCAAATTTATTTATTCACTGCACTTTATTTACCTAAATAATGAAAAATACGGAGTGTCGCTCCGGCATTGCTGCTTTGTTAGCAACTCACCACTTCGTCAACGGGCACTCGTCGAGCATAGTACACTTTTTGTATTTTTCTTGCATTATATTTTCTGTTTATAATTATATATATATATATATATATATATATATATATATATATATATATATATATATATATGTATATATATATATATATATATATATATATATATCTTACATACATCAGAAACAATAAAGTATAAATGTAAATAGCGCGCATTTACTCTGGTTTCAAAGAGAAGTAATTATTTCAAGTTCACACAAAAATACAATGGATTGTTAAACTAAACCGTCGGTTTTTCCATTCCGTTAAGTCTGACCGGGTGTAGGAGCCGCAACGATGGCAGGCTTTTCGCATAATATGGGCTAGCCATCAGGCGCACTCCAGCGTTATGTTGTCTTCAGGGGATCTTGTCGGGTAGAGTGACCTTCTGCTCGCGTGCCCTTTTATGATATAGGGTTGTGTGATTTTATTGCATACCTCTATAGCATAAATTGGTTACGTTTGTGCTTCTCATTTGTGGGAAAGAGTCATACAAAGTGCTTTTGTATGAGTTTTTCACTCAAATGGGAAACACATGGCCACGTCTACGTTTGGATCTTGATCCGGTTGGGAGGGCACCACCTCCATCTTGATGCCCCACCCTTATTTGTGGGACATAAGGATCGTCGCCAATGACGAAGTCTCCGCCAGTCCATCCGTTTTTGCTCGTCCCAACTTGTTCTCTGAACAAGCAATTTCAACCCTAAGTAGGTTACCTCGGCCTAAACACCAGTCGATCGGCATGTCTTACACTCCTTAATTCGTGAATGTGAAATGCTTTTGTACGACACCGCAACGCTAGCCTGCCAGCGCATTATCGCGTCTCCAGACAAGGCTTATCTTGGCGGATCTTACCATCCTCTATCGCCAAGGCAGCAGACCATCGCTGCAGTCCTGTACGGACTTTATATACCTTATTACACTACACAGCGGTGAAAGCAATTTGCCAGGTGGGCACACGGTTGTATACAATATGCCCCCAGAACAGTTGGAAGGACGTACATATGATTTCAAATTTGGCATATTTTCTTTAGGTCTTATATTTTTAGGTCTTTGTAAAAATTTTTTTTACAAAGACCTGCTAGTTTCGCGACCTGTCTGTTCGTACGTCGCAGCTAGTTTTCTCAGAAACATAGAAGCTAGAATGCTCAAACTTTGCGAAATGGTCAGAACTGATAGTCTCTCAAAAGTTAAAGGCTTACCAAAAATTTAAAAAATTTTTAAGGTGGGTCCCCCCTAATAACGAATTAGCCCTTAAAAATTTTGTTTAATCAAATGTAGTCGAAAGGTCTTGATTAGGCAAAATGTAGCGAACATTTGTGACCCCCCTCCTCAGCGATTGGAAAACTTTGAGCCAAAAAATCTGAAAATTATCACGAATGTGGGCCTTAATGAGTACAAGGGCAACAAATCCCCTTTCAACTTATTTATAAAATCGACGAAAAAAGCAAGATCTGAAAATTTAAAAGAGTTGATGTAACATTATCATTACCATTTTATTTATGGAGACTTATTTTAAAATGATTTCTCTTGCGATTAGGTAGTAAGTAAATGATATACATCTTTCCTTTGCTTGCTTGATTGCTATAAAACAGTCCTTTTGTTTTTACTATTAAAGTACCTTGCTTTCCCGTGTACGTAAGCGAAAACCTATCATTCATGTAAAAATATACTTTTGAATATTTTAGTAGAAAATAAAATAAAAATATTATGCGTGAATATAAAAGTAAAATTCAAACCATTTAGAAATTTATGTGATTAAGAATTGTCTTTTGATTGTTATATCCAATGTTTTCATAGGAGCAGATATCATGTGACAGGTGACATTGTCTTAAGAGCTTAAAGAATTAGGAGTTGTAATTTAAAATGTTTTGAAATGAATTTGTTTTCTATAAGATGATCCAATTTCGTTTTCAATCATTGTTAATGATAATAAATTGTTAAAACAAGTTTATAGTAATAAAAATATTTTTTACAGAAACGGTTTTCTTCTTATTTTTGCTAAAAGCACAGGATCCCAAGGGGAATGAGCTACACTGGAAAAAAAACATCCCAGAAATGTTTTTGAATATATTGTCAGTTGTTTCAAAATATTCACTGACATTCCAACAGCACAAAGCAAGTACACCCTCTTTCATAAGTAACAAAACGCGGTCCTAGTTGTTATGTTCATTCTGCCATTATCGATGTCAGATCTGGTACAACCAGAGTTTTTGAAAGGAAATGTCTTCGTAAATGTACTGGTTTATACAGGAAGTCTAAGACGGATTGCAAACACTATATATGGAATAGAAAAATTTATCAAACTTCGAAAGTGACAAGAGTCGATATCTTCATATTGAAACTTCTTTGGAACCATATCGCAAGATCTGTAACTTTGAGCGAAGACCCCTGGATTTTAGAGCCGTTTCACCCTACAGACGGGTATATTGAGACTTGTCACACAACTGGCTTCGTTCCTCCAGGGGCATTCGTGTATTTGGACATGAAACGATATGTTTTTGATTCTGATGGTACCCCAATTATAAGATAAAATATCCAGTGAATCTGAGTTCACGGGATCAAAAATTCCAATGGAGATACTCATTTGCTAGATTTAATGAAGCTGGTTGAGCTGGGATGGAGCAATTGAGGTATTGGTAGCTAAATGGCAAATTATTCGTGGTTATTTTTTCTTTTTTTGTTTTGTGTTTTTCGTTACTTAACTTTGAGTTTTCAGCTCAACGAGTATATGTTATGTTTATCATATTAGGTTTAGAGACAAGGCTTAACGTTTGAGTTAGGAACATTGTGATAGCATTTTATTAGTATAAGATAAAGTTTTTGATTGATTAATTGTTGTGACATGGGGGTAAATAATATGCTACATTTGATATACTATAAGCTACATATCATACTCTTTATTGTGACAATAATGATATGCAATTTACATCGAGACATGGCCAAAACACGCACGGCTCGGCACTCACTACTCAATCGACTCAACGAAACAATTCTACACTATAGTATACTCACATAGTATCCAAACTCAATCTCACCTCCCGCAAAATTCGAACACAAGCCGAAGAGCGAACCACAAATCCTCGGCAACAGGTAGGTGGTAAATGATTACGCGAGGATTGGCGCGAATATAAACATGTGCTTCGATGAGAGATTTCAGGATTGCCAGATCTCCAAAAATCAATAACTTTGCGGAAAAACAAATTCATTCCATGCAATCTTTTAGTTTTTTACTAGGATCTGGCAGCACTCGCATGTTCTGATATGCGTAAAAGAGCACGTACTTGGGAAATTTTATTTGCTTTGTGTTTTGTTTTTTGAGTAAAACAGGCCTTGGCTCAGCTGACGTGCCCCGGCTCAGCTGACTGGCCCCTGGGAAAATTCGGAAAGTGTGCAACACAGGGTAAACGGAAGGTGTAGATACTATGTGAATGTACTATGTTCTACACTATAGTGAACTATGTCTATAGTGAACAATGTCTATATCGTTCGTCACCTACCTACTGATGCAGCCTAGGTCGAATATGCACGCACTTTTCACTATAGTCTCTCCCACTTACATTAAGCAACTGAACACATGTTGAAGATATAATCCGATGAGAAATGCAGGCTTTCGTCGGTTTTTGGTAGACCTGGGTGAAGGAATCGCAGGCAGACTAGGCTGAACAAGCGCACCATGTGTGTCAAATTGTGTACCTGGACGGTTTACCCCTGCAGTTTCTGTTGAGGATGGCACACGTATTCTGTGCTGCGGAATTGAAGGAGCATAAAAAACTTGTTTCTTTGGCGCCAAGATGGCGATCAACTGATTAATGTGGCATTTCAGAGTGCGGCTGGTGGCCAATTCGAACAAATAATGGTACTGGCTAAGTTTCCTCCTGATGGTGCCACATTGCCAAACCTCTTGATTTCCCAAGTGAATCTTTGCTTATACTTCCTCTCCCGCTTGGAGACTACGAACTTGCAAGGTTGTAGGTGCTGTTGGAGCAAGCGCTTCGCTGTTGGGGAGGAGGGGGTCCAGACGAGGGTGGATTATTCTCTTCAGATACAGCTCCGAAGGAGACAGACTGGATGCTAAAGGTGTGGCTCTATATCGGAACATCGTGTGCTGTAGCTTGAGAGACAGGGGAGTGGAATCATCAGCAGCTTTGAGCCTTCTCTTCAACGTCTGGCTGCGTCTTCTGCAAGACAATTCATGGCTGGATGATTTGGTGTGCTGAAATTTTGGAATACCCCACACTCTTTACAACATCTCTGAAGTTCTTAGCTTTTAAAAATGGTAGCGTTGTCCAAAACCATCTTGCGGCTGGACCATGCAGAGGAAAGATGCCTTCAAGCAGAGAGATTGTTGAAGCAGAAGATGGAGCATCACGGATAATGTGACCCTCTGCCCACTTCGACTTTGCATTCATGCACATCAAAAGGGAAATGTCTATCTAAAGGGCTGCATAGTCGGTGTGCACTTTCTTCTAATTTTCATCAATCTGATTCCAGGGATGAATTGGCGCTTTTTGCCGACTGTGCCGATCTTTGGCACAAAATTCACAGCTCTTTACAAGACACTCTATGCCCTTGTCCATGCCTTCCCAATAAAAGCATGTCCAGGTGAGTTACCTCATCTTGGTTGCATGAAGCTCTTCTTCTTCTTCTTTGTAGCACTACAGCCCCTCTCGGGCCTTCGCTTAGAGATAGTTAGAGTATCTCATTTTCATGACCGTATTGATTTTTTCGGAAGTTGGTTTAGTCAGTATCATGCTCCCGTGTGCCTGCTCAGCTATGATATTATCTGATAAATCCCCTGAACTAAATCACGTTGCTTCCAACGAGATTTGAACCTGGGACCTTCAGCTTATACGTTCATGCTCTAACCACTAGACCACACAGACTATGCATGAAGCTTACGGAAGTGGTATTTGGAGAGACTTTGGGATCAATGCTCACTCAGTACGGAAAATCATGTTGCCAGAGACAGTGTACAAGCTATCCTTGCGGCTGGTCTTGACATTCTGTAGTAACCCTTGCAACTTCGGTATTTTGCAGTTTCCTCAGCCACTGTCTCTGCAGTGATAGACAAACTGGGGATGCGGAGCAGTGTTTCAGCGTACTTCTTGATCCATTAAAATCTCTGGTGACTCACTAGTTGTAGAGACTGGTCCACGGGACACATAGTCAACATTTTCGTTTTGTTTTCCCTTCTTGCATTGAACTACGTAGTTGAGCCCACTGAGGAAAATGGCTACTTCAGCAAACGCGAAGAGGTTATCTGCGGTAGTGCACGGTCTGGATGAAAAGCTCTCGAAAGTGGCCAATTGTCTGTGACGAGAACGAGATGTTTGCCGAATAAGTAGTTGAAGAAGCGTGTCACTGCGTATATGATAGTAGGAATTCTCTGTCAAGCTGACTGTAATTTGATTCAGCCTGCATCAGAGCTCGCGAGGCGAACCGATGAGTGACTATCAATTCCGTGGCTAAATACTGCGGCTATTCCGGGTGGTGAGGCATCAGTTGTGAGTATCACTTGTTTTGAAGGATCAAAGGAAATGAACACTCTGTCTGAGCGTAGTTCTGTCTTAAGATTCAGCAGCTGCAAACCAAAAGAAACGTCTATACGTCCTAAGTAAGCGGCGTCATGGGTAGGTCTTTGAAGAGAAGGAATTTCCTCACTTCAGTCACAGTCACAGACACTACATGACCGAAATAGTTTATGCTTTCATTGAAGAATGAGAATTTAGCACGCTTAAGGTGAACATCATTTCCTTTGAGATGTTTCAGGCATGTTGTAATGAATCATGCGACGCCGCTGGCGACCACTGCTAACACATTTTGCTGCTAGGTGGCTTGTCATTCCACGTTGGTTGCGACGAGCGCACATCCCACGTCAATTTTGTCGTGGGATGTCAAGAGGATTTGACAGCCACATGGAGTGAAGTGTGCACGCAGTGGCCGCCACCCAAATAGAACTTTTAGCTGATACACCCTCGCCACGTGCATCGCCTAAATCGATATTTTATTTACATTTTCGGAAGCATCTTCACGTGGATGCAGTGCATTTATCTCATCCAATCAATCCAAGGTATCGACCGATAAATGAGGGTATCGCCTGAAATGGACGCCTCGCAACATCCCAACAGATGCCTGGTCGAGGAAGGTGACATAGTTATGGATAAATATACAGACGGATATTTGGAGGTTAGCAAGTGAGTTTTATGCGGCAGTGCCCACGTCATTCATTTGACGGAATAAGTTCCGGGCAACAATATGTGACTCGCTGCCATAGTGGAGTTTACGCGCAGAGTTTCTGATATAACGAAACCTTGGTAATTAAGTATCTCATGCAACGTTGCTCACTATGAATATTTCTCACCTAAATGCATCTCATCAACTCTGAAGGCGAGTAAAGTAGACAAATTAGTTAGATCGCCGAAAATATGTTTGCCCGCGGTTTGTTTTGTATGCAATGCTGAGGTTGAGAGCAGGTGACAAATATTGGGGATCATAATATGTTTAACGCAATTAGTACATGATCGATTTAGAAACATCTGAATAACGAGGAATTAATTGAGTTTATTTGAGAAGAGAATTATTGATTAGTGTTCCCGATGTTTTTGATACGTAAAATTATTTGCAAGAATTTAATTTCTATCGAAATATTCAATGCCTAGTTCAAGCTAATAATATAGGTTAGTTTATTATATATTATTTTTAACTGTTAGGATTTTTTTTTGTTTTTTTATGTTTCAATAGAAATTAAAACAAACAACATTATTTTGAAGAGCATGTGAAATTATTTGACCTGCGAGGAAATGACATTTAGAATACTTAAGTATTTTGAAATATCAAAATATGTTCAGTTCCAAATTTTAAGGACTAATCAATTCACCATCATTACTTTCAAGTAGAAAAATTTAAAGGCCTTTTAAATTTTTCTAAATCAAATCTACACTATTAATTCTGTAATGCGGAAGTCTACAGAAGATTCATCCTCGCTCAATATGAAAATTGTTTTACAGATCTAGCTTCGTGAAGACATTTTGCATATATCAAAAATTCATCTCAGTGAATTTTTGAAAAAAAATTTGAATTTTATATTTGAAACCATATTTTGCATGCTCGGGAGTGTTTAAAAAAATGAAATAGCAACAAAATCCCCAGAATCAATTTCGTGGTAATTTTAGAGGTGGTAATAATTGGTAATCAAATGTAATTAAAAACAAAGTGAAATTGAAACAAACCAAGGCCGAGTTTTGAAAGAACATAATTATAGAATGTTTTTAAATTGCATTGAAACGAGTAGAAAATTACTAAAAAAAAAAATGCGATATTTGTGTACAAATGAAATAGTGTGTGGATGCGAGAGTGCGCGGTTGAATTTTTAGATAAATACGAGTATAAGTAATGTAAAATCTTTGGGCATAAAATTAATATTTTGTTTGTAAAAAGAAAGTTATTATTGAACATAATCGAAGTTTCTATAATTGAATTCGGATGAGATCTCACGAAAAACAAAGTATAATTAACTGTGTATTTAGTTTATGAGTGTGAAATGATAATTGAGTTGTTTTCACTATACTCAGAAATGAAGAAAAAAAAATGTTTTTAAAAGACTTAACTATGTCCAGAAGTAATTGCTTAGTAATATTTAGTCTTTAAACTGATGCGAGTGTTGATATTGTGTGTAAATAGTATTTGAAATTTTCGTTCCTTCAATGAAGTTTAATCTAGGATTTTAATACATTCATTCATTCTTTATTGATGAACGGTAGTGGAGAGAAAATACTCACGAGAATTGTAAAAATTTTTGAATCCTTATTGATAAGATGTTATTTCTTCATTTATCCAAGAGCTTGATTATTCATTAAATGATAAAAAGGAAATCACTTGAAACTAATATGCGAATAGTTTTATTGTATTGGAATTACATAGTAAGTCAAGTAATGCAGGGCATTTAGGGATTTTAATTTTAAAATTGACATCCATCTATAAGACTTTGAGTAATCGGAATAATATTCATACTATCCAAGAGCAAAACCTCTTGCTCACTTTAAAGTTTAAAGTAGCTTCTAATTTCAGATCAAAAAAAGCAATGTTTACAAGCAAATATCAATATTTCTCTTTTCCTTTTCCTTATATCGGCTCTTAAATTAAAAGTCTGTTTTTGTTTTGCTTGAACCAAAGCATTCTTCAAACTATTCGTGGTTCATCTAGGAAATCATCTTTTTAACTTGATTTTAAGGTTTAGGGTTCGTGTGAATGGATTTTATTTCCAAAATGTTCATATGAACTTGCGCTCTTTTAAGACTTATAAACAATAAACAGCTAGAGTGATAGTTCTAATAACCTGCTTGTTTGCACCAGGAGATATAGGATAGTTCCCCCCAAAATTTCATATAGCATAAAACCTATATGGGGATTATTAATAAGCTATGCGCGATCCCCATGAGAAAGAAAAGAATTGCACTTTATTAAACACAAATATAACTTTATTCTACAAACTAATGAACAGAGTTACAAGTATAGAAGTTGAATGTAGTGTAGGACTACATGTTGGCGCGCGCGACTTGACTCGTCGGAGGTTGCGAACGAAGTGAGCGTCTCGTTGACATGAGTTGTGAAATTCACTAACTCCCTAACTGCTTGATGCGCTCCTTGCGGTGGGCATGTGGACGCCACACCTATTACTGCATTAGAATTTTAGTTCAGTGAATGCATAAATTGCTGTAATACCCACTGATCAAACATGAACGTATATGACTGGTTATTAAAAATGATAGGGTTCTAGATAGCTTGCTATTTCATTTTTCTTTTGAGGTTTCATTGTTTTCCTTTTATAAATAGCTTTAAGATATATATTCAGTAATACTGCATTCATCATTGTGACGCGATTATTTGCATATTGTATAAAAATGTGCGTTATTCTCTTTTTGTGTATTGCATTCTAGAGCAAACAGATATGTTAAGGATTTCTCTGTATAATTATAACCAACGCAAATTTAAATTGAAAATAAAATGAATTGCTAATTAAAAACACGACTTTCCTTTCCAGTGGTTCTCTCTTTCAGCGGGAAATAGAGTGCAGGGTAAGTATGCCGTCGCGAGGGTAGGGTTTGAGAAAATCCGCTGAAGTCGGTTTCGCGTTGCGCGCGGTACGCGGTACCTTTGTTGTTTTGCCTCTTTATTAGCGTAGCTTTCGTCGGGTTGAGTTAGCGTAGCATATTTTTCGGTGCCGCGTCGGAAATTCGGGAACGCGAAGTAAAAATTAGATTTTTGTACTTGACTGATTAAATGAAGAAATACAGAGTAACGTAAAGTAGGTTTCCTCTCCGTATGGTTTTGTTTTGTGACGCCTTTGAAAACGGGAATGTATTGGTGGCTGAAGCTTGTAGATGAGCGTAATCCATTCGGAGACCCACGACCGAAATCCTCTCCGATCTAGCTGGCCAAAAAGCAGCCACCGCGTGAATGGATTACGGTGCACGGATTGGTTGACCGGTTGGTACCATCCGTTGGCACTACTCAGACTTAACGTCTAGAACCGATGAGAGGTCGGTTCCTCGTCCGGTCTTAGACTTGTAAAATCATTACAATGTGCCGAGATTTCCGGTGCACTCGTCGAGATCTGAGCGATGACAGATGATGTCATCAAAGTATGCCTCGACTTTTGGAAGGTCGTTTAGCAATTGACCCAAGACCCGGTTGAATTCCGCTGGAGCGGTCTTAACATCGAAGTTGAGGCGCTTTATTTTGGTAATCGTTTGAATCTTCCTCCCTTCTTCATCGACACGTAAATGCAAATATGCCTTGTGCAGGTTCAATTTACAAAGTATTTGG
Source organism: Odontomyia ornata (assembly GCA_963969285.1). Classification (NCBI taxonomy): domain Eukaryota; kingdom Metazoa; phylum Arthropoda; class Insecta; order Diptera; family Stratiomyidae; genus Odontomyia; species Odontomyia ornata. The sequence continues at coordinate 143,023,881 of OZ017738.1, forward strand.
AATTTCAATTAAAAAAAGTAATTGGAACCTCTGAGACTATAAAGAACCTCGTCTATCCTGCGTATGGGGTGATTTGAAGCATTGAGTCTGGAGTTCACTCCACACTTGTAATCCACGCACAGTCTTACCCCACCATCGGGCTTAGCTATAACAACGAGTGGTGATCCCCAATCGTTTGATGCAATCGGGCTAATGACTCCTTGAGACTTCTGTGTGGCTAACTGTCTCTCAACTCGCTCTCGCAATACAAAGAGAACATCCTGTTCACGGATTAAAACTAGTTTCACGTCTTCTCTGAGTTTGAGCTTATCTTCTCTGTTCGGAACACACCCAATTCTTTCTTCGAAAATAGATTAGTATATCTTGAAGATGTCTTCGAGTGAAGTGACTACGTTGATGTTGAGTGAGCGGAGAGCTGAGTTTTTGTGGCCATCCATCTCGTTGAGGCTGATTCAGAGACTACGAGTCCACATGCATCTGAATCCCGTTTGCAAGCAACTGAGACGGTGACTTTACCTTTAGGCTTGATGATGTGATCTGAGTAAGAGCAGAAGGAGACTGAAGTCGGTTGAAGCGGTACTTTGAATCCCAATTTGTTGAAAGCAGTCTCTGAGAGCAAAGAGAAACGTGCACCTGAGTTTACTTCAAATGCTTGCAGCTTGTTGTTGAGTGTGACTATAACAATTTATTTATCAGTGTCTCTTCCAACTTCATACAAAACCTCGATGTTTTCAATCGGAGCGATACCATATTCGCTGTTGAGGTTACGATCTTCCTCTTCTTGAGCATGATGGGTAGATAGCGTGCTGGTCTTCGATTTTCGGAGCCGGGCGTAATGCATACTTTCGTGACATGACCGATTTTTCCATAAGAGGTGCGTTTCATGGATTTGCGATCTATTCTAGAGTCACGCGATTTATGGTTTGCGCCCCCACAGTTGAGACAAAGACCATCGAGACCTAATAATCGATAATCTACACGACTTCTATAACTGCGGGACTGAGAACGATAACGTGGATGAAAGCGGAATTGACGACGGTTGTCTTGAGGTTTGGAACGCTGGTGGCTACGACGATTTCCTTCTTGACGATGATCGATTTTGTTTGCATCTGCAACTTGAAACAGCGGCTTCTTAAGTGCCTTACTCAGTTGACTTGACTCGAACCGAGATGCTTCCAGTGGTGTGGCTTGCGTTAGAAATCCGTATAAATCCTTGAGGTTTGTGTCTTGTCGAATCTGTTCGCGTATCCAGCTGCCCTTCAGGCTTCTGATGAACTGACCACGAAGGAATATATCAGATATGGAGAACTTCTTTTTACACGTGGCATTGCGTGATGCGATGAAATCCGAGATTGACTAATGTGGCTGGTGAGTGATGTTGAGAAAGTAGTGCTCAGAAACGACGGTTGAGGCTGATGAAGCCAGCATTTTTTCGAAATGTACTCTTTTGAATTCGATTTCCTTCCTATCCTTCACGATAGTTATAGTGATCTTATTCTTCTAGATAGTCATATATAGAGCCTTTTTTTACTATTACTATAGTTTTTAAGATCACAATAGTTGGCAAAACGATCAATGTACGATGAAACCTTTTGATTTTTGGCGTCGTAGCTTTCAAAAGGTGTCAATTGTGTTGCTGGTGTGATTTGCTGACTTCCAAGAGTAGATGTCAAAACTTATAAGAACCTTTCAAACTGCTCTAAATTCATTGTCTCCGATTTGCGATTGCTCACCAATTCTAAGTAGACTCAAAATGCATAAATTATCTCAGAGCTAATGCAAAAATGCCAAAACAGGGTTTAGTTAGCGGGGACAGGAAAACTGGAGGAGAAATTAACTTTGGAGTAGCTACTAGAACAGTTGGAACAGATGCGACTTGGAACCGTGACGGAACTTAAAACGAACTGAAAGCGATGGCGAATAGTTAATGTTAATGTCATTCGCTTTTCACAATGTTTTGCAATTTTTTTCATCGTCGTCAACAACTTGTGGCAAGGGGCTGAATTATATGCTACATTTTATATAAGCTACATATAACACTTGTTCATACCTGCAATAACTTTTAATTTTCGTATCGTAATTTCATATCATAAAGTTCACTTACCTACAATTTAATTATCACATTGCTATTAAATCATATACATACCTTGTATTTTTTGTTCAGTTACCTTTTTTATATCGTGAAATTGACCTATATAAATGTAATTCACACTGATGAAGCATCTCATGCTCACTCACCTTTAATTGTTTTGATTTCGAACGTTGACCTATGCAATTTACTTTTGATCGATGCACTTGTATATTTTGCATATTCTTGAATTCTTGTTATGTTGAAATTGATTTTAGACCAATTAAGTGTTTCATTTCGCGGAAGATATCGCAGTTCAATTGCTGCTGATATCCCTTGTATATTTATATTGTGCATCGATAGTTACACGGTTCAAGTGCCGTCGTGACTTAATTAAACTATACCTATTTAACTTATTACACGGTTTAAGTTCCGTCGTAATTATAAGTGATCAATTTGTGAGCATTTAACAATTCTTTACTGTAACAATAATGATATGCAATTATCATAGAGACATGGCCGAAACAAACGCAGCTCGGCGCTCACTACTCAACCAACTGAACGAGACACTTCTTCACTATAGTCTAGATCAAACACGTTCGTACTCTACACAATGATACAGTCTAGGTCGAATATGCTCGCAAGCTTCACTATATGTCTGCTTCGACTTTTTTCTACAAATCTTGGATATGTGATTTGCGCCACATCAATTGCATGTCTTATTTTGATTTTCCACAGCATTTCTTTGAGGTCCTGGCTTAGTCGATTGTGACCAAAGAACTCTCTGAGATCTATGATTGTGACCCTCACCAAACACATGACATTGATCTTGATTTTTGAGGGTTTTCGCTGTTTTCAAGTTGCAATGGCTTAGACGTGAGAGTATGTGTAGAGCCTGCTAACGGTCCATCTGTTTTAACTTCGTCGGCTGTCTGGTGAGTTGCATCGAGTGCGTGTGCAATTTCATACGCTACCTTCAATGTTCCCGGTTTCTTTGCGATATTTCATCTCATGAAGCGCAAGCCCTGAATCAACTATTCGATAAGAATTCTATCGAGCAACTTGCCGTAATCGCTATGGACAGCTCGCTCTCAGCGAATTTGTTTTTCTCGTTGTGAAAATATTTCGTGAGCGTATCACAAATTTCCATGAATGTAAGCGTTTCGATACCTTAAGGAGCAATACAGAATTTGAGCGTGCTGTTTAGCTCGAAGCCCAAGTGCACTCATGCAAAAGTTCCAAAATTCATTGAGGATTTCACTCAGTTGCAATCTATTTGAAATGTGTGAAGTAACTTCAACTATGATGTCATTCGATGGGTAATATTCCTTCATGTTGAAAGAAAGCTCTTTGCTATGAGATATCATTCATGGCATATCTTAATTACCTACTGAATCTGCTAATGCCGAAGGCAATGCTGCTTTTATTGCAATTGCAAGCAAAGCTGCCAACGCATCTGACAATTCCTTTGAAATTCAGCCGTTATGGCTTGATTTTTTCAACACTTGTTCACTTCATCGGTCGAATTTAGGTTTTCACTCTTCGCTTTTACTTCTTTTCGAGTAGCGTAAGTTCGCTTGTGACACTAATTTTACTTTTGGAAATGTTTATTTGTTCAATTAAAGTGTTTATTAATCAAATGCATTAAGGATCCAAGGTCTACATAAAATAAAATTGAGTTTGACACAAGGTACAACTAGTAACGATCATCGCCAATATTGAAATAGTTTTTATTTTTGACCTTTCACGTTTTAAAATCCGAGGATCAGAATGGCAATTGAAGATAGCCGCAATTAAATATTCGGTGCAATATCTGTTAGTGGAAGACAGCGTCACGTTCAAACATACAACATATGGATTTTATAATACAAATTTCAAAAAACTTCCCACAGCACCCATAACAACTATCGAAAGTGAGTATCCTAGGGGCTGAAGGTGTCCTGGCAACGCTATCAACAGCAGAACAAGTTGTAGCCTCAAAAAGAACAAAACTCCAGAAATTGACGGAATCCTGGTAGAGCTGCTTCAAGCTGGAGTAACACATCTACACAACCTCCGTCATCGGTTAAAATGTAGGATATGGACAGAGGAGCAGCTACCAGATCACTGGCGGAAAAGCAATACGCCTCATACATAAAAAGGGAGGCACGCTACGGTGTGACAATTACAGAGGAATGGCTTTGTTGTGCACTTAATACGATTACAAAGTGCTGTCCAAAGTGATAGAATGAAAACTGAAGCCCGAATATGAAAATAACATCGGAATGTGCCAAGGCCGTTTTCGAAACTGGTACTCAAAAAGTGCTAGGAATATAATTCGTGGACTTCAAGCAAGTATACGACAGTGTTTACAGAAATATCCTGTACCAAATAATTTTTGACTTTTTTTTTTTTTTTTTTAATACCTCCATTCCCTTCCACTCTCTCCATCACACTTTCTTCGTCGCACAACGCTCGTGCGATCTGCACTTCACATTTCGTCGTTTCCTCAGGTGTGCCACCCAGGCAATGTATAACACATCGGTATAAGGGGGCACACAAAAATATGTGAAGTCCTCCGGTTAATCTTGCCTTGTCCATATCGTGATCAGCTCTCAGAGATAAAAAAAATTATAAATTCGACGCAGTAAAAAAAACTCTGAGTTAAAAGAATAGCTGTCTCTTCAAGCATCTCGACGATAGGGTCAACAATGCCCTAAAATGCTATGTTGAAATTACTGGACTGAGATTATAATAATAGTAGGTGTTTCTCGAGGCATCTCGAAGATAGGATCAAAAATTGACCTAAGATGCTATGTTGAAAGTTTCTGCACTGAGATTCAATCGTTATTCATTAAATAGTTCCTAAGTCTTTTCTTGAAAACCATAAGAGAATTCGCTTCTTTAACTGATTCTGGAAGATTGTTGTATATACGAAGGGCGTCATTTGTAGCATCGTTCTTCAGGCGATCTGTCCTTGCAAAAGGAATTACAAATTGGTTTGCGTTCCTAGCACTGTATTGATTCTTTTGTGAGACTTTAATAAATGGTGTTTGTGACGACAAGCTGAGATATTAACTTTTGAAGACAAACTTGGCTTTCTCCATTTTAATGATTTGGTTAAAAGTTAATGCGTTACATGATTGATACACTATGTTTGTTGGCGTGAGCCTTGGGAGATTATGTATATTTTTATACGCCTTGGTTAACATCCTGGAAATTATATTTAGGTGTTGCTTTAAGGACTGACTCCAAATTACCACTCCGTAATGTACTTTTGACAGTACGAAGGCATTCAGAACAAGATGCTTGATGTTTTTTGGAAATTCCTCATATCTTCGTAACAATCCAATTATTGGTGCTAATTGCCTCCTTAAGTTGATTATATGCGGGAGCCAGGTCAGACGGTGATCGATAGTAAGGCCAAGATATTTAAGTTCGAGCACTCTTTGCAGCTTTTCACCATTAATTTTTATATCAACATCTATGTCTTCCCTGTTCTTTTGCTTAAAGATGATATATTTTGTCTTTGAAATATTCAACGCTAGTTTATTCTCTTTCAACCATAAATTATATGAATTTAGATCCTCGTTGATAGCGTCTCCGATGTCATTTTTGTCGCGTCCCGAGTAAAGAAGCACTGTATCATCAGCATATAAAAAGTAATTACCACTTAGCCTGCATGTATTTAAATTATTAGTGTATAGCAGGAACAAGGTTGGGCCAAGTATTGAGCCTTGTGGAACACCTGATTTCATTGGTGCCGGGTCACTCAGAACATTATTAAATGCTGTTTTCTGCAGTCTGCCTTTTAGGTAATTTTGAAATAGTTTATTTGCTGTGCCTTGAACACCATATGCTTCTAGTTTTCGAAGTAAGAGGTCATGATCGGCCGTATCAAACGCTTTCCTTAGATCCACAAAAATGGCAACAACATAATCCCCTACATCTAGTCTCTCGTTGATGAATCGCCTTACCGAGAGTAGAGCGTCAAACGTTCCCTTGTTTTTCTGAAAGCCATATTGGCGGAAGTTTAGGATAGAGTTATCTAATATGAAGGATGTTAAGCGAGAGTTAATTATTTTTTCAAATATTTTACTAAATCCGGTCAAGAGTGCAATTGGGCGATAATTATTGGGGTCCGATCGATCTCCTCCTTTGAATATAGGTACAATTTTTGCAAGCTTCCCCTCTTCAGGAAACGTTCCGTTTCTGATATGCTCATTTAAATAATTAGCCACGAGTTCTGCTATTTCATTTTTTACAAGCGCAATTTCCTCCATCGTGATCTGATCAATACCTGGAGCCGTATTTTTCTTCATTGCCTCAATAGTCTTAAGAACTTCGTTTTTATTGGTTGGATGAATATGAAACATGGAATCGGGTGAGATGTTAGCGTGATTTAGCCTACTTGTTGGGACATCACCAAGCTCTTTTGTAATTTTTACGCCCACAGTTGAGAAAAAGTTGTTCAAGAAAGTTGCTGCTCCATCTGGTTGTGATAAAATATTAGGGGTCACTGGAGAAAACTGCGAATCCGGTATCAAAATTCGGGGGGGAGAGTTGTCTTTTACTTCATTTATTATCTTCCATATTTCATGATTGTTATCTGCCGCTGTCTCCAACCTTTTAGCGAAGTAAGAGAATTTAGCTTCCTTCACAAGACGTTTTGATTCCTTTTTCGCTTGTATGTACATGTTTTTTAGCACACGATCTTCCATGTTCCTTCTAAAGCTTATGTACGCCTTTCTCTTTTTAATACTGGCTTCGATTACTCGCTTTGTTATCCATGTCTGCTGGCGGCATCTAAGCTTTTTCTCGACGATGGAGTAACGTTTGGACTCTGTGATCATATTCGTAAGTTCCATTAGGTTTAGGGGACTCCGGACTTCTAATGACCTTTGCAGATGTGATTTGAAGAGTTCTTTGTTCAAGTGTTGGAATGTTTTGTATACAGGTTTTTGTTTTTGTGCGCTTATGCCTTGGATGCTTATTTTGAAGACACGATGATCCAGCTCTGGCCAATCCTCAAATATGAAATTGATTTTTCCCGCAGTTGACTTATCGTTTGTAACGATATGATCGAGGCACGTATGCGAAACAGGACGAGTAATTGTTTCGTTGTTGATGATAACAGCACCATTAGTATCCAGTACATCCTTGTAAAGCCTTGCTTCTGAGGAATCGGTAATTACATCAATGTTTGTGTCAGCTACTGTAAGTAAATTATTTTCTGAGGAATATAGGTTGTCGAGTACCGAGCAGAGATCTTGCGCATTCAGACGGTTCGGGTTATAGAAGGTACCGATTTTAATTTTTTTGCCTACGAGGTTTAATTCGATTATTATAATATTATATTTATCAGGTGTATCGCGTTTAATGATGAAGTTTATTTTATCTTTTACAAAAATAGCTGTCCCAC